>CM052355.1:19557579-20757579 GCA_028551475.1 Casuarina equisetifolia
GATATCTTCGAGCTCAGTAAAATAAATTTTCTAAATTGGATTTGGAAAAAGAATGAATTAAAAATTTCGGATTATACAAAAGAAAAGACAAAACAAAGTGAAAAAAAAAGAGGGGGAGGGCAAAAGACAAAGGAAAACTGGTATAGAATTTGATATAGAAATGACAAAAGTAGTAGAAGCTTGGGGGAATGGTTTTTTTTCTCAATTAATGAGGAGTTTTCTATTAATAATCCAATCCATTTTTAGAAAATATATTCTATTACCTTCATTAATAATAGTTAAAAATATTGTTCGTATATTATTATTTCAAGTTCCCGAATGGTCCGAGGATTTAAAGGATTGGAATAAAGAAATGCATATTATATGCACCTATAATGGCATTCAATTAGCAGAAAACGAATTTCCGAAAAATTGGGTAATAGACGGTATTCAGATAAAGATCTTATTTCCTTTTCGTCTTAAACCTTGGCACAAATCTAAATTACGATCCCCTCATAAAGATCCAATTAAAAATAAAAATAAAGGACAAAAAAATGATTTTTATTTTTTAACAGTTGCCGGAATGCAAACCGAACTTCCTTTTGGTTCTCCCCGAAAACAACTTTCATTTTTGGAACCTGTTTTTAAAGAATTCGAAAAAAAAAAATTAAAATTGAAATTTTTGTTTTAGTTTTAAAAATTTTAAAAGAAAGAACAAAATCTTTTCTAAGTGTATTATTTCTAAATGTATCAAAAGAAATAAAAAAATGGGTTATCCAAATAAAAGAATTTTCCAAAATAAACCAAATTCTATTATTTGGATTGAAAAAAATAGAAATATATGAATTGAGCGAAACTAAAAAAGAAACAAATTGGGTAATCCCTAATAAAACGATTCCCGAATCGCCGAGTCAAATTCCATTCCTGGATTATGAAACTTACTCATTGACAGAAAAAAAAATTAAAAATCTAACTAATAGAACAAACACAATCATAAATCAAATAGAAAAAATAAAAAAAGACAAAAAAAGGGGATTTATAACTCGAGGGATAAAGATTAACCCTAACAAAATAAATTATGAAGATAAAAGATTAGAATCACCAAAAAATATTTGGCATATATTAAAAAGAAAAAATATTCGATTACTTCGCAAATCCCATTATTCTTTTCATTTTTTTATTGAAAAAATATACATAAATATCTTTCTGCGTATCATTAATATACCTAGAATCAACGCACAGCTTTTTATTGAATTAACAAAAAAAAAAATTAATAAATACGTTTACAATAATGAAACAAATCTAGAACGAATTAATAAAACAAATCCAAGTCTAATTAACTTTATTTCGATTATAAAAAGGTTACTTTATACTAATCAGAATTCACATATTTGTTTGGACTTATCTTACTTGTCCCAAGCATATGTATTCTACAAATTATCACAAACCCAAGCCAATAACTTATATAAGTTAAGATCTATCTTTAAATATTACAGAACACCCTTTTTTATTAAGAATGAAATAAAAGAGTATTTTGTTGGAACGCAAGAAATATTTGATTTCGAATTGAGACAAGATAAGAACCTTCGAAATTCTCTAATTACTGAATGGAAAAACTGGCTAAAAAGTCATTATCAATATGATTTATCTCAGATTAGCTGGTTGAGATTAGTACCACAAAAATGGCGAAATACAGTCAATGAATATCAATGCCGTATGATTAATAATAAAGATTTAGACAAATGCGACTCATATGAAAAAAACCGATTAATTCGTTATGAAAAAAAAAAAATTTTTGAAATAGATTCATTACTAAATCAAAAAGAAAATTTTAAAAAACAATATAAATATGATTTTTTTTCATATAAATCTATTAATTATGAAGATAAAAAAGACTTATATATTGATGAAATGCCATTACAAGTAAATAATAAACAAGAGATTTCTTATACTTATAATACGTGTAAATACAAACCATTCGGCATGATGGAAAATATCCTTATCAATAATTATCTAGTAAAAAATGATAGTATAGATAGAGAAACAAATCTGGATCGAAAATATCTTGATTGGAAAATTATAAATTTTTGTGCTAGAAATACGAATGATATTAAGGCCTGGGTCAATATTGATACTGTCCCCAACAGAAATAAAAATACCAAGACTGGGATTAATAATTATCAAATAATCGATAAAATTGATAAGAAGGGTCTTTTTTATCTCACGATTCATCAAAATCCAAAAATGAATCCATTCAATCAAAAAAACTCTTTCGTGGATTGGATGGGAATGAATGAAGAAATACTAATAAGTCGCCCCATATCGAATCTAGAACTTTGGTTCTTTCCAGAATTTGTGATACTTTATAATACATATAAAATAAAACCTTGGGTTATACCAATTCAATTTCTGCTTTTCAATTTTAATGTAAATAAAAATGTTAATAAACATAGAAGCACCATTCAAAAGAAAAAAAGAGATATTTTTCTATTCTCGAATGAAAAAAAAACTCTTGAATTAGGAAATCAAAATCAAGGAGAAAAAGAATTCGCAGACCAAGCTGATCTTGAATCAGCTCTATCAAACCAAGAAAAAGATGTTGAAGAAGATTATACAAGCTCATACATGAAAAAACGTATAAACAAAAAACAATACAAAAATAACACAAAAGAAGAGCTCGAGTTCTTCCTAAAAAGGTATTTGCATTTTCAATTGAGATGGGATGATTCTTTAAATCAAAAAATGATGAATAACATCAAAGTATATTGTCTCCTTCTTAGAATGAGAGATCCAAGAGAAATTGTTCTATCTTCTATTCAAAGGAAAGAAATGAATCTGGATATTATGATGGCCCAGAAGGATTTAACTTTTACGGATACAGAATTAATGAAAAAGGGAATATTGATCATCGAACCAGTTCGTCTATTTGTAAAAAATAAGGGACAATTTATTATATATCAAACCATCGGTATTTCGTTGCTTCATAAAAGTAAACACCAAAGTAATCAAAAATACCTAGAAAAAAGCTATGTCTATGTTGATAAGAATAACAATAATTTTTCTCAATCCATTGCAATACATCACAAAATGATTGAAAATATAGACAAAAATAATAATAATTTGCTTGTTCTTGAAAATATTTTATCCCCGCGGCGTCGTAGAGAATTGAGAATTCTAATTTCTTTCTATTCTAGGAATAGAAAAAATATCCATAAAAATACAGTATTTTGCAATGGAAATAAGGTAAAAACTTGCGATCAAGTTTTGTCGAATAAAATCAGAAATATTGATAAAGATAAAAAGAAACTAATTAAATTAAAGTTATTTCTTTGGCCCAATTATCGATTAGAAGATTTAGCTTGTATGAATCGCTATTGGTTTGATACCAATAATGGGAGTCGTTTCGGTATGACAAGGCTTCATCTGTATCCACAGTTGAAAAATGATTAATGGTACATTTTTACTAGATTTCTGTACCATATCGAGTATATGAAGGCAAAGAAACAAACATACCCATTATCTTATATTTGATTATAATACACGATACTAATTGAATTTTATGTAGCATTATATTAATTCGATGTAAAATGAATAAAAATATTTTTATTTCTTTTTATGAGTACACAAGTCGACCAGACTTTTATATAGGAATAGTACATCTATTCGAATCTACTTTTTATTTTAAAATAAAAACAAGTAATTTTATTTGACAAAATTAAGAATTCTTAATGAAATTCCTATTATTATGTATATCAAAAAAAAATGAGCGGCATTATTATTACTGATTAAGAAATATATATATATCGATAAAAATATCTAAAAAAAAATGGGGGCGATTCCTTTGTATGATAAATAATTATCATAATTATAATTCAGTGGTAAATAATTATAATTCAGCCATCTCAATTATTTCGAAAGAAGAAAAAAAAAAAAAAGAAAACACAGGATCCGTTGAATTCCAAGTATTGAGTTTCACCAATAAAATAAGAAAACTTACTTTACATTTGAAATTGCACAGAAAAGACTATTTATCTCAAAGAGGCCTACGTAAAATTCTGGGAAAACGTCGACGGCTACTGTCTTATTTGTCAAAGAAAAATAGAGTACGTTATAAATACTTAATTAATTGGTTGGGTATTCGGGAATAAAAATTCGTTAATTTGAAGAGTCATTTTTTATTATTTGATTTATTAGATCGTGAATTTTGATGAATTTTTTTTTGTTTTCCACAATTCATGGAAGAATAAATCGAGGAAAAACTTATGAATATACCAGCTACAAGAAAAGATCTCATGATAGTCAATATGGGCCCCCATCACCCATCAATGCATGGTGTTCTTCGACTCATCGTGACTTTGGACAGTGAAGATGTTATTGACTGTGAACCAATATTGGGTTATTTACACAGAGGGATGGAAAAAATTGCGGAAAACCGAACAATTATACAATATCTTCCTTATGTAACTCGTTGGGATTATTTAGCTACTATGTTCACAGAAGCAATAACTGTAAATGGGCCAGAACGGTTAGGAAATATTCAAGTACCTAAAAGAGCCAGTTATATCAGAGTAATTATGTTGGAGTTAAGTCGTATCGCTTCTCATCTTTTATGGCTCGGACCCTTTATGGCAGATATTGGTGCACAAACTCCTTTCTTCTATATTTTCAGAGAAAGAGAATTCATATATGATCTATTCGAAGCTGCCACTGGTATGAGAATGATGCATAATTATTTTCGTATCGGAGGAGTCGCAGCTGATCTACCTTATGGCTGGATAGATAAATGTTTGGATTTCTGCGATTATTTTTTAACAGGACTTACTGAATATCAAAAACTTATTACACGAAATCCTATTTTTTTAGAACGCGTTGAGGGCGTAGGCATTATTGATAGAGACGAAGTCATAAATTGGGGTTTATCGGGACCAATGCTGCGAGCTTCCGGAATACAATGGGATCTTCGTAAAGTTGATCATTATGAATGTTACAACGAATTGGATTGGAAAGTCCAATGGCAAAACGAAGGGGATTCATTAGCCCGTTATTTAGTCCGAATTGGTGAAATGACAGAATCCATAAAAATTATTCAACAGGCTCTGGAAAGAATTCCAGGGGGCCTTATGAGAATTTAGAAATCCGATACTTTGATAGAGAAAGGTATCCAGAATGGTATGATTTTGAATATCGATTCATTAGTAAGAAACCCTCTCCTATTTTGGAATTGCCGAAACACGAACTTTATGTGAGAGTCGAAGCCCCAAAGGGCGAATTGGGAATTTTTCTGATAGGGGATCGGGGTTGTTTTCCTTGGAGATGGAAAATCCGCCCGCCGGGTTTTATCAATTTGCAAATTCTTCCTCGGTTAGTTAAAAAAATGAAATTGGCCGATATTATGACAATACTAGGTAGCATCGATATCATTATGGGAGAAGTTGATCGTTGAAATGATAATTGATACAACGGAAATACAAGATATCAATTCTTTTTACAGAGTGGAATCTTTTAAAGAGGTTTATGGACTTCTATGGGTACTTATTCCTATTTTGACTCTTGTATTAGGAATCACAATAGGCGTACTGGTAATTGTGTGGTTAGAAAGAGAAATATCTGCAGGGCTACAACAACGTATTGGACCCGAATACGCCGGCCCCTTAGGAGTTCTTCAAGCTCTAGCAGATGGGACAAAACTACTTTTTAAAGAGAATCTTCTTCCATCTAGAGGAGATACTCGTTTATTCAGTATCGGACCATCTATAGCAGTCATATCAATTCTACTAAGTTATTTAGTAATTCCTTTTGACTATCGCCTTGTTTTAGCCGATCTCAATATCGGAATTTTTTTATGGATTGCGGTTTCAAGTATTGCTCCCATTGGACTTCTTATGTCAGGATATGGTTCAAATAATAAATATTCCTTTTTAGGTGGTCTACGAGCTGCTGCTCAATCGATTAGTTATGAAATACCATTAACTCTATGTGTATTATCAATAGCTCTACGTGTGATTCGTTGAAACATAAACTTTTCCCTATTCCCTTCTTTCTAGTCGTTATAGAAAAGGGGATAGAATAAATTGTATTATAGATATCTTCATTTTTTATTCATTATTCGGATTAATGAATTAAATTAGATAGTTATATGAGTGAAAGAAAACAGCTATATAATATATATTTATATTCGCAGTAAAATTATCGAGTCTCATCTTCGATGTATAAGAAGAATTCAAGAGTTGAGCATAAATAAACAAAAGAGACCTTTTACCCCAGGATTGGTTGATTAATCATGTCATCCTAGCTTGAAGCGGGTTCAAAAAATCAACCGTATTCTATTTTCACTAACTTTTGGATGTATTACCATAAAGCGGGGGTTTTGGCAAAAATAAGTGGATGGTTAGAAAAGCCAAACTACGCAAAGGATTAGTAATAGAGATTATGTAATTTATCCCAAAGGACATTTAACATAATATAAAAAGAATACTAATTGGGGCTTTAAGTTAGTAGAAACGATCAGGCAGTACTCCCTTCGATTCCGATCCAGAGTATACTCCTATCCACCGATTAAAATAAATGACTATCGGAAACGAGATAATCCTTTATTTTGTAAACTCTCCTTCTTTTTTCTTAGAATCCCCCTTTTCTTTTTCAGAAAAGAAAGAAGAATAGGAATGAAAAAAATAGAAAGAATCTAATTACAGATTCTTTTTCGTAATTGAAAAAGTGAAAACGACGGGTTATTGATATTTGTACAAGCAGTATTTTATTGAAGACTTAAAGTTATTACTATTACTCAACAAATAAAAATTTTAATTAGTTTAAAATTTTTAATTAGTTATTAAATAAAGGATAAGATCAATTCAGACGTAGTTTTTTTATTTATTATTATAACAGACAGAATTAAAGCGGTCTAATTCAAGGCCTTTGCTAGATTTGGAACCTATCTATCATCTATCCTATAAATATACCAAGATAAATAATACCAACTAGGTCCTTAGATTTATTTATGGCTCTAGGGGAGCCGTATGAGGTGAAAATCTCATGTACGGTTCTGTAATAGCGATGGTAACAGCGTGATTATCACCGACTATGATTATCTAACAGTTTAAGTACGGTTGATATAGTTGAGGCTCAATCAAAATATGGTTTTTGGGGGTGGAATTTGTGGCGTCAACCTATAGGGTTTATCGTTTTTATAATTTCTTCCCTAGCAGAATGTGAGAGATTACCTTTTGATTTACCGGAAGCAGAAGAAGAATTAGTAGCGGGTTATCAAACCGAATATTCGGGCATCAAATTTGGTTTATTTTATGTTGCTTCTTATCTAAATCTATTAGTTTCTTCATTATTTGTAACAGTTCTTTACTTGGGAGGTTGGAATATCTCTATTCCATACATATTTATTTCCGAGTTTTTTGAAATAAATAAAGCACACTGGGTCTTTGGAACGACAATTGGTATCTTTATTACATTAGCCAAAACTTATTTGTTTTTGTTCATTCCTATCACAACAAGATGGACTTTACCTAGGCTAAGAATAGACCAACTATTAAATCTGGGATGGAAATTTCTTTTACCTATTTCTCTTGGTAATCTATTATTAACAACTTCTTTCCAACTTCTTTCACTGTAAATAAATACTATATTCTACTTTTATACTTTGTCTCAAACAAGAGAAAGAAACAAACATAAAAATATTCAGATAAATTTACGATATGTTCCCTATGGTAATTGGAGTCATGAATTATGGTCAACAAACAGTACGAGCTGCAAGGTACATTGGTCAAAGTTTCATGATTACCCTATCTCATGCAAATCGTTTACCTGTAACGATTCAATATCCTTATGAAAAATTAATCACATCAGAATGTTTCTGCGGTAGAATACATTTTGAGTTTGATAAATGCATTGCTTGTGAAGTATGTGTTCGTGTATGCCCTATAGATTTACCTGTTGTAGATTGGAAATTGGAAACTAATATTAGAAAGAAAAGATTGCTTAATTACAGTATTGATTTCGGAATCTGTATATTTTGTGGTAACTGTGTGGAGTATTGTCCAACAAATTGTTTATCAATGACGGAGGAATATGAGCTTTCTGCTTATGATCGTCACGAATTGAATTATAATCAAATTGCCTTGGGCCGTTTACCAATGTCAGTAATTGATGATTATACAATTCGAACAATTTTAAATTCACCTAAATAAATAAACTAAAAATATATTTATATATATATAAATATATAATTATACAAAATTCTATAATAAATAGAATATGAGTAAATACTTTGATTAAAGGTAAAGATAAATAAAGATAAAAAGATAAAGAGCCCCATTTCCAATTAGTAAGGTTCCACTTTGATCGAAAGGAATGCCATTTCTTTCGTTTATTTTGTTCATTCACTAATTCTAAATTCCAACTATGGATTGGTTGGTTTGTACTTCGATTTGGATTGAAAATCTCGGAATATATCTATAATTATTTCGAAATATAAATAATAAATATATATAGTTTTAAAATACTCTTAAAGATAAAGAATGATATTAGTCCAAGAACTGTACCTACATCAATTCTCATTCCTTAGGAATTAAATTTAATTCCATTAATTACTTTTCAAAAAAAAAAATTCCTGGTGGGGTCAATAAGGTCATGAAAAAATTTCGATTTATTTATCTCTTTACATATAATGGATTTGCCCGGACCAATACATGATTTTCTTTTAGTCTTTTTGGGATCCGTTCTTATATTAGCAGGTATAGGGGTAGTATTACTTACTAACCCAATTTATTCTGCTTTTTCGTTGGGACTGGTTCTTGTTTGTATATCTTTATTCTATATTCTATCAAACTCTCATTTTGTAGCTGCCGCACAGCTCCTTATTTATGTAGGGGCTATAAACATTTTAATTCTATTTGCTGTCATGTTCATGAATGATTCAGAATATTACAAAGATTTTAATCTTTGGACCGTTGGGAATGGGTTTACTTTATTGGTTTGTACAGGTATTTTTGTTTCACTAATGACTACTATTCTGGATACGTCATGGTACGGGATTATTTGGACTACAAGATCAAACCAGATTATAGAACAAGATTTGATAAGTAATAGTCAGGGCCTAAGATCAGGCCGAAAGGCGAATCTGAAGCGCATTAGTAATGGAACAACTTGTCTAGTTCTACAGAGAAGTATATACACATGACTTACATCTGCCCTTTCTCAAGGCATTTCTTTAGACAAAGACTCCGTTTTTTCCTCTTTTCGGATGGTAAATATTTCTCAGAACATGGAGTGTGAATCAAACCCATGTTTGAATTGAAATTGAAATACTGCTGCAAGTTCTTCCCCTCTGAATCAGATAGATTCATATCTGAAAGAGGTTTACAATAAGTTCTTTCAAAATTGACTATTTGTCCCTCTGTTAGAGGTGTTCCAAAAATGTCTGCGATCGAGTAAATAGCTCTACGAACGAATGGATCGGATCGAATTGGAAAATGGAAAGATTTGTACAAGTTATACCTTTCGTCACCACTTTGTGGAAAATCGTTAGGTATGAATATGTTAGATACCTGTGACTCGATTGGTGAAATAGTATCTCTCTCCAAAAAAGCATGTTTTTTTTTACCGCCGCACAAAGAAAATATTTTGTTGCGAATGAACAAGATATTGAGGAATTGTCCATACGTAAAATCATAATTATTGACACGGGCCTTTTCCACATAAAAAGGGAATCTTTTGTTACAATCGAAGCAGAAGTGATGTGGATTATTCAAGAATCGAAGTCGATTTGCTTTATAAAAAGAAGATATCAATGAACTTCTATGAAATGGTTTCGCGGGATTCGGCCAATTGTCTTGGTCGTGGGATATCATTGAGAAATAGGAATCCGTGTTATCAAAAGATTTCCTGCGATTATTTCTAGTATGGAATGAGTCAATCATCCACCACTTTGGTATCTTATTGAACAAAAATGGTGATATTGTTCCTCCATTGATCAAGAATTTCGATTTCTGGGAAGTATAGGGTTTCCATTTTTTCAAATGAACGATTTGAAGACCTATTGATTCTAACAACTGATTGCAGAGTTGAGTATTCGGACCTTTCAATTCATAGATGTGGATCTCGGACCTATGAATGGGGATATTCCCGAAACTCACAAAGAAAAAAGGAAGTGAGTTAGACAAAAAGAGAAGAAACTTGGACAAAAAGAAAGGAAGTGACTTAGACAAATCTTTTTTGTCGATAACCTCAGACCAATCAATCGAATATTGATTAATACGTAATCGATCGAACACTACTTGAAAATGAAAACGGCTCTTCTGTTCAGAAATGAAATGTTCCAAATGTTCCTGGAAATTCTTGCTCCCATTGGACCATTTGTATCTATATGCATTAGGATCCCGATTCATAGATCTCTCGATTCGAGAAATAAAAATACGAGGATCGAACCATTTCTTCTGGCTCTTTTTCAAATTTGATAAATGTTGGTTGATCGTATATTTCATTATAGTTCTATGATTCAGAGTATCATTTCCTATTTGATCCCTTTGAATTCCATATTCGAAGTTGCGATCGGATCTATTCATTAAAAAGAATCGATTCAATACATTTATTATGTACCCACAGGTGTTATATTGGATTTGAATCAGATTTCGGATCAATCTATATTGATTGACTGCCCCCATTATGTTGTTGCTAGCAAATACCACTATTTTTGGTTTTGAATCTTCCAAATCATTCCCGCAGGAGGTCTGGACCCATTTTTTTCTGATCCTTCGATAAAGGGATTCATTCTCTTCATAAAAAATAGGAGGTAGAACCAATAAATATTTCTTTTTCGATTCATCCCTGGCCTCATTCAAGAATTGTTTTTGATCCAATCTGCGGGAATCAATAGAAAAGGTAAATCCCTTATGATACGCCAGATCCGGCTCGGTTATTGATAGAGTGAATATATCCGCCGTTTCTTGAAATCTCTCTTCTGATTCAAAATCGTGGTGTAACGTGTATCCCCCCCTGTTCCGGTCACGAAATAAATGAAATAAATCAAAAAATGGATTTTTGTTCAAGAATGAAATCTTATTGGAACTGTCCATATCCAGTTCATCCTTCGGAACCATATCACATCGCGGATCTGATGAAATAGGATGAATTGAGACGGTATTTTGTAAATAAGTAATTATCTTGAATATATTAACTATTTCTTTATTTTCCGATCGCCTGGAAGGAACAAAAGAAACATCTTGTTCTTTCTTCAACAATTTCTGATCTCTAGTGGACCTCTCAGTAGGATTCGAACCCAGATGAAGTTCTGACCATCTGTCAGAGAAAAAAGAACGAATGGATCTTGTAGGATTCCCAAGAAATTCTTCGATTTCTTCCGGAAGCAGATGATTATTCATCTGCTTCTCACGTTCCGTAAATAGCCGGGACATTGAGGAATATCCAGAAAGGCATTTAGGGAATCGGTCTGATTCTATCTCTGTTCGTTCCGTTTGAAGAAAGGAATTTATTTCTCAAGATTTCCATTATTCAGAGCTATTCTGTTGCGGAGTATATACACATGAGTTCTCATGCATTATACCCCGTGATGAAAACAACTTGTCACACGATAAATTAAAGAAATCAATTGCATTGTCAGAATGAATGCGTTTGATCTCAATGTTAAAATGATTCTTAATTGTATTAAAGAAACGTTCTAAATGTGATATTGTTTCAATCTTATGTTTCATGAGAAAGTCCAGGTCCTTCGTGAAAAATCATCAACAATGGTTAGAAAATATTTCGAACATCATGATTTGAGGCATGATATGGTCCCCAAATATCCACATGGATTAAATCAAAAAGATTTTTGACATTCTCAGTGCGAATAATGAATGGATCACGGGTTTGCTTAGCAAAAGGACAAACTGAGCAATGAAAATCTGAAGATGAAAATCTTTGAAATCATTCAAAAATTTAAATTTAGATGAAGACATGTGACCAAGTCTCAAATGCCATAAATGAAAACTAAGGTCATTGTGTGTTGAAGTAATTGAAAGGGCAAGTGCAGTACTGGAAGATTGGCTAACATGGTTATTCTTAAGGTGTAGAAAAAAATAAAGTCCATGTCGCATTCTACCAATTCCTTTGATGTTACTTATAGAGAGGTCCTGAAACACACATAAATCAACATAGAAAACCACTAAACAATTATTCTCAGTAGTGAATTTAGTTACAGACAGTAAGTTATATTTGAAATTATGAGAGTAAAGTAATGTGTGCAATTTTAAACTGTTGGCTAAGGTTATAGAACTAGTGTAGGTGACTTGGGTTAGTTCTCCATTCAGCAATTTAACAAATCTAGACTTAGACATGCATTTAACAGGAAATTCTAAACAATTAAAATCAACAGTAATATGATCACTGACCCCACTATCTATAATCCAAATGTAAGGAAAAAATTCTGAAATACTTGCTCCATTAGCATGAGAGGTCTTACCATAGTCCTCTTTGATCATATAGATAATGTGGTCATACAACTTTGGTGTGAAAGTACAATGACTACGCTCAACAGTGGCTAGATTAATAGTAGTAAAATTCTTGTGACCTGGAGGATAGCCATTAAGCTTATAACAAGCATTCTTTTTATGCTTAAAAAGTTGACAATGCTCATATCGAGGCCCTTAAGATAATAACAACTTTTCTTACGGTGCCCTTTGCGCCCACAATACTCACATTTAGGTTTATCAAAAACCTTACACAACATGGTAGTCATAAGGTAGTGATGCCGTTTGTAATGGAGAATACGGCAAATAAAATCAAGTACACTGAGTGTTTGATAAAAGAATTGTGAGATGTACAAAGCCAAAAAATTCTCCAAGAAAAATAATTGTTCAGCAAAGTATTTGAACCACAATAGCAAATCAAAATAGTCACAAAGTGCGGAAGCGAACGAGAAAGTACCAAGGTTTTGGTACGAACAGTAGAGTCAAAATCGATAAACAAATCACAATTCTTTTTTTCAAAGAAAAAGAAAATACCAAATAAAGGTTGCACCTTTCCGTCAAAATGAAAGAGAAAACTAAATAATGAGTTTCTGTTGCAACCAAATAAAGATTGCACCTTTTCGTCGAAATAGAGAGAAAATAACTTTTGTAGCTTTGTTGGAGAAAAGGACAAAATGGTGGCAAGATCAAGGAAATTAATGAGAGAACTAATTCTTTTGTTTAGTTAACAAAAGAAAAAGACAAAAAATTGGCAATACCAAGAAACCTAAACCGAGAATGCCAAAAGATTCAACTTTCTTACTAAACCAAGAATACCAAGAGAATTAAACCAAAATAATAGAACCTCACAAAGAGAGAAAAGCCATTGCCACACCTTTTTCTTGAACTCAGAGAGAGAAAGCCATTCTCCTTGTGCATATGGCTCGGCAATGTGAACAAAAACTAAACAAAGAACCCAACAAAATCATTGGCTCTGATACCATGAAGAATTTGGTGAACTCTTGTATGTTTGAAATAAAAGCTTGTTTATTAATCAAGCAAAACCAAAACTAATTACAAGAAAAAACAAAAGCCGTAGAGAAAAGAACCTTTGATGTGTGGCTATTGTGAAAACATTATAACCTAAGATGCTACATATAAATAAAAGTAAGACTTATTTGAAATCCTAGTATCCTACAAAATAAGAAAAATAAATTGAGATCCTACAAAATAGAAAAAATATATCATAAAGAGAAAATTGTCAATCTTCAACAGATACTCTTAATGATTTTCTGTCCCTAGAACTCAAAAGAAAGAAGTGTTTACCATAATAAGGTGACACGGAAAGAAGGAACAGTCATCCGGAGGGAAGAGCTGGAAAAAGCAACTCAAATTTGAAATTAAAGCTCTTTCTACGTTCAAATCAACAAAAAATGTATTTTAATGGGAGGCACCAAAAGAACTAGAGAATTAGCCTGGAGTCACATAAAGCAACCTACGAAAACACTCGCGAAAAAATTCAACCCTCTTAACCATGTGCGGTAATTGAGCTCCGAGATTCTTGTTCCATTAAGGGAGTTGGTGATCAACCTACCAACCTTTTCTCTTTTGTTGTCTGCCTTGTCATAGTGCAGTCAAGCTATGTTTGAAATTTAGGCCGAACTCGAGAATATGGAGTTGAGGGAAGGTCCTACAATTTGTCAACTTTTAAGACTTGATGCAGGTATCGCGTTATAATAAAGTGGAGAAATTTTCTAGCAGAACTGCTTAGTTTTGTTTGCAAAACTTCGTTATTGACAATATTCCTGGAAAAGTGAAACCAGGTGCGCGTGCACTTTCTGGTTGCTGGAAGCTGAGACGAAATCGGGATCAAACATGCCATTGATTAGTGATATAGCAATAGTGTCGAGTACTCTCTCACAATGCAAATGCAAGGAAAGTTCCTAAAAAGTCTTATTGTTTTTTTTTATTCTGATTCCCACTTCCATCATTACCAACTATTGAGTAGAAAACAAACGGAAGAAGAAAAGCTACTTCCAAGGTCATGTCTAAGCTGGCGTGCTCTTTGTCTCTTACTCGAATTTGCGGCTTCAAGGCTTGAACCAGTACCAACGCCACCATTGCTGATTCTTCCATTTCCTACATTTTCCCAGTTGGCGTTCATGCAATCTCAATTTTACTTGATCCTGTTTTAGGGTTACGTATTGCAATTGTTAGAGAGATTTGGGTCGGTGGAGCAAAAAGCTCCAATGCGTCAAGCATTTTCCGTTACTTCCAAGGATTTGGTTCGCTATGGTGGAGTTCAAAACTTCCATTAACATATTCTCGGACGCCAATCCAATCGTTAGCTGGGTTGGAAATGAGGATAGACTTCCGGGGTGTATGCTGGTACACGATTCCATTTTAGTTTGAAAGATGGTTAGAGCAAGATGAACAAAAAAAAAAAAGGAAATAATGAGGGTTAAAAGGCTCAAAGCTCACTTCAAAAGCTAATTAAAAGGTCCAATGATTATTATTTTATTTAATCTTTACTTAAGAGATTTTTTTTCTTTTTTCTTTTTTAGTGTGAGACTCTAATCCAACACATGCCAGCTGACATTAGGCTTGGGTATAATAGATTCAATCTGTACTTTTATACTATATTAAAATGTTTAAGACTCAATTCAAAAGTTAATTAATAAAAAATAATCTTGCTTCGGTGTTTGATCCTACTTGTTAGAAACTTTTTTGACTGCCGCTGTGCCTGAGAAGTATCTCAGTCTCTAAAAGTTAAAGCCCAAGTTTCAATCTGGGTTTGGTACTTAAATTTAAACACTGGTGGGGGAGGCGAGGGGCCCAACACTTTGATGAACTTCGAAAATCGTCTGTAGTTCTATGTAATGATCCGTAAGCCCAAGTGAACAGCTATCAACAATGCTTCAATCATGCATTTGGGCCCCGACCACTGCAGTGTCAATGTCAAAGTTCTCTAAGAGACAACAATTTAGCTATACCAACGTCTAAAAAGCTGAATGTATAGCCATTAGAAGTCATTGCACACAAATCCTATACATAAAACAAAAATTAGAGAACTTTGAACTTTGAAATCAAAAACTGAAAAAGATTCTAATTATGTGTGGTAACACGTGTCATAAATTTGATTAAGAATCTCATACCATATTTCAAATAAAAAAATATAGAGATAAAGCTAGAATTTGTCAACACTAAATATAAATTGGCAAATATTTTCATAAAAGCTTTTCTAGGAGATAGATTTCATCAACTAAGAAGGGAACTAAGAATGAGTCACATAGATTGTTAAATAAGTATAATATCTTGATGATAATAACTAGATTTATAGTGCGAAAAAATCAAAGATTTGCTCATGATGTATAGCATGATCCTTAATATTTGAGGGTCACATAATTTGCAATGTGATCAATGTAATCTATCTTTTATTGTTCTTCACCAACTAGCATCTATTGCAATGACAGGAATTTTGAAACAACAAAAATCTGTTGGGATGGAAAATCATTAACTGTATGAGTTATAACAATAGCCTCGAAAGTTCACTCACCAAGAAAAAATGTTGGGGACAAAATGACGTGTAATGCTGCGTTTAAGTTCAAACAAATGATGTTGTTAGATGAAAGGTGCTGATTGCTTAACACTTTTTGAGTGTATTTGCCCATAATTATTGTATTAGGGTTTGAAATGAATTTAAGGTTTTCAAATTAGATAGTTCCCAATGACAAATTGTTACTTAGGAGAGATAATCCTAAAGATTTGGAGACATGAGGTATCTTGTTATGTAGAATTTCTTTGCTAAAAGAAATTGGCTTGTGGGTTTGGGGATTAAAAATACTGTGTAATCGATTTGAAAGTTAATTAGTGGAGTAAGTATCCCTAACTGGTTTTACTAGGAGAAAGTAGATATAGGTTAGATTCTGCCGAATCAATTAAATCATTGTGTGCAATCTGTCTCCTTCTCTCTTATATATTGAAACCATATTGTACTGCATATGCTGCCATTTGTTGCTTAAGTTGATTGAATAGACTGTGATATGGAAGCTAGCTGCGAGTTGTTTATTTAAATTCATTACTGTTCAAGTACATTAATCTAGTTTGTTGTTTCTCTCAAATATGCGTGCTATGTCAGTAGAGAAATAAAGTCATTTGGAAAACAGAATTAGATTTAAGAAAAATCCAATTCAATCCCTTTTCTTGGGTTGTCTAGGAACTTAACATGGAGAACATCTAGCTCCATAACATGGACTAACACACTTTTTTCGTCAAACAATTTGTGAGGAGGGGCCCCCCAATTTATAAGAAAGCTTACTGACTTTGGAAGCCGGTTTCTACACAATTTTTATTCTTTCTATATTTCAGATATTTTGAGTCCTCTAGAAAAATCTACACAACTCTATATTTTTTTTTTCTACTCTTTTGGACTTCTCTCTTTTCTTCTTTTTCTTTTGTAGGACCCACATGTCAGCATTTTTTTTTTCTTTCCAGAAACAAGCTATAGAGGAAGTATACATCTAGAGGAAAAATGAGTCAAAACGCAACATTCTATTAAGTATTTAGAAATTATTAAGTAGTGGATGTAGAAGCTATTAAGCAGTGAAGGTGGTGGTGGAAGTTATTAGGTAGTGGGAGGATTTGTATGTAAAGTGAAACCAGCATTCTCGAAAAGATAGTTTGGAAAATCTAGTTTGTAAATTTATGTTTTCCTTCAATGAAAACAAAGGTGGTGTTATCCCTTTGATAAGAACAAAGATTTTTTGATGTAGGTATATTTCCAAGGTCATAAATGAGTAAGTGATCAACTAAAAGAATAGAATATGGGAGGAGTGATATTGTGTGTCAATAGATTTGTAGGAATGACTTTTGTAGTAGCAAGTATAGGAAAGTTCTTATAAGGGCCGGTCAGGTAACAAAAAAGGCAAGCTTTTGTAATCAACTAAAATGATTTTTATGGAAGTCCGTTTTCCTTGAAAGAAAACCTGTCCAACATTGAGTTTGCTTGTCCATCACAGGGGAATGAATCATCTTTTCCTGTGGTTCCGATGAAAACCTTCTCAATGAGCAACCAACTAGTGTGGTTATGAGTTCTTCAAACCATGCCCACACCATTTTTCTGTCTCCCTAATGATGCAAACATCTCAGATTATCCAAAATTAACACAAAATCATCCCAAATTAACACCACTAAACCTCTTGAATTTCATGTTTTGATTATTAAATATGTAATAAGTGGTATCATAGCCATTGATCTGACGATAAGGAAACACTAGAGAAGGTCATGGCTAATCCTAATTTTAGGTTCCAAAAGGCGTTCCGGAGATTGCAAGAATTGATGCGGAAGTTCGAAAGAGATAGATCTAAATCTGCCTGAACTCCTTCTTTCACTGGAAGCAACCGAACAATTTCCGAAGACAATCGAAGTGACAAGAGAGGATGAATAATCAACAGTCAGCTCTAACCATCGTCAACCTAAAGGGCCAGAAATAAAGGAACAACTAATCGCTCCACGGTTTCATCCTGAATTGACACAATCCAAAGGCATTTCCGACCAACTCTAGCCAGGAACAAGGCTGGCCAAACCTCTTCCTAGTGATAAAAAACCGGAACATGCCTTGCCGCCTGAAGCGTTGTATTTTTCGCGGAGTGGATAGATCAGGTTGCAGGAACTGTAGTCCTCTCCACCGGCCGAAGGCGTTGGGCCCTAGGAAGATGAATCGCCTACAAAGAAGTGGATCAAAGTCGTGGGCTGCTCCTCTCAAGTCTTGGGAAGACAAAGCGTCCCAAGGAACCAACGGAGTTTTGTCTCTCTTATAGGAAGTGCCACCAATTACGTCATCTCACGCCAAGGAGACCAGGGGAATACGTATCCCACCATGCACAAACAAGATCTATTGTCACGCATTTTGGTCGACCACTAGAAGGACATTAAGTGCTCCTCACCGTAACCAACAATTCTCATAGGGATAGATGGGAAATCTTCTCTTTGGGCATCTTTTGTCTGAGCTTCTGATGTATCTATCCCTTATGTTCAGTAAGTCTTGTTTTTGAAGCTCAAAACTTAAGGGCCAGAATTTTGCAAGGGGTAGAATGTTTTGTTTAGAAATTATTTAGTGGATGTAGGAAAAGTTATTAAGTGTGGATGTGGTGCAAGTTATTAAGTAGTGGGCGTTAGTCTTACTACTTAGTCAAAAAAAGAAAAACAAAAATTTGTATTTAAAGTGAAACCGGCTGTCTTTAAAGGTAGCTAGAAAAGTTTAGTTTGTGAGGATGGGTTTTCCTCCAATGATAACAAAGGTGGTTTTTTTCTGTTTGTTAAGAACTGAGGTTCTTATATCCCACTAATGATGCAAACATCCCAAATTATCCAAAATTAACCCAAAATCATCCCAAATGAAAACCAATCAACCCCTTCAAAGTCCAGTTATGTGTTTTGATCATTAGATACGTGACACATTCTAATGATGAAGTTAAAATAAATGGTTTCTGTTTCGATGCTTCAAAGATTAGCATATCTGGTCGGCTCGAAACACATTGTCTATGTGTTTTGATGGAAGCAAAAACGCACCACACTTGAACGTTTTGGTTCTTATCTAAACGCATCATGTTTGTGCCATTAATTAGATGTCCATCTAAACGCAGCTTATCCATGAGTTTCATGAGATACAAATACGGTTTCTGTGGTTCAAACTCAAAATGCATCATTTTGTATGCATTAAGCATAACTATTTTTGGATCAAACATATACTATAGTGCATGTGTTTTTGGATCAAAACGCAAATTGATTGTGCATTGGGACTATGCAGTTTTGAATTAAATGCACTATATTATGTTCTTGTATCTACGAATCAAACAATGGAATCAATCATTGTAAGCAAAATACAAAATATGAACAAATATTAGCTTTATTGCTGCCCAAGACCGTCACCTTTGAGAGAAATCTATCCTCCATTTCTATATTCACCAACTTGCCTCTAAGGCCCATTGGGATAATGTTCGATTTGTAGGTCGAAGGGTAGCATAGTGTGATAATCAGAGCAGAAGCGAGTTTCACCCAAAATGTTAAACGCTAATCCTTCGAGAATGCACAGGAAAGGGAAGCTTTTCCTTCGGATATCTGTTTTGATCAAGATGAGTGTTCTGCTCTGATTATCACACTAAATCAAAATGCACATAGCAATGTTGTTTTAAACGAAAATCATGATGCATCAAAACACGCAAGTAACATCATTTTGAACGTAAATCATGCTACATCAAAATTCATACACTAGCATCATTTTGAACATATATCACATTGGATCAAAACACACCAAATAGAATCATTTTAAACGTAAATTGTAGTACCCAAAGATCATATGAAGAAACCGATGGCATTAGGCACTAATCGATGATAAAAAGAGGATCAAAGCTCTTTATTGATAGAGCAAAACATGATTGATACAAGTAGGACCTATGAAACCCATGATATACGTATACAAATGATTCAAAAACAACCCTCATGCAACTATATAGGCAAAGGGAAAGGTGGAGAAGACAAGTTGTACAGGGCAGCATGCCTTGTACCGATCTATTACCGTGGTTTCTACATAAGAAGAATAACAGCCTGTGGTCGGGCAGTGGCTATTTATGCCATTGTCCTGTGTCTGTTGTGGCGGTCGGTGCGGTTGCCATGTGGCAGCCATTTCAATGTTTGTCCGAAGAACATACAGCCCCATAGAGTGTGAATCACCCTACAAGTCATCGTTCAGGGCTCTTTCAAGAAATACAATAATTTAGCTAATGCAATTAAGAGAGACCAGTGATTAAGGATCAATTTTATTTTTTTTTTTGGATTGTTAAATTTTACTCACTTATGCTGTTGTACCAAAAGTCCTGGAGTTGAAGGCTAATCAAGGATAATTTCTTTTGGACAATTATATTCTACCACACTTCTAAATTGACATCCCAATAGCCCATTTTATGGCAGCTTGCATTGCCAACAACCCACTCTTTGCCTCCTTGTTGGTCTTCCAATGCCCTAAATAGGCTAGTTCCAATAAAATAGGAATTACATCATATGTTTGCTCATATTGAGGTTCGAACTCAGAATATGAGATTAGCTATGATGTCAAATGTTACGATCTTCCACCATTATGTCAAAAACTTAAGAGTTAAAAGCTAATCAAAGATCATTTCTTTTTGTCACAAAATGAAGGATAGTGGAGTGTGGGAATCATCACTGCAATAATATGCTTGTACAAAGGGAGGTCTACTTATAGACCAATAGGATGACTTTACATGGTAAGTGCAATAATGCAATGTACAAGGAAAATATATACATTAAATATTGTATCACAAATAAGAATAAATCACGTAATATTCTATAACATTCCCCCTTAAGCTGGAGATTTGAATAAGTCAAATACTCCGAGCTTGGAGAGAAGGTGCCAATGTTGTTTACTGCAAAGAGCTTTAGTGAATAGGTCTGCAGGCTGCTCTTTAGTGGAAATATGACATGTTGAAATGATGCCCTATTGTAGTTTCTCTCTCACATAATGGCAATCCACCTCAATGTGTTTAGTTCTCTCATGAAAAATTGGATTCGCCGCTTCTCTGCTGCTTCATATCACAAAATAATTGGGCTGACTGTCGGAGATAGAACTCGAAGTTGCTAAGTAATCCCATGATCCATACTATCTCACAAGTGGTAACTTGCATTGCACGATACTTAGCTTTTAGCAGATGAGAGGGAGACTGTAGGTTGCTTCTTGGAATGCCATGATATCAAGGAATTTTGAAGCATTATGCAAAAACCTGTGGTTGATCTTCGCGTCATGGGGCAAGTGCTATAATTAGAGTTGCAGTAGGCTTTTAGTACCAATTTCGATGTTGAAGGGAATATGAGTCCAAGCCTTGGGCAACTTTTGAGATATTTGATGACTTTCATAGCTACCTCCATGTGTGATTGCTTCAGTGCATGCATAAATTGGCTGAGCAATTAAACTATAAAAGTGATATCAGGTCAAGTAAGTGTTAAGTAGATTAATTTACCAACCAAAAGCTGATACGATAAGGGATCTTCAAGAGGTGGATCATGGATTTCTTCTAGGGAACTATCATTATACTAAACACTTGTGAATTTCTTGTTCTACTCTGTGAGAATTATAGAAGGTTTAGAGCCTACTAATCCTGCCTTAGAGATGAGCTCCAAAGTGTATTTCTATTGACTTAAGAAAATTCTTTATAGGGAGCAAGCAATTTCAATGCCAAGAAAAAACTTTGATTGGCCAAGATCCTTAATGTAGAATGTAGATTCAAGTATGTCTTCAAATCAGTAATGGCAGCATGATTGTTTCCTGTGATCAAAATGTCATCAACATAAATGAAAAGAACAACGAAGGAACTTCCTTGTGGTTTGGTGCAAAGAGAATAGTCATGCCAAGACTGCTGAAAACCATAAGCAAGAAGGGTTGCAGTAAATTTTGCATTCCATTGACGAAAGGCTTATTTAAGATCATACAAGGATTTGCGCAATCGACATACAAGTCCCTCATCGTAATTGTAAAATCAAGTGGAAGTGCCATATAAACTTCCTCAGAGAGATTGCCATGAAGAAAGGGCATTTTGAACATCCATCTGAAAAAGAGGCTAATGATGCATAACAACAATAGTAATAAGTAACCAAACAATAACATGTTTGGCAGTTGGAGAGAAAGTGTCTTGATAGTCAAAACCCTCACGTTGACTGTACCCTTTAGTGATCAAGCGAGCCTTGTAATGCTCAATAGAACCATCTACACGGTATTTAACCTTATAAACCCATTTACAACCAATTGGACGATGACCAGGGTAGAGGCACCACATCCTAAGTATGATTAGCCTCAAGGGCAGCAAGCTCGCTATCTATGGCAGCTACCAATTAGGGTCCTTAATAGCCTCATGGAAAAATAGGGTTCAGGGATAGTAAAGATGGAAGCAATGAAGTGATGGTATTGGGGATGACATTGGTCAACGGAAATCTAGTTGGAAATGGGGTAGAGATAGGTGCAGGAGGAGGAAGGTAAAGTAGGACAGAGATAGTCACTACTTCAAATAGGGTGTTTGATGGAATGGCCAGAGCGACGCACAGAAGGGGATAAGGTTGGAGGGGGCACATCAGAAGGTTGATCTGAAGGAGCAGTAGGTAAAGGAGGAGGGGTATCAGGAACGAGGGCAAGGGAAGAAGAATAAAAAACAATGGGAGGAGGGTCTGTAGGATTAGGGTTGAGAAAAATAGGGTCATCAACCGGTAAGGAGGATGGAGAGTATGGTTTTATAGGTAGGATGATTGGGGTCCAAGGGACTGTAAGACCATTAGGGGACAACAGGGAAACCTACGAAGCAAAGGGAAAAATATTTTCACAAAAAACAACATTGTGACTGACAAAGAATTTGTCAGTGGCGGGATCAAAAAACTTGTAACTCTTCTAATAAGAAGGATATCTCATGAAAACACAAGGAGTGGCATGAGGGCTAAATTTGTCACAGGGACCAAAAGTAATGGCAAAACATTGACAACCAAAAACATGCAAGTGGTTAAGGAGTGGAGGTGTGCCGAATAAATGCTCGTAAGGCGTGAAGCCGCCTAAAGGAGTAGAAGGAAGGCGATTGATGAGGTAGGTAGTAGTCAAAATGCATTCACCCCAAAAGCGGGGTGTAAGATAAGCTTGAAAAAGTAAAGCACGAGCCACTTCTAGGAGATGACAATGTTTGCGTTCAATAACCCTATTTTGCTGAGGGGTATAAATGCAAGAACTTTCATGAAGGATGCCTCAGGAAAGAAGAAAGGAGGAACATTCGGAGGAAAAAAATTCAGTGCCATTGTCAAAACGAATGCATTTAACTGTGGCACCAAATTGTGTACTAATCATGGAAAGAAAATATTGAATTTTTGAAAAAACTTGACTTTTAAATTGTAGTAAAAAAGTCTATGTAGCATAGGAAAAGTCATCAACAATAGTTAAAAAATAACGAATGCCATTATGGGTGGGGGAATGATGAAGGCCCCAAACATCCATATGGACAAGGTCAAAAATGTGTTAGGTAGCAGATGTGCTGGAGGGAAAAGAGGCACGGGTTTGTTTGGCAAGAGCACAAATGGTGTAAGAGAAATTATCGGGGCAAGTAATGGTCTTGCCATTTGCAAAATAGGATTTGAAAGAAAAATGTCCAAGTCGTTGATGCCAAATAAAATATTCATTATTAAAAATTAAATTGCAAATAGGAGTCTTTGTTAGAGTACAATGAGAATTTATTATGGAAAAAAGATAATTGGAAAAAACAGAATTAAAATTCCTAGGGATAACAGAACAAAGAAAGTAAAGTCCCCCTTCAGCCTTGCCGAGTCCGATCAGCTCCCCAGTCGTACGAGCCTGAAAAACACAAAAGTTTTCGAAGAAAAGGGCTACACAGTTGTTATCACAGGTGAGTTTATGAATGGATAACAGATTATGATGAAAATTGAGAGCATATAAAACATGTTTTAAATGGAGGTGGGGATTAGGTTTAGCATGACCAATGTGGGTAATAGGACTACGAGTTTGATAAGGCAATCGAATAAAAATAGGTGAAGCACATGGAAATTTAGAATCTAGAAATCGTAAATTGCATGTGATGTGATCACTAGCTCCTGAATCAATAATTCAATTGGAATTAATGGGAGAATAAGGGAAAGAAATACTTGTAAAATTGGCAGATGCATCAGTGGGGCCTGTTTGATTGAGCATAGTGAGTAATTTGGCCTATTGATCAGGAGTTAAAGTAAGCCTTGGAGAGGCCCCAAAAATAGAGCTAGAAGCAGAAGACATGGGGCCCAAAAAACCTTGATTATGGCCCATGGGAAAAGTTGGGTCCGGGTAGTGAGGCCTAAAACTAGGAGGTTGGGAGAAGCCCAACCCATCAACAGTAGTGTTATGGGCTGTGGGCCCAGGTCCAGGAGGATGCCTGCGATTAGAGCTGCCCCGGCCTTTGGGCTTCTAGCTAGTGGGATAGCCCACTAGCAAAAAGTAGGCTTTGTGGAGGTGGCCCATGCGATTGCAATGGGTGCAGAAACGTAGGTCAGGAGTAAACCCAGTAGATGTGGGCCGCGTGAGCCCACTGGAAGGAGTCATGTTGGGCTTGTGGGAGTGGCCCAAATTGGGTGCATGTGAGTTAGGTTGGGCCACGACTAGAGATCGTCAAAACCGGAAGGAAGGTGCAGACTAGAGAAATCGACAATGTCGCTGGTAGGGGTGTTACTTCGTTGATGAACTTCTTGTTTGGAGAGAGCATACATTCTTTCCAATGAAGGAAGGGAGTCACAGGATAAGATTTGCATGTGTAAATTTTGAAATTCCTCAAGAAGACCCATGAGGAATTTCATGGCACGATTGTCTTGTTCATGAGCAAGGAGACAATCGTTGATTTTGCAGGTACAGAGGCCATAATTACAGTGAATCACGGGCTCCTAGGTCTCAAGATTGATCAAAAGATCCTTCAACTGAATGAAAAAATCGGTAAGCTCGATCGTGGTGTAATTGGTAGCAAGGTGAAGATCGGAGATGGCTTGACGAACGCGAATCACTGGGTGCCAGAAACTTTTCCAAACGATTCCTAAAGGAGCTCCTAAATCTCAGACACATAAGGTGTGCGTGAGATGAGTCACTCTAGGGAACGCTCGACGGAATTGACGAGCCAAGATTTGACGGTGGCATGGGCTTAATCCTAGCATGTAGTCTCGCCAGGGTCGCTGGTCGAGCGGGTGAGTTCGCCGGTAAGGAATTCCAGCTTATTCTGGGCAAGGCAGATCGTGTAGACCTAAGACGCCCAAAGTGCGTAATTGGATTCCCCAGCTAATCAATGGGGAACGAGGGATCCAACTTGGAGATAGGCTGTCGAAAGGTAATATGGGTCCTGAACAAGGGTAGTGACGGGAACAGAGGAAGAACTAGTGGTGAAATTAGGCTGATCTTCAGTGGAAAGAGCCATAGTTGCGGTAGAGACGATGGTCAAAATGGGAAAGATGGTGGCTAGGGTTTTAGGTGGCAATTTGGTGATTCGAAAAGGGGGCGAAGGTAGTTTAGGAAAGGGTAGAAAAAGGAAAAAGTGCGGCTAGGGTTAACAGGGGTAAAAAAGGAAAGGGAAAAATGCAAGAAGGGTGTTTATGAAAAAAAAAAAGTAATAGAGAGATGTCCTAAGCACTTTGAAAAAAAATTGGAAGAAAAAAAGGATGCGAAAGCTAATTAGACCAACTTGGTCTCGGATACCATGTCACAAAATGAAGGACAATGGAGTGTGGGAATGATACTCTCTATTAAGATTGCAATAATATGTTTGTACAAAGGGAGATCTACTTATAGACTGATAGGATGACTTTACATGGTAAGTGCAATAATGCAATATACAAGGAAAATATATACATTAAATATTGTATCACAAATAAGAATAAATCACGTAATATTCCATAACACTTTTAGACCATTACAGTTTAACAACTAAAAGTATTTGAAGGATTTAAAGACACATTTGAGTCTTGAAAATAGTCTTTTACACGTCCTTTAGTCTCATGCAGATTTGATAATACCCAAATGGAAATCAATTTTTGAGAAGCTAGTAGAATATGGTCATTGGTCGTAAAGCTCGTACTTGATAGCAATTTTATCATGAACCACCATTTTTAAGCACAAGAAGGCAAGGCTATAACAGTACGAGGATCCATGCTCTCGATCACCAACCCCCCGTGGTAATCTCTTCCACCTGTTACTCCCTAGAGTTCGTCCTATTAGCTGACTTGTTAGAAAGACAACATTGATTATAATACCACATAGTTGCATATCTTTCCTAGATTTATCTATTCCAGAACAATATAAAGAAATTTCTTAAGGAGTGTTCTAATAACAAATGACAGCTCACTATGTTCCTCATTCTGCTTTGGCAAAGCAATGGAGTAAAGGACTCCATTTAGAAGGCATGCGATGATTCCATTTTCTTAGGCCTTATCTATCCATGAATGACCAAGGAATATATGATATGCACCCATAAGATTACATCATTCGAATAGTTCCTTCCAAGTAGAAATTGAAGCAGTATGAGCTTTTGCTTCTTTTACTAAACTTAAAAAATCGTATGGCTGAAAATGTTCTTTTGGCTTGATTGGAGCTTCCACCAACTTTTGTGCCACAACGTTCTATTGTAAGAAAAGGTGAATATAGAGAGAAAGCCTTTGAGTGAGCGGAATAATTCTATATTGTTGTGTTTTTTTTTTACAATGTTTGCTATACATTTATAGGGACATAGCCTAGTCTAGGAAAGGTAAACCAAATATTTACAATAATTACAATGATATTATGCCTAATCACAGGCACTAATATGGTAATGTATTAGGTGAGGCAGCTGTCAATTAACACTCCCCCTCAAGCTGGAGATTTGAATAAATCAAATATTCCGAGCTTGGAGAGAAGATGCCAATGTTGTTTGCTATTAAGTGCCTTAGTGAGTAGGTCAGCAGGTTGTTCCTTGGTTGGTACATGTCGTGTTGTGATAATTCCTTGTTGAAGCTTTTCTCTGACATAATGACATTCAACTTCAATATGCTTTGTGCGTTCATGAAATATAGGGTTTGCTGCAATCTTCTCTGCTGCTTCATTGTTATAATGGAGTAATGCTGGACGCGTCATGTAAAATCAAAATCTTTAAGTAACCCAATGATCCAGACTATTTCACAAGTGGTAAGTTGCATAGCTTTGTATTCTGCTTCGGCTGATGATAAAGACACAGTGGTTGTTTTTTGGAGCGCCATGAAATCAGAGAGTTTCCCAACATTATACAAAAGCATGTGGTAGATCTTCTTGTCATGGGACATGTACTATAATCAGAGTCGCAATATGCTCGCAACTCAAATGGCGAAGATGATGGGAACATGAGACCAAGGCCTGGGTAGCTTTTAAGATACCTGATCACCTTCAGAGCAGCTTCCATGTGAGATTGTTTTGGATCATGCATGAACTGGCTAAGAAGTTGGACTGAAAATGTGATGTCAGGCCTTGTGAGTGTGAGATAAATCAGTTGTCCAACTAGTCGCTGATAGACTGAAGGATCATCAAGAGGAGGATCATTCATTTGTTCTTTCGATCCAGCATCATACTCAAGGCTTGTGAATTTTTTGTTCTGCTCCATGGGAATCGTTGATGGCTTCGAACCAACTAAGCCTGCTTCATAAATAAGTTCCAATGTATACTTTCGTTGACTTAACGAAATACCATCTGGAGATCTAGTAATTTCAAGCCCTAAGAAAAACTTTGAGGGACCAAGATCCTTTATGAAGAATGCACCATGCAAATATTTTTTGAGATCTGAAATGGCTGCTTGACTGTTTCCTGTAATTAAGATATCGTCAACATAAATGAGTAAAGCCACAAAAGAGCTACCTTTTCTCTTGGTGAACAAGGAATAATCATGGTAAGACTGGCTGAAGCCGTGTGCAATCAAGGCACCAGTGAACTTGGCATTCCATTGTCGAGAAGCTTGCTTCAACCCATAAAGGTATTTCTGCAATCGACATACAAGATGCTCCCCCTGATTGCGAAATCTGGGGGGAAGCTCCATATAGACCTCCTCAGAAAGATCACCATGAAGAAAAGTGTTCTGGACATCCATCTGATAAAGGGGCCAATGATGGACGGCGGCAATGGTAATGATGAGTTGAATAGTGACATGCTTGGCTGTGGGAGAGAAAGTATCCTGGTAGTCAATGCCCTCATGTTGATTCTAGCCTTTGGCAACCAAACGGGCTTTGTAACGTTCAGTGGAGCCATCAGCACGATACTTCACCTTATAAACCCATTTACATCCAATAGGACGACGACCAGGGGGTAAAGGAACAATATCCCAAGTGTGATTAGCCTGAAGGGCAATAAGTTCAGCATCCATAGCTGTAATCCAATTGGGGTCTTGGGTGGCCTCATGGTACGTGGTAGGTTAGGTGATGGCAGAAGTGGAGGCTATGATCAGCGTGAGGGCATTGACTACCAGGATACTTTCTCTCCCATAGCCAAGCATGACACTGGTCCCAACGAGCAACAGCGTCATCATCGCCAGTGGGGCGTGGGAGCTTGCTAGTTAGAAAACCCATCTTATTTCGAGCAAGGAACACGGTTCGGATTTGCTCGCTCCAAACATGCCAATTGGCCTCGCCAGTGAGCTTCTGGGACACAATGCATGCTGGTTGAAGATCGACAGCAGTGAGATGATAGGGGTCGCGAAGAGGAGAAAGAGAAGTGTTGGTTCCGGCAGCCATTGGGAAGAATTAAGGTGGCGGCTAGGGTTTGAAAGTTAGGTAAATAACAAAAAAAGGAAGAATTAGGGTGACGGCTAGGGTTTGAAAACTAGGTAAATGACAAAAAGAATAGAGAGTGCGGCTAGGGTTAATGGGCAAGGAAGAAGAGAAAAAAAACGGCGAGGGTTTACGTGAATAGAAAATAGAAAAAGGACAAAAGGGAAAAGGAGGAGAAATAAAGATGTTGGTATGCGTGAAGTGGAGAAAAGGTGCAGGAGAGAGAAAAGTGGTATATGTGAAGAGGAAAAAAGGTGTGGGAGAGAGAAAAGTGGTATACATGAATTGGAAAAAAAGTGCAGGAGAGAGAAAAGAGAATTGTAAAGGAAAAGGGAGAAAGGACGAAAGACCAAACACGGGTAAGAAAAAAGTGGAGGGAATTAAAGGGAGGGAATCGAAGAGAAAAGAGCTTAAAAGGTGATTGGGATGGCCGGAAAGAGAAGAGTGCGGGAACAAGACAGCAAAAGAACGCTCGTCAAAACTCAAAAAGAATGGCTTGGGAATAGTGATGCGAAAGCGGAATTAAGGTCGTAGGAAAGAACGGCTCGGGTACCATGTAAGAAAAGGTGAATATAGAGAGAAAGCCTTTGAGTGAGCGGAATAATTCTATATTGTTGTTTTTTTTTTTTTTACAATGTTTGTTATACATTTATAGGGACATAGCCTAGCCTAAGAAAGGTAAACCAAATATTTACAATAATTACAATGATACTGTGCCTAATTACAAGCACTAATATGGTAATGTATTAGGCGAGGCAGCTGTCAATTAACATCTATTAACTTGACAACCAATTATCAGATATTACCATCGGACATAAAACTTATAAAACATGTGGGATCAATTAAAGTGGTTCTTATGGGCTGCACTCAAGTTTGGGCACCCGACAAAATAATTCTTCTTGATCGACACAAACGATTTCTTTCTCTCTCCCTTTTGGAGGGGCTTTGATGAAGATGCCTTCACCGCAGCTTGCTTTGGCCAGGTTGTACTCCTGTGGTTGAAAGGGGATTTCCTGATGTGCAAACCGGACTCAAAGAAGTTGTACTCTACGGGTCAAGTAAGTGACCTCTCACCGTGGCCGTTGGAAATTATTAATTTATCCTTCTCCCGAGTCAATGCTTCTTTGAAGCTTGCGAAGTGATTTTAGTTACTAGCAGTGCATGTCTAGTCTCACGTGCCAACAGAGTTGCACGAAACTTCTGGGAACGCACATCCCCCATGCAGGTCCAGGTTCAAACCGTCCATTTATACCGACTCTGTGATCAATACACGATGTCACTGCCTCTTTCTCCACTACTTCTCTCCTTTACTTTATGGAGTCTTCGGCTAAGCTCAGCCATGACCCTCTTCCAGTTACCATCAACACCTCCCCTTCCGATGTCCTCTTACAGCATCTACGCTCAGCTCTCATGGAGTTTCTAGCATTTTCCACTCTCATAGTTGTAGCATCCCTGGAGACATACTTCATTCTACTAAGCTGGAAGTCTGTTCTCCATTTCCTCTTTCTCTTTTGCTTCATCCTCTTGCTCGTACTGAAATCCTTCCTCTCAAAAGCCCCATCAGTTTACCTAGTTGACTTTTCGTGTCTTAAACCACCAAGCTTCTGCAGAGTCCCTTTCTCCTCCTTCATCGAAAATACTTCCAGGTTTGAGTCAGTTGACGCTGAAAGCGTCTCTTTCATGGCCAAAGTCCTTACTTCTTCGGGACAAAGTGAAGAAACCTGTTTGCCCCCTGCTTTACACTATATTCCACCAAAAATCCATCACGAGGAATCTGTCAAAGAAGTCCATATGGTGCTCTTTCCCGTCATTGAAGACCTTCTGAGCAAAACTAGGCTGTCCCCTCGTGATGTAGATATTCTTGTCGTAAACTGTAGTGGTTTTTGCCCCTCCCCTTCACTATCTTCTATCATCATAAACAAATACTCCATGAGAAGTGATATCAAGAGCTATACTCTCTCCGGCATGGGGTGCAGCGCAAGCCTTGTGGGGATCCATTTGGCTCAAAATCTTCTTAAAATTCACAGAAACTCTTATGCTGTAGTTCTCAGTGCTGAAATCTTGTCTAGCGGTTGGTATTCAGGTAATGAGCGGCCCAAGTTACTGCTTAATTGCCTCTTTCGAATGGGCAGTGCAGCCATTTTGCTCTCCAATAAAAAAGAAGCAAGCAGATCTTCAAGGTACAAACTGTCCCTTTGTCTGAGGTCCCAAAGATCCTTTGATGACAAGGCATATCTGTCAGCCATTCGGGAGGAGGATTCCAAAGGGAACCTTGGGGTTACACTAACGCGCGATTTACTGCAAGTTGCCGGAGAAACTCTCCGATCAAACATCACTGTTCTTGGTTGCACAATCCTTCCCTTATCTGAGAAAGTTTGGCTTACTGTTTCACTTTTGCGCAAAAAGTTCATTGACAAATCTTGTGAAATGTACGTGCCAAATTTTAAGACAGTGATACGGCATTTTTGCTTGCCAGCTTCAGGGAGACCAGTGATAAGAGAGATAGCGAAAGGGTTAAAGCTCGGAAACCAAGACGTGGAGCCTGCACTGATGACACTACACAGGTTTGGGAACCAGTCTTCTTCTTCGTTGTGGTATGAGTTGGCTTACTTGGAAGCCAAAGAAAGAGTGAAGAAGGGGGACAAGGTTTGGCAACTTGGGATGGGGACTGGACCCAAGTGCATCAGTGTGGTATGGGAGTGTATAAGGCCTGTCACTGGGGAATCCAAGAGCAGTCCATGGGCTGATTGTATCGGCAAGTATCCGATCGTGGCTATTGATCAAGAAATTTAGCTTATACATTCGTAATCTCAAACTCCTGGGTCTCATCAATGCATGTTTTTAGTTCTGACATAGTTTGTACTCTTCAGTTCCATGAAGAATTTAAAGAGTTTGTTGAGCCGTATTATTTAAAACGTCTCCTCCATTAAGTGGTAATACTTACCCACATAAAGACTGTTCGAAGTTTGAGTTATCGTACAACCATTAAAGACTTTTTGCCTCTTTTCTGCAGTACGGTAAGCGAAGCACCGAAAAGAGTAGAAAATGGCTGATAGTGATGTCAGCCAAAAAAAAAAAAAAAAAGATGATCTTTCTTGCACCAGAGTCCTGTTTCTTCTGAGTTCCCATTTAATAGTTTCAACAACCCCTTCTGATATGAATACAATTTCGACGCTTTAACATGAAACTGAGGTCTACTGGAAGGTAACAGCACTGTTGACAACCGTGATTATTTCCTGTTCTACCATGTCCGACATTGAATTCACCTGTAATCTTATCCTCATTCAGTGCAGCAACTCAGCAAGTAAAGATAATTTGAGTTAATGAGATTTAATATAAAAAAGTGCTCCTTATTTTTATTTTTTTTAGCAGGGATGACAATGCCTTCAGTCTTGACATGTCTTAAACCCTTTTAACTAAGAAGGCTTGGGGGATGGTGGAACCTTTTGTCGTAAAGACCATCAGAAGCTTTTCTTAGGTCTGAAACGCTTCACAAAAGAGTTCGATAATATTGCCAGAGCTTTCATTTCCAAAGCTCAGAGTCAATCTCTAGTGAAGGTTATTACTGACAAGCTGTAACCGGTTCTTTCATGTCTGTGGGTCAGCAAACACCTGTTCCAGAGAGAAGAACTGGGGCTGTCACCGAATAAAGAATGCCTTGCTGTGCCATTAAAGTTGATGTAAGAAAAGTAGTTTCAGTATTTATTTTAGTGTCCTTAGCAGTCTTGGCTTCCCGAGTAATCTATGCAATAAATTCCACAATTTATTTCCCATGCTGTGTTTTCCATTTGTACCAAGAGAGAGACATAAAGGTCTCACTTTGGATAAAAAAAGACATGAAATCAAGATCAATGCCTCGTTTGCCACCTAGGATTTCTTTCACTTATTGTGTAAAGTGATGAGTGAGGAATCTTTCTGTTTATATTGGACATGTTATAGTAGTCCAAACCTAATTTGTCTTTAAGGAGAGTCTGGATCTGCGACCTTAATAATTAAGAAAGTATCTCACCAAATGTAAGATAATACAGCCTCTCTTCCAATCAAGAGAAAAGAGAATTTTACTTGTGCTCTAGTCACCCAAATCAAAGACCAACTTATTGGCAGCTTGTTGTACTGGTAAGTACTAGGTGTATTTTCCGATAAAATTTATTAGTGTATATATATTGTTAAAATTAAATATTATATTCTTTATAAATGAAACCGTTTTCCTTTTTTTATAAATTAATTTTAATAAAGAAAATAAATCATCTAACATGATATTAAAATACGTTTACTTCTTGCAAATTAGTGGGTTATCATTTGAAGTGATTTTCTTATTAAAGAGAATGTGTTAAAATTTAGAGTGTATTTTACTTTGTTAATACATTAACTTGTGTTTTATTGAAGTTGACGTATTTCATTTTTTGGCAAGTTAATTTTAAAGGAAAACAATAACCTTTTTAGCACCCTTTAAGCTCTTATTGCACTTGATTCTGATTTTAGGGACCTCGGTGGAGTTGCTAATGTTAGTAGCTCGCCTCCCAGAGCCTTTATCTTGTGCAGTTGATATAGTTAGATTGGTTTTGGTTCTCATCTCTTCGGAAGCAGAGATCTTTGGTATCTAAGGTACCCTAGCAATTGCTCTTGGCATGATCGGAAGATTTATTTAACTTGAGAAGTCTTGTGCATTTCAAGCTTTTCGTTGGAAATAGTACACCGGGGGCAAACCACCGACGGCAACCCAATTCCATGCATGTGTTCTTTGTGATTAAGAGAAGAAAACTGTTGGAGGATTAAAATATCCAGTCCCACATTGGGTAAGGTGATAGGAGAGCCTGGTCTTATAAACTTCCGCTAACAACCCACTATTGCACAATTCTGTGTTTTAGTTGGGCCCTTCAATTTCTAATATGGTATCAGAGTCAGGTTTGTGTCCTGCCTACCTTGGTGTGGTCCCTCTAAACTGGTCTCATCTCTCACCGGGCCTAACGTGAGACTACGGGGAGTGTTGGAGGATTAAAATATCTAGTCCCACATTGGGTAAGGCAACAAGGGAGCCTGGCCTTATAAACTTCCGCTAACAACCCACTATTACACAATTCTGTGTTTTAGTTGGGCCCTTCAATTTCTAATAAAAACTTGTAAACAGTCGCTATTCTTGCTTCTCAACCACAAATGCAATCTCGATGAATTTTGGAAGTCCCTTTGTTTGGATCAAGAAAAGGTTTGATTCATATTTGGGACCCAGATTCTCACCCCAACAAATGGTTAGACTTGGATTTTTTTTAACATTGCACTTGGCTCAACTTCTTTATGGTTCTGCTTTCAAACTAGTTAACTTCTTCCATTGCTTCGAGTAAACTCCGGTTGAACAGTGTTGAGGTCCCTGTTTGTGTTAGATAGGATTGAAAATCGATTGAAAAACAAAAGAGATTAAATAATCTCTTTAATCCTTCAGCAAATCTAAGAATACCTTGGATCGACACAAGTAGATGCAAAGAAGAAAATATTCACTTCGATGATTTGTCTGTATAGTTTTGGTACCTTAAATAGATAGGTTGCTCGTATAAACATGGAAAGGAAATAAACCCAAAAGATATGCGTGAGTCGGAAAGTTTTCAGAGTCGCCGAAAATCCGTGAAACCGTTTAGGAAAGTTTCCGATTTCCGATTGAGAATATTCAAATGGGTTTTGAATCTTTCCTTCTGTAGTCGGTAATGAATGCGGCAGATCTTTCTGTGTTGGGATGTTGCCGCTTCTATTCAGATTTGGAATTATGGTGGTAGCGTTCCTCATGGGTCTTTGATTGTTGATGTTCGGAGAGAACGGTCTTGCCTTGGAGAGACGATGCAGAATTACAGCAGTGAAATGTGATGCTTTTGCACGTGTCCTTCATATGTGGAGTAGGAGTTACGGTGATATGACTTTCCCTTTTGCTACAATTTTTATTGTTTAACACCCCCCCCCCGCAAGTGAATGTACCGGGACGGATAGTGAGCTTGTTTTGGAGAGTCTTGAACTGTTGTGTGGAAAGTCCCTTCGTAAAAATATCTACAGGTTGGTCAACAGATGAAATAAAATGAATAGAGATTTGTTTATTTTTAACCCGTTCACGGATAAAATGAAAATCAATTTCGATGTGCTTAGTCCTGGCATGAAATACAGGATTAGCGGTTAAATATAGAGCGGAGAGATTATCACACCAAAGTGTGGGTGGGCGTGATAATTTTAGATTGAGATCCGTAAGTAAGGTTTCAATCCAAATTAATTCCGCAACAGTGTCGGCAAGGCTCTTGAATTCAGCTTCAGTGCTTGAGCGTGCAACTGTTTTTTGTTTTCTAGAGTTCCAAGAAATAAGATTTTGTTCGAGGAAAATGCAAAATCCACCAGTGGATCGACGATCATCACGATCACCTGCCCATCCAGCATCTGAGTAGGCATGAAGGGCAGTTATGTCACTTTTTGTGAAGTTGAGACCATAGGAAAGCGTATCAGTAAGAAATCGGAGTATACGCTTAACACCTTGCCAATGAGTGGTTGTGGGCGCATGCATGTATTGGCATGCTGTATTAACTGCATAGGCAATATCTGGACGAGTAAGAGTGAGATATTGAAGTGCGCCAACTATACTTCTGTAATGTGTGGGATCAGGAAATGGATCACCGTCATGGATTGATGGTGGGTGTGTAGAAGAGCATGGAGTGGCAATGCCACGTGCATCACACATTTTGGCACGGGTAATTATTTCATGAGCAAATTTTACTTGGTGTAATAGAAGGCCATTTGAGGTATGTTGGACTTCAATGCCGAGAAAATAATGGAGATCCCCTAGATCTTTTATATCAAATTCATTTCACAATTTTTGAAGAAGTTGCAAAATTGGAGCATTAGGGGATCCAGTTAAAATTATGTCATCAACATAAACTAAGAAAAAAAATACTATAGTCAGGTGTATGTTGAAGAAAAAGAGAAGTGTCGGCTTGAGAAGTACAAAATCCAATACTTAATAAAAATTGACTGAGACGATGGTGCCATGCACGAGGGGCTTGTTTAAGACCATACAAAGAGCGCTTCAGTCGACACATATGATTGGGTTTTGTGGGATCAATAAAGCCTTGTGGTTGAATCATGTAAACTTCTTCATCAAGATTTCCATGAAGGAATGCGTTTTTAACGTCGAGTTGTTTTATAACCTAATTGTTGGAAAAAGCAATTGCCAAAATGGTCCGAATTGTTATTGGTTTGACGACTGGACTAAATGTCTCAGTGTAATCAATACCTGGACGTTGATGAAAGCCTTTTGCGACGAGACGGGCCTTGTATCGTTCCAAGGAGCCATCGGATCAGTATTTTATTTTAAATACCCATTTGCATCCGATAGGAATTATCTTAGATGGTGTGGGGACAAGGTCCCAAGTTTTGTTTTTCATTAAGGCCGTATATTCTCAGCCATTGCCGCTCTCCATTTTGGGTCTTTGAACGCCGTAGTGAAATTTGGAGGTTCGGCTAGAGGATGTTTAGAGGCAAGGAAAGCATATTCATGATTCCGGTTTATTGTGCGGCGGGGAATTGTCCCACTTTGTAGCCGTGTGACCATCTTATTAGAAGTGGGGACCACAGATGATGTGGTCGGATGAGAGAGAGTAGAGTAATCATGATTCTCTACAGTAGAATGAGATGTTATAGTAGAAGTGGGGACCACAGATGATGTATTGTCCCTGGAAAGGTCATTATGTGAGTTAGTTGAATTTGGAATGGGGTCCACATGTTCTGGAACTCTATAGGAAGGGAGTAATGGATAAGGAATTTCCATCGACGGCACAATTGATGAATTGTGCATCGGAATTGCCAGAATTTGCGATATGATGGGCGGTACATGAGTTGCCGACAGCTGCGACTTTGAGGAGATGGAGGAGAGAGTCGCATGATTAGGTACAGCACCTTTAAAAGGAAATGTATTTTCGTCAAACACCGCATCGGCTATGATGAAAATTCGATTGGTTTGAAGGCAAAGGCATCGGTAGGCCTTGTAGCCATGTGGGTACCCTAAAAACACACACGGCGATGAACGCCGTTCTAGTTTGTGTTTAGTGTACGGTCGTAAGTAAGGATAAACAAGAGAGCCAAATATTTTTAGATGGGAAATCGATGTTGAGATATGAAAGAGGATTTCCCAAGGGCTTTTGTGACCAAGGATTTTGGTTGGTAACATATTAATTATATGTGTTGCAGTTTCAAATGCAAAATCCCAGTATTGAAGGGGAACATGGGCATGGTGAAGCATAGAAAGACCCATTTCAATAATGTGCCGATGTTTTCGTTCGGCGGATCCATTTTGATATGGAGCATAGGGACTCGAGATACGTTGATGAATCCCTAATTGTTAAAGTAATTGGCGGAATGCACCGGATGTAAATTCTGTGGCGCCATCGCATTGGATTTGTTTAATTTTAGTATGAAATTGATTTTCAACAAATATATGAAATAATTTAAATATTGATAGAAATTGGTCACGTGATTGCAAGCAATATATCCAAGTAAATTTGGAGAAGTCATCGATAAAACAAATATAATACTTATTATTACTGGATGAGACTACAGGGGCAGGGCCCCAAATATCAAATTGGATTAGATCTAATGGAGCCCGTGATACATTGTTTGTGCTAGGGTGGTGTAGCCGTGTACTTTTTGAAATACGACACCCATCACAAGATGTAGGCTTAGATCCAACAACTTTATTTCTAGTAGAAAGTAGTAGTCTTATTACATTATCATAAGCTGCATGGCCCAATCGATGGTGCCAGTAGACTAAATTATTGGTGGAGGCCATCAACACAGTGGGTGACTGCCGGGGGCCCAACTGGCTGAGGCGATAAAGTCCACGATCATTCCTGCCCTGAAGAAGGGTCTTGCCCGTGTGGAGGCTCTGTATAAGATAGAAATCAGGATAAAATATAACCACACAATTATTTTGTTTCGTTAATTGAGAAACAGAGATTAAATTTTTGGTTATATTTGGAACCACTAAAACATCATTGATTTGTGGAAAAGAAGGATTGTTTAGTTTACCGAGATGAGTAATGGGGAGTTCAACTCCGTCTCCAACAGTGACGTGATGGTGGCCTGGGTATGTGTTGACGTTGTCAAGGTTGGCCACGTTGTTGGTAACATGATTGGTGGCCCCGGTGTCTAGATACCAGGCCAAATCCGGAACCACTGTAGGTGGTGGATAGTTGGTAATATGAGCTTCCCTGAATGAGCTTTGTTGAGGCGGAGTGGATGGTGCCTAAATATATCGCTCACGACAGCTGGTTGCACGGTGTCCAGTGCGATTGCAGATTTGGCAGATGATTCTGCGAGTGCGAGAGCGAGTGGCTTGAGCCAGTCCGCTTATTGGGGGAGTAGAAGTCTCGGGACGGCTAGTGGATGCTTGCCGATTGGAATAATGGCGAGGTGGAGACCGCATGCGTTGCGGGGATCTTTTAGAGACAAAGGCAACTGGTGGGTTAGGAGCAGCCGACTGTTCTGCAAGCTCTAGTGTAGCCTCATGTGTTAAGAGAAGGCCTCTTAAATCCTCCCGACTCATTGTTGCATGTCGGGAATGCACAGAGATTGCTGTAGCAAGGCTGGAATACTGAGGACCAAGGCCTCTAAATAAATGAGTTAAAAACTCATTGTCGGATACAGGTTCTCCGACTGAGGCAAGCTGGTCAGACAGAGAGTTCACCTCTTGCAAATATTCAGTGACCGAACGATGGCCCTTGGTCACTGCTTGAAGGCGAAGTCGAAGAGCAGTAGCATTTGCAGTACTTTGGGCTGCAAATTCAGCAGCCAGAGCATTCCAGGCATCACTAGAACGCTTAAATCGAGACAACCCAGTGACAATAGCATCCGATGAGGTATTCAATACCCATCCTAAGGCTGTTTGATCACGAATTTGTCATTCCGTAAAAGCAAGATTTGTAACCTGGACAGTGGCACCCTACTCATTAGTGACATTGAGAAATTCATCTGGACAGGGATAACTTCCATCCAGAATGTTAAGGAGACCGCTAGCTCGCAGATATGGAGTGAGGCGAGTCTTCCAAACTAAAAAGTTTGGACCTTCCAACTGAATGCCCACAGCCGGAACGGTGATGTTGGTTGGAGCAGGGGCGGCAGCGGCAGCAGCTTCCATTTGGAATTTTGCAGCGGAAGTTATGAAAAAACTGAGGATCGAAGAAGACGGCTTTCGCCTAGCTGACGAATGATACCAAGATAGGATTGAAAATCGACTGAAAAACAAAAGAGATTAAATAATCTCTTTAATCCTTCAACAAATCTAAGAATACCTTGGATCGACACAAGTAGATGCAAAGAAGAAAATATTCACTTCGATGATTTGTCTGTACAGTTTTGGTACCTTATATAGATAGGTTGCTCGTATAAACATGGAAAGGAAATAAACCCAAAAGATATGCGTGAGTCGGAAAGTTTTCAGAGTCATCGAAAATCCGTGAAACCGTTTAGGAAAGTTTCCGATTTCCGGTTGAGAATATTCAAATGGGTTTTGAATCTTTCCTTCTGTAGTCGGTAATGAATGCGGCAGATCTTTCTGTGTTGGGATGTTGCCGCTTCTGTTCAGATTTGGAATTATGGTGGCAGCGTTCCTCATGGGTCTTTGATTGTTGATGTTCGGAGAGAACGGTCTTGCCTTGGAGAGACGATGCAGAATTACAGCAGTGAGATGTGATGCTTTTGCACGTGTCCTTCATATGTGGAGTAGGAGTTACGGTGATATGACTTTCCCTTTTGCTACAATTTTTATTGTTTAACAGTGTTTAGGCTCCTCCTTTATATCTGATGTCCGTAATTAATGTCAATGAGATCTCAAAGGTCCTCACTAATAACTTCGAGGAGTTGTAACTTGAATATGACCTTTCAGATTTTCCGATACAAAGTTCCAAGGTTTGTTAAAACCTCTTGAAGTTGAGTTGTAACTTGAACCACAACCTTTAAGATTTCCCAGAACCAAAGTTCCAAGGTCAGGTTGACCCTCCTGAAGATGACAAACGTTTGAATTTTTCTGTCCATAAACTCTTTTTGTTTTCTGTTGTCGTGGCTTTAGTAAATATACACAAGAGTCGAATCCCACTCTTGTAATACATTCCAGGACTGCTTTAAATTTTATCACGAGCAACGATGTCAACTAAGTCCGCAAAGCGGTCCAGGCCTAAGAGGGCAGTCCCAACATATTAAAGTTGGAGTGGGTGGCTGCTGCTGGCGGTGAGGGAAAACCTTGGTAAGTCAGACATGGTTGATATGCCTAAAGCATTCTTTGTAGTTGGAAACGATCTTCCAGATTGGTTTGCCATAATCGTATCGCTTGGATCACTTGGAATTCATGATAAACGTCAATTTTCCTCCTATGCGGCAATGATGAGCCAAATAATCTTTAAAAAAAACTGGGATGGACCTTTTAAATAACGCGCAGGAGTAAAAAATAAACAATAACGCAAGAACAGGTTAAACTTTTCAATCAGACCTACATTATGTGCATGTATAATAAGGTGACCGAAATCCAGAAACCGGAACTTATGCTCAGTGACTGCAATTACAAACAGGCCACCCAGATCATGCTCTAATATTAAAGAATGTAAATGCCATATAGTATTGTTGTATCATTTTTTCATCAGGCTTACGTGATCCGCCTCTTTAGCAGATCAAAGGATCCTTTGAAATCCACGCTCCACGAGCTGTGTAAAAGAATCATTTAATGCCGTCTTTAATTCCTTCCTGTATCATCTAATGCCATCCCTGTATGTTTTGAAAGCCACCTCCCTCCCATTTTCTTCTTCTCTCCCTCTCCTTTCTTTTCTTTCTTTCTTTCTTTTAATGTACTTGCCCTGCATCCTGGCGGAAGAGCTACTGCATTTCTACAAGGAGAATCATTTAATGCCGTCTTTAATACTGTCCTATATTTTTGGCAGATCAAAGCATATTAAAGAAGTCTTTTGAAATCCAACATCCCACAGCCCGTAGATTAAAGGAGATTGAGGGATTGTTTTGAAATTCACGTCTCAGGACTCTCTTTGACCCATCCCCTTCTCCTCCCTCTATCTTCTTTTTTCTTCTTTTGTTTCTTTCTTTGTTTTCAATGTCTACATTTTGCAGAATGGTGGAAGAGCCAAAGAGAATCATTTAATGCCATCTTCAATGCTGTCCTCTATTTTTCGGAAACTAAAGCATATTGAAGAAGTCTTTTGAAATCCATGTCTCACTACTCTTACAAATTAAAGATTTACCCACCGTTCTTTTCCAAACCCTACCAGTCCTTTTCAAAAGCTTATGACAAAGTATGTATATCTTCTCGCCCTCTTCGTCTTATTGACATCAAATGTCGGTGCCAGAGCCTTGCAACGTGGATGGATGCCGTTAGATAACCCAAACGACCTACAACCTAAGGAGATTAGCGCTCTTGCTGTGTCAGTGTACGATAAGCCTGAATAGGCTTGAATGAGACCGAGTTTATATTTGTCCTTAGGCTTTTCCAACCCAAGAGTCTCGTACATCTTCAAGCTTAATAAGGCTTGAATGGAGGGTAATTTTATCTGGGGAGGAAATCGTCCTAATGTTTTGTAAGATTGTCGTTAATTTCTATAGTACATTTGTAAAGCCCGTCCTTTCCAAACCTCTTCTTTTTTCTTTTCCTTCCACTTTCCTAATGCCCTTAATCACCATTAAAAAAAAAAAGAAAAGATAACAAATTCATTATCTTTTCCCGTCCTCCCAACCTAGCTAGTGCTAGCTGAAAGTAAACAGGAACTAATTTAGAACATGTTGATATCCTGGAGTCGAGGCATGAAACTATAGTATTAAGCTACATAATTAGCTATTCATTATTTGAATACTATGACGTGGAGAATAAGAAAAGACTCGAGTTTACTATATCTCATTTGATCTGGATCGATTTTGTTGATATTCTTTGGTTTTTTTTTGTGTATATCTGTTAGTCATATGGGTTCCACGTCCTCTTAAAATTTACCTGTTAAAAGATACTTAACTAGTCCCAAGCATGTGAGAAAACCAGAGTCACTATCAAACAATTTCCACTTGACATATTCGCATTCAGTATCAAACAAATTACTAAATGCGATTTCTGTTTGATTTTCTTGTATCAGTGTCTCCCTTGGGTGGTCATTATGATATGTTTATCGAGGCTTTAAACATCTCTGTTTGTAACAGCCTAGTGTAGCACCTAACCAACTCTGTGCACTGCAGGAATTATGGATTGGTCTTTTCGAAGACAAAGTCATTCTATTTTCTTGGACATGACTCACTGTTAAGCGTACCCGGCTTAACTGAGGCAACCTTGAGCGAACATGACTATGTCTTCAACCTAGACTGGTCTGGATTCAATGCATCAGTACAAGAATGGGAGATCAGATTCGCCTTTCATTTTTTGAGCATGATAATCACGTTTCCGTCAAACGTAGAAGCCCAGATATGGCGTTTCTTAGTTGAGCTGTTCATATACAGAAAGATTGCCGGACCCAATCAGGTATTGTACTTGAAAACCCAGGGCATACCGTCTGGTAGTTGCTTTACCAACATTATTGGAAGCATCACGAATTATATTCTTATCCACTATATGTCCAAAACAGAGCAAATCGTGCCAGTGCAGAGGCTAACAGATTTAGTTGAACCATTGAATTGGAAGCTGAACCCGTTCAAGTCTGGCTTATCGACAAGAGATCATAGAAGTTACTTCTTCAGCTGCACAGACAGAGAAAGACAGAATGCACGCGATGAACTTACCTGCCTACGCATGTTAAAATATCCATACGATGTGGTATCAGGCGACATCTCCGCTTTACGGGCGAACAGTATCTGCCAGCATACTAAGGTTGAATTCCCATTATTTGTTCGAAGTGTAAAGTTACCTTAAGACAAGATACGGTATAGCCAATTCCTTACCTCTGAACCTCAGAGTTTGGGATGCTTTAGAGTGGAAGCAAGAAACAATTTTGCTTCCGAATATTTGTAATACCGCTGCTTTATAAATAAATTTAATTTTATGGGTGTACTACATTTGTCCCCAACGATCATGTTGTGGTGGTGTGAATGTAGTATACACCATGTCAGAAAGTTTTAAAAAAAAAAGTCTACCTCAGATTGTCAGATTCTACTCGCTTTGTAGCCTACATTATGTTATTCAATCTGATGTCTGAAACAACATACCAACTTTCAGTTATTACCGGAAAAGGCCACGTCAAATAAAAAGAACAACTTTTTTTAATTGGAAATGCTATTAAACATGTTTTCTTTTTTCTTTTTTTGATAGGATATGGAAGTGAGAAATTTTAATTTAAGGCCTTTAGATCATTAGCTATTGGTTCTGCCGTTCAGTTATTTAACATGTAAATTACAAGATTTAGAAAGTGGGTATGCACATTATGCTCTTTTCTATGTAAAGATCGATACTCCTAGGACTTCAAACTTATTTCTAAGCATATTTTACGTGACTCAAAGCATATTTCTAATGCCATTTGCATCGCCACTTCAAATGTACACATTTCTGACTCTATACTATGAACGCAAACACAAATAAGCACAAAGGTTAGTAAAGCCTAAAATTTTAAGGAGACTGATCTTATCAGGAGATCGTGGTAGAGAAAATATTCTTCTCTATGCACTACTACTCATCTTGATAGAACAAGGAAACCTGGGATATTAGACTTTTTAGTTCAAAAACTTGCCACTTCTCATCCCTTTTGCAACCCTGCGAACAATGCTGTAATTTTGAGCACCTAAGACTGAACCCTAAGTTTCTAGGTTACTTTGTATTAGAGAACATACGGATCCCAAAACTTGATCACTACTTATTGTGCTGCCTTCATACTAAGATGACATCTGAGACTTGGACTTAAATGAGATGTTCTTGTTTTAGTAAATATATCAAATAAAATACGAACTTCTTGATTGACCAACATATTTCTGTTGTACTCCATAAAGTTTCATACATTAAAGATGTTGTTAATAACACCACCTCCCAACACAACAACCATCACCTTCTCTTACTGAATACCCATAACTCAAGGTATGACCCACCCAGTCGTCCCACAAAATTTCTGCTAACTTGGGTGTCGTAGGTGAGATTTGCATCAATTTGACAGCTCAGGCATGTGGTCCTGACATGTCCCTCTAAAAGCAAAAGGCTGAGACTTATAAGACTAATCAGAAATTCGTAGTCCTATGGATGTGATGCGTGGCAGTCTTATTAGGTTGTCATCAAACGCCAACCTATGCCATCCCCACGTCAGAACGAACTGAAATGATTGACATAAGATCCAGGCACCCAACACTTTGCGGGACAATAAGTTCCTAATAAAGCATTACTCGATGAAAACTATCTCGGTCTTTTCTTCGAAGGAGCAGCTCGATGTTCACTGCCCTTTCCGTGAATGATAAATGAGAGCGTGCGGTACATTTGCCAACCTATAGTAAAAATTTCCATGTCAGCTTCTTGCAAAGGTCCAAGAAACCCTTCTTCACCTACACTTCCATTAGAGCTCTGACATGCTTTATTAATGACCGCTTATTGGCTTCGTGGAACACAGTTGTCTCACTTTTCGCTTTAGTTCGTGACCATACAGATCTCATTGCATAGACAGCTAAAGTTAAAGGGATCTCTGTTTTGATCTGTCACCTTTCATGCATCTCTAAAATGTCCTTACCTACGAGTAATTCTATGCATATCAAGTTCGAAGAAAATGTCCATCTACGTAGAGGGATGAGAAAAGACCACAATGAATAATAGACTTACCTAGCTTAACATGATTTTTACACACATAGAGGACTAGTGATAAGTTCCATATTCTTGTTCTTGACAACATGTGGACCATATTTCCGAATCATTCATGCATTTTGCTTTCCGAAAAGAGTAACAATAATGAAAATAAATGAAAAATGTATTACTAAAATTTAACTCTTAGGCGGTTCGTCGATCCACAGTGGGTTGGTAATGGCACACGGAATCCCCTGCTAGCATTAAAGAATTTTCTCAGAAAGATCACAGCATCCAAAAAGATTGTCATAATTTGAGTCTTTTACCAGCATCCTGTGAACCAGCTCATTTTTATCTGCCATAGCACGAGTAGATTATTGACCTGAAGACCGACAGAGAGTACCATAACCAGTGAGCTACCACTAGCAACTTGCCGGCACGCCTTAACTCTTCTTCAACTTGGGCATTCATGAGACAACCAACCACCATTATTGCCGGCATATGTAGAAATTCTCTCCCTAAGCTCTGATATTTCAAGCCTGAGATTGCCATTTCCATGATACTCTTTCCACTTCATCTTCTTCAATCTCTTCTCAACCCATTGTCCAAGTATTCTTCTTTCTTGCCTAAGAATGAAATGGGCGTATTTGATCCTGACGAGCTATGTATTCTTCATTGGGGTCCTCTCCGCCGAAACTCACTTAAAGAAGACATATATTGTCCAAATGGACAAGTCGGAAATGCCACAATCTTTTACCGATCAACACGAGTGGTACTCGTCGAAAGTGAAATCAGTGCTATCTCAACCTGCAAAACAGGGTGATGCCAACAATGAAGATAGGATAATCTACAATTACCAGGAAGCTATTCATGGTGTTGCAGCTCGGTTGAGCGAATCAGAAGCGCAGAGGCTGGAGGAAGAAGATGGCGTATTGGCTATTTTCCCTGAGACCAAATACGAGCTGCACACCACGAGGAGTCCAATGTTCCTTGGGCTTGAACCTGAGGACAAGGTTGGCATCTGGTCTCAAAAACCCTCCGACCATGACGTCATTGTGGGAGTGCTGGATACTGGGATTTGGCCAGAGAGTGAGAGCTTTAACGATACAGGCATGACTCCGGTGCCTACTCACTGGAAAGGAAAATGTGAGACAGGCAGGGGGTTCCAGAAACATAACTGCAACCGGAAGATTGTAGGTGCAAGGGTATTCTACCAGGGATATGAAGCTGCTACTGGAAAAATTAATGAGCGAACCGAGTTTAAATCCCCCAGAGACCATGATGGGCACGGAACACATACTGCATCCACGGTTGCTGGATCTCCAGTGAGTGGTGCAAACCTTCTGGGTTATGCATTTGGGACAGCCAGAGGCATGGCACCCGGGGCGAGAATTGCAGTTTATAAAGTTTGCTGGACCGGTGGCTGCTTCAGCTCGGATATTCTGTCGGCGGTTGATACAGCTATTGCAGATGGAGTCAACGTTTTGTCCATATCTTTGGGTGGTGGGGTATTTTCTTATCATCGTGACAGTTTGTCCATAGCAGCTTTTGGGGCAATGAAGGCGGGTATCTTTGTTTCAAGCTCAGCCGGAAATGGAGGACCAGACCCTGTCAGCCTCGCAAATGTGTCCCCCTGGATAACAACAGTTGGTGCCAGCACCATGGACAGAGATTTCCCAGCCACGGTTAAGCTGGGAGATGGCAGAACTTTGAGTGGAGCTTCACTCTACAAAGGTCGAACGATGCTGTCAATAAATAAGCAATATCCGTTGGTATATATGGGTAGCAACTCAAGCGGCCCCGACCCAGGCTCCTTATGTTTAGATGGAAGTCTTGATCGGGGTCTTGTAGCAGGAAAGATTGTGATATGTGACCGAGGCATTAGTCCTCGTGTGCAGAAGGGCCAAGTGGTGAAGGATGCAGGAGGGGTGGGAATGGTTCTTACGAACACTGCTTCCAATGGAGAAGAGCTTGTTGCAGATTCGCACCTCCTTCCGGCAGTTGCAGTAGGAGAAACAGAAGGGAAAGCACTCAAGCATTATGTGGTAACAAGTCCAAATAAGACTGCAAATCTAGCCTTTCTTGGTACTCGGCTGGGGATTCGGCCATCTCCGGTGGTGGCAGCATTTTCATCGAGAGGGCCTAATTTTCTTACCCTGGAAATTTTGAAGCCTGACGTGGTAGCCCCTGGGGTGAATATTCTGGCAGCTTGGACCGGAAACGCTGGTCCGTCAGGCTTACCGACAGATCGCCGCAGGGTGAAGTTTAATTTACTGTCCGGAACTTCAATGTCATGCCCTCACGTAAGTGGGGTCGCAGCTTTGCTTAAGGCTAGGCACCCAGAATGGAGTCCAGCGGCAATAAAATCTGCTCTTATGACAACAGCTTATATTCATGATAACACTCATAACCCTCTAAGAGATGCCTCCACAGGTGCACCTTCAGACGCATATGATCACGGAGCCGGACACATCAACCCAGTAAAGGCTCTTGATCCAGGTTTGGTCTATGATATTGAGGCTCAGGACTACTTTGAATTCCTCTGCACGCAAAACCTAAGTCCATCCCAGCTGAAAGTTTTCTCAAATAGTTCTTGCCGACACTCCCTTGCCAGTCCCGGAGACTTGAACTACCCAGCTGTCTCAGCTGTATTCCCAGAGAAAGCATCTATCACTACTTTGACCCTTCATAGAACCGTCACCAATGTTGGCCCTCCACTTTCAAATTACCATGCCATAGTTTCGCCATTTAAAGGTGCTTCCATTCAGGTCGAGCCCAAAACCCTGAACTTCACCAGAAAAAATCAAAAACAGTCTTATAAAATCACCTTCACTTCAGTATCCCGACAAGCAGTCCCTGAGTTCGGAAGTCTGATTTGGAAAGGTGAAGTACACAAGGTGAGAAGCCCGATCGTTATCACATGGCTGCCACCAGCGTGAATCACGCTCTGGATTTTTGACTCAGTCACTGAGATTCTACCTCTACCTTATGCAAATGCTTTGTAAAGAGCCAAGCAGCTCAGTTATTTTCATTGCAAGAAATGTTACCTTTTGCTGTTACAAGATCTTGTATTCTCCAAGCTAGAATTCACTTGCAACAATCCTTGCATATCCACAATTAGTGTGGTAATTCAAGTTATTTGGTGCTGTATTAATGAACAATGATCCCTCTTGAGAAGAACAGGTGCTGGGTTAACGAACAATGATCCTTTCTTGGGAAGAATAGGACCGAAGTCATTAACCAGTTACTGCTTTTGTCCAAACAAGGCGCCAAATAGATTATAGCGTGCCTTTATATACATGTATAGGTTAAAATCGAGGCGACAATTAAGAAATAGTGATTAAAAATGGCTAGAAAGAAACCCATCTGTCCCACAAAAGACGAATAAAAAAATAAAAAAAAAATTCACGAGCGCAGCAGCACACTCTGATGTTTGGTTATGATACAACTGTTTTTCTTTCCTTGCACTCAGCAGAGAAGACCTTAGTGTTTAGAGCCCATGAGCCCGTTCTTTAGCTCAGCAGCACAACCCGATCTTCGCTGACCAAACCCGATTGTTTAGTAGTTCATCTCTTACCCACTCACACGAACGAATTGGCAGGGATAGCAGGCTTTTACCAGGGTAGCTAATGTTTCCCATATGAAAATATCTGATTGTTTCAAATGTACATACGAACGATTTGTTCATGATTCTACATGAGTAAATACAGAACATAGGGAAACCTCTTTTGGGCTCCATGTCCGCGGGTTCGCAAAAGACCCCTTGCCCTACAAAATACATGAAATGAAAATCAAATGGAGTCTTGAATTAGTGTTTACGAAGCCTCACCTTGATTGCTTGGCAGGCCCAAGCGGATTGAAAGGGCACGAGCACAGACTAACGTCCGTGGTTACCGACAACGTCAAAATAGGTAAGTTACTCAAAAACACCCAGTTCAACCCAATAGTTTGATTAAGATAAATGCATAACACAGTTTGAGAGGTTCTATTCAATCTATCTTGACACCTAAATTTACTTTCTCCCAAACAATTAGTTAAGAAGACTCTTCATTAAACAAAATTCTTACATGTTTGTAAAAGAAAACATACAATTGCAGCGGAAATTCTTACATATTTAAAATAGATGCTTTTACGGTTTTGCTCTAAGAGCTAATCTCTCTAGAGGGCCACATGGCTCCTCTTCTTAATGGAGACCGTATCTACGTAGTTTATTTATTTATTTATTTTTACAACTTAACTCGTTTTCTTGTCTGCTATACCTATTTACACAAGCCAAAGGACTTCTTTACTGAGGGTTGTCAACACTAAAACTATTCCCACACTCAACCTTGCTTCAGGCTTAGCTATTGCTTGCATGTTGATGTGGCTTCATTAGAATGGTTGACTTTTAACCCTATTAATTGCTAACACTAACAACAATAAGAGCCACGGCCTTAACAACTCAGTGCACCCGCACCACTACCCTTTTATGTACTTTAGAAGAGTTTTACAGCATACAACATAAGTTTGTAGACTCGACAAATTCCAATGGGAAAAATGCCTAGCAAATCATAAGTTTTATAGACTTATAGATTCCAAGCTTGTGCTGATTTATGTTTAGTTTCATGGGTATATAGATATAGAGAACAATGTGAAGAGCAAAAAGAGAGCTATCCATCACGAAAATAAGATTTTCACCTGTGTAAATAGCTTTCAATCAGTTTGATTGTTTCTATTCTTGATATTGTATTTGCTTATTTGTTGATTGTTATCAATATTTTGTTATTACAGCAAATATTCACAAATTTTGGATTTCTTTTGAAACCCTAGGTGAAAGAAATGGAAGCTTTTGACTTATATATTTAGTACATTGTCTTTGAATTTGTTTATGCTTGATTATTGTATAAATGCTCTTTTTACAACAAGTTACAGCAAGATTAAGCCAAACTTTCAAGACCCTAAACAAACAAAATTTGGGGATTTCTACAATATTTGCTATTTGAATTTGATTAATGATTCCTTGAACATTCTTTGTGGGTTTTGTAGCTCAGTTGATTTTTGTTGATGGAAGTTCATTTTGATTGATACCCGAACCCCAAGCTTGAGTAGAGAGATTTGATTTCAATCATATGCTTCCATTGTGCTGCTTGATATGTTATTTAACTACTGGAAGATTGAATTGACGCTATCATGAATTGATTGTGCAATTAATTTATGTAAACCAAAATATAATTTATAATGGTCTTAAGGGAAAGCGTACCTAATTAAGTATCGCGTTTGAAAAAACACAATAAATTCGTTGTAAATCCATCGTATATGAGTTGTATGTTTCTCCTACTGTAGGGAAGCTTGTAGTAAGTGTTGTGCTCTGGAGTTTGTGTTTATACAAGTTGTTCTCCTCTTTGTGAAGGTTCCTAGATGTTGTTGTTCAGTAACGGGATAAATGTCCTAAGTATATAAGTGAATAACGTTTTTTTAGTTTAGCAAAAAGTGTCCCCTTAATCAAGTTGATTAGGAGAGAAAGAAGGGGGCGGGGTGGGTGGGGTAATGAACGTAGGTCCAAGAGATTGTACATTGCGTACAGCCTCCTTTCTTTCTCTCTTTTCTTGTACATACTTATTTAAATCAATTGTTATTTAATTTGTATTTCGCTGTAAAATTGATTAACTCATTCATAGGAATTAAGCAAACAAAAGAAAATCCAAAAAGATTAAAAATCAAAATGCAAATGGTAGCCCAAGCCAATCCCTCCCCCATTCTTGGGTTGTCAAGTTAGACCTTACAGAAATATTTGAAAGTACAAGAGATGTCAATAGGTTATTTATATGTCTTAATAAGCATATTCCAAGTTCTCTTCTTAGAGAATAAAACCTATCTTTGGCTAGTGGTTTAGTGAAGATAGCAATTGATGTTCGATCCTAACAGACTCTAGGTTAGTATCTTCCTTTTGAAGATGATTCATAATAAAACGATATCTCATGTGTTTGGCTCTAGAATGTTATCTAGGATTCTTTTTTAAGCTCACTTGAAAATAGTGCCAAGATAAAAGTAAACATAGGCTATATAGAGCCATACAAAATCACAAATAAAAGAAGCATGAGCCTCTCAACTTAATTTGGCCAACTTGCGCAGTAATGTTTCCTCATCGGTGGCATATGTCTCTAGTAGCTCAACAAATCCAAGGAATGCTAACATTGACCTCTGTAACTCTTCTTACTATTTAAATTTAGATCAATGCAAGGGAAACCAAGCCAATGACACCACAGCCTGAACGGCTACAATGCCTTCTTAGCTCAGTTAGGCCAAAACTAGAACTACATATGTACGGGTAGTCTAGCCACCAAGCAAATAATCGTCGGGTAAGGTACAATCCTTCCCAAACTCAAAATGTTACCAATGGGCACCACATAGGCACCCACGTGGAAGCTGACTGGACATTGACTGTTCATATGGGTGGCTGAGGCTTGTGGAGATTACGAAGGATCAGTGAAAGGTGCAATAAGGAATCAAGCGACTAAAATAGAGCGCGCCTGGGCTCAAAGTAGTTGGAACAAAGCACGCCTGGATTCGAAGATTGACTCCAGCAACTCCTCGTTATCTCCAAGGCGCCTGGCAGGGATTAGGTAGTGGTCAATTAGTAGTAGGAATTGATTATGTCTATTTGGCTAAGTGTAGGAGGGTTGGAATATAAAATCAGAAGGGAGAATGAACGGGTACGCAATTTGTTAGAATTAGTTAAAACAAGATTTTCTAAAAAAAAAAAAAGCACAAAAGAAAAACTTGAAGAACAATATGAAAAGCTTGAAACAGAAGCTTTGAATTCCATAATTTTAGTGTACAATTGAGTTTTCCTTTTAAATTAGATGTAAATCAAATTGAAGAGGAGACAAAATATTTATGGGAATTAGTTTTGTCCATGAATCTCTCCTCAAATTTGTAAATGCATAGAATACAAACTCTTTGATCCTTTCAGCCAAAAATATATTAAATGAAGCAACAATTCTTCTCATCTTCTTATAAAATAGATTGACCATATTCTTCTAACTAAGACAATCAATCCAACTTTAATTACTTTCAATAGAATGTTTAGGAATCGTGAAGGTGGAGAAAACGTATTGGTGCAAGGTTGGAGACAATGCACATGAGGTACACACATGCATTTTTGCTTCGGTGGTCATTTGTCTTGGTGGTGTCACGTGTGTATCACATGATTCAATGGTCGTTTGCCTTGGTATTAAATATAGAATACTCTTAATTAGAACTAACTTTACTCTGTGTGAAAGGAATCAATTTTTTCAATTGGATATTTGTCCCATTATTTTCAGCTAGAAAGATACCTATCTATTGCTTGAGTGATGTCTCTCATGAGGTAGAGATTTCTTGGCTAAAAAAAGAAATTAGATTTAGCCACATTCACCATCTATCCACTATGATGTTCTATTATCTCAAGAAGTCCATAAAATTAAGAATTGACCATTTTCTCCAATTAAAAGAAACAATCATGTCATTCTTATAAAGTAAATGAGATATATACCCAAAATCATTTGTACCTTTGTAACTCCTAATCGCGTTAACTTGCATAAAATGCTTCAACTTATGACTAAAAGCTTCCTGAGCAAGTATGAACAAATATAATAATAAAGGGTCCCTTTAGTACAATCCTTTAGTGGATTTAAAGAACCCAAGCTTTTTGCCTTACCTATGGATGAAAAACCAATTATTTGAAATACCATAGTAAATCATGTTAGTCCAAGTTGTCAAAAACCTAAATGTTTGCATCACTTTCTATAAAAAAAGTTCATTCCAATATGTCATAAGCTAACGAAATATCCAATTTGATTACCACATTACCTCCATGCATCATTTTGTTAAGCTTGTGAACCATCTCCTAAGTTGAAACAATATTCTCTTGGATGGACTTATCCTTCACAAAATCAAATTATTTCAACAATATTACTTAAGGAAGTACCTTGGCAAGCCTATCCTTGGGAAGTTTTGCCGAGATTTTATTTTTGAGAGTATGCCAACTAATTAACCTAAGATTTGAAAGATTGCTTGGTTGTGTACTTTAGGAATCATAGCTAATACCATTGATGTGAAACTTGTTGGAATTTGACCACCCTTGAAGAAATTTGTGATAGCATCATACAAATCATCTTTCACCATCTCTTATGCTACCTCAAAAAAATGGCCTTAAAGTTGTTTGATATTGGAGCACCGTCGGGATCAAAGTTTTGGATGACTTGTTGCACCCCTTCCAATCTAGAACTCTACACAATATGTTATTTTGTGCCTTTGTCACTAACTTGGGAATATGGCTAATAAAATCTACCAATTCCTAATTATCATTATGACCTCACAACTGCACATTGTTTGAAGTTAGTAAATCCCTATAGAAATCCATGGCCATTAGGCCTCAAACTTCCACATCATTAGGTTAGATCCATTTAGAAGTTGAAAGTTAAAATGAGAAGCCTGACATCCCTCCTTAATACATACATAAAAACAAGTAGAATTTCAATCCCCTTCTTAGAGCCATTTAACATTGGCCTTATCTCTTAATAAGCTTTTTTCCTCTGTGATGTTTTGTAATGACTACTTTTGCACTTTTTTGGAGATCTCTAAACACCATTTTTGACCATTCTTCCTATATTTAAGTTTTTGTGTCTTGAAGTTGCTCATTGAATTCTTTTATCTTCTATCCCTCATTGCTTTTATTTTGCTTTGTCCAATCAAGTAAGGCTTTCTTCACCTATGTAGACCTCACATGCAAGTGTATCCATGATGGAGCTATAGAGTGACTTGTCTACTACCTTGAAATTAATTCTCTTGTGGATAAGGTTTCCAACCATTGTTACTAAAACTAAAAAGACTAAGCACCTTGAATGCCCCTTATAGTTATACCAATAAAGGAGAATAATTTGACCTTACTTTTGTTAAATGTTGTACTTTCAAGGATAAGAAAGCTGTAGAAGCCTCCAAATTGTAGAGGACTTTGTCCAACCTAGCCTATATTTTTCAAGTACCATTAAGATTATTGCACCATATGAAAGGAGTTCCCAAGAATCCTCAATCCTTCAGCCTTAATGACAAATTTCAAAACTGTATGCTTGCATCTTTGAAACACTATTTACCCCTTTGTTTCTCTTCCTAACAAAGGATGGAACTAAAATCTTTGCCAATTATCCATGGTTTACTTCTTGTTGGAAGGCTTTGTAAGTATTGTCATAATTGTCTTCTACTAACATGATTTGCTTACATATACCACTAACACTATAAATTATTTACCATCCAACTATACTTCTATTATGATACTTTGACTTGAACAAGTTACTTGACACCTTTGCTTCATCTTTTTACATTAATCATATATGAGTGTTTTTTAAGTTGTAGTTGAAAAAAAAATACTTCAAAAGCCTAATTTCCTAGTCGTTTAGCCTAACTACACTCCTGTATGTTTGGGCTCTAGAAGAACTACTAATGAAACTATATTCTTCTTGGATTCTCATTTAAGAAAATCTAACTTTTCTTAAGGAATTAGTCTTTTAATATTCCATATGATGAAACTAGATATTAGGATTGGAAGGCTTGTTACTTACTTAAGTAGAAGTCCTACCACTCAACATTGTGATTAATTAATGGACTGCTAACCTATTGGGCCTTGCTACCTCTAATCACTTCCATGTCATCGATGCTTTACTTTGTGCCTCCCATCCTTGTTTTCCCATGCTCTTTTTTTTCCCCCCTAAAACTCATCTAAAAATGCCCTAAATTGGTTCCTTATCATGTGATCTTTAATGACCGTTCAATCTTGTGTGGTTTTCTTGTCTATAGCATTATCATAACCAATTCTTGAGCCTTTTGAATAGTGGACATATTTGTTTTTTTGGACTTGCCATTCCTTTTCCTTATTGTGTTGTTCTCCTTTGATCATTCGCCAAGGATGTTAACTTATTGGTAGAATGGAGACCTTTGTCACTGAGTTCCATCCCTTTTTCCCACCTTATTGCTTTCCTTTGTGATATTCTTTTTTGTAAGACATTTTGTCGAATATCTATTATTGTTCATTGATTACAATCTATTTGAATTCTTTCCTTTTTGTAAAAGATTGTTTCCAGCTTTTAAATGGTTGTCTGTGTCTTTGTTGCATTTTGTTGAACATATAGTAGCTATCTTTTTCTCCTAAGTACTTAAGGCTTTATTAGTCCATTCAAACCACAAAAAGGTCTCCCTAACAAACAGTGACCAAAGCTATCATTTCTCTTTCAAAAAGTAGACAAGAAATTATTTCTTCTATGCAACACATGACTAAAATATGCTACAAATTGTTCTTTTTAAGAAAGTACCCCTAACCCCATTCCACTAGTATCACATTCAATGGTGAAGTTTTATGAGAAGTTAGGTAATGAAAGGATTGTAGGCTTACTCATGATTTTTTTGAGTACCTTAAACACCATTCTAATGAGACTTAAAGTTATAACATAAGTTATAGGACATTGTAAAGGTTGATAATCTAATAAAAGGGTAAAAACCTTTTAGATTTGCCTATTGTAGTTGATTTAGGAATAATTGTGGTTCAATCAAGAAGACAAAGATAAAAGCCTCTTTGTAAGGAGACAACACTTTAAGAATTGCTTTGGATTCCAAAAATAATTAAGTCCTATTACAAATCCCTTCAACAACATATAAGCATGCTTGGTGTTTAAACTACTACTTAACCCTACCAACTTCCTACAAAAATAGTTAACCCTACCAATTGCCTACATAAATAGTTCTTTGCCTTAGGACAATCGATCTTTTATAAAGTTGCATGATTGAAGCAACTGAGCAGGAAATCCACGAAATCTAATTGCACTAATAGAATGAAGGGCTTGTCACTTTGATTCAAAAGTTTTCATGTATAGCTAAAGTCTCTAGCATCCTTTCAACTTTATGGATTAGTCCTAATATTGTTTATGTAGCATTTTTGAGAACAACCCATTTTTGAGATGTCTAGCTCTTGCCATTATGAATGTGTAGTTCTTTTGATTCAATTGCGATAACAATTGATTCTCAAGTTTATATAAAAAATGTGATGCTTCTTATTGTAAAACAAACCTTAAACTACTTAACCTACCAACTACCTACACAAAAGTAGAAGTTTGTAAAACAAAAGCCCTGCATGTACCAGTTAACACAGGTAGCCAAAAACTACATGTACAAAAGTATTAATCTGTAAAACAAAACCATCTTCAAATAGAGCTTTCATATACTTAGAAACTGTTACTACCTCAAGGTGATATGTTGGCAAAGGGACTTATTTTAAGTCACAATCTTTGTAGAATAATGGTATGGCCGGTATCTTGAAGGAAAGCTAAAGCACTCTATTCTATGCAAAAGACCTTGTCGGTTATGCTCTAAAAGGTCTTGTGTTGTTTTGGATATAAGGTCTAATTAGAGGGTACATGAAATGGAAGAATGAAATATATGATGCATTTTTTTTAAGCCCAATTCAATATTTGGTTCTCCCTAACTAATTGAATCCTTAGTTGTACAATGAAAGGTTGATGGCATATGTTTTCCCTTTCAAGTGAACATTGAAATAAATGATAAAGGAATTGAGAACTAATTGTTAACTTATTTCGTGAGCTCATGTACGTGAGCTTATATCCATGAGTATAAACTATTTCTCCTATAAGGGTATTTTGATATAAATCATATTGGTTAAATGGAATTAGATACATGTGGCCTTTGATTGTAAATATGGTACTACCAAGTGTATGCTAGAGTGTACCTAATAAAACTATGATGAGTTGAGACTATTTAGTTAAGAATGTATTAAGTTATGTTAGCTAGGTCCTATCTCTAACTTTATATATGTATACTTGAATTTACATATATTGAAATAAGGTGTTAGTAGGTCTTTGAGATACGCTAGAATAAAGATTTATATTTTGCACTTGAAAGGCATTTTTGTTATTTTATCATAACCTACTACCTTATTTGTTTATATATAAACACATAATATTGCCTTCATATTTTCAATTGAACACTAGACATAACAAAAACCTCTATAACCAACCTTTTTTACCAAGCACGATTTTGTTACAAATTTCTTACAAATTCAATATCTAAATAGCCAATGTAATTCTAAAGTCATAAAGGAGAAGATTTAAGCTAGAAATTACATCATATGGAGGCCAAATCAAGTATATAATCTTGTTTTAGTGTTTTAATAAAAACTCAATTTTAAACATAAGGTTTGTTAGATCCTATAACAACCTAAGAGAATGGGGTGAATTAGGTTTATCAAAAATCTTTTGATTTTTTTCATTTTTCTTATGTTAAGCAATCAAGGTAGCAAACAAAATTATCACACAAGATAAAGATAGATTTTTGGAAGGTGGTTCGGCCCAAGCCACCCCAGCACCTACTCCACCCCACTCTAGTAACAACATGTTAGAGTCACTCTCTAAACAATTTACAAATTGATTAAAAGGGAGAACCACTCATTAAATCCCAGTTACAAGAGAGAATCATTCTCTCAATCCCAGTTACAAATTCTTTCCCTAAGAATTTTAGCAATAAGTAACAATTAATTATAAATTTCAAATTCAACTTTTGTAAGATATGAATTCAAGTTCAAAATTTTCAAACAAGTGCTAAAAACTTATACAAGATGATATGGATAAAAGCCCTAAATTCACATGAACCCTAGCATTCTTCACTTGTATAAAATCAACTCAAATATGATATGAATTAAAGAACAATATGATTTCCTAACAAGTGTATGAAAGCAATAATAAGCTCAGAGTAAAATCACAGAAATGTAGAACCAATTTTGTGAGCTTGATGAAGCTTGAGTGAAGAGTATTAGTTTCTGTAAGTTGCTTTCTTTCTCTATGATTTTTGGACCCACCAAACAATGGTGAGTAAGATGCACTTAAATAGATTTAGAATAACTCAAATTTCACTTCAAAGAGTTGTTTTGATACCTCTCAAGCAAGTAACATATTCTTCTTGTTAGAGCCCTAATTTTTGTCTTCTCTCTATTCATTTTCAAGCTATTAAGAAAGGAAGGAGACTGAGATGCATTCTATCTCTAAGATTATTCAAAATCATGCTCCAAAATGCCATTATTTAGTCCATAACTTAAGTAATTAATTCAAAGCTTCACAGACCAAAAACGGGTCAAACTCAGGTCTCACTCAGTTCTTCATAGAATCTCTTCAATCTTGAATCAAATCATTATGGGTGTTTCACAAATTGATAAATTAACTTATTCTCTTTAAAAGCCCCATAATTTCAGCTTGAGAAACTCTTTAATATGCTTCCAATTTATCTTCTAAATAGTTAGGTCACAAACTGCAAAAAACTTCTTAATCTCTTCAAATTAATCTTCTCTAAGTAAAAGGTCTTTGATTTTTCTTCACTAAAATACTCCCCCTATCTGTTAGCTTTCTAACAACACCCTTTTCAACTTGATCAGAGAAGTCTCTAGTGGTCAATTTTGGCAGCAAAGTCATGGCATCAAGTAGGTCGTGGGTTTGACTGGGTTCAAGCTTGTTCATAGGTCACGCATGCTTTTGAATTGCAAGTCACGAGCACAGGTCGTGGGTCACACAGTTGTGTCATGCTTCTAAACCTAGGTTACACACACGGCTCACGAACTAGACTCGCGGGTCGTGTGATGCTTCCAGGTCATGCCTTTGGAGAGCAGGTTAGGTTGCACTTATGCAAGCTTGCGCCTAGGATCTGGGTCGCGCCTTCTGGGCTGCATTACGTGGGTCTAACTTGCGGACTAGGCTTATGCATTGGTTTAGGCTTCATTAGCAACAAATGATCCAATATTTATTTATCCATTTTCCTGCACAATATTTTCAAATCAATTTTCTTATAAAACCTATAAAATTAATAATCAAACAATGATTATAATTATAATATTCTCATATTACAATTCCTTATTTGTCATCATCAATATATTAATATATTCCAACAAGATTGATGCATGATTCTTGGGCAAAACCTAGATTGAGTTGATTTTTCTCTAACACCAACTACCTTATGTTAGAGGAATTGTACTTGACGAAACTCAACCAATTCTAGCATAACTAGTATCAACACTCTATGTTTATCCAACATCCACATCCTCGGCCTTTCCAAGATACAAGTAGTCTAGAAACACTCAAGCCCTCCAAGCTGTCTTAAAAAACCTCATTAGTATGTCCAACAAAGGCATAAGAAGCTCCACATTAATGCAAATCGATCTCAACAAGATTGAGGACCAAGATGCACTCGATTAACCTACCTTGTTCCTTGACTATGAAACTGAGTATCTTGACTCTCCAGCAAAGGAGCTTTCTTACCCAATTGATGTGGTAATGTAGGACTACCCTATGGATGTGGATGTAAACATACCTTTTGCCAACTTAGCCTTTAGAAAATTTCAAGAAGGTTTAAGCTCCCGAATATTAGCCAAAGGAAACCCTATAATGACCACTACAAGTGAAATTAAGAAGCCTCAAAAAATAATTAGAGAATCATTAGAAGGAATGATTTATCTTATGGAAACTACGTAGAAGCAAGAAGATGATAAAATGGAGAAGTCCTAAGGAAAGCAAGTGTCAAGCTTTCCTGAGGTCAAGCATGAGTCCTAAAGGAAGTTTCAATGAAAGAAAGTTACATGAACGTGCAATGCAAGAAATGTATTTAAAGGACCTTCTCTCTCTTTTGTTATAAATACGTAAAAGAAGGCATGTGTCTGCTTAAGTTGTAGAAGCTCCAGTTAAATAAAATTGCTCACGTGTTTCCTAGACTTCTTCATTTTCTCTCTCTACAACTTCACTCTCTCAATACCTAGCTTTTTAGCTTGGTACCAAAGTTATAGTCAATCACCACCTTCTGCAACACCATCATGAGTTCCTCTGGTAAATTAACCACTAGACCTACCTATCCTTTCCCAACTTTCGTATGTGCAAGTAACTTCGTCACCATTAAGCTCACAGAGGGAAACTATCTCCCTTGGATGACACAAAGCAAATCCTTGGTGCAAACCTAGAAAGTCACCAGATTTCTCACCAAAGAATGTAGCAAACCTCTCTTAACTAAATTGGTTGGAGAGCAAGTTCAAGAAAACCTAGAATATGACTCTTGGATTCAAAGTGATGCTCTTGTCAAATCTTAGATTATAAAAACCTTATTAAAGGAAGCACTAGGACATGTATTTGATCTAGAAACCTTAGCTCAGGTATAGGAAGCTTTGGTTAACCACTTTGCCTAGAAAACTGAAGCTCGTGAATTTGTTCTACTTTCCCAGCTTTATAATCTTCACAAGGAGGGTGAAACTCTCTCTGCCTTTTTAGGAGAATTTAAAAAACTAATAAACCAACTCAGCTCTATAAGGAAGCCATTATTTGATTCAGCAAAAACCTTCTGGTTGCTAGAAAGTCTAGGCCAAACCTGTAAGGCCTTCAAAACAACAATGTTCAAACCACCAATACCTCAATTTAATGAGGTAGTATCATAACTGCAAGCCTTCAAGGCCAGAACCATCAAGTATGCTCCTCCACCCTCCATTTCACCAAATGAACATTCCACCTTCTTTACACAAAGAAGTTTTCAAGGAAAGGAATAAGTTTTTCATCCTCTTTCACCTCTCAAGGAAGAGGCTTTACCCCATCAACAATAGGACAAAAGGGAACTTTACAAAATAGAAACACATTCAATTGAATGGATGAGCAAGAAAAGTCAGCAGGCAACACTAGTAATCCTAGAACATGACCAACCTACCAAATATATGGAAAGAAAGCTCACCTAGCATTAGAATGCTGGAGACATTTTGATCATACCTTTCAAACTAAAGAGATACCTAAGGCTCTCATGACATTACAAATATCTAAACCTGCAAATGAAGAATGGATCGCAGATTCTATAGCGTCATCCCACATAATAAATGATCCAGGTAAACTTCTAATCTCAAAACATTATTTTGGACCATACTCCATAATGGTTAGAAATGGACAGCAAATACCAATCACAAAATTTAGTATAACGTCACTAAAAAATGGATGAATCTAACTCAACTCAGTCTTAGTGGCACCTCAAATAAAACAAAATCTTTTATCAATATCAAAATTAACTAATGATTATCTTGAACAGTTATTTTTAACCAAAATTCATTTGTGGTAAAGGATATGATCATGTAGGAAAACCTTCTCCAAGACCATAGGAAAGGAGATATCTATGTGTTGCCATCTCGGAAAACTGAGGCATATCTTTCAACTTATCAAAGAATCACTAATGGCAATATTTGGCATAGACATTTAGGACACACAAATTTTAGAACCTTAAGCAATTACAAGTAACTAAGCTTATTACAATAAATGGAAGTATCCTTACTTCTACTCTATTTGTCTTTCTTACAAAAGTCATTGTTTGTCTTTTTCATCATCCTTCAATAAGACACTTATACCACTTGAAAAAGTACATAATGATCTATGGGGACCATCGTCTACTCCATCATATCAAGGTTACTTATATTATGTAACCTTTTTTTTTTTATGAAAGCACTCATTTCACCTAGATATATCCTATGAAAAGAAAGTCAAAATTTTACCAAATATTTGTAAATTTTAAAGCCATGATAGAAAGACAGTTTGACATAAAGCTCAAGGTACTCTAGTAAGATAATGGAGGAGAATACATGAGCAAGGAGCTTGAACACTTCATGAAAGAAAATGGAATTATATAGCAATTTTTATGTCTTTACACTCCCGAACAGAATGGAATTGTAGAAAGAAAACACTGACACATTGTTGAACTAGGAAGATCTATGATGATGCAAACAAGTATCCCCAAAAAAAAAAAAAATTATGTTGAACCCTTCCCAACGGCAGTATATTTAATAAATAGATTACCCTCTCCCACACTTGGAAATAAATCACCATTTGAAAAATTATATGGTAAGATACTTGATTATCATTTCTTAAGAGTGTTCAGAACACAATGTTTTCCATGTCTTAGAACCACTCTAATAGATAAACTAACCACCAAATCACTTCCGTGTTTATACATGGGATATAACACAAGACACAAAGGATATAGATGCCTCCATCTTGACTCCCATTTCATTTTTATCTCACGACATGTGATATTTAATAGGCAGGTATTCCCATTTTTTGGTGGCCATTCTAAATTGCAAGAAGACGTGACAAGCTATATCACACCAAGGGAAAAACACTTCCCTTTGGAAGACTTTCACGTGTTAAGCCAAGAAGAAAACCAGTGCACTCCAAATCTAGTCCATCACAAGGACCTAGAACATGCTGAAAATATACCACATGAAGATAATGCTAGGAGCAATAACTTGGAAGATACATCTTCATTAAGAAGGCAAGACAAACAATTAATGATCAAACTGGACAACCAAGAAATATTGAGCATTGATTACAATCCAGATCAAGGAAGAAGTACCCTTCAAATCCGGTCACATCAAGTAAAAAATCCGGAAACATCATATCCATGTACTGAAGATCTCTCTCATGATGTCAGCTGAACAAGTAGCCCTATCTCTATGCAACCAACAAATTCCAACATTTCAGGATCACCATTAATCTTAGATTTTAATGATCTCACAAGTCTTAACCCCCCTGACACCAACACCATGCCCACGATCAATTAAGACCCTTTTAAATAGCTCTTTGAGGCACTAAACGAGTTTGCAAATTGCCCTTTCAAAGCCATGAACCTAGAACCACTTCCTTCACACCACATACCATCCCACTTTGCACTCATTCAATGACTACCCGTAGCCAAGTAGGAATTTGAAGGCTAAACCTTTGGTATGCACTTGTAACCTCCACCTTCATCCCTCTTATTCCCACATCTATTAATTGAGCACTTGAACATGATGGATGGCATATAACCATGAAGCAAGAAATGTTAGCTCTTCTCAATAACCAAACCTGGAACCTAGTCCCACGCAATGACTCCATGAATGTTCTGGGGTGTAAGTGGGTCTTTAAGCCTAAGCTAGCTGCAAATGGTTCACTGGAACAACTAAAAGCACAACTTGTGGCAAAAGGTTTTCATCAGAACCAGGTGTGGACTACCTAGAAACTTACAACCCTGTTGTTTGTCCCACAACCATTTGTGTTGTCTTTACCTTAGCCACCATATAAGGCTGGGAACTCTATCAATATGATATTGACAATGTGTTCCTACATGGCAACCTGTCCAAGACTGTATACATGGAACAATTGCTTGGTTTCCATGATCCTAAGTGTCCCTCTCATGTTTGCAAACTTAACAAAGCCTTTATGGCTTAAAGCAGGCTCCACGAGCTTGGTTTGACAAACTGTCAAGTTTCTTATTCAAAAAAGACTTCGTGTACTTTCCACACGACTTATCTTTCTTTGTGTTTCAGCAACATGTGTTCTCATATGGTTACTAGTTTACATAGATGACCTCATACTCATAGGAAACAATCCCATTAAAATGAATGAGTTTGCAAAACAACTATGTGTTACCTTCCTTGTTAAAAACCTTGGATAGCGTTACTTCTTTCTTGGTGTTTAGGTAATTCCCGAACCATATGGTATGACTCTCACTCAGTCTCACTATGCTATGGATTTCCTTCACAAAGCTAAGATGAGTCATTATTGGCCTTTGAGTATGCCCATGGTTGTAAAGCCCGTTGCCATACCAAACGGATCTGCTCTATTTGCACAACCCTCACTTTTTTGCAATTTGATAGAGGCCTTACAATACCTCTCTTTTACTCGGCTTGACCTAGACTTCTTAGTCAACAAACTAAGCCAGCACATGACAGAGCTCACTATGCAAGACTTTTTTGAACCTAAACGGATTCTACGTTACCTGCATGGGACAATCGGGCTTAGTCTAAAGATCGACAAGGCTAGTGATGCCTCACTCATCGGCTTCATTGACGCAAACTGGGCAGGATGCCCCACAACTTGTCGTTCCACCACAAGCTACCTCTTCTGCATTAGCAGCAACCTCGTCTCCTAGTCTTCCAAGTGTTAACCTATTGTCAGTTGTTCATCTGCTGAAGTAAAGTACCAAGCACTATTTACAAGCACCGCAGAAGCTATTTGGATACTTCATCTTATATGCCATCTAGGCATCTGCCACTTCTCCCTTGTGAAGCTCTATTGTGACAATCTTAATGCACTCTTTCTCACCACAAAGCCCTTATTCCATCACAAGTCCAAACACCTTAAAGTTGACTACCATTTCGTCCGAGAGGAAGTGGCTCAAGGTGCTATTGTCATAGTTCATATCCCTTAAGATCAGCAACCAGCCGATATCCTTACTAAAGCACTACCCAAGGAACTCTTCCTCCATCTAAGGTTCAAATTCGACCTTAGCCAACCAAGTTTGTAGAGGGCTATTGGAGGTCTTATACATGACGGAACTCAACCAATTCTAGCACAACCAGTGTCAAGTTCCAACATCAAAGAGTTAAGAGTTCACAACATAATTTAGTGGGTCTAGGAAGGGCTAGGTTAAAGAGCATCTCATGAATATTTTCTAAAATCTCTACAGTTTTTGTTATTAATGTTAAAGGTTTTTAAAATAGTTGTTGAATCCTTAATTTCTTAAGTTTTATTTATTATTTGAGATAATTTCTTTTTTTTTTGTTTTCTTTAACTGTCTTGGTTCCTAATTTATCTAAAATTTTCATACTTGTCATATCCTTTATTTGTATGAGATTTCCTTAATTTTAGGAATTCTTGATTTGCTAGGATTTTTTTAGGATTATGTTTAACTTCTTTTTTAAATGAAATATTATTTCAATTGTAAACAAACTAGTTTTTTTTGTAGAGAATAGAAATCCTAGGTTGTTTTGTTCAACTTGCATCCTTTATCCAATATTTGCCATAAATTGATGGTGTAACACCTCATTGTGGAGTGGCATTGCCTTTACGTTTTGGAGTAGGTATTCGACATTTATTTTTTTCTTTAATTCATTTTATTTTGTTTTTCTCCCTTCCTACCAAAACACTAACTTTTCTCATAAAAAACCCCCAAAACACAATAATAATAATAATAATAATAATAAAATGTATGTAACATTTTTAATTTGAACTCACTATTATGGTATAAAGAGTTATTGGGCCCACTTCTTCAATAAATAGTTCTCTTTTTGGGTCCATAATAATTGGTATGAGAGATAAGTTTTCAAAGGACTTATAGTAGCCTCACTACTCAAATTAATCAAGTTCAACACTTTGGTCAAGATTGATATTGAGAAAGAGGGTTTAGGTTTTCAGCCGGGTTTCAGTCTTGACCCAGGCAAAGAGGGACCAGATAAGAGAAAAAGAAGGATGAGTTCTGAGTTGCTTCAGTTAAAGACATGGGCAGGGGTTCAAAAAGAGTGATGGCGTGCGCTCGTATAAGAAAGTAAGTGTATTAGCTGCGTGCACGTGGCGCGAAGTGCGTCAAGTGTCAATATGATTGAAGAGACATCGGAAACGCGTCATCCGCTGACACGCTAATATGCTTATACAAAACCTAGTACGGGTCTACCAGACATAATAGAAGAATATCTTACTAATTAACAAAGGGAAAAGAAAGGAACACCAAACTCTTCCTACTATAAAAAAAAATGATTACTTTCATGGATTGGCTTTTAAAACTGAATAGAGATCCTTACTGTAAATTACGGAAAAGTCAAGAGGATGGCGGAGAAACGAAAGTTCGAAACCACGAGACCAGCCCCCCTCATTTCGATGGCCTGAGCAGCACACCAGACCGCACTCAGCGCAACATCCGACCATTAAGAATATTCAAAACAACGTAGCCAAAAAGGAAAACTTTGACTAGCAAAAATGAGTGTAAAAATAGAATAAACTAATCGTAAACATAGTTCCAACTGATGGAACAAACGGCAACGGAACACTGAGTGGGAACAAAGAAACAGCGGACTGATAATTAAATAGACACGCTTTGGGAAGCGCTGCGAGTTTATAACATCTTTCAAAAAGGTTACGCGTGATATGAAGAATAGTGCCAACAATAAGAACGTTAATAATATAAATTTGATTTCGATGGCCATGTTTCTTGAGCTAGCAAATGCAAAGTAATATAAGATAAATTATATATTTTAATTTTTAGTTGACAGATCCAAGTTTAGAAACATGTTAAACTCAAGACAACATCTACTCCTATTCCTATTAAATAGATAACGGAAACACATGTAAAACGATGATTATGCTTCTCAAATTTACAAATGCAAAAAAATCGAGTTAGTTTAACCAATCCAACTATAGTTTATGGTTATGAGCGGCATCATCCAACCACTCATGACTGAGTGTGTAATCCTACCCTCTTCCATTTATTAAAGGGTAGCTCAAGACTATTTTTGTCATTAAAAGGATATATTCACTTGTCATCTCTTTTAGATGGTAAACTACCATCCTATGTTTTAGAAATAATAACAACATTTAATCTTTCTGAATAACCTAACCATTTCTTAACTTATAAATAATAGAATGGTGACACCTATAGCTATCAGCACAATTAGGTGAAATTTTTCAAATATATAATAATATGAGGATTTAAAGTAAAATTGGTTTAGAATCAAATCTTAAACCTAAGTAATAAAAATATTCATAATAAAAGTACAATAGCAACAACAATTTCTATTCAATAGAATGAATAATTAATTTCTACTTTATTTGAATCACTTAGAGTAGTTATTATTTTGTTAATAACTTTCATTTATATTTTATCAATTAATTTCTTCATTGGACTCTTTTGTTGATGGTTACAATTTTATTTTGCATATTTATCTGTAGACCATTAGGAATAAATGAGTAGTAGAGTTAAATTAGGATCTTTAATTATTTGAAGCTACATAGATCGGGGAAATTACTTTTGATTTGCAAAATTGAGTTATGGAGATATGATGATGTTAGGAATTGCAACAGATTCATATTTGGTCTATTTAAAATAATTATACTAGTTTATTAATTTATCTTGCAAACTATATATAGTGGAAGACCCTTGTTCACATCTTTTTTAAATGAAATATTGAAGGAAGAAATGGTCTAAACTTATAAAACGCATTACAAATTTTATACTCTCTAATGTAAGACTATATCATCTAATACTTCTCCGCAAACTAAGTTTGATCTCTTTATTGACAAAAAACTAACCCATATATCAGATTGTGTTGAATCACATACAAAAAAGACTAGTTTGATACTATGTCAAAAGGCCTAAAGACTTAAAAGTTAGTTGAAGGATTAAAATATCTTTTTCTTTAAGGATTTTATCATCTAATATAAAACTCTTGTATTTCCTCAGATATTAAGTGTTATTAGGTTCAAGATGGCATATAGCATAACAAAGTTGACATATGCTTTGATACCTAATTAGAGGAGCTTGTTGGACCTTTTATGGGAAAATAAATCCGAACCTTTTCAAAAAACCCAAAAGAATATAGAGGATGAACAAGAGAAATAAGTTGTGATTCTTATTCAATTCATAAGTTGGTGTTAGAGCAGAGACAAGGTAACAACCAATCTTTGATCCTTCATTTTCAATGGCATTCCATTAGTTTTCAGCCTCAGCCAATCCCGCGAAAACAAACCCGATCAACCACACCCACTAGAAGCTTATCGGTGCCTGTTGTTGGTGTGTCCAATTAGAAGAACCGTCCCCGACCTTCGGGCGCGCAGGGTTCTACAATTTTGGACAAAGTTTACTCACATCTAGAGTAGTTCATCACGCAACTAGATGAACATGGCAATGAGTTTCTTATTTATCTTGCAAAAATGACAATTATACAGAAAATACCTTCTTTCAAATATAAAACTATTCTATTACGATTTTCATCTATATTGTTAAATGTAGGATTAGAACACAATCATATTTCAGTTGGAAATTAGCACTGTTTGATCTACAAGTGATATTATCTACCACTAATGATAGAGATTATATATGTTTAATCTGTGACTTTGTTCTAATTTTATCTCTTGCAATCACTGTTAAGTAAATATACACTCATATATATCGTATATTTACAGTTGCTCTTCTTTTTGTCCGGCATTCGATTCGCATGACTTACCTTTCTCTCCAAAAGTGTTAAAATTTGTAATTTCCTGAAATCGAAGTCGCCAGTGCAATCCCACCCACAAACTTTTCTGATCATTCGTTTTCAAAGAAAAAACAACCGGATTAAATGATTCCAGCCGTTGGATCATCGTTTGGTCTGTTCATTGCAACGCCTTCTGTGGAAAAGCTTGCGGGGGTACGTTTCCGATTGACATTCGAATTGTTTATTTGACGTTTGAAAAGGTCGAGCGCCATCGCTATCGGCATAGCCACCCCAGACACTCGCGGCCGCATAGATATCCCCGTTGACTTAGCACAGACAATCCGCCATGCGTGACTCAAGAGTACTTCTTTACGTGCTGTATGGGGGAGGAAGCTAACATGACAGCACTCCAATCTGTTACGTCACTCGATTTTTCAGTCCCCGTGACTGTCCCGGCACCAAAAGAAAGAGCCACGACACCCTTGGACCATATATCTTCTTTAATAAATGCACCTGTTTTTCAAACTTGAATTCTGGGAAACTGCCGTTTCCCAAACACCGTGCTGTCCCCGAATTTGCCGAATTTGCAGAGGGCCTCAAATCTTTTCTCATAAATGCATCAGTTTCAACTTGAATTCTGCAAAACCGCCGGGATATATCTTAGAAAAGAAACCCGATTGTCAGAGGTGACTGACACCTGGTGACGCTATCTTTATTTCGCTTTCGCTGGGGACATTTCTACGTGTCCAACATGGACAGGACACGGTAACGTCTAAAACCTCCGGAGTCCGCTGGATGGACACGTATGTACGGACTGCCATTGAAAAGGAATTAAAATTGGGAAACAGAAACCATGTTCTGAAAGCAACCCACCGAAACAGAACTTAGTGTGGGCCGCTCATCCCATCTATTCTAAAAGTTTTGGTTGTACGGGAGATTTTTCATTGGATCATTTTAACTTTCTGCTTTATTGTGGCCCCCACCCTGTCAGAGAGACGTTTAACACGTGGCCACGTTTCTCGGATGCGGGGATATCCCACGAAACGATAATTTGACCGGAGAAGAAAAGCTTGCAAAGCAGTCTGAGACCTTTAGCGGAACCCCGGCTCATGAAAGACACGTGTCAGTGTTACAGAGAATAATGGTCGGTGAAGGGCACTCGGGGCAGCTGCCCGGACAGTTGGCTTGCTCTTGCAGTCGACACGAAGAGAGATGGAGAAAGCCTACAACCACGTTGCGTAATCATCTCACTAATACGATTCTCGAAGTAACAACAACAGCGGTGAAAACAACACAAAAAAGGATTTGATTCATTTTTCGAGTTTGAGCTCTACCCATCGACGGAGATAGGAGCCGGCGACTAAGGGAGTGTGACGGGGTTGGAGTTTAAGGAGCTCTTCAATGACGGAGACTAGTTGGAGAATGCCGCGAGACGACGATGACGAGTCACCGGATAAATGCCGGGAGCGCCGCCGCCGGAGGATTGTGAGGAGGAGGTTATCTGCGATTTCGACGGGAGGCTCGCCACCGCAACAGCCTCCGCCGAGCGAGGACCAAGGTGAGAAACCTCGCCGGGTGGAAGTGAAGCAGATTCGGGCGGCGAAGAAGAGTGATTTACCGACGACGTCCGCTTCTTCCTCCAGCGAAGACGTCGAGACTTCGTCGGAGTCTCGGGGCGAGGGTCCAGTGAGCAAGCCTATTTTTGGGACGATGTCGGTGTCGGGAAGGTCCCGTGATATGGAGGATGCAGTTAGTGTTCAGACGAGTCTTTGCCGGCCGAATATCAGTCAAGGCCAACCAGTGCATTTCTTCGCTGTCTTTGATGGCCATGGAGGATCCAACGTATTTCTTTCGCATCATCCTTTATTAATATCTTTCGTTCGACAAAAAAATTAATCGTAGCACGAAAATTTTGAATGCAAAACACAAGGCTTAGAAATTATTTTTGTTCAAGATGATGGGGTAATTTGGCCATTTGATGAGTGGCTGCTCTAAGCTTTTGCATGTGCAGGTGTCGACATTGTGTAGGGAGATGATGCACGGGTTCGTAGAGGAAGAGCTAATCCGCCTGAATGGCCCGGAGGAGGGTACAAGTGTGGACGATAGCGTCTCCAAAGACGGGCGCAAAGATGGAGGGGATTTAGAAGAGAAGTGGAGGATAGTGATGAAGAAGAGCTTCCACAGGATGGATGAGGTGGCGATGAGCTCTTGCGCGTGTGGGAAGATGGGGTTCAACTGCGGTTGCCACCCCTTGCAGGTAGCTCTTTGTGGGTCCACCGCCGTGGTGGCGCTTCTCACGCCTGAATATGTTGTCGTTGCCAATTGCGGTGATTCACGCGCAGTCCTTTGCCGGGCAGGCATTCCAGTACCTCTGTCGCGTGACCACAAGGTTGGTATCTCTATCTCGTCTCAGGCTCTGGTTGATGATGTGGGACATATTTACTTGCTTTCCATGGTGGAGTCCCACGGTATTCCCATCTTTACAGGAGACGAATATTGACAAATGCTTGTACTTCAGTGGAAAGGTGTGGACGGTGGAGATGAAGAATCTGACACATATCTACTTAGTGATGTGTTGCATGTAGTTGTCTTTAGCAAAGGACCTGGATAAGACATTGAGTGGATTTCTGATTCCACCATTTCCCTTTCCTTTAGGATCAGTCTAGGATTCCTTCAAACACCTCCCCCGCCCCCTTCTTTTTGGGTAGAAGACGCAAGGTATTGGCGTGTTTTGCGAACCTTCGGTTACAAAAAGATAGCAAAGGTGAAAAGTCGCACACTCTAATGATCCAATTGGGTTTATGCAAATCTTAAGACTACGTCACAGGAGGAAGTAAGGCGCTAGCTTTGAGGCCATTAGCCTTTTGTGACAGTTATGATGCGCATCCTAGATAATACTTTTGTATCACTATGAAGGTTGGATTATGATACAATTTATGGCGTACCGTCAAGGTGTATATCCTGATCACTTTGTTTAATTGTTAGCTTTGAGCTTAACTCGGCGTAGGAGGATCAAAGTTTTATCTCAATGCAGTTAGGATTTCGTGGCCTATTGGTCTTTTAAAGTTATGTGATAGTGAATTGGTTCTATTTGGTTCGACGTTGCTCACAAGATAATTTTTTCTTGTTAATAGATTCACTTGCTTGCGTGGCAGACTTCATCTCTCTGACCTGTAGTTGGTGCTACATGCATAATGATACTATGTAGAGAGCTTGGTCCAATGGTTTGGGCATATTTCCATTCAAAATGTTGCCTCTCCGCCCCCTCTAGATACTGAAAAATGGATAGATTCCAAACCAAATTCGAGAACTGGGGTCCTGAGCTCTCTAAAACATAGAAATCTTAATGTCATAATGCTTTTCAGATCCTTCTGGCCTTGATGTGTCTGTATGATCAGAAGGATTCCAGTAAGATATCCACTTCCACGATGATTTGATTTGTCCATAATGTTAGCATTTTCCTCACATGCTTACTTCTAATGGTTTTTGTCTTTGGAGTTATGGTTATTGGTTGTTGTTAATAGACTTTACCTTGAAAGGAACAATCTTGTTTTTGAAATGAAATTGGTTATTTTCTCCCTTATGTAAGTGAAGATAAATCGTCTCTAGTGTGATACTAAGCTTTAATTGCAGCCTGATAGACCTGATGAATTGGCAAGAATTAAGGCTGCTGGGGGGCGCATCATATTTGTTAATGGAGCTCGAGTACAAGGCATTCTTGCAATGTCCAGGGCGATAGGTAATGTTTTCCGCATTTAAGTGAAGGATCATCTTGCAGCTTTCTTCTTGACAAACTGATAATTATTAGTGCATGTTATGTCTCCTAAATGTTCCTAGATTACTTGGTCGCCTCAAGTTATCACTTGGAGAATTTTCTACTGGAATTGATTACTTGGTTGAATTACTTCAGATGACTAATATTTTCACAGTTATGTAAAACATTGATGACTTAACTCCCCACTTTTTATTTTATTTTATTTTATTATAACTCAATCTTAGATAGATCTTCTATCTAATGAAGAGGTGTACACATCCTGGTCATGTCTGTTTGGATTGTCAACTGTTCAATCTCATTTGATTCCTCCCTTCCTTCTTAATGATACCTTGTTTTGTGCATCAGCAGGAGTATGAGTTATACCTTCAGCTTGAAAATAAAGTTTGGGTAATATTGGGAACTACTTACAGTTTTATGGCAATATCTTTGATTTTTTTTTGGGCTTGTGAATTCTTATTGGCTTCTCTTGATTGCTTAACATCATTGTCATGCTGTGTATGAAGTGTTTGACATCGATAATACATGTTGCTTTTATTGTGGCTAATTGTTCATTACCATTATTAGATTTTAGTAGCCATCAGCTTTGTTAATAGGTTTATCTCACGATTTTCTTGTCAAGAAAGTAATAGTGACCAAAAGAGGTTGAAGCTGCAATCAACACAATTTAGTGAATTTTAGTCATTGTGCCCCTTCTTGAGAAGTTAGTTTCTTATTCCTTCCACTAAAACTTGCCAAATGTTTAGAAACACACCAACTTGTGTTGGCTTTCTAAATTAATTAGAAAGTAATCACAATACTTCTAATTACTGCTTCCAATTGTGAGATTGTCATCAAACTAGAAAGAGGAAGGGAAGATGGGTCCAAAGTGGGGTGGAAGGTTTCTTTTATTTTATTTTGTTTTTTGTGGGCTTTTCTTTTTCCTTTTTTGGGTTAAGGGCGGGGGGGAGCATTGTTGAGTTTTTATGATGATTTGGTTATCACAATAATGGTATTACCTAATCCATTTTGTGTGATTAGTGGTTTATCATGGAGATTATGCTTGAAGCTAGGATTCCTATACAATATAACAAAGTCCATCCCATGGTATAGAGAATTTCAAGTGGACTTAAGGAGATATCTCATAGAGCAAAATATCCAATAAAGAAATAGAAGAAGACACTACTATCTCAACTTGGATGCAGTATTGCATTCTATCCATCTAAGTGGTACCAATAATTGTCCATAAACCAACTCTTCTATGAACTTGATTTGAGGGTTACACTAATATATAATTTGGTTCGTAGATTTGATTAAGAAAGAAAACTATTAAGAGTCTCCATGGGTTTTATGCTTGAAGGCTAGAGTTCTAATAAATGATAACAAAGTACATTCCATGTTACAAAGATTTTATATTTTTGTTGCTGTGAGTGAGTGGACTTGAGGAGATACCAAATAGAGAAAAGTGTTTCAATAAAGAAATAGAAGAAAACACTACTAGCTCAACCCGGCGGCAATAGCATTCTACTCATCCAAGTAGTAGTAGTGGTTGTGCATAAACCAACTATTCCATGAACTTGATTTGAGGATTATGCTAATATATAATTTGGGACTTTGACTTGATTAAGAAAGAAAACTAGTTGAGAGTCTCCATTGATTTTATGCTTGAAGGCTAGAGTTCCAACAGAGGATTACAAAGTACATTTCATGGTATGGAGAATTTCCTTTTCTGTTGTTGTTAATGAGTGGGCATGAGGAAATACTAAGTAAAGCAAAGTACTTCAATAAAAATAAAATAAAAATTGGTGGAAAACATTGCTAACTCAACTCAGCGACAATAACATTATATTCATTCAAGTAGTACCAACAATTGTGCATAAACCAACTGTTCCATGAACTTGATTTGAGGATTATGCTAACATATAATATGGTCCATAGCTTTGATTAAGAAAGAAAACTAGTTGAGAGTCTCCATGGGCTTTATGCTTGCTAGAGTTTGAATAGATGAAAAGAATACATTGCATGGTATGGAGAATTTCCATTTATGTTGTTGTGGATGAGTGGACTCAAGGAGATACGAAATAGAGCAAAGGATTTCAATAAAGAAATAGTAGAAAACACTACTAGCTCAAAATCCAACTACAATTTTGTATTCTACTCATTCAAGTGGTACAAATGGTTGTGCATAAACCAAATGTTCATGAACTTGATTTAAAGATTACACTTACAAATAATTTGGTTTGTAGATGTGATTAAGAAAGAAAACTAGTCAAGAGTCTCCGTGGTTTTATACTTGAAGCCTAGGGTTCCAATAGATGATAACAAAGAACATTCATGGTATGGAGAATTTCCATTTCTTCTATTGTGGATGAGTGGACTCAAGGAAATACCAAATAGAGCAAAGGATTTTAATATATAAATAGTAGAAAAATTGCTAGCTTAATCCAACTGGAACCAATGGTTGTGCATAAACCAATTGTTCCATGAACTTGCTAATGTGCAATATGGTTTGTAGATATGAGTAGAAATAAACTAGTTGAGAGTCTCCATGGGTGTTATACTTGAAGGCTAGAGTTCTAATAGATGATAACAAAAGTACATTCCCTAATAAGGAGAATTTCTGTTTCTACTTTTGTGGTGGACTCAAGGAGATACCAAATAGAGGAAAGGATTTCAATAAAGAAATAGTAGAAAAATTGGTAGGTCAATCTAGTTGTAATTTTAGATTCCATTCATCCAAGTGGAACCATGAACCAATCGATCCATGAACTTGATTTGAGGATTGCCCTAATGTATTACTTGGTTTGTAGGTTCGATTAAGAAAGAAAACTAGACGAGAGTCTCCATGGGTTTTATACTTGAAGCCTAAACTTCCAATAGATGACAACAAAGTACATTCCATAGTGGGCTTAAGGAGATACCAAATAGAGGAAAGGATTTCAATAAAGAAATAGTAGAAAAATTGGTAGGTCAATCCAGTTGTAATTTTAGATTCCATTCATCCAAGTGGAACCATGAACCAATCGATCCATGAACTTGATTCGAGGATTGCACTAATGTATTACTTGATTTGTAGGTCTAATTAAGAAAGAAAACTATACGAGAGTCTCCATGGGTTTTATACTTGAACGCTGAACTTCTAATAGATGATAACAAAGTACATTCTTTAGTGGACTTAAGGAGATACCAAATAGAGGAAACGATTTCAATAAAGAAATAGTAGAAAAATTGGTAGGTCAATCCAATTGTAATTTTAGATTCCATTGATCCAAGTGGAACCAACGATTGTGCATGAACCAACTGATCCATGAACTTGATTTGAGGATTGCACTAATGTATTACTTGGTCTGTAGGTCCGATCAAGAAAGAAAACTAGACGAGAGTCTCCGTGGATTTTATATTGAAGGCTAAAGTTCCAATAGATGATAACAAAGTACATTCCACAATATGGAGAACTTCCATTTCTACTATCGTGGATGAGCAGACTCAAGGAGATACCAAATAGAGCAAAGTGTTTCAATAAAGAAATAGTAGAAAATACTACTAGCCCAATTTGACAACAATTTTATGCTTTATTCGTTCAAGTAGCACTAACAATTGTGCATAAACCAACCATTCCATGATCTTGATTTGAGGTTAGACTGATATATAATTTGGTTCATAGATCTTGATTAATTAAGAAAAATGATCAAGAATCTCCATTATATGATGTTTTGTTTCCTTGAGTTGTCATTTCCATATAAGAACCTTATGTAATACTTGGATAAATCTTTTTGAGAATTTTTCCGTTTTCAAAACCTCAAAAGTGTTTTTTGAATAGTAGTTAAAAATTGATTTGCTAACATGTCTCGAAATAAGTGACAAAATAGAAAACAATCTTATAAAGACATTTTAGAGCTTGCGATAGGAACATCTTAAAAATATACGTGTATTTTTTCACATATGGAACTTCTATACTATTTATATAAAGCAAAGAATTGTAATTTACTCAAATCAAAATTTGAAAAATCTACTCTTCTGTTCCTAGAGAAAATTTACTTTGAGTACCTAAGCTTTAGGATAAGTAATTTCTTTTCATTAGTTAGGATGAATGAGTTGCTTTGATTTAAACAAATTTAGGAGTAAACAAGAGTTGAGTATTCGAGCTTTAACAATTCTAACTAGGTATGTCCAAGTTAGGTTCAAGCTTAATAACCCTTACTAGGCATGTTAGCATTATCTTTGTTCTTGACCAAACCTATTACCTAACCCTTTTATTGACCTATCCATGCAAATGGGCAAGTGTTACTCAATTACGAATGTCGTTGTTGAGGCATTTAATTGTGGCATTACATCCCAAATAGCTAGTTAGATTTGTGTAATAATGAAATGTAATAAGTAAGAAATGTTGAACGACAACTAAAAGGATAAGTTTCGTATACTCTTTTGGATCTATAATCAATAGAAGAAAAAGGTAGTTGTATAGCCTTTCTTATTTTTTTGGTTTCCCCATGCATTTTCACTCTCCTAAATCTCAAATGTGGGGTCTCAGCATGCTTGAAAGCATTTGGAAGAAATAGCAAGACTAGTTGAAGTGAGATGAACCTAGAAAGAAAATTTGGTCCTTAAGTTATTTGAAGTTTGAGAGCAATATAAAGTGATGAAGACAATCATGAAACATTTGATCTTACCCTAAATAAGAATTATATATGTAAGTCAACGTAAAGGCATAGGTTTAGTCACTAAGAGGTTAGCGTAGACTTCAAGTAGCCTTGTAATTTGATGTTACCAAGATACATGTTGTTGGTGGTGAACTTGCTTTTGGAAAAAATGTTTTAGTAGCTTATATGCCATGGAAGTGTTATAATTCTAAGGATGCGGTACTCATTAGTAAGCATCTAGTATATGGAGATATTTTTACCTCTTTAGTCTGAGTTTATTTTTAAAATGATTCTAGTTTATGATTACGTCCCAAATAGTTAAGAATAGATTAGGGTACTATTGAAATCTAACAAAAGTAGAAAATGATGACGTAAGTCATAAAACGACAAATATTGTCCACTCTTCTAGATCTACCACCAATAAATGAAAAAGGTAGTTGTATATCTCCTATGTTTTTGGTTTTTCCATGCCTCTTCCCTCCAAAAGGCTCAAATGCATGGTATTCGCATGCCTGGTATGTGCCTTTGAAAGAAATAGCAAGAAAAGTTGGAGTGAGATGAACCTAACAAGAAAATTTGGTCCTAAAGTCATTTAAAGTCTGAGAGGACTGCCATACTTAGTCATGAAGACATATGAGAGCCATGAGTTGTACTTACAATAGAAAGTGGGTAATGTTTTAATTAAATTTAGACATGTAGGATTTGATCATTAAGAGGTTAGGATAGATGTCAAATAATTTTGTGTTAGCTATGTTGCAAGAATACATGAATAGGTTGAGTTTAGGATTTAAAGTTATTCTATATTTAGCAGTTAATTGCATCTTAAATGGCTAAAGTATAAACTTTTGTAATAATGACATAGTTAGACAGAAAATTATGAACTATGTGGTAAAAGGATATATGTTGGTTATTCTTGTTGACAAATGTCTAGCCCAATTAGGAGCAGGTTCTGCCTGGAATCTCTTAGTCCTAAGTTCTATACTAGATGTATGTTAATTATTTTTTAATATTGGAAAAACTTAGTTGCACAAACTCCTTTTTTTTTTGTTAATTATTTTTTAATACATACAAGATTTTTGATTTTTAGGATTGACATTTCATTTAGGAAACAATTTTTCTTAGAAGGTTGAAAATTTGTCTTCTGAGATGATTTAGTTTGCATATCCTCTCATTTGTGGTAACTGCCATTAGACTCCTATAGTAATAGCTGATTTAAAATTAATATCAAAAAGGGAAAAGAAAACAAAAAGTGATGGACGGTTTAGGTTATTATGGGTAAATAAAAAGTATGGGATGAGTTCCATTGTGCACTTTTCAGATTCAAATTCTCTGCAATGCATTAATGAAGATAGGTGCTTGGGTTGGGAGTTGAATTTCCATATGAAATGCGATCTAACTACGGCATCTTGATTACTATGTGGTAATTAAGTGCAAGTCTAAAAAGATTATCATTTTACATACTATTTCAATTTATTGTTATTTCTTCTATCACCTGCACTTTCTTGTTTGCTTTTAAGGCTTAAATTCAACTTTTCGTATATTATTTTTATGATTCTGGCCTGGTGAAATGCTTTTCTGAAATTGCCGTTGTCTTCCAAAACCAAGTATAACAAGCTTGGCCATCTTCAAAAATGGCTAACACTCTCATTCATGTCTTGGTTTCTGAAGATATTTTCATCTCGGGTATGGAAATGGTTGAAAGTCATCTGTTATGTGTCACTTTATGAAACATTCAATGATTTATTGGATATTCACTATTGTACTACTATTGTGGTCATGAAGTTTTTCTGAATCCATTGAAAATTATCCTGATGTGGAGTTTGAGTGGAATATTTGTGTTGAATTCAAAACTTACAACATCAAGCTCCCAGATGGAAGAACTTGTGGAATAACATGATTAAATTCATGGTAAAAGGAGTTTTTATAGTTGGCATGTGGAACTATAGGAAATATATTTTCATCCTAGAGCTTGTGGGGGTGTTTTTAATTTTTATTTTTATTTTTTTCATATTTCTCAGCATTTGTTTCTCCATTCTCGTATTCTTTTAGTGACTGTACGGGTCCCTGTATAGACTGCTTGCAAAAACGAAGAAAAGTTTTTCTTATATGTTGGTGGAAATTGTGTCTTTCTATCAACTTCGTAGGCTTTTAAATTGTAATGTTCCACCAAGGATACCAGTCGTATTATTTGACCATGGCTGTAGAAGCACTGTTGTGGTTTTCCGTCATCAATGCCGCCTTTATTGGTCAACCAATGATTAGCCATTGTAATCAGTTATATTTATTGTCTCTGTAATGATGCAAATGAAGAACTAGTTGGTTTAAACAATTTTTACTTAGGGTGCCTAAAATTCTTTCCTTTCTGATTATCCAGGGGATAGGTATCTCAAACCATTTGTAACGTCAGAGCCTGAGATAACCATCACGAGAAGAAGAGTGGAAGATGAGTGCTTAATCATCGCAAGTGATGGCTTGTGGGATGTTCTGTCTAGTCAATTGGCTTGTGAGATAGCACGCGAATGCCTTCGAGAAGGACCTCCTGCTGGTACATTAGTTCTAAATCCCAGGCCCCAGGTAGAAGATGAAGAGCCTGGAGAAGTGTATCCATCCCGCAGTGCACTTGCAGCTGCGCTGCTGACTCGCCTTGCCCTGGGACGGAAAAGCTATGATAACATCAGTGTTATAGTTGTTGATCTGAAGAAGAGCTGAAGGGAAAGAAACAACGGAGAAGGGGCTGAAGCGTATTGCCTCGACCCAGATGTGTACTTCCAGCTGCACTGCATCCACCTTTGTACACGTTTTTCAGGACCCCAGCCGCAACAACACCACCACCACCCGTACCGACCACTCACCTCCCAAAACCCAAAGGGAAAATGGAGAAGGAAAAAGAGAAGACCCATACAGATATATGCTGCAACAGTATATTGTTCTTCAAATAGACAGGAAGCATTTAATTGACTGTGTATATCAGCATAGACTGAAAATGCAGGACACGTTTTGTTTGTACCGCTTTCTTTCCTGTTCTTATCAGTCATATAGTATCAAGAAATTAGTTGTGGGATGTTCAGTCTACTTTTTGCCCATTTTAGAGTCTGCTGCAGTAACTGGCTTTACTGGAATCGAGGTGCTGATGCTGGCTTATGTACATAAACATTAAAACATGATTCCTATCCAGCACTCGCTGCATGAACGGTCACCCAACCTAACTTCCGTAAAAGGAGGTGATGGTATGGTACCAACGACCGTTGGTTGCTAGTTGCTTATTCTTTGTTTCGGTACCGCAGTTCATTTGTGATAAAGATGAGTGGAGTACTGGAACTTGGAAGTGTAAGTTGTGGATGCGTTGCATGTCACGTGCGAACTTGACTGATTTGGTGACAGGCCTTCAAGGTTGAATGAGCCAATTTAAATCACCAAAAGTTGAACTCCGTAAACTTTTCTCTGATGGAAGGCCCAAGTATGTAAAAGGAAAATTGACAAAAAACAACTTTTGATCTCTTGAGAAAGGAAGAACACCTTCGATAGATAATGTTTTTAAAAGGGAACGTTTGTAAGATAGAACACCTTTAAGTGTGGAAACATTAATATATTGACTATAAGCTACCTTTATAATTAGCGTTTATAGCATTAAATAGATTCTAATCTAACCCAAGTAAAATTCTCCAATTTTTAAACAAACTTGTAATTAAATTGACACTTGAGTCCACATTTTAATTTAAATTTCTTATCTTCCTCCTAGATAGTCAGGTAGATGACAGAAATCGTATGTGTAACATCTTGTCTCGTCTCATCTTTCCTTAAATTATTTTTTACTTAGTCTTCCACTTGCTTTTGGAATGGTGCACATGACAATTACCCTTCTTCATTAGGAACCTTGTCCCCGGGGTTTAATTATGAAATTCTGTCTCTTCCAATAATCTACCCTTCCTTCTTTGGCAAACCTTTGAAAATCATGAACAACCTAAAGCATTGCCCCAGAACAAACCTTTCATCACGGTAAAAGCAGAGCATGGGCGCCTTCCTCTTCGGTAAGGACGAGTAAGCCAAATTTGAACGGTCAGAGAAGCTTTTCTTTTTAACGGTTAGCACTGAATTCTGCATCGTTGACCATCCCGAGTGTGTCTTGCCTTCATACAACCAAGCTAAGCCCACTGCAGTGGCTAGAGAATTTGGTCGTCGCAACTAAACATCATCCCGGAGATTGTCTCTAAGTCCACTAAGAAAGCATCTTATTTGGTGGCCCACCAATAATTTTCCAGATCTGATCACTAATCTTGATACTGATCATGATAGTTGGCTATAGGCCCTGTTTGTTTGAATTTTGTGAGATCTAAACAAAAAATCCTAATAATTAGTGGAACCATACCTTTCAGTCAACTTTTTTGTTAAAAGTAACGACCAAAGTCATTTGAGTTTTTGCCAACTCAATTATATCTTCCTCCAGTATTTCTCGTAACGGAAGCTTCTCTTGCCTCAATGGTAATTCTTTATCAGTTTTGGGCTGTTACGGGTTTGGGCTCATGGATTTAGCCTAGTGTTAGTCTAAGTTCGTTTAATTTAAGATTTTTTAAGATTAGTTAAGTTAGTTTAGAATTCTTTGAAATTTCATTAAATAAAATAAGATTTAGTTAAATAAGTCCTAGGATTTTAAGTTTCCTTTTTATAAAAAAACATGATACTTACAAGAAAAGACAGTTTTGATTGTTGATTTGATTATTTGTTTTATATTTTGAATTTAATTTATTTTATCCTTTTAATGATTTAGGGGTTCTCATCTGGACCTTCATCTATCCTTTGTGAGAGAATCATCCATCATTCATCACAAGTAATGATCTCATCTTATACAAAACAGTATCATGGGCTAACACTTATTGCATCATTGCCATCATTCTTCAGAACTATCTCTCCAAGTTAGCATGCATTCATCCCATGTCAACCTTCATTTGTTCCATGTTGGTCTCCAATTGTTCAACACACGGATTAGCCATAACCGGCCCTAATACCAAATTGTATGTGTAAACATGACTTGTTTAGTGATGGACCTTTAAAGTTGAGCAGGACTATTTGAACTAGTCCAAAAAGTTGAACCACTTATACTTTCTTATGATAGAAGGTCCAAGTATGCAAAAGGAGAATCGATAAAAAGCAACTTTCGATCTCTTAAGAAAAGGGGACGCTTTTAAAAAGGAATGCCTTTAAGTACAGAAACACCAATATATTGATTCTAAGCTACCTCTATAATTAGCATTTATAGCTTTAAATAACAGACTCTAGCCTAATTTGAGTAACATTCTATGATTAACAAACTTTTCCACATGGCTAATCTCAAAACAAACTAGTAATTAAACTAACACTTGACTCCACCTTCCAATTTGAATTTCTCATCTTTTTCCTTGATAGTTGAATAGATTAACATCTTCCTTGGGATATAAATCATATTTGTAACATCCCATCCCATCTTTTGTTAACTTTGTTTTTACTTTGTCTTATATTTTAGTTGCTTTTTGGTTGGTGCATGTGGCGTTACAACGAACGGTTTTAAATCAAGTAGCAGGCAAAAAATTGGAAGGTTGATGGTGGCGAGTAAAAATTTGAGTCTTTTTGACTATTTTGAAAGGTAGGGAAAAGATTAGAAGGGAAAATAACTTGCCCGGAGTATGATATGATGAACTTCCGCTACTTCACTGATGAACATGAACTATAAAACGATAAAACTATTAACCATTGGAATAAAAATCAGATTGCACACTTTGATACTAAGCTTCGTGATAAGGCAGAAGATCACGAGTAGAAGTTTATCTATTCGCTTCACCTTCGTATGGTCACTTGCCTTAAATCAACGCAATAGACGGATTGAGAATGTTCATATTTAATTTTTCCTTTTTGTGCTATTTAAAGCATGTGAGTGCTCCATTTCAACGCAACAATGAGCATAAATAAACTTGTCAGCCCTATCAATCATGTGATCTGATGATGTTCTTAATTTTGTATGGCTCTAGAAGGCTTTCCATTTTAGTGTTACTCCTGCTTTTAGTTTTTTTTCTTCTTCTTTTTGCTTTGTTTTCTAAAACTTTTTTTTTTCATCTCCTAATTTCAACGTGTTCTTAGCTTGGTGGAATCTTTAACACAGCCATAAAAAAAAGGTATATTTTAGCTTAAAAGAGAAAGTTAAAAAGAAAACCATTGAGTTTCTGTTTATTTTAGAATTGCAAATCAAAGTGTCTTGGTTGATAAGGTTGGATCATTTGAAAGTTATAGATCCAATATTTTCTCTAGTTGTGAGTATTAATTTCATCACTCCCACATTTTATTTTTAATGGGCAATTTGCATTTTATAAGAATCAAGATGCCTTCCTCAAATGATCCAATTATACAATGAGGAAGTAAAAATGTGAGACGTTGCATTGAAAAGAATGAGAAAGAGAATTTTAAAGACATCGGTTGGCTATGGTAGGATCAATTCTTGGTATTAAATAAAATTGTATTTGAAGTGATATGAGAAAAGACTAAAAAAAATTAGCATAAAAATACATCTATATTAAGAGAAACCTATATAGAATCTAAAAACAAAAGAGACTTATCGTTTTAAAAGCACCAAAGTCAATATAAATGAAGAAGAATGGATCACTATAACACTCATTCTTTAGTGGTCACTATATAAGGCCTAAGTTCACCTCTCATTAAAAGGCCTTATTGTGGATAGGGGTTGTCTAAGCTTATAAAATATATCACAAGTGTCTTCCTCTCTAATACGGGACTTTGTAGTTTAATACTCTCCCACAATCAAATCTTAGTCTTTTTTATGAAGAAAGATTGACTCATTTGTGAGATTAGGTTGGAACATAAGAAGAAAGATTGGCTCTAATACCAAATTCCAGACTACAAGGCATGGACCAAAGTATTGCTTTAGTCAAGTCTTAGGTTATTAGAACTCCTTTGGAGAAACCTTAGAGCATATCTTCGAATTGAGACAATCCCCCAAGTTTGGGAAGCATTAGCCAAACATTTCACTTGGAAGACCAAAGCACAAGAGTTTGACGTCTTGTCATAAATTCACAACTTGTAAAAAGGCAAGAAGTCTCTTTCAGCATTTTTATCAAAATAGAAAGGTCTCCTTAATTAATTCAACTTAATTGGAAAACCTATGTTGGATACTGCATGAACTTTTGACTTGCTAGAAGGTCTTAGTTAAGAATATGATTCATTCAAAACTACAATGTTCAAACCTCCCAACACTATTCAATGAACTAGTCTCTTAGTTGCAAGCATACAAGGCAAGACAAAATAATGGAGGATAATTTGTGATCCCTAAATGAAAATGTTACTTTCATTGCACAACAAACTACTTGTGGGGGATAAATGGGATCATGTGGACAAGGAACTTCTTTTTCTACTAAAGGAAAGGAAAGGCCAAAATAGTTAGAGGGTCAAACAATTACCACCTAACAATCAAGATCAATAAGGTGGTGGTCAAACCAATATAAGCATACAAGCCTTAGTAACTTGTCAAATTTAGAACAAACGATGACACACTATCCATAGTATCATTATAGGTGACTAAGCCTATTAATGATGAATGGATTGCTTATTCAAAAGCCTTGGCTTATATTGTGGAATCAACTAATAAGCTTTCAACATCCAACTGTATAAGGGTGTTAATTGCATTCTAGTTGGTAAATGGTGAGCAATTATAGCAATATAGCAACAACTTATTTTCAAAACAGATGAATGAAGGCTTAAGTCCATTCTTGTGACTCCCAATATGAAATGAAACTTGTTATTTGTATTCAAACTTACAAACAATTATCCATGTTTAATGATATCTAATAAATGCTCATTTGTGGTGAAGGATCTAATAATGTAGGAAGTACTCCTCAAGGGACATAGATAAAGAGATATTTATGCATTGTCAAGTGAGAAGGTTCATGCATATTTTTCTTATTTACCAGAGGTAGTTGATGGTAGTATGTGACATGAGAGACTCATCCACTCTAATTTTAGAATTTGAAGCTTTTTCAAGGGAACAAACTTATTAGCTTTGTGAAGACTTGCCTTGTGAATGTTCAGTGTGTTTGCCCAATAAAAGTCATGTTTTACCTTTTGATTCATCCCCTAATAGATTAACTACACCTTTTGAAAGGGTACATAGTGATCTTTGAGGAATGGCTTCTATTAATTCCTATCAAAAATTTTTGTATTATGTAATTTTTATTAATGATTATACTTGCTCTGCATAGTTTTATCCCATAAAGAAGAATTCTGAATTTTACCAAATTTTTATTGATTTCAAGAATCTTGTTAAATGTCAATTTTCCTAGAAAATTAAAATTCTACAATTAAACACGGATGTAAATAAGCAAACAAAGATTTGGAGAAACTCTTAAGGACAAATGACATTATGAATCAGCTTTTATGTCCTTATATACCTCAATAGAATGAAATAGTTGAAAGGAAATATTGTCATATAGTAGAATTAAGTAAATTGATAGTGATTTAGGTTCGTGTTCCATAAATATATTAGGGGAAGTATTCTTGGAAGCATCATATTTAACCAACAAATTGCCCTTTCCAACACTTGATAACCAATCTACCTATGGGTGCTTATATAATAGGTAGCTAGGCTTCTCCTTATTGGTTTTTGGTGAACCAATGTTTTCTTTACCTATAGGCAACAAAACATTCTCAAATAAATTGGAGGCCAAATTTCTTTCATGTGTATTTATGAGCTACAATGGGAGACACAAAGGATATTTTTCCTTTAATTTACCAAAAGGAAAAGTTTTTATTTCCAACATGAAATGTTTAATGGAAACACCTTTTGTTTTGCAAAAAAAAAAAAAAAGCAATAGCTTAACAATATACTCTATTAAAGATATAATTTTACAAATTGAAAAGCATCAATTAAGCATTTCTTAAGAAATTAGGGAACCATTAACAAGAAATGAATATCAATGACTTTTATGTCCATCTAAAAATGAAGAAACAATACAAACACCTAACCAAAGAACTTCAAAACCCATGGAGTTAAGTAGAAATACTTAAAATGACCTATAACCTCTTTGCTCAAGGGGGTCATCATCTACAAAACAAAAAATCTATAACCAACTATTGGGTGATGACACACCTTTAGTGCCATCATCATTTGACATTACACCCCTGTCTTTAAATTAGATGCCTCCAGCTACTCGATTTCCACTTTGCTCTAGAGCACCTTTAGTCATTAATCAATTGAAATAATGGTGACCAAATTCCATTTGATGATTCTTCATCACAATTAATCCTTTAACCAAATTCTATAGCAATCTAAATCACAAATGGTGCCTAACTAAGCTTAGAAAATCTCTTTTTCAAAATCTGCATCACCAAACTTAAATGATGATCAATTAACTCAAAAAATCCATCATTCAAAATTTGTACTATAGGATGACATTGAACCTTGCCATATGATCCTCTCTTAAACACTAAAAATGCCAAAACTAGATGTACCCACCTTGACTAAACCAAAACTAAGTGGCCTACCACTAACTACAAACTATAATCTAGTTTCTAACTCTTCAAATGCTGCATTATCAATCCCACAACTAGATACTATAAAACCAACCACCATAGAAATCTCATCTATAAACCTCAATTTCATCACTTAGATAAAAATGTGCTAAGAGCTCACTACACATAACATTTCAACCATCTTCAACATCCTATATCATCTCCAACATCTTGTAATGATACAATGGCAACAAAATCAACATTCATTAATTCAAACCTCTAGCCAAGATAGCCATCGCATGATATAGTTTTTAAAGTAGGAAAATCATTACAGCTTCCTAGTACCTTACCATTTTCTCCTCCCAATACTTGGTCAAATTCTTATAATAATGAAATTTAAAGGAGCACTATAATGATTACACCTATTGATACATCCATTGATAACAATGACCATCATGCTAAACCCTTTAAGCCCACTAATTTAAACCCCTCTAGCTTTACAAAAATTGCTTACAATAGTTCATTCACCAACAATATTTCTCAACCTTCCATTACAACCTTAAACTAGTCCATCTGCACTCACCCAATGGCAATAAAAAGCCAATTTTGAGATAATTAAACCTAATCTTTGACACACCTTCACACATATCATTATGTTTTAGGTCCTTAGGCAACCTAAGAAAATAGGTGAATTAGGTTTTTGTTGAATGTATTAGTTTTCTATTTTTAAAACTAATTGTGTGTTGTCTTAATTTATATTTTTAATGGATATCAAACATGCAAATAACAAACTAATTGCAAATATAAACTACACTACACAAGCACAATAGATCTATCAAAGATTTAACTCACTAGTTATAAGTATGCATTTAACATAAGATGACAACTTACTAAAGGAATCTTAAAATATGATTAATGCTCAACATCTCTTCTTTAATAGCTTCAACAGGTAGATTTCTTCAAGGATAAAAGTGAGAAAAATTTAGAGGCTCATGAAAACTCGCAATTCAATCATGTTTATAGTTTACATGCTCTTGTATTGTTATTTGGTGTTTAGATTTGTGCCTTATCTATTGTATTGTTTAAGATTGATCTATACTTGAAACCCTAGATCTATCAAGTGTTACTATTTGGTGGTTTATTAAGATTGGTTCTCATTATGCTTGAATTCATTATTTTTATATGAGATTATATTGTATTGATACTATAACATTGTGCTTAGTACCTTTTAATAGTTTGTCAAGGGAGGTGGTTTAAACTTATTGTTTAATTACTTAAAAATTAGTAGTAACCTTAAGGCTTTGTTTATAGAATTTAGCCTATTCATGTTTGCACTCTTTCTTGTGCTCTCTATAGGCTCAAACAATCACTTTAAACCTAATTTGATTATCCCTCCATTTTTCTAATGGATTATTGTTTCTCATGCTAGCCTTATGACTTGTCACTTTTTACTTAGCATGATGATAATGTGATATATGGTTTTGGCTTTTTATTGACAATCTCATTATAACTAGCAACTCACCACAACATATTCATGTGTTTACCAAACATCTTAGTATGACATTTTCTTTGAAAGACTTAGGTGAACTCCATTATTTCCTTGGCATTCAAACTCTTCAAGATGACATAGGGCTCTCTTTAACTTAACAATAGTATGCAACCAATATCCTTGAAATGGCACACTCCTAGCCTATATCCACTCTTATGGCTCTCAAGTTTTGATCAATCCTTACTGGCAAAGAGCCCTTCGCTTAGCCCACACTATTCCAAAGTATGATAAGAGCTCTCCAATATCTTACCTTGATTTGCCCTAACCTCTCCTTTGTAATGAATTGGCTTTGCCAACAAATGGCACAACCCATTATCTAGGACTTCCATGAACTTACATTCACTTAAGTATTGCACAACACCTTGGACCTCGAGCTTCAATACCAAATAATCTACAATTAGGTATTGTTTATTTCTTAGCAACACCTATGTTTCTTGAAATGCAAAAAGATAACCCATGATTTCTCATTGATTGCAGAAGTTAAATACTAAGATCTTGCTATTGAGCTATTGAAGTTATTTGGATACTTTATCTTCTCTACCACCTAGGAATAAGTTATCCTTTTCCTATCAACTTATTTTGTGATAACATATTTTTCTTGTATTTGACCATAATCCAATGTTTCATAACTGATCAAAGTAACTTGAGGTAGACTATCATTTTGTTCAAGAGAAAGTAGCTTGACAATTTGAGCTATAAATCTTGACACTTCTCAAAAGCCATATGTTAAGTAGAGAGGGGATCAAAGTTCTTAAAATCAACAAGTTGACATTACCTTTCTTTGAACTAATGAGCACATCCTTTGTCCTCCATGCCTATGACTGCAACCTAACTAGCTCTACCATCCCCATTGGTAGTTCTTTCTTTTTCTAATCATCTGTAAAAGATTGTAGGAGCATCCTAAAGGCATTTGGTTTTGACTGATAGAAAGCATCTCTTTTCCACCCACTCATTTGACTCTAGATGTTAGGAGAACAATGTTGAAAAGATCTTTCACTTGAGGAGGAAACTTCATCATTGGGGTCCTCAAAAACAATATGTGGTAGGAAGGATACTCCATAGCTCATGTGATAAAGTTTAAAATCTTGTATTAGTTTGGAAGAAGAAGAAAAGAAAAATTATCTAAAGGTAGCAGAATAATTTCTATAATTTCTCTTACTAAAAGACTAATCGATTTTAGATATTACCCAAAATTTTTATATGGCAATGTATATTATTGTCCATCTAGTGGTCATGAATACATAGTGTCAAATATTTGAAATTACATATGAATTGTGAGTATCTAAAACCTTTTGTTATTGGGAAATTTTGATAAAGATGATTGCAATTATTTAGGAGTAAATGTTAAATTATAAGTTGTCAAAGAGGCATTGCCTATAAAAACATTTAAATTATGTGATGGCTTGCTTCAGTTGGTTAAAGCTTTTTTTTTTTTCTTATGAGTCTCTTAAAAAAATAAAAGTTAGATTCTACACTATTTGAAACTTGATCAATAAAGAGTGTGATCCCAAATTGGGGAGCCCAATTAGGAGTACTAACTATCTCCCAAACCGGGCCCAACAAAGCCCGGCTATGGACCTTCGCTCCAATGTCGTGAAGCCGAATTGGTGGACTCCGTCTTGCTCTTTCAAGCAGATGACCAACGCGCTCTCGCTCAACGTTTACCTGTGAGCAGATCTGCGATGGAATTCGATCCAACCCGAGCCGCCGATTGAATGGGCTACTACTTCCCATGTCCACCCTCATCGGGATCCGTGCCGAAGACTCCGCCGCTTCCACCGCCCAAAGCGGCGGCTTGTACTCGCCGGCGAAGGAGAAAGCTGCGAATAGAGGCGCATGCAGCAGCCGCTCGCCGCTTCTCCTCCGCAGGGGTCGCCAGTTGCTCCGCATCGCGAAGGTGAAGACCCTTCTGGCTCTCTGTTTCCTCGGCTTCGTCTTTCTGGCCGCCTCAAGGCTGTCTTCCTTCATGGGCTGGAACCCTCACTACCTGTCGTCGGTCTCTTCTCCTTCCAGGTACCTCTTTGTTTTTCCACTCTAAAAGTCATATAAAAGGCATTCTTTTTTACGGGTGTAATTCCTGTATTGTTGGTTTGGATTTTTATGAAATCTGCCAAGTGGGGATTTTGGACATATTTAATTCTGCGGGCGTTTCCATCTTTCGAGTGGTATTTGTTTGACGTTGTAAACAAAGAATTACCTTGATAGACCTTCTATGTGTGCACATTTCAGGGGTGGCTACTCAATACTCATCAACACTTGGAAACGAAACTCTCTTCTGAAGCAATCTGTTGCTCACTACGCATCCTGTGGTGGAACTGATGCGATACATGTGTTATGGAGTGAGAGTGATCGGCCTTCAGAGATTCTGAAAGCTTCTCTTAAGAAGATTGTGTTTTCCAAGTCTCAGACAGCTCACAAACCCAACTTCAAGTTTGATATAAATGCGGAAGACAATTTGAGCAACAGGTTTAAGCCAATCGAGGAACTAAGAACGGATGCAGTTTTCTCAGTTGATGATGATGTTATCGTTCCGTGTTCTACGTTGGATTTTGCTTTCACCGTCTGGCAAAGTGCTCCATTCACAATGGTGGGATTTGTTCCTCGCACGCACTGGCTGGATGGAAAGGTTGGTAACGTTGTCCTCCTTTCAGTGTACTTCCTTTTCTATAGTTTTGTCCTGCTTACTTCTAGAGTTTTTTTTTTTTTTCTTTTTTCAAGAGGAAAAGAAAGGTTTTCTATGGGTAATATTTATAAATCAGCTCTAAAAGATCTCTAGTATTGGTTAATCTATTAATGATCAGTTTACTGCTCCAAAACGGAAACTTTTAGGAGAAATTAAATTCTTTGTTTTGGAACCTACCCACATATGTCAACAGCATAACCTCTATGTTTTTCGACATTTGGTGTAATAATTCATATTTAGCAACAGAGCGTTGTTTAATAAGTGAGCAAGTACGTCATCAGCATATAAAGTCTTAGATGATTAGACAAGTGTGCTAGATGCTCTCCCATGGGTTTCGAGGAGGATTTGGCAACAATAGTTCTGGGAGGAAGTTTGAGTGTCCAATAAACGTGCCCTGTTGCTGTTCCTAGTTTCATTCAACTCACATAGAATGCACTTTTGCTCTAAATATCGGGCACAAGTTGCTTTCTGTATGAAGAGAGGGAACAGAAAAACTGTCACTTACGAGCGGACTCTATCGGCAGTTCATTTATTCAAACATAAAAAAAAATGACTGGGAACAACTGATAACTTGAATTTACGAAGACTATCAAAAAACTAATTCTTCAAGATGCATGCCAGCATAGATGGAGTGCTGGTTTATCTGTTTCAAATTCTCTGGTGTGGTTAAGTTCTTTGAAGTATTTTAAGATTCAAGGTGCCTATGCATCGAGACCTCAAGGATTAAGGCTTGTCCCACAAATTGCTTCTTTCTGCACTTTAAGCTTTAAAAACAATAGTTCCATTGCCCTTTTGTGTTTTCATTTGAAGATTTTTTCTTTTAAAGCTAAGCTCGTTTGTATTATATTCTGTTTGATGAACTCTGATTCTTTCCTCAATATATCCAAAAGAATGAAGCTAAAAATCGTAGATACCGGCCTACCTTTAAAATATCAATGAAAGTGCTAAATTTTTGTGCATGTTTTTTTACTCCAACCTGTGATGTGCTCACTTTTCTTTCTAACTAAGTATAGACACTGATCCCTTCCTCCCCCAGATGCTCTCATATCACGTGTATAGTGTGTAGAGAGATTCTTTTACCTGTTTATTCACAAGTTTACATTGTCTTTAAGAACTTGCTTGGAGTTGTAATGGGCCTATGAACACCTTAAATATTGCCTTGTTGGGAATTCCCCACTTAAACTTCTGATCTTATCTTTTCAGTTTTTCGTGGTTGTTTCTATTTTGTTTTCTGAGGTGCAAATCCCCACGGGGATATGATGCTGATCAGTTAGAGCCTTGCAGGATTTTGGTCCAGAAGTTTCTATGCAACATTTGTTAGGCAGCTGATTCTGGGGAATCAAATTTGCTATTGTTTAACCCTATGTAAAATCTTAAGAACTTCCTAAATTCAAGGTCCCTGTGTTTTGACGTAAGTCTCCTTTTTATATCTGACAAGATTCTTGTTGCGTATTGAATGGAAGAATGGTGATGCATATTACAAATATGGAGGATGGTGGTCGGTGTGGCGGATGGGCACTTATAGCATGGTTCTCTCCAAAGCTGCATTTTTCCATAGAAAGTATTTGGATCTGTATACTCGCGGGATGCCTTCGTCAGTTCATGATTATGTATCAAGGGAGAGGTAAGTGGTTATTGTATTACTACTATTTAGAGCTTGTATTGTGATTTGATGCTTTTCCACAGACGTGATTGCTGTGTTTTTATTTTTGTTCCTACTTTGTTATGGTTTTCAAACGTCTTTTTTCCTGTTCACGCAGGAATTGTGAAGATATTGCAATTTCACTACTTGTTGCCAATGCCACCGGTGCTCCTCCAATATGGGTTAAAGGTAGCTCTCTTTTTTTTTTTGTCCCCGCGCCCCCACCACCCCCCCCCCCCCCCCCCCCCCCCCCTTCCCTTCTCATTTATGTAGTTTATTTTCCTAGCACAATGGATTGGCCTTGAAGATTCCTTGATGTCAAATGACAGTAGATATGTCCCATTTGTTGTTTTTGAAATAGATTAAGCATGCTTCTGTCATCGGTTACTTTGCATTTGTTTATTGTCCAAACACTGGTTCAGTAATTGTGTCACCTCTTGTTTGATAGTCTTTCAGGAGGTGTGTTTTGGATGAAATTTCACTGTTTATTTGGCTGTCTTTTGGAATTTTAAGCACATTTAGTAACTTGGAATATATTTTCAAATTTAAAGAGTTTTGTAACTTAAAATAGCACAATAGATGATGTTGAATTTTCATCATGCAATTACCAATGCTAAAACTTTTTACTTAGAGAAAATGATCATGGAGTCTTAGGGGTCGATTGGGAACTGAACAAGCAAACAAAATCAGCCATTAGTCTCACAAAAAATGTTTGTCTGATCAATTTACTTGCTGAAGCATGATTGACTTTCAAGAATAAATACACGAAGAACAAGCATCTCTGAGTGTGAAACTTTGTTCCTGATTTGAGAAAATCTATGGTTCATGACATTTGGCTGCAGTGTTCTCCTTGACAACACCCAACCACACCCCCCCCCCCCCCCCACCACACCACCCTTTTTTTTTGTTGACTTTTCCAACATGAGTATGAAACTATATTCTCATCACAACAAGAAAATCTAGCAACTATGTTAATTTGAATTTCGAAGAAGTCCAAATTGCATACCCCTTAACCTAAGTCATAGAAGGATGAGATCTGTGTCGTATCCTTGTTCTCTAGACGGGCCTCAAAGATAGGTCTCGTTACGGATTTCATCAAAAGGAAAAATGTCAGCTCACGAATAGTGTTTTTTCCATAAGTTGCTTAAAAATTTACCTCTGGCAATAATGTTTTGATCATAATAGTGTTTTCCAATATCGCAGGGAAGATCTATGAGATTGGATCATCTGGCATTAGCAGTCTGCAAGGTCACAGCAACAGGAGAGACAAATGCCTTAATGATTTCATTTCCCTCTTTGGTACCATGCCTCTTGTATCCACCAATGTTAAAGCTGTAGATGCGAGGCACGAATGGTTCTGGTAGTTGATGTTATTCAAGTTTTTCACTGGCCCATGACAATTTTCGGCTGTATATATCTTATTCTTTTTAAGGTAAACGATATTTAAGATGGACTTGTCTTTGTTTCTACTCAAGTTTTCTGATTTACTTCTGCGGTATTCGTTCATATTTTTTCTCCTTATCCGGTCTTCTTATTCGGGATTTTGTGTTGCGGCAAGTTTTTAAGATAAACGCTGTGGATTTTGTCGTTGAAAGCTCCCACCGATGAGCTCTTTTCAGAGAAGCGTGTGGTGTTCTGCAATGTATTCTGAGGCTTAGATGCTTGTCTGGAAGGGGCTTCTGTCGTCATCCCGTCGGATTTCGACATGGGGTTTTGTTTTCTTCTTCCATCTACGCTCCACCGGCTCCTTATAAGTCGACGTCTGGATTAACTTTATTGACTTTTCTTGCATGATGAAGTCTCACTGCGGGCACCATCGCACTCCCTCAGGGAAAGATCAACACAAAGTGACAAATAAATCCAAACTTTACTCCATCGATTTCGATAGAGAAGATTTGGTGAAACGAAAAGGATCCAAAAATTTCAACGGTGGTGGAGGGGCGAATATTGGAATGAATGGAGACAAGTGAACAACAAAGATTCCGGGAGACGTCGACCTCAAGGTCCATCTCTTAAGAGGCAAACGAGGGAAGAAGGTTGAAAATGGACATTGCTTGTTTTCAGAAAAATATATAAAAGACCATGTTATGGATTTAAGAATGATTTATTTTTGTTACTTATTTTGTTTAATATAGCTCATATAAAGAGCATGTATCAATTTTATGGATAATGAGGAGTCCATGTAATTCATGCTGTAGTTAGCAAGACCAATTTTCTCAGAGTTTGTTAGCAAGACTTAGTCTCTAGGAGTTCTAACTTGGTTTATGTTGTTGGGTAGGACTTCATGATTGATTGGCTTATCTTTTGCTCATTCGCTACATAGAACTATACGAGGAGTATGTAATATAACTAAGGAAAAGTTATATATATTATGCTTTAAGCATTCAAAGGTGGTTTTCCCCAAACAAAGTATTTTCCTTTTTCTTTTTCTTTTCCTTTTTCTCTACTTACAATTTGAAATAGATAAACAAAAGACTAAGAGAAAGGAGTGAGAGTTTAAATTCTTACTAAGTAAGAACATTAGGTTATTTGGATTCAAATGGTAAAATCACTCAATATTTCTTTAAAACTCACGAAAATGATATGAGAGTTTAAATTGCTCCCACAGAGTAATCAACATTATATGTTATTTCGTATTTATTTGAATTTCTCTTAAAGAGTGGTAAATATTCCTTGATTATTTTCTATATCTTTATTGTATTCCAAATGAGTAGTGAATCATTTTATTTGGTAACTTTGTATCTATTTCCCCATGACTTGTTTCAATAAAGTGAGATTTTGATATCTTTAGATTTTATAAACTAGCTTCTCTCTTCCTTTGTGACCTTTGGGCCGGTGTCGCAGAGCCTGTCTAACGAATCGAGTGACTAGAATCTAAGATGGAAAGTATGAGGGATGAGTACGGACAAAAATTAAGCAGATAATGGACTCTACACAAAACATATTTGTTGCTATCAATCTCTCTTAGATCGTGTTATTGTTAGCCAGGCTCATGGTGAGACTTCCATTTGTCAACAATGGGGAGCACGGAGAAGGACAATTGATAGAACACGACCAATATGATGGCATCTCCCCAATTTGAGCGGCTATTGATTCGAGTTTGACATTTGACAAGGGAACGATAAATTGGTTGTTTGGTGGTAGTCGGTTTTAGGGTTGACGTTGCTCCCTTTTCTTGCATGATAAACCCTCACCACTGCCACCATCATTGTGAGAACGACTATCCCTCAATCTTAACGGTATGGGGGATGAAGATATTGAAGTAAATGAAGACAAGTGTATTGAGCATGCTTAGATTTGATTCCACATCGAATGTAAAGATAGGTGAGGTAATCTTATATTAGATAGAAATATACTTCTTATTTTCTCTGCATTTTAGAAGGGACTTACTTACTTTAACAAAGTGAAGAATAAAAGATAGCGGGAGAATTTTCAATCTCAAAGCTCCTTATCTTATGGTTCAAAACGAGGGCAGAAGGTGGAAAATGATGTACCTTGTTTGCAGAAAAATAAGCAATGCGTTTTGTTAATAGTATCTTGTCAAACATTCAAGAAAGTTAGATCGGTCAAAAATATTATATAAGGTACCAATTTTGTCCTCTTAACTATTATAATATAACGGGTACAAACTAAAGATAATATAAGATATTACCTCCACCAATAACAGAAAGTGTAAGTTGCTAATAAATCGACAATTCCTATTACTTTCTTATTTTAAAATGATGTGTCGGTCATATTCTTATTCTTTAAGAACGTTGAATCATTTTATTAGACCTGTTTACGTCAAGAGATAATAAATAACAAACTCAAAAGGTTTGACTTTACAACTTCTTTTTTTTAAAAAAATAAAAATTATGCGTTCCTTTTTAGTCGTTAAAGATATGGTGTAATTTTCCACGGTATCGATTTAAAAAGAAATGAACAGTTAGATCTAATAAATGTAAGCTAAGCTAGTTCTTAAAAAAATAAAAACCAAGGGGGTGGTAATAACATAAAGGATATGGTAGTTTTCTTTTTTCTTTTCTTTTGGCTAAAAATTATAGAAAAATAATTTTGTTCAACTTAAAATTCTAATATATTAAGTAAAAAAATCATCATTTTATTAACTAATTTTTTAAGGTTTTAGTATTTTTTAAGTGGGACTTCATACATTTTGTTATCTCAAACATAAAATAATATTTTTCATGGAGGTTTTTTTCTACAAACAAAAGAGTGAATGATAAAACTCAAATTCTCTATAGACTCGTTAGTAACATGAAACAACAATTCTAAATCATTTAATTAATATTTTTCAACCATATAACAATGGGGAGGCATTAGATTCAATCTTCATCATCTTTTTTTCCCCCTTTCCTTTTCTTTTGATATGTTTCTATTAATAGATTTATTATATTGCAACATGAATCATATTTGGGTTGAACACACATACCTAAAAATAGCAAATTTAAGGAGATTTAGATTCAAATAATGTCTTATGTTCTTTATAATTTTTACTCATATATTTAATTTAATTTTTTCTTTTATCTTATAAAATTTTCTCATCAAATAAAATCTATAGGAAAAACTCTCACAAACAACTAGTGAGTCTTCCCAGAAGTTGTTTTATTGAAATAGCTCATCTACTAATTTTTTTTTAAATATTTTCTCTATTAATAGAAAAAAATAACTAAATTGATATAGATGTTTTTGCTCGTAATATGATGTTACAAATATATCTTTTTAATCTAATTATTTTACCATTTTTTTTATTTGGAGATATTCCACGGCAGCCCAATCATTAGATTTACTGTGTTTACTTGAAGAAGTTTGAAATCAATCTTTTCATAAATAAAAAACAGATTCAATATTTCATATGTAAAATTGAAATGCATGGGAGTCTAAACACCTAAAAGTTTTGTCTATGAAAGCTGATACTTAAAAAGGGAAAAGTCTCCTCAAACCTTTTTGAAATTCTACTCATATTTCCGATGGAGGGTCTAAAACGTAGGTTGAGTTAGGGGCATGGGGCTCTAGAACGCGTTGAACCAAACTATATTATATAATTCGAGAGAAGGAAGAACTCAAAGTGGAAGACTCAGGGGTGTTCACATTTGACAGCCACCGAAAAGCCGTTCAAAGTTATGACTAAAAGCAAAGACAATTAATTAGTTTTATTTTTCTGTCGGTTTTTGTGTCCTCCGCCTCCGCCTCCGCCGCTGTTAGGGATTCCACATCCATAAAAGCATTCCCACATTATGACTGAAAATAAACGACATGAGTTTTAACGGCCGCGTCATGTGAATGCGATGAATAAGCAGGTCAGTCTGGAAGGATGTCGTTGCTGTCGGGACCCGGCTAATCGGGTACAGCTCAAGGCGCGCGTCAGTGTACTTCCTGCTCATTTCCAGCAGGACCAGATCACATTTGTCGTACACGTGTTAACGTGTAGTCCTCGTGTCCGGCTGTTCGTTGTTTCCAAATCTCAGTTTTCCCCGAAATTGTACACGTGTTTAGAAATGACAGGTGAGGTCTCGCATGACCTCAGAAATTTATGCTACTTTTTCAATTTTCTACGCAATCGAACACCCAAGAGGCCAGAGGGGAGCGTCAGACCCCATTTAACCCAGATAACCAAGTTGTCATCCACAATATTGAACCTCATCGACAGCTTGTAAACATAACATGACTACGCCGTGATTGTCTCCATTACAGGTTAAGTATTTTGTTAAGATTCTTGCACGCGTACTTTTCCCTTTTTAGATAGATGCCTAAAAAATATATATATATATATATATATATATAAAAAGTATAAAATACGTTGGCAATATATATATACTTAAATCTATAATCTACTTAGTCCTAATTAATTATGCATGAAAACAACTAAATATAAGCAAGATAATGAACTAAGATAATCGAAAAGTCTTTATAGAGGATTTTATGCTTATAATTAATAAGACAATCCGCAATTGCGTTCCCTTATCAATTTATAAAACAAAAAGTTTAGTTGTAATTAAAGTAATGTAAACTAAAAAGAAATTTAATTAACTCATAACCATGTCTTTAAATGTTAGCGTGAGAAGTAATTCTTAATTTTCTTTTTTTAAAATTGATACACTAATATATATACTTAATGTTAAACTTAAAATTAAAATATTTTAAATAACATTTGTTCTTAATTGAATAAGACACTTGTCAATAATTAACTCTCAATTATTTGACTTCTAACCATTCATTATATCAATTTATTGTTTTGTCTCTAACTTTGTTCATGGGATGAGGAAAGAAAATGATGGATTACGAAACTAAATATGCAAATTCAATTCACGGTGGTCCTAAAAGCTATATAGTTTGGTTTTAGGGTCCCTCTAAGGTTAGCTTTCGTAGGCATTTTAATTTGTTGAATTTCCCCCAATTTCTTGGGCTCTAGCTTTTGCGGGCACTTTAATGTGCACAAAGATCTTGCAATTGATAAAAAAAACTTTAGGAGTTACTTACTCGTACATGAAGGGGAACACAATGCGCAAAAGTCAAAAGAAGTAATGTGGGGTTGCACCTAATAATAATAGCAAAGATATTCATAAATCAAGTTCTCACTTAATTTTTTCAAGAATTGGGACAGAATAGGTTTATATTTAATAGCGGCATTAGACTTATGAGTGTTGAAGCACCAACCTCCCGAAAATGAAATTTCTTCCAATTGCAACATCGAGAACGCATTTTCTTCTTGTGGGGAGGACTAACATGGTAAGTGCGGTTTAAAAAGGGCTTAGTAGGAGGGGGGAAAAAAAAATGCTTGACAGCATTCATAGTTTGAGTTAGGCATAAGGCATTATGGGAAAGACTATTCAAAAATGAGAGAGGATCAGGGAAAGTGGGCAAACTGTCTAAATACTGTATATAGGAAGTATCATTTAAATGCTGGATAATCTATATATGTAATAATTCTTATGATATATTTCTTTGTTCATCTAAAAAAGAAGCCATGGGAGACCGTAATGGTTAGCTTTGTAACGGGTGTTTAACCTGAGTCTTGACAACTCACTAATAGAAATTATAACGAACGATTATCCGCATTCGCTTATGGTCTGTGCTTTCAGGGAGAGAGACAGAAAGATGTAGAGAGCGAAAGGCATGTTGATTTTGGAAATAGGGTAGCAAAAATGGAAAAGCCGAACTAGTTAGCTAAAGCTGAGGTGGTATGTTTACAAATGGGAAGCGAACGTTCTCAAACGTTCATCACATGGTAGCCGAGGAGAGAGCAAAAAAGAGATACGGGTATTACCAACCAAGAGAAAATAAAGGGTTTTCAGTTTTCCCTTTGCTCTTTTTGTGCGAAGTAAGTACAGGGTAGCCGAGGTGGAAGAAACGGCCAAATTGTACAATTACCTACTCCACTTTCTTTCCCCAGCCCAGCAAGTTTTTGCACTTAATTTCCCCTTCATTGGCTGGGTTCGCACGTGCTTTCTCACATGCCTTTTCTACCATTTTCTTTCTTCCTTCTTGGGTTGTTTTTTTGGGTCTCAGAAGAAGAATGTTTCTTTTCTTTCTTTTTTCTCCATGTGGGTCAGTTGTTGATAGATCTCCTTGCGTTATTTTAAGCACTGTGTACACACACACACACACACACATACATAACTATACACACACACACACACACACACACATAACTATATGTAATTTAATTGACCATAAGGTTCTTGAATACTTCTCCATGGACCGATGTTCAAGCACTGTGTACACACACACACACACATACATAACTACACACACACACACACACACACACACACACATAACTATATGTAATTTAATTGACCATAAGGTTCTTGAATACTTCTCCATGGACCGATGTTCAAAGTTTAAACTTTTGACGTTCTTCATTCAGAGAAGCCGTCATTTTTCAACACTTTCATTCCCCACCTCTTCCTTGTTCGACTGCAACTCTCAATAGCCAAACTTCGTCTCTCTTTCCTCCTTGTGATCTGAATTCCATTACCGACGAAATCATCCCGGCCATGCCAGGCCGCCTAATTCCTCCATCTCAATCTCCGTCCCCCTCGGCTACGCCCACCCGCTTACCGACGACACAGCCCTGCTTGATCGCCGCCTTCGGCATCGTCTCCTTCCTGGTCCTCCTCTACCGCAAGATTATCAGACGCAAGCGGCCCAACTCCACCGCCACCGCCCCCTCGGACTCCCGCCCCCCACCCCATCGCTTCTCCTACTCTGCCCTCCGCCGTGCCACGCACTCGTTCTCGCAGCGCCTCGGTCAGGGCGGCTTCGGGCCCGTATTCGCCGGCTCCCTCGACCGTACACCGCCCGTTCCAATTGCTGTCAAGGTCATGGACTCCGGTTCTCTCCAGGGCGAGCGCGAGTTCCACAACGAGCTCTTCTTAGCCTCCAAGCTCCACTCCCCTCACGTCGTCCCCGTTCTCGGCTTCTCCTCCGATCACAAACGGCGCCGTATGCTATTAGTCTACGAGCTCATGCACAACGGCAATCTCCAGGACGCGCTGCTTCGCGGCAAACGACCGCCGGAGCTCTTGGAATGGAAGACGCGATTCGCAATCGTTCTCGACATCGCCAGAGGGCTCGAGTATCTGCACAGCCTGGACCCGCCGGTGATTCACGGCGATATAAAGCCTAGTAATATTCTCTTGGACCAGCATTTCTCGGCCAAAATTGCGGATTTCGGACTTGCTAGGCTGAAATTAGAGAATCAGGTTGCGGTAGAGGTTGAAGATGGCTGTGTATTGGAGGCAAAGGGGGGCAGTGTTGGAGGCGCAGGTGAAGGTGGAGCTGCAGAGGATTGTGGATCAGTGGTCGAGGAGACCGAGAGCGTGATTACCGCTTTTGAGGATTCCAATGGGGTAGTGGGCCACTCACCCTCACCGGACGGTTTCGTTCCAGTGACGGCGGTGTCGCCGAGCGTCTCGGAGGGGAATCTTGATGCTGTTAACGTTGAGAACGGGAAAGAGCTGTCTGGTACTGGTGGCGGAGGAGGGAGGAGCGGGAAAGAGATCAAGGGTGCTTCAGGTAGAGACTGGTGGTGGACGCAAGAGAGCAGAGAGGAGGAAAATAAGAAGACCTACGTGATGGAATGGATTGGGACAGAGATAAACAAGGAGAAGCCAATGAAAGATTGGATAGGCGCTTCTTCGGGTAGTGGAGCCATCGGGAAGAAAACGAAGAAGAAGAACAAAAGCCGGAGAAGGTTGGAGTGGTGGATGTCCATGGACGAGGAAAAGAACAAGAATTTGAAGAAGGAGAAGCGGAGGCCAGCGAGAGAGTGGTGGAGAGAAGAGTACTGTGAAGAGCTCGCCAGGAAGAAGAAGAAGAATAAAAGGAAACAAATTGGATTGAGTAGCGAGGACAATGATGATGAGTTTTGGCCGAGGGACGAGGATTTGTACAAGAGGAGAGGGAGAAGCCGGAGTCAGAGCAGTTGGGGCAGTATCGATAGGTGGTTGGATGGACTGAGCGGCGAGATATGGAAAGCTCGCCGTAATAGCCATGATTGTTCATTTAGTGGGGAAATCGGCAAGGGTGGTGGTGTTAGTAGTACTCCGAGTATGAGAGGAACTGTTTGTTATGTTGCCCCTGAGTATGGCGTTGGTGAAAATATTTCCGAGAAGTGTGATGTATATAGCTATGGGGTGTTGTTGCTGGTTGTCATCGCGGGGCGCCGCCCACTTCAGGTATTGAATACACCCATTTCGGAGTTCCAACGTGCCAATCTCTTGTCTTGGGCACGTCACCTCGCCCGCGCCGGCAAGCTTCTGGATCTTGTTGATAAGTCTTGCCAGCATGTGGACCAGGAACAGGCTATTCTTTGCATCACGGTTGCGTTGCTTTGCTTGCAGAAGAAGCCTGCAAGCCGGCCATCCATGGAAGAGGCTGTGAGAATGCTTACTGGTAGCTCAGAGCCCCCCAACTGCCAATTGAATTATCCCCCTCAGCTCCATCCCGCTTATCTTACAAGTCGCATAAGATTCGGTGAGTTTTCTGGCATTCAGCAAGGCAAGGATTGTCATGAACAGTACCTGTACACTGCAATAGATTATCGATTCATCATTTTTGGTGGACGAGAGGGGTAGAAACAAGCACATTCTCATGGAACTGGTTTTCAGCAGCTTCCTTTCTGCCCCCTGCGATCATACTGGCACGGCAATACCGCTCCAAAGTAAGTTTGTGACCTTCCGTGTAAACATAGTTGAGGAGACAATCAAAACACTGACCCCACTTCCCTTTTCTCTTGATTCATACTCTTCGGAATTCCGTGAAAAATTGGGTTACCTTTTTGAATGACTTGTTCTATACTGTAGCAATGAGGTCATCTGATTGATTTTAATTATAGCCATTGGAATTAAACGACCAGCTTTCTTTTTATCAGTTCGAAAGTTTTGGCCAGCGTGTTTAACCTCTCTTGTTTACTTTTTGGGAACAGCCCACCTTTGCATTTTTGGAATACTCTACCTACTCGTACGTGGAAAGGAGTTGTCCATACTATCCAACTTATGTAGTACTGTTACTGAAATTGTTGTAATGTGTTTGTTCTTACTTTTGTTAGCTACAGAAGTGTGGTGGTAATAAGACAAACATAGCCAAGGCCGACAGATGTCACATAACGATTCCAATGTACAATTTAACACAGGTTGCTCTTAAGTAATTAGATAGGATATCTCTTGTTCTTGAAATGATTGTTCAGTGCACCCATCTTCGGCTACAGCTTCTATACGTATAAAAATTTGACCCATACGGCACCAATGATGTCTTTCAGTCTTAGTATTTGTTCCCCCAAATCTGTCTATAGGATTTGTTTATCGGTTAAGCACTTGTCATTGTGTGTTCCTGTAAAACGAAAAGCCGTGAAAGGGTTCAGATGAACTGGTTGGGGGTTGCTAGTTTTCTATTTCATTGTTCTGTGAGTTTTTGTCCTGGTGGTTCTGTGAACAAACCAGATGGACATTCTGTGAATGGAATAGATCTATAAACGTACGTTTCAAAACTTCTACCCAGATCTGAATTTTCAGGACTGGAGAAACATCTCTTGTTAGCTGTAATTGAAGTTAGAGTTTATGCACACGCAATTCAGTTAGTGTAAAATGGTTTCCTTAGCGAGTATTTTTTTATTATATTTTATAGGAAAAAATATATATTTAACTTAAAATTTTAAGATATTAAGTGATAAAATTCATTATTTTACAAACAGAATCCTTAATATATTTTTTAGTAATGTGAAATTTATTATTCACCTCTTAACAAGTCTCCTTATTATAATAGTCAAATTATTAAATCATATTATAATACTATGTAAGTTCAAATTAATGAGAACCTATAAAGGTATAAAGGTGTTAAGGAAATTCTTAATAATATAAAACAGTCTCATATTATTTTTTCTTTTTTTTATTAGGTGATTTTTATGCATATACTTTTGCCTTTTTAGTGTTTCAATGTAACTACGCACTAACTGTTAGATCCTGGTTTGAAGTGCATTCCAGAATATCAGGGGGAAGATGACTTTTGACTCTTTCTTTTCCCCAAGTTAGGCAACGAGGTATAACAACCCACCAATTTTTTTGGGTTGGGGAAAGAAGCCGTCAATTTGGGAGCTTTTCATAATGGGCTCTAAATAAAGCATTGAAGGCACGTAGGCCCATTACTTTATTACGGCCCATGCATCCGCTCGTAGATTGACCCAGAAGGGGAAATAAAAAGGTCCTCGTTTTGAAAGCTTAGCTCCGTGGTTTTCGACAGGAAAAGAAAAGATGAAAGAAGCTGCCCATGTTTTGGTTTCCAAAACGAGGACTTAGCATTAGACTTTCTAGCCTTGCAAACATGAGAAAAAGATAAGAAAGATAAGGTAAATAATTGTACTTTCAAGAATGAAAAAAAAAAAAAAAAAGTGTTTCGGTTTCCAACAATGCAGCGCAGGTACATTTTCAGATATACTACAAGTCATATTTCCCATAAAGCCATCTCTGGAGCACCAATTTAAGATGATTTTGTATGGTTTTATGAGGGTTTCGGCACTCTCAGCGGTTCTCTGAAGGTAAAATAGGATTGAGACTTACAATATCATCAGTTGATTTGGAAAGGCATGCATGGCAAGCATCATTGTCAAGAGTCCATTGTAACCTGGATAGAAAGCCAAAACAAAACATACGTAATGCAGAACGCAGCCAAGGGAAGTCAGCGGAGATCAAGATTTGGTCAGTGCTGCAAAGCACCGCCTTGTCCCTGGCCCTTTATCAGCTTGAAAGGATTATACATGTTGATTTTGCCGAAAAAAGAGCCAAAACCTTACATTTCAACGATGACAGCGTGAAAACTGCGCCAAAATATTTTTGTCTTTTCTCCAGGAACAAAACAGCATACGATCTTCTTACAACTTTGCATCCGGCATTTTATATTTTAATGATTGAGAATGCATTAAACACAACTAAAATATCCGATGACAACAAGGTTCTACAGAAGAATCAACAAAGTTCCAGATTAGATGGTTGTACAGCACAATCAAACAAACAGCCTGAACAAACTACCATTCGGCAAGTTGAGTACATATGAACGTGTTAATGTTTCCTGACAGACAACCCGGGGAGAAAGATTTCTATTACAGATTAGATGGCTAGGTCAAAACCATGTACTCTAAACAAGTTGCTAGTAGATTAATTGCATTAGGTAACACATATTAAAAGGACAGAAACTAAAAAGAAGAAAAAATTGGTTTTATAGGTGATTTCCACTTTTTCACCAACCCTTGTCTAGGTTTGACATTCATAGTTAAATATCAAACTCAAATAAATAGTATGAGATAAATCGGGAGCTAATCGAAAGGTATACCATTATTTATCACAACCTATGACAAGAGGTTGGCATAGTCCTGGTAGAAGGAGCAAGTAATACTTTTCTGACTGTTTTTCAACTAAATGCATTCAAGCTAGTGATGTCGTCTAACATAGTTTCTCTTCAAACAAATCGATGCTCATGAAAAGTAAACAACAATCTAATATGCACTGGTATTGTCGATTTGTATAGCAGATCCACTTTCGTCACAATGTCTTGAACTATTAACTCACACCTTTTGCATCTGAATACGAGTTAAACAACAATCTAATATCCAGGGTTTTCTCTAGACAATTGCAGTGAGATGCACCAGTAATTTGGCTATTGTATCTCACCACTTATTTACACTGTCTTGAATCATTAACTCAAACTTTTAGAACTTAATAGTCATACAAAATTAGTATGCTCAAGCCCATAGGTTTTCCCCTTCTGTACCTGTTTTAGGTATTCATAACGAGCACAAGCAGGAACAATTTTTCTTTCTCAGATATTCACATCCTCCCGATCCATCTCAATTCAATCATCTAATACTTAGGGATAGAAAATGATAAACTTTTCAAATATTCCCTCGTGTTTAAGATTCTGTTCGTATATATGCAAGAAAAAGCACCGAAAGAGAGACATAATTGCAATAAACAACCGCTAAACGTCACATGTATTACTAAGGTGATATGCTGCAATATCATTATGCATTGGCAAAATTTTGTCTGCACATCACATAAGTAAATTAGAGGCAATCCATTAGCCGTGAAGAAAGTCAACAAATCTGTCAATCACCTTTACCATCCAAGATGCTGATATAAACCGTGAGTGATGAAGATACAAGATGAATATGACATTCAAGTCAATCCATGTTGGAAGTGATAACTAGAACAGTATACTGTCGGAATGTTAAACAAAAACTGTGCAAATAAGGGTGGACATGTGTAGAGTTCTGAAAAGGCGTAAATATTTATTTTGTTCACTCTCCAAACCAGAATCTCGCAAGAACAAAAGTGGCTAAGCTGCAAGAGTAACATGTTAGATATCCAGGAACAGTCATACAACCAAGTTAGGCGCTCAGAGAAATGAGATAGCGGCCTGGTACGTCGTACATTGTACATGGTGGAGTCTATTGAATTCAACTTTACAAGGATGTGCATCTCAAAGAGGGAAATGCTTCGGTCAGTTTCTTCTGCAGCCCAGATTGATCAAGGCATGTTGCATCGCTAACCTGTGAAATAAGAGCAATAAGGGATGTGACATTTATAGCCCTAGTAAAAATCTTGTTTTGGCATATAAAAACCCTAAACCTAAAATCAGTGAAATATTGATCCGGAGTACCTCCGACTGGATTGTGTAGAGAATCCTATCATTTACTCTGGTGGAAACACAGCTTACAATAGTAAGCCCTCCTTCAAGAAGAACCTCCAAAATTCTTGAAAGGGGCAACCCTTTCTCTTTGAAGCCGGTGGTGATCAAAATTTCCACCCCACCACAAAATGGGTTGACCTGGAAGCAACTTGGTGGAGAACTATCTGAGCATCCACTTCTGTAGTCAGTAGCACTCGAATCGGAATACTTTTTCATCTCATCTTTCACAGAACTCAGTTCTTTAATCTTCGTCTCTAGACGTTTGATATAATTCACGGCCTCATTTACGTGATCTGATATCGAACGCTTCCCCTGCAAATCCAAGAACGTGAACCCTGAACATGTAATCACGGAGAATCTGGAACAACGGCGTTTAGAGGGTGATTTGAAGAGAGCGAGAGAGAGAGAGAGAGTAGTCCACGAATTTAGGAGGAAGAAGCTGTAGCAGCTATGCTTTGGTTTTCTTGGTGTGAAGTTAGCAGTTCCATGAAAGCTTACAGAAAAAAAGTGTACAGAAAAAGCGAAAAAATAAACTAAAAATAGGTCGTTTAGCTTGACAAACTGTAGAGAGCGTAGGAACTGGAAGCAAGTACAAAGAAGAAGAGGATATAGGTTCCTCACCTTAATAATTTCAAGTGGGAGCGAGGATCTAAGCGACAAGTGAAGCTTGGCCATTTCTTGCCTCCTTTGCCTCTCAACATCCCTATGTCTCATCTTCTGTTTCTTGTTATCATTTACGTTACAATGGTTTTTATCAAAGACATCCCATAGGTTACGCCGCTGGCCTTTCCTTACAGTATTGTTATAATTATTGTCATCCAGTGAAGCAGGGTCCAGGATCAGATCTTGAGGGATTTTCTGCTGTTGATAGGGATTTGAGCAAATCTGACAGACCGGCTCACTGCCTTGGTGGAAAGGGAACATTGTATCCAGAATTATTCAAGCTCTCCAGGTTTTGCACAAAAATTATTGACGAAGACAAGAGAAGCAGATATAAGATGCCAAAGGTACCTGGAAGTCACTGGCAAAGGATGAGAGAGAAGTGACCTCACCGTCCGCCTTAAAGCTTTGTTCCCATAAATTAATGGAACACCGCCTACTAATTTGCGTTCATATTCGGTGGGCCAACATTTGCCACCTAGAACATCTCCCATCACCCTATGTCTCTCATTTGAATGATCATAAAAGTCTAATTCATGATGACTGCCTAGCTTTTAACAATTAAGTTATCCGTTTCTTTTGCGCCAGCCAGCCAACATTTAAATCCCAAGTAAATGAAAGAATTTGAATACTCATGCATCTAAACTCACACACTTGGCTATTAAATTTTAGGGTCAAAACATTTCAGACAGTATCGATTCTCAACTTTACTAAGTGTTTATCGACAATAGGATTTGAACACAAGTCTTTCATTTTGAGAACTTATTCCCCACCAAAAATCTTTCAAGACGATGTGTTCTTTCACACTGCGTGCAGGGGACCAGTGGTTGGTATGGAATGAGGAAAACAAAACTGCAACACCACCAAAAGTATCAAAGGGAAGATCTCTAGAAGATTACATGAGATGAGCTTGTTTTTTATGATTCCTGTATGAGTTGGATGAAGAGTTTTTAATGTGTACTGCCGATAAGCAAATATAATAGTGTCCAGGGACATGTATTAGCTACTCTTCCTATCTTTTCCTCAATTGACAGTAAAGTATCAACCCATTATCTTAAAGTCATAGTGGCTCTACACGAACAGAAGAGGGGAGCGTTCATCTAGGGATCAATACTACATGTAGCGGGGGCACGTTTCCATTGTTAGAGGTTTGATATTATATCTCTGTAAATAAAACTAAAAGTGTGTTATGCCTAACCCACAGTAGATGCTGTATTTTATTTCCCTCTTTTGGCAAATGAGAGCGTAGCGATTCTCACTGAAGCAATTGTATGTATGATACATTTCAACAACCACAATCACGTTCGATGAGCATGTAAACAGCAGTCTAAAAAGGGCTAGTGGATGAACTTTTTTTTATTCGATATACCGGATTACTTTTTTGTGCGAGGAAATGCAGGAGGCTACCCCTTTTGGGAAGCAAGTGGGGGAAGCCAGAAGCATTCTGAATTTGTGAAATGGAAGCGAATAAATTAACATAACGCAGTTGGAGCGATACTATTTACCGTACAAATTGTGCTTTTGGAGCCTTTCTTATAATACTTGCGTTTTCGATAGCTGTAATACTGTTCGGACTCTGGTTCTTTGTTTAGTTTCTTCATCTCTTTTCCATTTCTTCAGCCTGTTTCTATCGACATATTTTGGCCACAATGTAGTCTCTTTAGAGCATGAGATTGCTCGATATAACACTCCAAGTATATTCCGAAAGTGTAATTCTGCGTCGGCAGCTACTGATTAAAAGGTGCTAAATTAGATGGTGACAGCTCTGTTATTTATAGATTACACTTCACCTACACTAGCCAAAGCCTTGGCAAATGTGTCCCATACCGGTCAAAAGGGACTGGGAACGGGGATGCGTGTCGCTCTTACCAAATATTGTTTACTCATGTTGTTAAAGTTGTGGCCTAATAGTTGGTCGGCATTTGCTTTCTTCTTAGAAAATAATTAAAAATGTGAAATAATTGAGGCCACGTGAGCCACTCAAGCAATATTTTCTTATTTTATTTTATCTTTTTATGTTGTTTCCTTTCTCGTGATTGTGTTCTCTTGTCTCCACTGATTACATTCTACTGCAGAAACCAATTTACGACGGCAAATCTATTTCTACGTGTTTATATTTCTGAAGCCGGCAGCAAAAATAAGAGTTCCAAAAAATTGTTTGAACACAAGGATGCGGTGTCGCGCAGCACCAGTGCAAGCTACGCTTTGATTTTAGTTCTTAATTAAATGCAAATAAATTACACTACAGTAGATGCAGCTGATTTTATTCCATTAGGTGATAAGTTTTGCTCGGTACGAAGTACTTTACTGAGGATGATCTGTTCGACCGATACAATGGGAAGTATCTTTTTGCATGACACACACTAGGGATTCGCCTGACTATGATTTGCCCGACTTGGTGGAATTTGAAGGCTTCAGCCTTCAGGCATTCAATTCTTTGTCCCAGCTTAAATGTCCTTCTATTGTTTGCCATTATCAACGTTAAGTTGATCAAAGAACATCTTTAAATATTAGTGTTTTAGCCTCTCCTTCCAATAACATCTTTAAATATCAGGTATTTAAGGAGATAAGTATGGGTTCTTTTACGGATCCATTCTTTGATGCTCCATCCTTATCCATACCAAGAAGTAGACGATTCGTGTTTGAATTCAAAAGTTTGGTACTTTTGAGGGAGAACTTGGGTGATGTAGGTCAGGCTTCATTTTTTGGTGCTGGAGCTTTCTGAGTTGATTGAGCTTTTTGGTCTTAGGTTCGATATAACGGTAAATATGAAATGAAACTCCTTTTCTTTTTTATTCAGACTTCCGCTTGTATAGGGCTTCGAGCTTTCTCGAAAATTTCTTTACTTGCTTCTTAAGTTGTCACAGAAGATGTTCTGGTAGGTGTCTTTGTCCATCCTCTCAGGATGTGACAGTGGACACTCCAAGTTATAAACTAGAGCTCATGTTAGTGCTGCTTCTATTTCCTCGTAAAAGAAGTCAGGGTATAAACCCATTTTGTTCGTAAAAGGTCTTGACCTGTTTAGTGGAAAACCAACTCGTATCGACCTTACAAAAGAATCAATGCTCGATCACATACAATTTTCAGTCAAATCATTCTTAGTAAATTGAAACGTTCCCGTCAGAGATTAAAACGTTCCATCTTTAACAGTTTATACCGGCACTAAAAATTCCTTCAATTGTCTCTTTCTTCATACTTTTCTTCACGTTAGGAGACATTTTTTAGAACTTTGCCTTTAAAGCTTGTAATTGTAATACGAGGAGCCATATTGTTACGATCTAACTTTTGTGTGTTTGAATTCCGCGTTTGGAGTCCGTAAGTCCAATCAACCTCGGGGCGGCATCTTGGGGTATGGTTACGTGTGTTGCTATTTTCTGGTTTAGGTTGTGTTAAGTGTCAGGCATGCACTTAGGCGTGCAAGGCAGTAGGGCTGTTTGGTGTAGGAACGGTAGGTGGTCAGTGGTAATGATGGGTTAAAGGCATAAGCATTCTCTGCTCTTTTGTTACGTGCACTCTATCCCTTGCATGGGAAATGGGCACTTTTGGATGTATTTAAGCGGGACCCGTGATGAATGAAGCAAGCTTGAATTCCACAAATTGACTTGGAGGTTGGCTTCCTCGAATCTAGCCAATATTTCCTCTAACCGTTCATCATAGGAAAAGATACGTGGATTGTTTCTTGGGTGATCAACCCGTAAGCCGTCCGGTGACAAGAGCTGTTACGCAACAGCGTAACACATATTTTGTGAGAAACAAATTGTAAAGGAATCATACATCACAAATTTCACGCTGAAAATGATAATAAATTGTGTCTTCGTATTCTTGGCATCTTGTTGAACTAATCATAAACTTTTGTCTATCCTGTGCAAATTAAATAAAAAAACAATGAAGTCCTTCTCGTCAAAATGCAAATAATGGGCCTTTAACAAAATTGATTTCCGTTACATTTCATTACATATTTTATTTTAGGGTGATTCACATATGATATATATTAAGATGTGAGTAATGAGTCATACATTACTAATAAATATATTAAGAATCTTGCTTATATGATGATAAATTTTATTAACTCTTAAGTAAATTTTTAGATTGACTAGTACACCTTTCAACATGATATTAGGACCCAAAATCTCCCATAACACCTCCATAGGCTCTTAATTTTACTCCATGCATTGTCCATCTAATGTGATATTGTGGTAATTCTATAATTTGATCTTAATGGGAGGGACTATATTAAGAGGTAGATATTGAGTCTTATATTAGTAAAGAATATATTAAAAATATTATTTATGTGATAATGTGTTCTACTAATTCTAAAATTGATTTGTGACTCGCAGGTTTATAACTTCATTTACAAAGCTGGAATTATTGTACGTGCCTTCGGTTCCAAATGCCAGGTGTTTAAAGAGACATTATTTTTTGCGAATGTTAAGGGCAGAAGGGTTTTTGTAGAGTGATATATATGCCGTTTATAAGAATTCTCGAGATCAGTGAAATGGATCTGTGGAATGACTCTATCACAAGTTTGTTAAATACACATTCACTCCATATGTGTTTGTCCATACGTGCAAGCGTGTGTATCGAGGGGCAGAGAAAAAGATAAGACTTATGAACGTGGAGGGCTTTTGGGCAGGGATGAAAAGTTGAAGTTGGGGACCATTTGAGGTTTGGGGAGTCATCGAAGAAGAAAAAGAAAGCAATTTTTCTCGAAGATTTCTGATGAAGCTTGGGTCAAGGAAAATCGGATATGTTTCTTGACTAGTAAACGGGTCCTGGGGAAGCCTTTCAGTAGGCGGTGTGTGTTGGCAGAGCGATGAACTACATATGTTCGCGTTTTGGTAAACTTCCGTTCTGATTTGCTAGTGTCGAATAAGTTTTCCTTAAAGTTTATTCTTCTAAGCAATCAAACTTGACAGTACACATCAAGCGTGAGATTGATCGATTATTGAGTCAACTCCACTTAAAAACCAAGCTCCTGTTTCATGTAATTTATTCACATCCTGAGTACCTCATCGCAGCCCCATGAAGCTGCCGTACACGGCGAAGCTGACTGGCGACACAGTTGCAAAAATCCCACTCGATTATGACTTACAGGCTGTTGATCGTACAAGGATCTATTAATCAGTTCGTAAAGTTCCAATTTATCATGACCATATCAGATGGGAGGATTTCCTGAGTTCTGGGAATCTTCTGACTGGGAAGGACGGTGTGGGTGGTATTTCATCTGCAAATAATTGTGCCCACAAGCAATTTTTTTAATGTAATGGATGAAATCAATCTTCTGTCAGAAATAAAATATGACTTGAACAGGAATCTTCGGCATCTTAGGCCGTTCGAAGATTTTCCTTAACAAACGTATCTTCCTCTTTTGGTGCCATGGCGCGAACCCAATAGAAAAATCTTCATGGGCTTCAATAATCTTTATACAATATTCCCTTTCAAGTAAAGCAATGAGCTGACTTCTCTCATTTGATTCCTAACAACTGGACACAATCCCAGAAAATCTCCTTGTCATGGTTTATTATATGGCACTATTCTTTACAGCTGAATGGAGAAAAGCAACGGCCGTTTACTTTGTGTTACTTTGGATCATAACTGTAATATTAACTATGAAAATTCTTGTGCCGGTTATAGTAGCAAGGTCTTGCATTTTGGAGATCAAGCAGCAAACAAGGCAAGAAGTGGCTGCCCAAAGAGAAATATGTCCAACCTGTATGTCCCATAGTTTTAGCGCTCAAAGATACTAATTGAATTAGTAAACTCCAAATATCAATGAGAATATGGGAGGGGACTGGGCATAACCCACTCAAATACTAAAGGTCCCACATGATTTTATTTGAAATTAGGTTATATGACTATGCGACATCTGTTCTTTGCCAATATGCTCAATGAAAAAACCTTTCAAATCTTGACATCAGTTTAAGCAACTAAATACTCAACGTCGATGTGCTTGTGACAGCTCTCCCTCTCACTGTTCTCTAGAGAGAGCAGCAATTTCATTAGTAAATTAACTCTTCGATGATTTTGGTATTGAATCAATAACTCTCAGCCTCGAGATAAAATTTCTGAGCCAATATACTTGTTATGTGTGCGAAAATATAACATGCTACACATTCTACTTCTGTACTCGAGGATGGTTTCTTTATGGCTTTTTCCGCAAGAGAAAAGAGTCAATTTTCACCCATACACATGTTCTATAATAACCTTCATGCATTGCACATGTTTAGTAATATTGTCCTACATCGCAAATCCAAGCATATTGAAATAGACATTCATTTTGTAAGGGAAAAGGTTGCTCACGGAACAATTGTTACTACCTATGTTTCTTCAAATGAACAACTTGCTCAGGGAACAAATTTTAACTAAGCCTTTGCCAAGAGACAAGTATGAAGATTTAAGGAACAAAATTGGTGTAACTCCACCAATCTTGTAGGGGAGTGTTGGAGTTGTGGGTTTTTTTTATGGAGCAAGCTGAACGTCATCAACAAGAACTTGAAGAAAGGGGGCAAAGTGCTCTCATGGCACTAATGAACTCACTACTGTAACCAGTCTCAACTCTCACAAAGGCAAGCATGCACATTAGGGAAAAATTTGCTCATACAATCCATTCACCACATGCAAATTGTGGAAACATCTATATATTGAAGCTTATTGGATAGCAAGATATCCAATTCAGTGATGACTCAGCATTTAAGAGCTTCTAACGTGGAGAATCATCCACACATCCATCCAAAGAACAAGATAAAGAGGAAGGTGATCGCCCATAGAGAAAGTATCAAGAAGGAGTCTTCATTGGCTGACTTTATTTTTCGAAAAAGGTGGAAGCGACTCATCGACCATTTGAATTTATATTTTATATGAATATTGTAATGAAGAGAAATTGGCTATTTAAAAACCAATACCAAGCTTAGGGTTTTTTTTTTTATCAATTTTCCTTAAGACTTTGATATCTATCTTAATAGCAAAGCTTTTCTCAAAATTGTGCATCATTCTATTCCATTTTTTGAGTTGGTATTAGAGCCAACACTCTGGCCTATAGAAACAACACATATCCCTTCCCAAATTCCATCAATGTGAGTAACTTTGTTACCATTAAGCTTACATAAGGAAATTACCTATCCTAGATGACCTAATTAAATCCTTCCTTCAAACTTAGAAACTGTCCAGACAATTGGAAATGGTGAAACTCAAAATTCAAATTATGACTTTTGGTTACAAAGTGATGCATTAGTCAAATCATGGATCATAAGCACTTTGTCCGAAGAAGCACTAGGGCACATTTTCGAGCTAGAAACATTAACATAGGTTTGGAATGAACTGGCAAATCACTTTGTTAAAAAAAAAAAAACTCATGAATTTGATTTGTTATCTTAGCTTAACAATATACAGAAGGAAGGTTAAACTCTATCAACTTTTCTCACGAAGTTTAAAGGTATATTAAATTAGTTAAGCTTAATTGGAAATTCCATTTTTGATTCTGCAAAAACATTTAGACTTTTAGAAAGTTTTGATGAAAGTTATGAATCCTTTAAAACCACCATATTTTGTCATCTTATACCTACTTTTAGTACTGTAATCTTACAATTGCAAGCATATGAGTCACGTATTATTAGGTATCCTAAACATACTTCTGTTCAAAATGAAAATTCAGCATTTTCCATACAAAGGAACAACATAAGAGGATGAGGAAATATGAGAGGTTGGAATACCCAACAAAGATTTACATCACAAAGACGTGGTTTTACTCCAACTACTTACAACAATCATGGAACGTTCAATGAAGGAAAATCTAGTATTGATAACCTTAACAACTTATCTAGTGATACATCTTATAATTTTCTTGTCCATCTTATCACTTGTTAGATATGTGGAAAGAAAGGCCACTTAAGATTAGAATGTTGGCAGTGATTTGACCACACTTTTGCAAGTAGATAATATTCAAAAGACCCTAGCATCTTTACATATAAATGAGCCAAAGCATGATGATTGGGTAGTTGATTTAGGAGCATCATCACACATAGAGGAATCCATAGGTTATTTTTCAAATTTCTCTAGTTACAATGGTTTTGACACAATCTTTTTTGTAAATGGAGAAAGAATTCCAATTACACACATAGGCTCTACTAACCTTAATGAAGGTTGAGTAAAGCTAAATTTAGTATTGGTAGCCCTTGCAATAAAAGAAAATTTGCTATCAATCTTGAAATTAACTGATGATAATCCTTGTTTGGTTACTTTTGACAAGAACACATTTGTTATTAAGGCTTTGATCACTTAGGAAAATTTGCTAAAGGGATCTAGGAGAGGAAATCTATACGTATTACCAAATGAATGAATACAAGCTTATTTGACTTTCCACCAATAAACAACAAATGGTAGTACATGACATAAGAGACTACTACATTCAAATCTTTGTATTTTGAAGGATTCACAGAAACAAAGGTTAATAAATTTAAGTGGATAAATAACTGAACTTTGTATTATGTATTTAGAAAATAAAAGTCATTTGCTATCCTTTAACTCTTTAACACATAGGTCACTTGTACCTTTTGAACGAATACATAGTGATCTATAGGAACCTTGTTCAGTAAAGTCTTGCTAGAATTTTCTATATTATGTTATTTTTGTCAATGAATGTTCTAGATTTACATGGTTATTTCCTTTCAAAAGAAAATTAGATTTCTATAAGACCTTTATGGAATATAAATCTATGATAGAACAAAAATTTAAAACAAAAATAAAGATACTTTAGTTTGATAATGGTGGAAAATTTACAAGCAAAGAGTTAGAAGAATATCTAAGATATCATGGAATTGTTCATCAAATGTCCTACCCTTACATTCCATAGCAAAATGACATTGTGGAAAGGAAACATTGACATATCGTTGAACTTGGACGATCATTGTTACAAGAAGCATTAGTTTCGCGAAGATACTGGGTAGAAGCATTAATGATAGCAGTATACTTAATAAATAGGTTACCTTTGGCAATATTAAACAAGAAATCTCCCTTTGAAGTTTTATACCATTGAACTCTTGAGTATGGAACTTTTAGAGTGTTTAGATCTAAATTTTTTTCTTGTTTATGATCTACACTAATAGATAAATTATTCGTAAAATTAGTTACATATGTATTTGTAGGATACAATACTCGGCATAAAAGTTACTAATGTTTGCATATACCTTTAGGTAAATTATTCATCTTAAGACACATTGTCTTTAATGAACAAGTGTATCCAATTGAGAAAAATAAGAAAGGAAGTACAAGCATTGATAAGGATTAAATAAAGAATCAATTGGTAAAGACAAGCAAGTAAAATGAAGGAACCAAAAATCAAGAAAAAGGTACACAATACACATTTAAGGAAGGAGAAGGACAACAAAAGGATTAAACCTATGACCATGACAATCCTTTTGTAAAAATTCATTATCCATCTATGTTAACTCAAAGCATGGGGAATGTTCCACCTTGTAGAGATAGTGACATAGAGACATAACTTCCAACAGAAAGTCACGAGAGAGGTGTACTTGACAAAGAAAATTCAAACCTCCCTTTAAATGCCATGATAAAATCTTCTCCTCTAAATGATGTCTCACCTAGATAAGGAAATCACATGTTTCCTTTCTTAGCTTCTATTGATTCAGTTCTATCTTTTTCATCTCCTCCACTTTCTAAGCATGACTACAATTGGTTACATTCTTCTCCAACTCCCACACAAGACTCTCTCTTTCTTAAACACTTACCCGAACACACCAAATGACAACTAGAAGCCAAATGGGTGTCCGATGGCCTAATCCACATTACACTCTACATGCTCGTTTAGATGTACCATTTGCCCCAACAAGCACTACAAATGCTTTCTCTCACGGAGGATGGCATTCAATAATGGAAAATGAAATGATAGCTCTTCAAAAGACTAGAACTTGGTCTTTGGTGCCTCACTTACCCATAATGAACATAATAGGAAGCAAATGGGTGTTCAAAGCTAAGCTCACTCCACAGGGAACTTTTGACCGACTAAAAACACATTTAATGGCCAAGGGATATCTTTAAAAACCTAGGATTGGCTACTTAGAAACATATAGCCCTATGGTTTGCCCAACCACTATCATGTTAGTGGTATCTCTTGTTGTTATATATGTTTAAAGTATCAAACAACTTGATATAGAAAATGCTCACTTGCATGGTTTTTTGATCGAACTAGTTTTTGTGCTCCAACCTAAAGGATTTGTTGATCCTAGATATCTTGAACATGTATTTTTTTTTGCATAGATCACTCTATGGTTTAAAGCAATCTCCACGAGCATGGTTTGAAGGACTTTTGGCCTTTTTGCTTTTGTTGTTGCATGTTTGATCCTTCACTATTTCTATACCATAATGGAGTTTATAAAGTTTGGGTGTCGTTATATGTAGATGACATCATTGTAACAAAAAGTTCAAATAAACTAATTGGTGATTACATTCAAGAACTTGGAAGTGAATTTCCTGTTAAAGATTTAGGATGTCTTCATTACATTTTAGGACTGCTTTGATTATAATGAGGCTGGATTGTTTATTTCTCAACATCAATACACATTAGATATGCTTTGATGTGTTGAGATGAATTTTAGTCAACCAATATCCACTCCTATAGTAGTCAAAGATGAGACCATTTCTAATGGAGGACAACTATTTCCACAACCTACCATATTTAAAAGCATTATAGGATTGCTTCACTACCTATCATAGACTCAACCAGACATTAGCCAAGCCATGCCATGCCAAATTACGTCAAAAAATGAGTGCTCCCTACGTAAAGGACTTTTATTAGCTTAAGCAAATTTTACATTATTTGCAAGGAACTGTAAATTTTGGTTTTCAATTTCATTAAAAAAGTCTTACAACAGTTTATGGATTTATTAATGTTGACTTTGGAGGCTGTGACAAAACTAGAAAATCCACTATTGGCTTTCTTATGTTTATAGGTACTAACCTTATTTCATGGTCCTCTAGAAAATAGGATTTTGTGTCTCATTCATCAGTTAAAGCAAAGCACAGGGCATTAACTAAAGGAATTGCAAAGGTCATATGGTTGATAAACATGTTGAGGGCATTTAGTGTAAGTTTGTTTTCACCCATACAAGTGTTCTATGATAACCTTCTTGCACTGCACATGTCTATTAATCCTATCCTACATAATAGATCCAAGCATATTGAAGTAAACATCCATTTTGTAAGGGAAAAGGTTACTCAAGGAATAATTGGTACTACCTTTGTTCCTCTGAATAAACAACTTCCTGACATTTTAGCTAAGCCTTTGCCAAAAAGATAGGTATGAAGATTTCATGAACGAAATTGGTGTAACTCCACCAATCTTGTGGGGGAGTGTTGGAGTTGTGGGTTCTTTAATGGAGCATGTTATACATAATTAGTGGGAAATTGAAGAAAGGGGGCAACGTGCTCTTATGGCATTGATGAACTCATTACCATAACCAATCCCAACTTTCAAAAAGGCAAGCATGCACATTGAGGAAGAATTTACTTATACAAACCATGCACCACATGCAAGTTATTGACACATCTACATGTTGAAGCTTACTGGACAACAAGATATCCAATTTAGCCATGACTCTACGTTTAGGAACTTCCAACGTGGAGAATCATCCATACAAGATATCCCAAAGATAAATGCCCCACCACTCATCCATCCAAAGAACAAGATAAAGAGGAAGGTGACTGCCCATGGAGAAACTATTAAGAAGAAGTCTTCACTAGCCGACTTTATCTCTAAAAATGATAGAAGTGACTTACCATCCATTTGAATTTATATTTTATATGAGTATTGTAATGAAAGGCAATTGGCTATTTAAAAACTAGTACCAAGTTTAGGGTTTTGTATTTTCCTTAAGACTTTGATATTTATCTTAATAACAAAGCTCTTCTTAAAACCAAGTTTTGGTCTATTCCATTTTTAAGTGTGCCTATAATACACTACACATTCTACTTTTATAATTAAGAAGGTTAGAATGGTTTCTTTATGGCTTGTTTTGCAAGACAAAAACACCTTTTAAATGAAAAGATAGCCTAAAATTGACTTCTTAGGTCTAATGGTTGCAACATCTATAGCTAACCATGTGGTCCTTGAAAATGTAACCCAATTGATTGGTCAAGCTTCGCTAGTAGAGCTTGCTCTATATGCTTTGCTCACTTGAACAAAGGAGGTGAAACAAGATGATCCAATGGTTAGAGAACCACCTCAACTTTAATATGCAATACCCATTTATGATGTTAACATTTGTTAAATGCAAACATGGAAGTTCATCATCGACTTTTAAAGAACTGAAGAGTGATGGATTCCTTGCCTTACACAAGTGATCAATAGAATGTTGACCTTTCTTTAAATCTTCCATAGGCTTTCTTCATCACTTGGACTTAGAATCACTAAGGGTATTGAATACCAAGGAAAACTCATCTCTGTTGACTAAGAAAGGATCACATTGAAGCATTAGCCCTAACTTTATGAATTCAAAGTACAAAATGATAACAGAGTTATTCCACCAACTATTAGAACACCTATTCTTTTGTTGTAATTTCCAAGCAAGTTGTTGAGGATCCCATTTTGAAAGATGGGTAACTATGGTAGATGAATATGTTTGGTTGAGTCCCTTATGATGAAATAAAGAAATACTAAGAAGTAGACTATTATTTGTGTAACTTCCTTAGCTATTTTCAACTCTTAATTTTCTTCTTAGTATTAGAGAGGAAACTTCCTTTACTACCATATTCATCCAAGTTTACCACTTTAATTGTCCATTTATGTCTCAAAGAAGCTTATATCTATTTCACAACTTTGTAAATGTGAGAAATTTTGTTAACCATTAATCTCATTAAAAGAAATTATCCTCCTTAAATGACTTAGATTAAATTTATAGTTTAGACTTGGAAGTTTACTAGATTTTTCACTAAAAAAACTACTTATCTTGTAGCAACACTTGTTGTTGGAGACAAATAGGAGCCTAATCTAGGATATGAGACCTGAACTTAAAGTGATGCTCTTGTGAAGTCATAGATCATTATCATGCTATTTGAAAAAGCCTTTAGTCATATCTTCGAATTAAAAGAAAACTCAATGCAAGTTTTGTAAAGCCTTGGGGAACCATTTTGCTTGAAATATTGAAGCTTATGAACTTTACCGACTTTTAAAAAATCATAACCTTTAGAAAGAAGAAAAGATCCTTTTAGCATTTCTATGTGAGTTCAAGGGGTTTGCAAATCAAATTAGCTTTATTGGAAAACCCCTTCCAGACTTAGCTAAAACATTCTGTCTTTTCAGGATTCTCAAACACTACTATAAGTCCTTTAAGACTACCATGCTCAAATAACCAATTCTTGAATTTATTAAAGTGGTTTCACAATTACAAGCCTATGAAGCAAGGCTCAATTAATACCTAAATGTTATTGTACCATCACTAAATGAAAACATAGCTTACTCAACACAAAGGAATATGAGAGGATGATGGAACAATAACCATGGATGAGATATTCCTTTTCATTTTACTATATAGGGAAGAGGTTTTAGCCCATTTACCCCAAGCAACTAAAGTAAGGATGTAACTAAGCTTAATTTGTGGAATCATACACCATCAAAACCTCTAGGGAACTTCACAAAATTTGGAAATCTCACCTCTAATCTACCAAATTTGTAAAAAGATAGGGCATGTGGAACTAGAGTGTTGGAGGTAGTTTGAAGCTCTCACGGAGGTGCAAGTTATAAAGCCAAATAATGAAGAATGAGTTTCATATTTTAGGGCTACATCTCATATTATGGATTTAGTTGGTTAATTATCCACTTGAGAAACTTATAATAGATTTGGTTGCATCTTAATTGGAAATGGACAATAACCTATTACATATACCAAAATTGTTTGTTCAAAAAACAACTAAAGTCAAGCTTAGTCTTAGTAGTTCCACAAATGAAACAAAACCTACTATTTATTTCTAAACTTGCATATGACTACTCTTCCTAGTGATTTTTGATAAAAACTTTTTATTGTAAAGAATATGATCATGTAAGAAACTTTTTTCAAGTGATATAGAAGAGGAGGTCTATCCATGTTGCCTTTTGAGAAAACTTAAGCATAAATACATCAATGTACAATGGAAGGTGGCACATGACATTGAAGAATAGGATATTCCAACTTCTGAATTTTGAAGCTTCTTCAAGGACAAAAACATATTAAAATAAAAGATGATCTACCTATTACTTATGCTTTATCTTCTTGAAAATTGATTATGCCATTAGCAAAAGTGTACAAGAATCTTTTGGGACCTTTCTCAATTCATTCACGTCAAACCTCTTAACCTAATTTTGATAGGCTCACTAATGTGAGCTTATATCAATGGGCCTTGTGGGACTCAATTGTATGGGTTTATATAGATGAACTTTGGATTGGTCCAATTAAGTGAGACATATGGATTCATATTTGTTAAATACGGATTAGCTAGCGTGGGTTGTCGCTTACTATATAGATATGTGATGACTTAGGCCAATTAGCATGACACACAAAGAACATGCTAGGTTTTATCCTCTATCTCCATACATTGTATTGTGAGAATTCTATAAATAATAAGATAGGTAGAGAGTTCATTATGTTCTTTAACTTGAAGATAAATTAAAAAAAATTTCTTAAACATAGACACTCTTAGAATTCTATTTTGGTTGTCTCATTAAGCTAGTGAAGGTAGAGGGAAAATAGAGGATAAGATCCTAGCCTAAAGATTAGATTCTACCTCATAGATTTTCAGTATGGATGCAAAGAACAATATGTGTTTCTCATCCTCATTTCTATCATCTCATGAATTTTGATGTTCTTGATTTAACTATTTGATCTTGGGTTATTCATCTCATTAGGGATGGGTTGTTTATGCATTTTGGATGTAAGTATTTTTATTATTGAAGCAAACAATTTATGAGATTGAGAAAAAAAAACTTTCTATGGATAGGTAGCATAGATACACATCATTCTTACATATCAAGGGTAGCAAATAATTTGCTCACCAAAGAAAGAAGGGAGACTAGGACTATTGAATCTTAAATTTTAGAATAAAGTCCTTTTGGGATGTATGGTTAGGTATCTAGTTAAACTTTTAGACTCTTCTTTATAAAGTAAATGGATTCATATTACAAAACACAAAATAACTAATAATGCAACTTGATAAACAAGGTTTCATGACATGGAGTTTAAGAGGTCTCCTTAAGCTAATATGCATTCTTACCTCGGTTCTTTATAGGTTTACCTACTACTATAAAGAAATTTACAAGGAGCTTCAACTAGTTAATAAGGGGTGTTGGTATGATTAAATTTAGATTAGTGATGTCAGGAAACATAATTTTAGTATGTTTGTCATGATAGACTTTCTATGGCAAAAGAAATTGTACAATAGATCTCTCCAATTAACATATATTAGTCATCTATTGTACATACATGGATAAGGATGAAATTTATCAGTTTTAGGTAAAGAAACAATAGTCATCTCTTTTTTGAACATACATGGATAAGGATGATTTGGAAGACCATCCTTGCTTAAAACAAAATCTAATGTTATATTGGAGGATGAAATAAGGAATTATAATGAATGATCAAAGTAACTAGAGAAAGAAATTTGGCTATAAAACTTCTTAAGATATCTTTTTTTTTAGCATGCATTTATTGTATATAGGTTGAATGCAATAGAATGTAGTTTTAGAACAAAATAGTTGATATCTCAATCTTGTTGGCAAAAGTAAGGAAAATTATACAAGATAGAGCTTTTTTTTTTTTTTTAAATATAAGATCTTTTGAGAAAAATATCATATTAAGTGAGATTTGGAGACTTCTAATATCTATCATTTTATAACTTTCATAACTTTTGTAATGCTAAGGTATATCTTATGCTTTTTTATACAATTTTTATTAATGAAAACTTATCTTTCCACAAAAAAAAAAAATTATGCATGGTTTACATGGATATATTCAATGAAGAATAAATCTAACCTCTATCTAATATTTCTTGATTTTAAAAAATGGTGGAATGTTGGTTTAGCCCAAAAATCAATTTCTTTTAGTTGGATAAGGGATGAGAGTATAACATTACAAATTTGACAAATTACATAAGAAAGAGTTAATTAATTCAAAAGTTTTCCAATTGTTACACTCAAGAAATCATTGTCATATTATGGAACCAGGGTGCTTAATGATGATTCAAGTAGGAGTCTTGTGAAAATATTAAGTAAAAGCCTTCATAATTGTTGTTTACCTTATAAATTGGCTATCAATATATTCTAGAAAATAAGTCATGCTTTAAAGCATTATGCATCAGATCATGACTTCGTGAAAGTCTTTGGAACTTAGTACTACCCATGCTAACAAACTACGTTAAAAGATAAAATGTCTAGAAGGTCCTTGCCATGCATTTTTGTAGGCTACAACATTAGACATAAAGGTTATGATATTTGCACTTGCCATCTAATGAAATTTTTATCTCATGCCAATTAATATTTGATGAATCAACTTATCCTTTCTTGGGAAAATCACTAACAAGAAAAGCTATTTCAACATTATTTCTAGAAGAGGATCTTGGCTCACCAAAATAGAAATCCCATCCACTTAACACATTTTAAAGACATGGTTGTCACTAGTTAGGAGGCTTAAAGGTTCAATCTAAAAACTAACTCAAGGGTTGGAAGGTTTTGTTTTAATTTAAATTTTACCTTAGGAATCTTATTTTTTGATGTGAGACTTTCATCATGTACAAAGCATCTAAAAGAACTCACACTTCAGTTACCTCATTGCCCTAATTTTGGATAATCTCCTTTAATCTAGAAGGCATGATAACTCTCATAACTAGCAAAGGTAGAAACCTCACCAAGTGGTCTCTTCATTGGTCAATGTAGATGTGGACACACCCTTTTCAATGGAATTAAATAAGGCAAATCCAAACAAATTTCCTTTCCACATGCTAAAAAAATGATGCAAAAGAAAACCAACCAAGAAAAAAAAAATTCTCATTTTACGACTTCAACACAAGTTGATGCATACATGGATGCCTATCCCTTAGTTGAACTAAATGAGACAAATCCTATAAGGCTTGCTTCCATGTGATTGAAAATGACTCATAGGAGACAAAGGTGAGTCTTCATCATTTGTGCAAACTACGAACACGTCAAACATAGTCTACGGATTGAAGATTTCATCATTTCTACTCCATTTTTGTTGCCCATCCAACATTTGTGCCTTGAAGAAAGCACTCTACGGATTGAAACAATCACTTTGGGTATGGTTTCACATGCTTTTCACTTTTTTGTTAGATACTAGTTTTTTTTTCCTTTGACTTTTTTTAATTCATTTATCAACTTAATGGAGTTCAAATGTGATTCTAAGTTTATATGGACAATCTAGTCCTTACAAGAAATTTGATACTTCACCTAGAAACCTTTGCTAGACGATTGGGCTCTAGTTTCCCTATCAAAGATCATAAACGGGATCATTATATCTTGGGAATGTAACCTAAACAAAATATTTCTATCCTAACAACACTATGCAATAGAAATACTTCATTATGTAGAGATGGGACATTGCTAGCCATTCATTATACTTATGGCAGTCAAGACCTCAATAATACCAAATAGCACAAGCCTTTTGATCCAACCTATAATTTTTAGAATTTGGCTCAAAGCATTGTAGTACATGACACTTACATGTCACACTCTATCCTTTTCCATGAACAAGTTATGTTAAAGAATGATATATTGGGAAAATTAAATTTTAATAAATTTGTTCATTTATTTGATTTGTATTATATGAATATTCCATTTATATAAGTTTGATTTGCTCAATAAATGAATGTTATATTCCTGTGAAAGAGTGATTTGGTTTACATATAAATAAATGTTTCTTTTCTTTATTATACTTGATTTGATCTGCATCCAAAGGAATATTTTAAGAGATTTAATATAACTTGAATTTAACACTTATAGGTATAAGCATTCAAGTCTTAATAGGGTTAATATTGTGCGAAATAACCTATGAATTATCATGACAAATATTGTTGGCATAACAATACTCATGAGAACACTACTCAATGAACATTGTCACATCAGTAAAGAGTTGATTTGATAGTCTTAGCAGTGTGTGTTTCAATACAAGTAACCACATTGTACTCAAGTTGGACTATTGAAGGAAAAGTAACAAGCATGCTTAATTAAAAGCAACAATGTTGTTTTTGTACTATAAGAAATCAAATACAAGGCATAAATAAAAAGAGTAAATCAAACCTTATCTTTCACTCACACTTTCTCTTCCCAAATGAATAATAAACAAAACTGTAGATTATCAGTCCTAAAATCAATCAAGCTAGCTGTTGGATTGATGAGAAAATTTGGGAGGAGCCTACCTATTCATCTATATGAGATTTGCATTGATTTATTTCTAAGACCATTTTTTGAAAACACATCAAGTAGTCATAACATGAAATCTGAATCATGCCATTGTCAATTAGTTGGTGATTTTGTTTTATATTCACTTGTTTTAAGTTCTATTACATTGATTTTACATTATAATATTCTATTTTCAAATATGTCTAAGTGTAAATTGATTTAGAGCTTATTGTTTATAAACTATGATTCAAGTCTTTCTATGAAATCATTCATTTGGTGTTTGATTGACATTATACTTGATATCATAAGACATTTAAGTGTCATAGAATAGAAATTGTATGGAAAGAAATTTCTTTTTTCTAGTTGAAAAGGAATTAAGAGCCACTTGTAATTTACATTATTTATAGCCATTTTTATAGAGGGCTTTAGTGGAGAAACTAAAGTTGGGTGTTAAATGAAGCAAGGTTAAAAGGGTGCCAACTTATAGGACAAACTACCTCATAAATCTTTGCATCCTATATTCTCTCCTAGTTGTTTACTTGTTTAATTGGTTTCAAATTTAATCTTTGCTCATTACGAGTAGACAAGAAAAGAAAATTAAAGAACTTTTATTATCTAATTCAATCCTTTTCTTAGGCAATTAGGAATTTTTCATGATAGCTTTTGTAGTCCAAGATTTTTTTAACCTTAAGAGAATCCTTCATTATTTGTGGGAAATTTTAGAACTTGGCTTAAGAATCCACAATAAAAGCTTTATGAACCTATAAGGGTACACAAACTCAAACTAGGTTGGATGTTCCCTCACATGAAGGCCAATGATAGGGTATTGCCTCTTCCTCAGTGCACACATGGTGTCTTGGAGTTCGAAAAGGCAAGTTATGGTTGTATTAGTGGGGATAGCTTAAAATTGGACTTGTATAAGGTTAGATATTACTCATAGACTAGATGTGATGGTAGACATAAACATTTATAGTAAGAATTTTTTTGCAATTAGATATAAACTTGAACTTGGACTTGATTGATTTTTATTGGTGATGCACATCATAGTGAATATGCGTCCAATAGCAATAGATCCATATGACCTAATCCAAACATATGCAAACCACACTTTATAAGAGAAAAACAAGTTTTTAGGGATATTACAAGTATATGAATTCATGTTTATTTCCAAGCTAGATTTAAGATATCAAATACAATTTGGTCTAGTTATCTAGTGATACATAAAAGTTCACAATTTCTTCAAGTATTACTTCTTCTTGATTCTTGGACAGCTATGAAGATTCAATCAAAGTTATATAGTTGCACCAAAAATCACCTAATCAAGTGTGTTTGACGAATGATAAGATTAAGTCACACAAACATATAATATGCCAACATCAAAGAGTGTAAGAAAATATATTTGTTCAAACAATACGATGATGCAATCTTGCTAGCCATTAGTATATATGATTTAAGCTACAAGTTAAAATTTTTATTGAACTCATAATATACATTGATACACAAGATATTCTATTTAGCATACAATCCTAGCAATAGTAGTAAACAAACAAATATATTTTAAAGCTTTAAATAATGTTAAATGATGTTCAACAATGATCTTTTTGCTTAAAGACTTTCATTATCAAATAACAAGAGTTTTAGCATACAAATGATAGTCTTAAATCAACATGAAAATATTTTAGTATTAAATTGATTCACTTAGTTTTGAATTTCTACTTAAGAAACTTATTGGCCTCCATTTCTTTTTGGGACTCAAAATGCACAAAACAAACTTAAGACTTCATATTAGTCAAAAATAGTATGCAATAGACCTTCGAGTTACTCACCACCTTGACCTTACATACTTTATAAACCATCCTTGCTAGTCTATGCAAAATCATATTATCATTGACTACCATAATTTAAAATGGGTACTCAAACATGTTCATGGGACTATTGCCTTTGGCCTCCACCTTCTATTAAACAACACTTTACATTTATATGACTTCACTAAAGCTAAATGGGCAGGGTGTCATGCTACTCACTATAAGATATCAAGGTTTTGTTTCTTTGCAGGTGCTAATTTCATTTCCTAGAGCCTACACATTTAATCCATTATATCCAAGTCATCTGCAGAAGTCGAATATTGATGTCATGTAGTTGTCGCTACTCACTCAACCTAGATCTACACATTAATTTGAGCTCTCTCTATTCCTTGGCCACAACTGACTTTGTTGCATTGTGACAAAATGAGTGTCTTTCTTACAACCAAGAAATTTTACATAAGAAAGCAAGCATATCTTTGTCAATTTGATTATCACTACGTTAGAAAAAAAAAAGTTTATCTTGGCACCTTTACAATAGTTTATCTTCCTTCATCTACTTAGTTAATTGACATCTATGGATAGGAAGCCTTTGTCTCTTTTTTTGGTCTACCTAGTTTGTTCCAAACTTGGCATTGCACCTTCCTCCCTACAAAGTTTGTTAGGGACTAAAAAACGAAGACCACCAAGTTCACTTTGCCTTGCCATATAAGCAATTAAATAGTAAAAGGGTTGAAAGTCAAAGTGATGTAGATCTTGTGGCAGGCTAAAGCAAGCTTGAGTTAAAGAAAGATATATAAAAATCTTTTTTTTTTGTGTTTTTGGTTTTTTTGTGAGAAAAGTGAGTGTTTAAATAAGGAGGAAGGGATAAAAATGAAAATATGAAGAGTAAAAACAAAAGATAGATGCCAAATAAACTCCAAGATGTAAAGGTTGTGCCATCGGTCAAGAAGGTACTCCACTACCAATCTTTGGCAAGAATTGGATAAAGGATGCAAAAGTTGAATCACACAACTTAAAAGTTTCTATTATTTGGAAAACAAGTCTAGTTTGCTTATAATTGAAACAATTCTTTCTTTAAATAGAAAATTAAACCTAATCATAAAAGGATCCTAATAAATTAGGAATCCTTAAAACCTATTTTTAGAAGGATCCTAGTAAATCATGAATCTTTAAAATTAAATAAGTCTTGACAAATCAAGATTTTGAAAAATAAGAAAATCCTAGACAAATCAGAGATCTAACAAGTATGGAAACCCTAAATAAATTAGGAACTTTAAAAATTAAGGAAAACGAAACAAAAGGAAATAATCTCAGTCAATAAAGAAAACCTAAGAAATTAAGGACTCAATAACTATTTAGGAAACCCCTATCATTAATGACAAAACCCAAAACTATCTAGAAGATGTTAGTGAACATTCAAAACACTTCTTGAGATGTTTTTCAACTTTGCCCTCCGTAGATCCATTAGATCATATTATGGCCCAAACATGTATTTAATGACACATAACATATAGGTTAGGCTATTAGATTGGGCTAGCATAGTCACTCCCACATCAATCTCCCCTTCTTGAAGAAGATTTATCCTCAAATCTTGATTGCTACTTTAGGCTTTATCGTTCTATGGATCCACAATCCAAGTTTGTACACACGAATCAAGTTCTACCTTTGGTGGCCTACCTAAGTGTGTTGGTTCACAAACCAATGGCAAATTATCATGATGCTTGGATGGAAGTTTACAACCTAACCAACAATATGATCCAAACAAGCAGTTAAAGTTATAGAATGTGTTTAATGGTACCTTCATCAATAACATTGAAAAGTCTTGGTGATTGTAGTTGACATATCATCTTATTATGCTTTGAAAATACAAACCCATAAAGGAAACCATTATTCATGCTTAGTGCCTTTGAATTCTTCAACTTTTGGATGAAACATTGTGGTTCTTCTTATAAAATTTCTTCCATTGGCTTGTTTGGTAATTTCTCGTGCTTTGGTAGATTTAAACTTCTTGGATCTATCTTTTTTTCAGGTAGCACATCTTGCTTTGGAGGATTCAAGCACTTTGGATTTGCATTCATGGTTGTTGGTGCCTCAATCTCCAAAAGATCTAAACTTTCTAAGTCCACCTCCTTCTCTACCAACACCACCAACTTTGGTAGTTCCAAATCTTTTGGTTTTATTTTTGTTGACTTTGTTTCTTCTACTTGAACAACTTCTGTGGCTTTCTTCAGTGAAGTTTATCTCCTATACCACCTTTCTATTCATACATCATAGTCTTCCTTGTAGTAATTATAGTTGTTCTACTACTGTTACTTGGAATTTGTTAAAGTGCAATCTTTTTTTGATTGCATCGTGGGTCTTGGCTTCAACAACTATTCATCTTGTGCATGTTAACCTGGTCTTGCTTGTAATCTTTGGGCAAGAAGTGCCTTTTGAGCAATTTCTTCAGTTTCTCCTATGAGCAAACCTTCTCATTTCCATCTCAATCTCTTTGTTTCTTAACATTCTCCTTCCATAAAGAAGTAAATTCTTTGAGATGAAGAACAACAACCTTATATTTCTTCTGATCATCATACACTTGGAACTCAGACACCTTTTCAATACAACATAGCTAATTAACAAAATCATTGGGATTAAGAGTACTTTTGAATTTTGGGATCTTGACACATAAGCTACAATCATTGTTTAGCCTTCTCTTTTGCTCTCTTTCATCTTGGTTGCCTTGAGTGCCTTGGCAAAAGGCCTACAACTTCTTGAGGTTGTTAGAAAGTTGCTCCTCCACCTTACCTAATTTAGGCGATAATATTCTATTTTCAACTTCCTATGGTGGAACTAGGGAAAAATGGCCATTATAATGAGACGAGGAATGACCACTATGATGAGATGAAGAATTGTCGCTCAGATTAAACATCTTAGGGAGAGCTCACTCAAAAGAATAACCTAGGCTCGAATACCACTTGATGCAGATCTTGTGATGGGCTAAAGCAAGCTCGAGTTAAAGAAAGATGTAATTTTTTTTTGTTATTGTTGGGTTTTTGGTTTTTTTTTTTGTGAGAAAAGTGAGTGTTTAGATAAGGAGGAAGGAATACAAATGAAAATATGAAGAATAAAAACAAAAGATAGATGCCAAATAAACTCCAAGATGTAAAGATTGTGCCATCGGTTAAGAAAGTGCTCCACCACCAATTTCTAGCGAGAATTGGATAAAGGATGCAAAAGTTGAATTACACAACTTAGGGGTTTCTATTATTTGGAAAACAAGTCTAGTATGCTTACAATTGAGACAATGCTTCCTTTAAATAGACAATTAAACCTAATCATAAAAGGATTATAATAAATTAGGAATTCTTAAAATTAAAGAAGTCTTGACAAATCAAGATTCTAAAAAATAAGGAAATCCTAAACAAGTCAAAGATCTAATAAGTATGGAAATCCCAAATAAATTAGGAACTTAGATAATTGAGGAAAACGAAACAAAAGGAAATAATCTTAGTCAATAAAGAAAACTTAAGAAATTAAGGACTCAATAACCATTTAGGAAACCCCTATCATTAATGACAAAACCCAAACTATCTAGGAAATTCTAGTGAACATTCAAGACACTTCTTGAGATGCTCTTCAAAATTTTTTTTTTTGGACCCATTAGATCATATTGTGGCCCAAACATATATTTGATGACACACAACATATGACTTGGGCTATTAGATTGGGCTGACATAGTCATTCCTGCATCACAAAGAGCCCTTTGTCTTCATCGAGTAGCCATTGCAAGAGTTCTAGCCAATGAGAGAGAAACTCTTGTACATCAACTCAACTCAAAGTTCATTGCAAATCAAGTATAAAAGAATTAACTTGCTATTTGTAGCATTTTTATTTATGAATATTTGAGTATAGTCATTGAAAAATTGAATATTGCAGATTTTTGGAGTTTTTATTTGTTGTGAATGTGTTTGTTGTTTTCATTATTTGTCGTCTTAACATGGAGGGAAAAAAAGGGAAAAAGATTTTCTATAGGAGACTAATTCTTAGGGGCCAAATACTTTTCTCCTTTTAACTGCTTAGAAAAAAATTAAAAAGAGGTATGGGGTTAAGTTTTAGTTTTCTGCCACAAGTGTTACTGGTTACATACCACGTATTCCATGCGAGGCACTTCTAATCACCATCACTGACCTCTGACCAAGGACTAATCGTTGTAACAAAGTTCCCGACCAGTATTAGGCGATGACTTGACCATTCAATCGTCTCAGAATCTTGGGAAGGACGCAGAAAAGGCCGCCACCGTAGGTACAGTTTCCGCACATGCAAATACTATGTGGCCCTCTCAGGTAGTTTAGTATTAGCAATACATGAAGACATTACTTTAAAACTGTATATAAATTAATTCCCTGAATCGACCAGCTCATTGACCCGAGAGTAGAAGCCGAACGAAGGGGGGTGAAGAAAAAGAAAAAAGAAAGGTTAGGTAGAGGTTTCCTTTGTTCAAAGCGTGGGGCACACTAGCGACAGGGCTACAGGATTATTATTTGCTAGAGCCAGTGTGGCCAGTTCTTACCTCGATCTGATCAGATTACGAAGAATCTTGGAATATTAGGCCAATCGAGATCTCTCGCCCTAACTAACGTACCGCCTTCTTTGCCTCCGTTAATACCTCAGAGTAAAGCTTCATAACCTGAATATTTTTTCAAGAGTGTCTCCTTTAAGCAAAAGTGATGAGCTGGTGTGGCGGTTGTCCTGTAATCCACACCAAGAACTCAGGATCCTGCGGGATCTGATCCTGTCTTATGTTCAAATGGATAACGGTTTACTTAACCTCAGAGGAAGAGCCCGGCGGCGAAAATCATCGGAGATTACTGATGATAACGGTAAGAAGACGATGCATAGGGAGATGGAACAGAAAAGAAGGAAAGAGATGGTTAAACTACATGGGTCACTGAGATCTCTTCTCCCTCTTGAGTACATCAAGGTGAAAAACCTACCTCCGCTCTTCTTATTCTCTTACTTTGTAATTATTTTGCAAATAGTTGTGGATTTTCTACAACAATCATGTGGAGAAATTATAACCTTTTACCCATTAATTCTTCACGAACATGTCAAGTACGGCCGAGTGGATTTAGGGTAAGGGTTTGCCCTCGCTGGTTTAGAACGATAATGGGTTTAGAGTTATGTTTATGTCATTTCAGGGAAAGCGTTCACTCTCAGATCACATTAACGAGACGGTGAATTATATTACGCAGCTACAGAATAAGATTCAGGAATTGGGTGCAAAGCGGGATGAGCTGAAGAAGGCCAATCCGGTTACTCTTGAACCTGGCCACGAAGTCTCTAAAGAAGGTCTCTGTCAGTCAACCTTTATTATGGTCCACCCGTGCCCGGAAGGCCTTGAGATTGTGGTAAATAGTGGCTTCACGGAGCGAGGATTACCTTTATCAAGAGCGCTCCAAGCACTACTCGAGGAAGGGCTTGTTGTTGGTAGCTGTGTTTCTACAAAAGTAAATGAAAGAATGATCTACACCATCCAATCTGAGGTACTACCACTCTTATCCACGGCATCACTAGGCTAACGCTTAGGGTTTTATTTGTGTTTTGAAGCTTTTAAGTTTCCGTTTACATCTGAATTTTATCTCACAGATAAATGACATGACACCTGTAGATCTACCTGGGCTGCAACAAAAACTTACCGAAGCAATTCCATTACCCAAACAAATTGCCAACTAACAATTTCTTGTTCATGACTAAGGTTTTCTGATATTCCATTCTTGGGTTTGAAACCTTGTTGGAAAATGTAAACAGTTTATTTGTTTAAACCACCATCAGAAAACAGTCAAGTCTGGGTGTTTTGGTGTTTTCCAGCAAAATATTTCTCTGAGCACGTGATTAGAGGAGTTTATGTACTCTCCCATGCTGTAAACCTTCTTCTTGCGGTGTAATCAGTGATCTAGTTAGCAAGATCAATGTGTGCCCTTGCGCATTTGCTTCATGACTAAGCACAAATCACCTTATGATTACTTATGTGAAATCAATTTAATGACAGTGTTTCTACAAAAGTAATTTCCATCACATCTTAGTTATTTTTATTAAAATGAAAGAAAGGGAAAAAAATAGTAGTAATTATTTCGGTTAGTACTTTTCGAGCGTGAATGAATAGCCCATTTCTACTTAAGTATCAAAATCGTGGTCTTGAATGCATCAAACCATTATCCTATTGTCACGACTTTTACGGTTACTATGACCAGGAACATGTCATGGCATGATTGAGGTATAGCTGTCTCAACCTTGGTTCAGGTGGCCTTACTTTGATTTGACTTGTAGGGTTGACTAGCATAACATGAGTCAGGGACTAGTCACATGGCCGATAAAAGAGAAAAACGTGAAGGCATTGGCTAAATATAGATAATAAATTTGTATTACGCTCAGTTACCATAGCAAAGCATGGAAGTCTGAATTTCCTAGCAAAATAGAGTTCTACATCGTTTCAGGAATGGTAATTGTCGCAACATTATATGAAACTGAAACGTGCATAAGCTTTTGCAAACAGTCCAGAAGGTATATAAAATCTCACATTAAAACAAATTTATTATAGACTACTATTTTACTGTGAATTAGAAAGTGTGGCACAAATATGAGGAGCGAGAGTTCACACTTCGATAGGCAATCCCTCGACAGCAATGGCTGAAAAATGAGTATTCAGGATAACTTGAGGTCCATTGTTTTTCTCTCAAGATATTAGTTCTTTGCATCGTGATTCTAGGCACGAAAACCCTGACTACCTTTTCGTGTTGTCTCTTTTCTGAAAGTATATTTGGACTCTTTGTAGCAAGTGTAACTTGTTTTGGTTTTATAGGGACTGGGGGAAGCAAGATGAAGGGATGGTGTTAAATTCTAAAATGACGTATCCGAACATTATTGTTTACTTAATACTTTTTTGTTGAAGTGCAATAAGTTTGGAAGAAAAGAATTACGCAAATCTTCTAAGGTAAGTTAATAAATTTAGAAACATTCATTCAGATATACAGATAGTAAGGTTAGGCCTGTTGTTAGTCCTCTTTTTAGATTCAAGATTTCAACTCTCGATTGATAGGTAATGTGGTCTTCTGGCCTTGTCTCATAACGTGGTTAAAGGATAATGATCTGACTTCGATGTTCGTCTAGTTGCTTGATTGATTGTGAGGCATTTTTATGTTTTTGGGCTGGGGCGATTTTGTTGTGTAGCAAATTTGGTTAATGTTTTTCCTTCCTATACGCCAAGAATAGAAATTTACATTTAGAGACCCACCACATCCTCCCACTATCACTTTGTATCTGGCGGTTGGGCTTCTACGCCACTATGATATCTTTATTGATTTCGAGAACCATTTGTTCATGAGTTTCATAAAAATGCTAGTGAATGTTGACACTATTAGAACTTTGTAGGGGAAACTAATAACGTGGGGATCTTTGCAATTCCCTTCGCCTTTCTTACCTTTTCCTCAATTCTTAGTACTGGAAGAAAATTTATTTCTTTTGCCCTCTAATGAAACAAATAGAGAATACATTTTTCATGGATTGTAGTCTGAAGGTTTTGCTAAAATTTTGATGAGTAGATGATTTTATAGTGGGCTACTTTATCTGATCAAGAATATATTCCTCCTTGTATGTATGCTTTTCTGGTTGCTTGCAATTTCGTGTTGTCAATTTCTGGGGAAAAAAAATTTAAGTGCTATTTGTATTTAAAGGAAAAATTGCAGATATACTCTCTGTTTTATTCCGTTGTATAGACACATCTGGGTTTCCAATTATTCTCTTTAGCTAGTTCCATCTGAACTCCTTAATAAAGGTTAACCACGGAAGATACACATGGAATTATTGAAACTCCACTTTTTATTTTGTAAAGTCACTTGGAAATCGAATGAAGTAATACTTGATTTTACTTTACAGACAGGAGGATTGATTAGAAAATTGACACACAGAAAGTGCCAATTGCAACTTACTTTGAGTCTGTACTATCATAATGCTGTTGAATTTGAGTGCTCATCCTGATTCCTGCCTTTCTTGTAAGCTCTGGATCATGGTATATGGTTATTCTATGGATGGATATGAGAAGAAAAATGGGCATTTTGGATAAGCTATTTGCGCATTCGCGGTATGTCGATTGTAGTAGGAAGAGAAAAACTCATGAGCATTTATCCAGAAAAAAGAAAAAGAAAAAAGAAGAAAAGACTCCTCTTGCACAAGAAATGTAACCTTTCTTGGGGCTTCCGGAATTGAGAGAACATTGCTCAGTAGATGGCTTGCAGTTCCTGAGGGGAAGTTCTTTTAAGCCTAGTTTTAAAACTAGTGTCCTCAGCTGTTTCTGTCTCGAGAAATGCTAGACTTCCCTAGGATACACCTCGAAATGTAGCAAAAATCTGTCTGGATATCCTTTTCTAGGTCAGTAACTATAGTTATTTTTTTGGTCTTTTCCAGACCTTCCGTCCTAATAGGCGGCGGGTTGCTTTTGGCGTCTGTCGGAGCGTGCCGCCCTCTGTTGGGGCTAATTTGCTCACTCCCCTCTTTGAATCGGTTTGTCTCTTATCTGATTTATTCTTCGGTAGAAAATTCTACGATTGTCTGGGGTAACAGGAGACACCACGAACCTAGCTGTTATTCCTGTCAGTACAGGATTAAAGTTACATATGAAGTACATAAATTTTTGTAATAAAGCTTAAATAAAGAATTTTTTTTAACTTTTAAGTTAATTTTTAAGTGTATTTAAACATTTTAAAATATTAAAAAAACTCATATTATATCTGGTCCATTAAACTTGTGAAAACATATTTACAAAATAAAAATTATATATTAAATATGTAATTTATTATGATAAAACTTAAATAAAATAAATATTCTTCTGATTTTTAATCTAACTTCTTGACAAAGTTTTGGATCTTTTAGAGCTAGAGACGCCCACAGCTCAATTGAGAGAGCAAGCATGATTAGTTCCACCGACGTCAGGGCTATCGTCATGTTTTTTGAGGTTATTTGCTGGTGGTTCATTTCATAATAATCCGCAAATGTTGTCCTTGGCTTAACCACGTTTCACACACGTTTCTGAGTATATGGGAAAAGTACAGTAACAGAAAGGAAAGGTAGGAAACATTGTGGACGGAAATGATCGAAAGCCCTGTTAAGCGAATGATGAGAATGACACAGTATCATTATCATCCTTTATACGCACTGTACTTCCCCAGTTTTTCAGCTTCTATTAAAATATTTGTTGAATACCAGTACGGCGATGAATCAAATAAACTCCCGTGTCAAGAAAATCGACAAAACCTTTACATTTGTCAATAATTACTGCTCTGACTGAACAATTCCTGGTAATGAATTTCAAATAATCACGATTAGGAACGACAAATCACGCAAGGACTTTTTCACCTAGTATCCCATTAAGATGTGGAAGGTAAAATTATTTCCACAATATTCCTGCGGTGGCTATAAACCCGAACGAGGAAAATCTCATCAGAATTCAGAACAAGGTCTAGTAATATGGGTTTCTCATGACATGGAGGCAAGCTTTAGTTTTCGCTTGGCATCTTATTAAGCAGACGGCAATGTAGGCTGGCCACATATCCGTGCAATCAAAAGTTGCAAAAACATCGGAATGATCAGCTGGGTCATCTTCACTCCTTAAAGTGGTGCATAAGGCGAATCACTGCCCATTGTTTTTAGGGCAATCGATGCAATGTGCTCGGGAAGGCTTTCAGTGTACTTGACCTGCTCTCTGAACCTCAGTCACCTGTTCGGGAGATGATCATTCACTTTGCGTTCGATTCTTAATCTGCGACCTGTGCCCCACGTTCCATTTGGCAACTCCACAAAAAAGAAAAAGCAAGCTTTTAAACCAGCATCATCCTAAAGATATTAGCTTAATAGCTCCATTATCTGATTATTCTATACGAACGAATATCGAACACAATCATAAGCATGAGATATGAGAGGACAAAGAACTATAGAGAACAAAGATACGAAACAGCTTGGCAGATCTGGGGCTTTTACGCTACTTTAAAATATGCATAAGAGCTTCTTGTTCTGCCAATGTCCATTAAAAAATGCATAAGAACCCCTCGTTCTACTAATGTCCAGCTAATATAAAATGCAAGATGTTTGTCTTCTGTCTTTTTGATGAATAAGAATTCATTAAAATCTAAACAAAACTGATTTAAGGACGGATAGCAAGGTATGGTCCCAAAACCTAACATGGGCGATGAAGCAACCAAACACCAATGTAACCAAAGCCAAGTACGCAGCTCCCAATTACATTCCTACGAAGACCAACCCAGCAATCAACCGTACTTTTACAGGATTTACCCCAACCCCAAAATGAAAAGGAAAAAGGATTTTTTATGAAGAGGAAACAATAAAAACGATACCCTACTCGTATGGCGATATGTGTAGTACAAGTCATCTGAGGTCGGAAGAAGTGGTATCAGTCTAAGTTCAGTTGAAACTAGAAAAGATTCCGGCCACCTACCCAAAAACCAACAAGATGTTCAAACCCATTTAAGTCGAGAATTTTTCCAATTAAAATTGAAAAATTCACTTATTCTTCTCATCTTCAGTGCTGTTTTCTGGCACTTCTAGGCCCAAAATGTTTGCGATGGCGACATATTAAGACCTTAAACTGTAGTTTACAGTCTATGAAAAGAAAAGACAAAGAAGCAAACACATTCATTTTAAAATGCTGTACGTTGCAGATTCGAAGGATGCTGTAGAATTGATAAGTTAATGATACTTGCTGCAGATACTTGTGTGTGAGAGAAGGAATACTTGGGATTTTTTTTCTTTCTTTCTTTTGGAGGAGGTGGGCGGGCAGCATGCGTACAAGCATTTTGCCATTTGTTCTTTCAGTAGTTTCATTTGAAGTTAGATCAGGAATTATCTCTTCACATGACTTTCTGTCGCGTCATTTGATTAGAAGACTGATGACTGATCATTAGGTTTTTTCAAAAATGTCTAGGGATTAGTTACTGGTAGCTACTTTTATTTGCTTTTGGAGTGATTGGTTTTGTTTCGTGGCTTTGTCTGTGCATCTCTTGGGAGGGTCCCTATCTTAGTCTTCTTCTTGTCCAATGTATTGTAGTCATCCAAATAAAATAACCTGCCACTTCTGATATAACCAGTAGCTTTCGTACCTATGATATGTCCTCAAATCACAGCTTTAGTTGCTTCAAATCAGATTCCGTTGTCCTAGACCTTGACATGATGCGGAACTGGCGACAAAAGCTGGTCCAAAAATGTGCGGCACTTGATTGAACAAAAAAAGTGGTGTCCTTACAAAAGAACGACACCGCTACCGTGAACAATTCTCCATTGTTTGAGAAGAGCTTGCTGCAAATTTTAGAGTCCTAGTTAGGCCCATGAATTAGTGCTAGATCTACTCTATTAATACGAATAGAAAAAGTTGAAGCAGGGGTTTATATTCCCCGTTCAATGTTTGGTATCATTTGAAGTGATGTGTAGGGGCCAAATCCAATCCAATCCCGAACCAAGTTAAGCAAACAAGATCACACTGGGGCAAGCTTCATCGCCCAAAAGTGATTTATCGAAGAATAGGAGAAAAGGCAAATCACATAAATATTTGCAACATATATAAGGAAGGAACCGAAACTACCCCCTTCCAAAGTTAGTTCGGTTGCTACTCTTATTGAAGTGAATTTCAACAAGGTTAAAACACACTCAATATAACAACATAAGTTTAGAAAAATGATTTGGCTTATTTATCTAGTTCCATATTCAACTAACTCATATACATCACAAAACCCTATTATAAAATTAACGGAAAATAGTTCACATGCATGAAAAAAAAATCCACGTAGGGAAATTGTTTGATATACACGCAAGCTTGAAAAATACCTCATCTTGAGAGTTTTAGCAGATAAATTAGCAATGTTTTACCTTTTTACCTCTTAATGATTTCATGAATTTGAGTTCCACCTCATTCTTCTTGTAAATTCTCCAGTGGAAGGAATCGAGCATCGACGTGCTTACTTTGACTATGATTTTTATCAATGTAAATGCTAATTCGTGGTCCACAGAAATCTTTTCTTACCTTTCTGGTGAAATATGAAGTTCTACAACCAATTTCTTAGCCACGGTACTTAACGTACATATTTTCCTCCAGGGACATACTCTGCTTCACAAGTAGAAGGAATAAGAAGCCAAATGAAAGTGAAAATAGAGACGTAATTATTGACAGTTTAATCCTCTAATGTTTCTCATGTGGTTACTCACGATGCTGCAATGGTGGATGTTCAAAATTAACAAAAAGTCTATATCTACTCTCTTCTATACGATATAAATCAATAAACTTCATATTGGTTTTAGAAAGGTTTTGTATATGCACCAAAACACATTTCTGAGCCATAATTTTTAAACGGGCAGAAAACTATCCTACAGCCTTTACAACTTTATGGTTGTATAAAAAAATAGAAAGAATATATATATACGGACCAATATCGGAAAGAATCTAAACATAAAGTCCAAAAAGCAACAGCAATTTCATATAATATGTTGCACAGACATGAAACAGCTAAGCAACTCCGGAGTCTTTATGATGCTCTATAAAAGCTCTTGGTCCCGGTTAAGGATCGACCCAACAAAATTGGGTTTTAGTACGGTGCAATTATTTGCCTTGATAACGCTAGTGACGATGCTCTCCATATTCAAAACTTTTAACCCAATTCTCAACTGAAAAGCGACAAAATCATGAAGAGATCTTTGCAATGAAGTCTATGTTAGCTTACAAGAAAGATAATTGGCCACTAGGAGGACTTTGATGAGGATTCCATACACGTTTCCACCTACCAACCAAAAACTTCAAGTTCATAGAATTTGGATCCAACTACTATGTCGTTTCTTATTTATTTTTGTATCTGGGAGATTTAATTTACATGTATCTTTGAAAGGCCTGAGAAAGGTCATTACGTTTATTTTTGGCCTTAACAGTTTATTATCCCTCATTGCAAACGGTTTATTAGTTGGATTGTGCCATGCATTCAAACAAGTGAAGGAAAGCAAATCGACCATAATGAGTGCGAGGAATTCTGCTTATCATGCCGGAAATTCGTTCAAAACTCTCTTCTTTTCATACGTAAAGTATTTGAGCACAGCTTTCGTTCCAATAGTGTTTTATTGGTCGATGCAATGAGTGGAAAACACTTAATCCCTCTGGATGTATAATCCTTTTGAGGTTTCATATAAGACTTCTTTTGTCCTCGTGGGATTTTCTTCTAGTTTAATTCACGTGTGAATAGAGCATTCAGATAGTACGTGATGTTTGCACCAACAGGGAAAAGGTACCCAACCCAAGGTAGGGATTTCCAACTTAAGAGGGTTCCCTTCACATGCGTTGTCAGTCCAATACTAATTTTAAATGTTGTGGTGGTCCGATTAAGTTCATTGCATTCTGGCACCAATTCCATCCAAACCTTAAAGCAGTGGACCAAAAACGTGGAACACTGAGCAATAAAATAGAATATAAGAGACGAACGAGAAACACTCTCTAAAAGCGTTTTTAGGGTCGGCAACGAAAGGCAAAGCTGATTGTACTGTACATACGTTTAATCTCCTTTCTTAACGCTATATAATCCACTTCATTGGGTTTCGTGTCAATTTGACAGGCCACGGAGATGGTTGGGTTCTCATTGAGCCGACTGCCGACAAATGTGAAGGAGAATGAGTGAAATTTTTTTAGGAAAAAGGTAAAAGACTAAAGGTAAAATGCTAGTCCCCACTACGCACTTTAACATGCCGCCGAGGGCACATTTTACCTAGCTGGCAGCGCCTTTAACTTGGAAGAGATTATAGAGAATCTTAGCATCTCATTTATATGGCCCAATGAAAAAACAGAACCTTTAACGGAGGTATCCAATTCTTTCTGCTCCATATCATATACGACAGGAAACGTTTGAAGCTACAGCCTCGGCTTCCTCGTTGTTTTCTTGCCCACCAAACTGCCACAAGCTCGCTCAATCTTTGATTTCCAAGTGATGAGCTGGTGTGGCCACCCTTTCCCAGTACCCACCAAAAATATATTGTGCTACACAATCTGATACTAGATCATCCATCAGTGGGGGAAAGTAATTTTCGCCAACAAAATTGGAAACGGCGGCCGCATTAACTATTATCTAAAATGGACAATGATGAAGCAAATACTAGTAGTGAGAAGAAGATTGTTCGTAGGGATGTTGAGAAAAAGAGAAGGCAGCAGATGGCCATTCTCAATGCATCACTTCGATCGGAACTCCCAGTCGAGATGATTCAGGTCAGAAACCTCTCCCTCTCTCTCTTTCGCTCTCTGTCTGTCTCTCTCTCTCTCATTTCTTCTTCTCTGTTCATATAAATTTACTTGGATTTCAGTCATTTTGAGAAATGGCCACCCTTTGTTCTTGACATCTTTTAGTAACAACTCGTGGTTTTCGTTCGCGGAGTTTAGGGAAAGCGTTCAGTATCGGATCACATAAACGAGGCCGTGAATTATATAAAACACCTGAACAATAAGATCGAAGAACTGAGTATCAAGAGGAATAAGCTAAAAACGTTATCTGATCTGAGTGTTCTGAGTCTTGAAAATGAAAGCTCAGATAGAAATCTGGATCGTGTTATACTTTACCCTTCTTGGGGTGCAGTGGAGATGATAGTGATTAGCAACGTCGAAAAGGAAGCTTTGCTTCTGTCAAAGGTGCTTGATATCTTGCTTGAAGAAGGATTCAGTGTTGTGAGCTGCGTTTCAACTAAAGCAAATGAAAGGCAAATTTACACTATTCAGTCCGAGGTATCTTTTGTCAGTAATTCGTTCAGTTCTAGGTTTAGGGTTTACCTGAAGTTCAGCAACATCTAACGGCTACAACTCTCACGGACGTATGTTTAATTGATTGACAGGTCAATGATTCGGGGTGCCTTGACCTGCCAGGGCTGAAACGGAAACTTAACGATCTCATCTCGTCATCAAGACTCTCTTCTGGAACAGGCTTTGTATCCACTTATTGGGAAGTACTTTATGGATCTGAACCCTAAACTTGCTTGTATTTTCTGACTTTGAGGTTTCTTCACCAGAAGTCTAGAACGTAAATGGTTAATCTCTTCTAAAACCCTTTTAGTAGCATTTTGCTAGTAAAATATTTCAGCTTCTTGAGAAAACTATAACGTTTGGATTTATATTAGATTCTATCAATCCTTAGCATGTTCACTAAGCCTTTAAGAATCGATTGCTTAAATGCATTCTATGTTGTCTTAAATAGCATGTTATTGATCGAAGTGCATTCATGTAGGAGATACGCTAATTGATGATAAGGTCATCGATTCAATATTATGCAACAGTGACCGATTCCTTTATGCATATATCTGATCGTAGTAAGGTTAAATGGACAAATGACATGCATTTCCTGTACTATTAGTAATTGACTTTGTAAACATACATTTTCGGTATGTACTCGCGGGAAAAATTCCAAAAATACTTTTATTCTATATCAATCTGTGGAAGTGTTCTTTTTCTCCTACTTATTTTTACAGTGATCTATAGGATGTTCTGAATTTCTTCATAGATTCTTTATTCTTTCTTCCTTTTCTTTTTGTACGATTTTCTCATTTGTTCATTTGAAGGAACATTAAGTTACTCTTGGTCTTTTCCTTTGTCGTTAAAAAAACAAAAGATAACGCAATTGATATGCTCATTTGATTGCAGTATATTAATATATGGGGGTAGCTCGGTTTATCATGTCAGTCTCACAAAGTTGACTTTGATAACATCCACTGAATGTGTGTTGCCATCAGCTTTTTCTCCCGTACTTAAAAGATTAAAAATTAAAAAATTAAAAAAATCCACTGAGCAACAATATTTCGAATAGAAGTAGATAAAATGAGAGCGTGCGAGTATGAAGTTCATGTGGGGTAATGGGAGTGTCATTTTACCAAGTATGTAGGTCTTAGATGTCAAATAACATAATGTTGAAAGAGTTGGTTAGCTAATTATAGTGGTATCAAAAATAAGAACATAAAAGTTCATTGAATTGCTAATTTTTGGGGTATCGCTGTTGAGGTTTTTCATTATGCTTAGTTGTAATGCTCTTTAGTGATTCTCATTCTTTTTGTTTGGCTTCACAGTGGCTCTATGGTTTCCGCTTTTTTTGTTTTCCCATTTTTTCCCTTCCTCTTTCCAGAGAGTTGCTAGTGTTGCTGCGCTTTGTTATCTTTCATTGTTATTATTTGTTTTGTTCTTTATATGTTAGCATTCATTGGAAAATAATAATAATTCGAGAGTTGTTAACCAAAGTGATGAAATATTGATGAAGCCTGAATTTAATCTTTTTTTGTCGGCGGTTAGATGTGGGTATGGTGGTGGAAAGTGAGCAATGGAATAAATATTATATACCTTCTATCTGTTCCAATTTTCTGACGTTATTGGGTTTCTTGCTTGATATGCATTTTATTTCTTCGGAAGATCTTAGTATCCAAGAAGGGTATTTTTATGCATTTGAAATAATTAAAGCTTTATTAGGTTATGCCAATGTTAAGAGTTAAGAAGGGATTTCCAATGACTGGTGATCCCGTTTCAAAATTGAAACTCTCTAATCCATATCCCAGGGGTTGTGACCTTTCTACTTGGCTTTCTACTTAATCAGTGTCTGTGTCTGGATTGTCAAATTCAACCTCTTAAGCTAAAATGGGGTGCTACTCTTATTTCCACAAGAAATAATGCCGAAACAATATGTCGGTTCCATGGATCCAGTCTATGGCTCCCAAAACGTAGCTGATCCAATTGCTGGCAATAGTTTTATCCGTTTCCTTTGCTAGCAGCAACAGTGTTTAGATTTTGGAGCTTCTTTGAACTCCTTTTTCCCTGTTTTGCTTGTTTTGCTTCGGCTGTTGTGGTGGTATAAGGAAGCTCTTACTTGTTTTATTTCTTTTCAACCTCTCTTTTATGTAAATCCATGTTTTACCACCCAAATTTCAGGTCAAATCTCGTCAACTTGAAGTTCCTTTTTTTTCTTTTTACCCCATCTATGTAGGATAGAGCTTTAGTGGATTGGTACTAGGAAGTGGTTATACCAATTGAATGAGTTCCAGCGTTTGGAATATAAGCCGGTACGAATTCTTACTGCTGACTGTTTTGCCAGTACGCTTTCGGTGTTTTGCACATGGAAGGCTTTTCGGATGTCTAGTAATTGATCTCGATACTCATACTGCATTTATATGAAATGCTAAATGCGAAGTCATTTGCTATCATGAACGCCACCCAACCATCAACTAATAGACAACGTTAACACGTAGTGCATGCTCAAAATTATCATTACCTGCGGAAGTTCCTAAGCAACCTATTCTCTCATTACTTGATGCCATTCCAGACTAATGTTGGTACCTAAATTCATTAATCTAAATAAACTAGAAAGCATCCAAAACACATGGTTTCACATAATTTGTATGCTAGTAAATAGAAGGATCATGCTAACAGGTCAATAGTACAAATCGTTATTAATTACCCAAAACTTAGGTCTTGTGTTTAACATCTCATATACCTAAAAACTATTTTTACCTAATAAAAAAGAAAGGGTAAAAGGGCAATAACACCTACAATAATAGCAAGTACGGTTCATTTCCAAATATTAATACCTGTGAAGTTGAAGTACAAGCAACTAAATTGACAAGTACTTTTTTTCCCCTCAAGTAATAAGATATTTTGGTGTTTACAATTGTTTTTTACCAGTTAAATGATCTTACGTGAATGCTCAATGCTAATAAACTCTGTTTTAATTTTATTAAATTTACATTTTCTTATTTCATAGATGTTCACTCTATCTTATAAGTTAATCGAGGTGGGGTTGGGAGGCAAAATACAACCTGCGGTAAATGTTGAAATCATAAGAAAATATATAATGTTCTATCTATTTCCTTGACGTCAAGACGGGAAGCTGCGAGTTTGAGCTCCATGACTCCTCACAAATCCATTTTTTTTGTTTTGTTTTACATGCACTTTTCTAATAATACTACTTCCTAGTTTCCTAAGAAGATCAGATAAAGAAAAGCAACACTTCGCAGCCGCAACACACCAAAGTACAAAAAAGGTCTAGGAATTCCGTCAATGTAGCAGCACTGTTGAAAAGTATTAGCCTATTAATTCGGTAATATGTTTTGACATTGATATCCTAGAAGTTGTTAAAAGAGTCTTTCTAGACGACAAAATCTAAAAACATAGTAATCCATTCACATTAGAAGTTAAAGTGTAATCTTTTGGAGCAATCTCTCACTAACAGCTTTGGAATAAACACATTAAACACACTGAATCACTCATCAGCTGAGGACATAACTCAGCGCAGAAAAACAAAGGAATAAATTTAATAAATCAATCTTTAGGTTTTTGTACAATGTTAAATAGATTGTCTTTGAGATTTTTCTTATAACTTTCAGTCTCTCTTTTGACACATCGTTCATAGTATGCCATCCCCTCACTCTACTGTCGCAAAAGCCAAAAAGCCAACCCCATCGCTTGTTAGTAAGCTCGTAGCTTTTTATATAAAGCGAAAAAGGCCAAAAAACGCAGATGGCTCAGCTAAAGGTGCCGCGTCTTCCAAAGCCGGCCGTCTAGACAGTCTGCACGCAGCTTATTCCAAACAGCTTCGTCTCCTGCTTTCAACATTCAGAAAGAAACAAAACGCTAAGCCCTCTCTTCCTTCTCCTTTCTAGACGGAATCAGCCGCAGTTCGCTGTCCTGAATGTCGTTCTCCAAATTGTCACCAGAAAAAATAAATGAACAAATAAAAACGAAACTTCCCTAATCTTGTGTGCTATGTGGATGTGGTGGGCCACATGGTTGGTTCTTGTTCATGTAAATTTTAGAATAATGGGCCAATAGCTGTAATTGTCCAGCCACTTTTATTTTTATTTTTTTATATAATATATTCTTGCGGTGCACTTGAGTGCGAAGAAACCGATTTATTGACAGTGTGAATAGACCATACTGCGATGTGTGATTTCCAAAGAAAGTTTGCTTTGCTCTTCGTGTGTTTTCCTTTGATTCACTACATTTTCATAAAATATCCTTCAAAACTATTCCGGATGTAACAAAACAAGTGAATTACTCAGAGATCTTAACCAAAAGCTGTCTGTGAAATGTACTGACATCTTGAACAAATATATCATCTGTTACAGTGAAACTTAAATAAAAAGAATATTTTTTAATTTTTGAAGTAGTTTTTTGGTTCTAACATGGCATTAGAACCCAAATTGAATATGCTCTTCTCTATATGACTTCGAGTCTAATATCACTCATATGGAGGTACGTGTATAATTTTTATAATAAAAATTAAATAAAAGAAATATTTCTTTAACTTTTAAACTAATTGTATTAGTGTTTAAGTTTTTTGACATAACAGCTTCTAAGGAACTTCATTGTATATTTTGTTGAGCTTAGTATGTTTTGTGAAGGAGGAGATTGTTGAATTGAGTGAACAACGAGGTTTTGGGAAGATACGGAAGTACATTGTAGCTTGTCTGTGTCTTAATTACCATGATTTCTGGGAATCAATATTCTTACAAAGTCCTACGCAGAATTAGAGGTCAGTCAACCGAATTTAGTACAACTAGCTGTTAGGTGAGTTTTCACTGATGTTTGCGGAGGAAATAGATAGGAACAACCTTTCGGATATTCATTGTTTTTCTGTAAATGGAGTTTGTTTAATGTGAAAGGTGCAAAGCAAAAAGCAAGGCTCATGTTTTGTTGCTTCGAGATTTTATAATTAGTCAACTGTTCATTTGCGGGCGTCTTTCGGTTGTTTATGAAGAACTGGAGCTTCAAGAAAGCGAAGAGCCTTCATGTTTAAACACTAACGTGGTCGGTTCTTTCGTGGCACTGGCTTTTTGTGCGAACCCCCCGGTTTTTTGGTGGTCGGTTGTTAGACGAAAACTTGCGACCAATTTGAAACTGGGTATTTGTTTACTTGTTAAAATTAAATCCAATCAAAATTATTTAAGATTTCAAAAATTACAAAAGGAAAAAGAAGCCTGCAACAAAGACCCGATTACAAAACAAAAAATCACCGTACAAAAAGTGGGTTACGTCACGTGAAGTTCATTGTTCAAAGCAATATGAGAATTCTTTTTCTTTTTTTTGGTATTCCAGTTTGCCGGCCGGCCAGAAGTCCGATCAAACAAAAATAATATGCCTGACCAAATGAAATGTGAACCAAGAATGTATACCCAGAGAGATCAGTAAATAAATAAATAAGGGGAATGAGATAAACTAAAGGAAGAACAATATGCAGAGCCCAGGAGAGTTTTTGTTTGGTCACACAGTCACAATCCCTTCTTTGTAAACACTTTATCCCAAAAATTAATTCTTGTGTTACTTTCACGAATGATGCTAGTCGGCTTCATGGTGGCAGCCATTAATTTAGATTTCCGGTGCATATTACGTTCTTTTGGTGTCAGAAAAAGGAGTTGTAAAATTTGCACTGGCTATGACCCTTTACACTCAATTTGGATCAGAAGAGTTCCGAGATGCTTTGCATGTAAGTTTTTGAAGATAATGGTTTTAAATGGATTAGGCGAAAAAATTCTTTACTTTCTAAAGTAAGGTTACTATTGCAGAATTTGAAAGGTAAAGAGCAAAAACTAAAAAGAATCATGAATGAATTTACATAGAAACATTTGTAAAAGTTGCTGAAATATTAATTTTATTGATAAAGAAGCACATAAAAAATTATTTTTATTTAAAAATATTAATTTTTTTAGATAAATATTTTGTTATATTATAATTAGAAAATTTTAAATTTAATATTCTTTTTCATGCACTTGTAATATTGAAATATACTTATTTTTTTATATATATTATTTATTTATAAATAAATAAATTCACATATTCATAAAAATAAAAATAAAAATAAAAATAAAAAAAACAAGATATTTTTTGGTACTCACGAGAGAAGCGTTTTGGTTCAAGCAAGTCTCCAGACTGCAATTCATCCTCTGTAATCCTAGCTATTTCTGACCCTATCCTTCTACAATAATCATTGCTTGGAATAGTCTCTCTCTTTGGGAGCAATTTACTAATGAATTGGATACAGCTAATTATCAGTGACGTCTCACCCCCAGATTTTAAAATCGAAACGTTGGTAATATCTTCTAATCGGTTGAAAGCCGCACCAGGTTGTCACCACCGATCGAACAAAACGTAAAATTATCACAGCATGAGCAAATGTAAAACTAATAAGAAAATTGAGATTGTGACATTTCCAATGAAAATGGGAGCTTAACGCGCAAAAAACAAAAAGTAGGATACATAAGCTTGAGAGCGTCTATTGAACAGCCAAAGCTGTTCTCCATATTAAACAACAAATTCCTTGACTCGTAAGGCTGCCTTTTGTCTCCACCATAAGACTCCTTCCTGTTGCTTCCAATAAATTTTGCTTTCCTCTTGCTTGTCACCCGGTTTTCATCAATCTGAACCCTCTTCCGCCGCAGATACAGAAATTTGAGTTTGACATGTATCATCGTCCTTCCTTGAAGAAGATAAACTGGAGATGCTTTTGTTGCATCTTCAGTGAACCTGAACCGGAACCGGAAAAGAGGTATGCTTTTCTAAAGCATATTGGTTTACCCAGTTGTTAAATAGTTAATCCTTTTTAAGTAAATGTTTAATTTTTTTGAGCATCTTTTTTTCTTTTTTATCCTAAGAAGTGAAAGCAAGAACAGGGATTATCCATGGGAAATATACTCTCTCAAGGAGCTAGTTCATGCAACAAACAACTTTCATCTGGATAACAAGATTGGCGAAGGCGGGTTTGGTAGTGTTTATTGGGGTCGAACAAGTAAAGGCGTTGAGGCAATCATGTCTTCCTTTTTTTCCTCCATTTTCCGTTTCTCCTAATTACAGAAAAACTAATGGAGTTTTTCCCCCAAAAAAAAAAGAAAAAAAAAAGATGCGTCACTTGTTTTTTTGATATTGGACTGTCCATGATCTACCAGATTGCTGTTAAACGACTGAAGGCAATGAATGGAAAGGCAGAGATGGAGTTTGCTGTGGAAGTCGAAATTCTCGGTAGGGTGAGGCATAAGAATCTCTTGGGTTTAAGGGGATTTCACGCTAGCGGGGAGGAGAGGCTAATTGTCTATGATTACATGCCTAATCATAGCTTGATCACCCATTTGCATGGTCACCTTGCTGAGGATTGCCTGCTAGATTGGTCCCGGAGAATGAGAATAGCCCTTGGATCAGCAGAAGGTTTGGCGTAAGTAACTATACGTCTTTCTTTTTTGATCTTTCTTTTCGAGGAAAAAACGAACTCTTCTCGATATTTCAACAACTGGCCGATGCGCTGCAGACAGATTCTTTTGGAAAACTCATCAAAGATGCTTGTTTCCCAAACGTTTCTTGTCGATGTTTACCATAGCTTAAATTCTGGCCTTCAGAATAATTCAATCTCTGATGTTTTCCAATTCACTGATTTGGCAACTGGTCTTTGACACTTATGACTTGATTGGTTAGGTACTTGCACCACGCGGCCGATGCTCATATAATTCACCGAGACATAAAGGCAAGTAATGTCCTTTTAGACACTGAATTCGAAGCAAAAGTCGCTGATTTTGGGTTTGCGAAGCTGATTCCAGCCGGTGTTACTCATATGACTACTAGAGTAAAGGGAACACTGGGCTACTTGGCTCCTGAATATGCCATGTGGGGGAAGGTTTCTGAGAGCTGTGATGTCTACAGCTTTGGTATCTTACTTCTAGAGATAATCAGTGCGAGAAAGCCATTAGAAAAACTCCCTGGTGGAGTCAAGCGCGATATTGTGCAATGGGTCACACCCTATGTCCAAAAGGGTGCATTTAATCATATTGCTGACCCAAGGTTGAAGGGCAAGTTTGATCGAGATCAGCTTATATCGGTGCTCACGATTGCACTGAGATGCACAGATAGCAATCCCGACAATCGGCCCAGCATGACGGAAGTGGTGGAGTCGCTCAAGATTGCTACTGGGAAGAGGAAAAAGGAGGTACCATATGTGGAAGACGAGGTTGAAGAAGACGAAGAAAAGAACAAAAGTGATCCCAATTTTGAGGGGCTTGGAGTGGAAGTATCTGATGTGGGTGCCGCTTGGGTTCCCAAATCCAAAATTTGATGATATTCTGGATTTATTTTTGGAAATCGAGATGTAGCTTGTGGGCATAACTGTTTTTTCACAAGCTATGTAACTAAGCAATGTGAAAGATAGTGTAAGTTAATCTTCCATGGTGGATATTGGAGACCAAAAGGCACTGTACAAGTTCTTCATTTTCCTTTTTTTTTTTTTTTTATATCCTTTTGTCGCTGTGAAGAAAGAGAATTCTATAAATGGCTTATACATTTGGCTCTTGGTGGCACGGTATATAAATTTCATAGTCAATGTAATTTCTTAGTCCATTTTCAAGGGGTCAAGCAATGGGCACGGCCTTCCATCTCTGTGAGTTAATGACACTGGCCCTGTAACCAATTACAGTGATCTTTGTCCCTTTCATCACGCAATTCGATTTTGTTACTATTTTTTTTCAATTATTTTCAGCCTCCCTTTTGATTATAATGAGTTGTTTAGTAATTTAGTTTAGACGTCAAAAAGGTCCAAGTTTTGGCGGGAGTTAAAACTATGTTTCATACTTGATTTATCAAAAGCCGCCAACAAACCTATCATCGTTGGGCGATGAACAATCGATGCATGTTTAGAACATTTGTCTTTTGAGTGATGATTTTTTTGTCTACGAGAAACGGGCTGAGAATTTTAGCAAACAGAAATGAGTGGAGTAGCTCCTCTCCCTTTTTGGGCCATAAATTAGAGTCTTTCACTTTGGGCCAACGAACTACGCTCTCTCTTCTAATTGAGGAAAAAGTTTGGATTTTAAAACTTCGGCCGAAGACGAAAAAGCCCAAAGGATCGGAGACCACTCGGCTTGAATTTACGGCTCCTCTTGTTCGTCATGACTAATGTTGACATTTTGTTGAAGAGGGGGCAAATAGTGGAGGGTCTATACAGTGATCCAGGATGTTGGTGGCCCCTTTTGGAAGGGAGTTGCAGATCCTATTAGAGATCGTTCTCCAACTCTAGTGCATAAATCTACACTGCACGAGGAAGATGAATGTAGAGAACAGAAAATGATAAACTATTGGCATGTCGTCACCCCAGGCTATTTGAAAGTCACAGTCAAGTCAATTGATATCTCATTTACATAGTTAGCTTACCAGTCATAACAATTTCAACACAAGGAATTCAGTGTTGTGAGAGCATCACCCCAAGACATTAGAGAGTCACAGTCAAGTTAGTTGACATCTCATCACCAAATTAGCTTACTAGTCATAACAATGGCCACAAAAGGAATTCAGTGTTGTCTCTCTAACAGCTTTCTGTTACGCCCACCAACGCTAGTTTCTCTCATTGATGACCACAATGTTTCTCTCTCCCTTCTTTAACTCTATATAAACAACCTAAAGGGTCTCTTGTTTATCTTTTTCAACCTTTTCAATACACATAGTGTTTCCCACAAACTCTATTTTCCACTTGGCATTTTTTGTTTTTCTTTCAAAATGGCTGAGAAGCTTGCGTTTCCACTCCTAAACATAGTGAATGTCACAATTCTTTTTCTATGAAGTTGAATGAGACCAACTTCATACCTTAGGTCACATAAGTCCTTCACACCTTAAAAATAATAGGTTTTACCACTACATGAGATTGTTTGTCCGACTTGCCATCTCCTGGTTGATGGTAAGCGAGTGCCCAATCCTAATTATGATAAGTGGGAATAAAGTGACAGTCTCATTTGTTCTTAGATTATTACCAATCTCTCGAAAGAAATACTTGATATGGTGTTTGAACTGGATCACTTCACACTAAAGGCAGAGGATCATGAATACAAGCTCCATTCAACTTTATCACCTTCACAATGTTGGGCAATTGCTTTTAGTCTATTTGGCAAAATTTAAAGAAATCTGTGACTAGCTTAGTTCCATTGGAAAATTCATTTCTAATCCTAAGAAAACATTCGGGTTACTTGAGGGGTAGGTAAGGAATATGAAGCTTTTTTGGCCAGCATGTTTAGGTCACCAATTCCTTCTCATCAAGATGTTATTGTTCAACGTTAGTCGTATGACATATTTCACATTCACTACCACCTTGCTACGAATGAGCATTTTATTTTCTTCACTCAAAAAAATAATCACAATGGTTAGTCTTCTAGTTATGGATAAGGTATACTAGTAACTCCTTCGTTTCATTTTCATCATAGGGTGTAATAAAATGAAAGAATGATAATATCTCGTGAGTGAGTAAATCCTTCCATATTGCTATAATGATTTGTACAATGGAAACCTTAATTATATAGGCATAATTTCTAGTCTAGATAAGGACTACAATGAATAAAAGGAATATTAATTTAATTACAAGACTAGTTTGGCAACATATTTGGTAATGCATGCACTTTTCTTCATATGAAATAATAATTTTTTTCAAGCCAAAGATTTAAATAAATTAAATATTTTGAGCTTGGAAAGTGTCAGAATGTCACGTCACCATACAAAAAGTAGAAGTGGAAAAGCATGGCAACGTCCAAAAGGAAGGAGAATTGGGAAAAAGGTGTGCGCATGTCCCACACGTGCCACATCATCAAAGCAAGAAAAGAGCACTTTAAAGCTGTGTGTGTGTATCTCATGTGCGTCGTCTTCTACCTTAATGCACCCAACAGCCCGACTTCTCGAATCTCTAAGAGTTTTACAAAACATCCAAGGATGAAATAAGAGGTATTTAACTTAAAAAAGAATGGTCATTTTGTTACTATGGAAGACAAAAAGAATCATCAATCCAAATGATGAAATTTTTTACTCAAAATACAAAAGATTTTAGGGTTTTTCATGGCAGCATTTTTTGGAATCAATTTGATATTGATTCTTCATCAATATGAGATGTTTTACGTTTATTTTTCAACCAGTATAAAAAGGCAATCAGATTGTATACAAACATCATCAAGAAATACAAATTACTTTTCTCTTTATTCTTCTTATTGTTCTTGGTATTTACTTTAGTTTTATTGTTATTTTTATATGAATTTCTAAAATATTTTGTAAGAATTCGGCTTCTAATTGAAAGAAGGTGCCAATGCATTTTTCTTCATATGTTAGTAGATTGGCCGATTGTTCCTTGGTAGAAATGTGATGCATTACAATGATTCCTTGGTAGAGTTTTCCCCTCACATAGTGACATTATGTCCTCATGTGATTTATTGTGACAACAAAATTATGGCTTAAACACAGTTTAAGCAGCTAGCACAATAACTTACACACACTGTTTCATTTAAATGAAAGGATGGTATCTCAAAAAGAATGACCCGATCTCAAACCTTCATTTCCCCTCTTTTTTCTCTGGCCTTCTATTATTTCAAAAAAAGAGCAAACCCTCCTTCGATTTTCTGTACTTGTGTTTCACCAAATATGGGTGTTTTTTTGCTACAGTAGAGGGAGCGTCTCCACTGTAAACGTTATTCGTTGCCTTTTAAAATAGATGGATCAAATTTGTGAGGATAACGGTGAAAAGGTTCTCAAGCTCAATGTTTTTTAGATCAACCTTAAATATTTGGTTCATTTGCGTTGTTGTGTTGTATTTATATGATTTATAACTCGTTTAGACCATTTGCTGCATTTGTGACAAATATGTAAAAAGGGTTAGCTTTCTAAATTGTGATCCAAAAACCCTAATTTGAGTTCTCGTACACAAGGTTCAAAATTAAGCTCTAGTGAGCTTAGGATACATGCGAATCACACGTTAAGATTAGCGGTAGAACTAAAAGGTATACTCTCTTGTAAACTTTCCAAGCTTTCGTGGAAAATGGCTTCAACTAAATTTGGTTGAAGGACGATGGTTATAGGTGCCTTTGAGAGGGGTGAGCTTAGATCTAGTGTGATTAAACGATTGATTCTTCTCTACTGTTGAAAAAATTATTCATGCATTGTAATTACAATCAACTGAAAATATTTCCTATTAAATGAATGAATATTGCTCTACTTTCACATAAATTTGTTCTTGATAATTTGCTCACTGCTCTCAATAATTCTACTTCAGTTAATTTGGATAACTGATTTACCTCCTAACAAGCTTATTGTGGTACATGCAACTAGGCATTTCAACTATAAACTTCTATCAATTCTATCCTAACTCTTAATGAATTAAAAATTGTTGAAATAAGAAATAATAATATAAAAAATTCACCCTCCCACTTTCGATATGCCTCTAATATCTTCATGTCCAATTAACTACTACATTTACAAATTCATTTACTTATTAAAAAAGTAATTTACCCCCCTTTTGGCATACAAGGTACATTTAGGCAGAAAAAATATTAAAATCCAATTGAAGCCACCCTTTCTTGCATTGTAACATAATCTAACAACTATTTCCCCTTTCTACTCTACGAATCCTATTAAAGTTGATGGCAACCTAAGGAAAGGTTAAATTAAATTACAAAATTTTATGTGTTTTGAATTTTTTTTTCCTTTGTAATTTAGTATAGATTGTTGGAAAAGGCATGTATGTATTTGTCTTGATGATGACAAATTGTTGAAGTGATTTTTGAAAACTAAAAGAGCTTCGCTTACTCAAAATTGGTGCTATAGATAAACAGAATATGGTGAAGAAGAAAAGTATTTTTGTTCTATGATATTATAATATAACACAAGTTCTAACACGAGTGTTATATTTACATATATTTTTTATACTAGTATGCATCAAAATCATGTGAAACTTGAGATACTAAAGCTAAAAAGATAAAACTCTTGACAATGCTACAAGTTAAAGTAATGTGCTTATAACTTGGATAAAATCATGGCTTACAGTGGCAGGGTTGCTAGATCTAAAATTAATATCCAACTTTACATGTCTTTTCTTACCTTAAAAGAAAACAAAACACATCATTTGGAAGATAAGCTTGAAAGGCAAGGCATAAATATTGTTCCAAATCTTCAAGGATGAGCAGACTAACAAGTAGATTCCATGGTAGCTGCTTACTAATGAGCTGTTTGAGCAATATGGCCTTTTGCATTTTGAGGATTTTCTTAAGGAACTCATGACAGTGCAACAAGTAGGGACGTGAGTTAGTTTCAATCATATTTTACTCATCTTCTTTTCCAAGTAAGGAAGTTGTTGTCTGAGTAGCAGGTTGGTTACTTCATTGGCGATGTTAGAAAAGTGACCTCCCACACGCCAGGAAGAGCATGCTCCTCACGTGACATCCACATTAGCTTTTCTAACCTGAATGAGTGACCCAATTATGATCCAATCCAATGACAACCCACGTATAACCTAAGTGCGACCCGATGCACACTCAACACCTTTACAAACCCTAACAACAATGAACTGAGAAAATTGGCTGGAATCCTCATCTAATTCCTCTTGTAAATGATTCAATTTTGTTTTCTTTCCAATCCTTTTGTAAATCTATAAAGAAATCCTAAGGTATCAATTGTAATTAATGGAGAATTTATTCAATAATCAAACAAATTGCTTCCAGTTGCCTTTCACTATGTTTTCCGTCAAGTTTAGGTTTTGGTGATCCTAAATCCTTTTCTTTTCTTTTATAATTCTTTTTATGGTATCAAAAGCCTAAGGCTCATGCATGAATACTTGGAAACACTAATTATTTTTTCCTCCAATTGTTTTTCAAAATCATTGATGGCTTTTTCCTCTTCTAGTGAGTTCTCTCTCATTCTAGCCACCTCCTTTATCCTACTTGTTCCCTCTCTTAGCTCCTTTGAATGCCTTGATAGATCTAACTACATGGTCTGGAAAATCCACCTAACCATGTTTATCCTCTACTATTGTCTCCTCCTAATTTTGCATGGGACCAAGCCACCACTGACCAAAACTATCACCCTCCGAAACAAAACAACCACCCATAACCTTGACTGCACTACACGGCTTATTCAAGACTAAGCAATGCTCAGTTGGTTGATGGACACCTTTACCAATGGTGTCGTGACTCAACTAACGAATATGAAGTCCTTCATTGATGCTTGGGTGGCCATCAACCAAATGACCCAAGTGCGACACGATGCATGCCTGACACCTTTGCAAAACCTAGCTACTATAGACTGAGAAAATCAACTAGAAACCTCATCTGATTCGATTTTGTTTCCCTTTCAATCCTTTTGTAAATAAATAAAGAAACCTTAATGTATCAATTGTAATTAACGAAGAATTTATTCAATAATCAAACAATTTTTTTTTACCACCTCTCATTGTGTTTTTCATTGAGTTTAGGTTTTCGACAATCTTGAATCCTTTTCTTTTCTTTTCCAATTCTTTTCAAGCAACCTGAAGGAAGGGATCAAGGTGAATGTGTAGGCATGCAAATCAAACTTGATATCAGGAGCCATTGGATTGGCTTAAGGTAGCTCTTATATTAATTCTTAGGTGATGTAATGGAAGATTGTCAATAATTGACCTATCTCTAAAAAGTCACAGTTGTTAGTCAAATGTGTAACTCGTACAAAAATGCAAGAACAATGAGCCAAGGGGCTTTGTTTCAACTATGATGACAAGTTTGCTCCTAGCGACCATTGTAAAAGGTTGCTTTTCTTATAAGAAAACTAGCTAAGTGAGGTGCAAAGAAAGAGCTAAAAGATAGGATGAAATGGTGATAGAAAGTCCTCCAACAATCTCCATGAATGTGATATATGGTTTGAAAATTCCATAGACAATGCAAGTATCAGGCAAGTTAGGAAACTATCCTCACCAAGTCATCTTCCTATTCAACACTAGGATCACACATAACTTTGTAAGTGCAGAGCTTGCTCACAAGGCCAATTTGAAGGTGAAAGGCAAAAGGTGCATCAATGTAACAATTTCCAATGGCTAAAAGATAGTGAGCAAAGGGGTTTGTAGACATTTGTAATTTGGGGCACAAGGTTTTCTACATGGTTTGACTTTTATATACTTTAACTTTAAAGGCACTGACATTGTATTAGTAGTGTAGTGACTACAAACACTCGACATGGTCTTATGGGACTCTAGTTGATTGTACATGGCTTTCAAACATAATGGCCATGCAATGGAGCTTCAAAGAGAGAAGTCACCCTTGAATCAAGTCATTCAATAGACTAAGATGGAGAAGGATTTGAGAAGACATAAGGGACTAGTCTTGTTACAAATCATGTGTTTCATATAAGAAAAGTATGGAAAAGGACTTCTTTGGTGTCCAAAATCTTGAAGGAAGAAGAAATGGTAGCTTTATTTGAAATGTTTCAAGAAGTCTTCAAGGAACTAAGTGGCCTATCTCCGTAAAGGATTCACAATCACAACATCCATCTCAAAGGGAATTACAATAAGGCCTTACCATTACTCCCTTTTATAAAAAAAAGCACAAATTGAAAAGATCATAGTTGAGCTACTTTAATCGGGGGTGATATACCCGAGCCAAAGCATGTACTCATCGACACTCCTTTTGGTAAAAAAAAAAAAAAAGACCTTTCATGGAGATTATGTGTCAACTTTAGAACACTCAATAAATAGACTATGCTCAACTTCCTTATCTTAATGATTGATAAGCTTCACAGTTCTTAATTTTTCACTTATTATGGGATTTGTACTATAGTTACTACCATATTCACATGGTGCCAAGCAACATTGAGAATACCACTTTTAGGACACACATTCACCATTATGAGTTTCTCATGACACCTTTTTCTAGCTCATTAATGCACCACTAACATTTCAGACACTCATGAACAATGTGTTTCAAGCTTAATTTCATAGAACAATCTTAGTCATTTTTTTTTCTTTTAAATAGGAGCAATACTCGATCATATTTTATTAATAAAGGTTGGACTAAAATGTGGTACCTTATTAGGATAAAAGAGCGAGGTATAAACCTAACCAAAACTCATCATTACATACTCTCAACAAAAAAAAAGTCGAAATGAAGGGAAGGGGGGGTGAATTCTTCAAAATAAGAACAAACACATTTAACTCTAAATCTTAGTTGTTCATTTAAGAGAATATGTTGGAGAGTAATTCAAATTGGAATCAAGTATGCCACCTATAAAATTGGATGATGATTGATCATGATCATGATTTGGTACTGAGGATTGAATTTAATCTTTTGATCACCACTACCTCATTGGGGTACTTCAATTTAATATTAACATGAAAATTATGATCCTTAACATTACAAAATATTATTTTTCTTTTTTATTTGGGTTGAATATGTTAATTTTCCACCTTAAAGCAACATAGGATGCTACAAATCTTTTCAATTGGGCTATCTTCAATTTTTTTATCCTTCTCAACTTGATTAGCATTTCTTCTCCCCCTAATAGGTTTTTGTTTACATTTTTGTTTTTTTGTCATGCTAGTTAGGAGATTTTTCTCTCCTACCCTTATAGATTGCGGCTCTAAGTTCTTTTTAGTTCATAACTTAATCTGTTGTCTTGTAAGGACACTCAGTGAGTCAAAGAAAAATGGAAAAGACAAAACAATCTCAAGTCAGTGTTCAAATGGTTGATTCCTTCTTATTCCTTGATCATTTTACCCTTATCATTTTCTAATTGATCAACTAAATAAGTTTGCTCTTGATTGGCCTCCTCCAACTTTGTTAGAATAACAAAAGAACTTTTAACTTGAAATTGATCAAACTCCTACTAGAATCTTTCCCTTTCATTAGTCATTACCAAAAATATCTTACACAAGAAATACCACATCATATGAGTAGAGTTTAAAGTTAGATTTTGCTTCAATTCCTGCATCAAGGCTTGCAACAATTGCATTTGTTGTTCTTATTTTCATATTATTTGTCCACCAAAACATTCTAGTTTCACCACAAGATTCTTTATTAATTTATTTGCTTCAATAATTTTTTGCTTATCATACTCATTCTTATCCCTATATACCTCCTTATCCAATGGGTGTTGATCATCCTCAAAGTGTGTTAGGACGGCCTAACTAGAGAATTATAGGCTGAATTATTGACCCAACAAAACGACTAGCCACTAAAGAGGCTTGCTGCTGGCCAATCTATTGACCCATTGGCTACTAGTGAGCTCATGTGGTAGGAAATCGTCGACTCTTGTAGCTTGACCCATTAGTGTGAAGAGAGATAATAGAGCCCATGTCTCAAATGACTTCCTCCAAAATTGGACTGCGACCCGCACCCCATCGTGGCACCCAACTGTGTATTCCCTAAATGACTGCTCTATCCCTTTGCCCCCGGTTGAGCATCTACGGCAGACTAAAAAGCTTGCAGTTGAGTTTGGGGGGACTTTCCCTTTAACTTCGGATTCCATCCGGGTGAAAAGCCAATGAGCCAGTAGTACCTCTCCTTTGGGATGGCAAGACTTAAACCAGCGAAAGCAAACATTCTTCCCCCTTTCATCATTCTTGCTGCTAGAAGACGTTTAAGCACCATTAGAGCTACTCCATCCATTCTAGAAGAGCTAGAGTGCACAAATCTTGAATGTTCATCCTCCAGAACCATCGCAAATGACATGTCCAACGAAGAAAGAGGCTCTCGAGATAGAAAATTCATTTGTAGTTGTGAAGTACTCAAGTAAAGCTAGCAAGAAGTCCATTAATCTGTGTTCCTCTGTTCTAGCCTCAGTCCTTTCATTTACCCTACACGTGCAATTCCCACAACTACACCAACCAGGCTCGTCAACGGTATCCACGTCAACCCACAAATCACTGAGGTTCGAGTAGAAGTCTCACAGAATCCTAATCATTTTCATTCCAATCAGTGTATAGCGGAAGTTATATCTCTGCATTCATGTCATCTAGGCACCATTTTCTTAACGTCTCCAATATCACTTTGACATTCGTTGTACAAGAGACAAATAAAACTAGAGACTTTTGTAAATACAGTGGTTGGATTAGGTTATGGTCTTTTTCTAATCCTTTTATTTTTAATTTTTTAACCTTACAATAAAAGGATATAAGACAATTGTGATTATAAAAAAAAATTGTACTTCCAATAAATAAAATGAATATACAATGTATAAAATTAAACAAGATAATACGGAGAGAGAAAAACAAGCTCACATGGTTTTGTTTTAAACATGGTTTGACTCAAATAAAATCTATGTTCACTTGTCTCTTAATCAATATGATTAAGAGGATTTTTATTTACACAAAGCATCATAGAGAAACCCACTCCCCTCTTTACATCTGGGTGTACAACTCCTAACTATGTATTCTTTATAACCCAAGGAATTTAGCATTATAAGACCAAATGTCTTGTGACAATAGATCCACATGACCTAATCAAGAGGTGTCATCCACACCTAATCACAAACATGTCTTTCTGTTTAATTAGAGAAACACAAGTCTCACACATAGGGAATTTACAATTAGATTATGAGTTTAATGTAATGCCTACTCCTCTCCTCAAGCTAGACTTTAGTAATATATCAAACACAATACTTGTCTAACTATCTAACAATACAAAAGATTTATAAATTCTTCCATTTATTGGTCTTTAGATTTTTGGACAATAAAGAATATGATATATAAATATATTTATAACTAAACCAATAATCAACCAACCAAGTATATTTAATATAAGTGAAACTCATACAATGGTGTAAATATGAATGTATACAAGGATAAAAGTTTGTTCAATCAACAAAGTAGTTTTGGTTTGAGCACAAACTATCAAATCAAATCAGCTCAAATCAACAAATAGCGAGTTTAAAAAGTCAAACCAAAATAGTTCAAATAATTTAAGATGAAATGCTACTTGATTTTAGATGATGAACGCTTAGACTTGCGTGTGAAATGAGTTTCATTTTTCTGCAAAGTGAACCAAGAATAAAAGTAGCATTTTTCACTGAAATACCATATACTCACCTACGAGATTCTTCCGTTTGCTATGTGTCAAAAATCTCCCTTCAAGATTCAAATTTGATTGTTCAAAATTGCAACAAATTTTTAAGAACTTGTCCACAAATTTTTTAATCTACCTCAGAATCGCTGAGTGATTTTGGTCTTATGGTTGGGCCTTAGCAAGATCGTCCTTAGGTCTAGGAAATTTTTCATCAAGCCACCCAAATTTATTCTCGCCACTTAGTTGATTTCTAACCTACAAACTTCATATCTCATTATTTGAGTCATTTACGAGCCTCTTTGTGACAAGAGAGATGCGAGGCATCTCTACTGAGGAGGGATAATGAGGGTCCTTGATTCGAACGGACACGAGCCATTTGGGTTCTTCATGAGGTGGAAGACGAAGTCCGGGGGAAGAATGGATTCCAAGAAAGAGCTAAGGACAAACTTGTCTATTCTTGTTATGATATTTTGGTTATTTGAAGGGTCTTATCTTGCAAGCAGTGAGGTTTAAAAAAACTGAGAAACGCCACGTGGTTGGGATTGCGAAGAAAGGCTTTAGCATGTGCTGTCTGACAAAAGCAATTTACTTCCCAAAACAACCTTCCAAAAAGAAATACTGCAGTAGAAAGTGATGAAAGCACCACCAGCAAAGGCCATCGTTTCAAAACATAGGCTCGAGTGAGTGGAAGTACTGTCCTAGCTTCGGAAGAAAAAGGAGAAAAAGTGAACAATGATCTCAAAGTCAGGATTAGAAAGGATCTCGAAACCCGCTCTCTCTGAAACCATGTTAATATATATACAAAGGATCTAAATATTCAGCTGATTGCATCAGAATCAGAAAGCAATCGTTTGACAAGATTCAGAAGTGTGCGCCCGAAAGCTTGATTGAGGGATCTACTAACAACTGCTCAAGGAATACATGAGCTTGCCTTTACTTTCATAAAAGTAAAGAATGGGCCTACGTCTAACAAACGATTGGGCTTAAGGCCATTACAATAGAAAAGAGGTAAAACAAAGGAATAAACTCAGGAGCCCAACAACTTCACCACAACATCAGTCTCCAACTCGTTGTTATTCTTATTCTGCCTTAAACCTCCAATCAATCCCCTCTTAAATCTGGCACTACATTTTGGCTTAAGCAGTGTGAAATGATTAACTAGTCTAATCCTAAATCATTCAGCGTGGAGTAAGGCTACCATTATCCAACACCATTGAATTTTATTTTTTTTTGTATCTTTTTCCTTTCTTCTTTTTTCCCTTCTATTTCTATGAGTGTCCGCAATTTAAGTGCTAGGCCTTGGGCTTGATTTGCACTTCTTTTCCATTTTCGGCTGAGTTTTTTCGGCGTTGATCTACCGCGGAAGAATGGGAGTGGAGAATCAAAATGGGTGCCAGCATGCACATCCTGTTCACGCTGGACACGTCCGATGGGCAAACTCGAAATCAAACTTTGGAGCTATTTTAATCTCATGAAGAATTGGGTTTTGCCCACACGACATCACACGCCTCTCGAGGCTCTTCTGTCCACCAAACCAGATATCCAGGAGCCTTTGGCATCATTCCCCGGAGACATTACTAATGGCGGACATAAATTTTTTAAAAGTCCTTCTGTCCTCTTTCATCCTTTCAACGAATACGACTCAGCGAATTTATTTTCCTGCAGGGTTTGAGATTGGCTGTTTTCGGCGTGATCCAAGACTTCTGTGTGGTCTGCTGCCAGCCGCCGAAGCCCTGACAAGAAGAGAAGAAAGCCATCAATTCCCAAGGAACCTTCTAAAACAATGCAATTGGGCGGCGAAGGGCGTGCTCGTTAATATCGATAAAGAAGTTCTACGGCGGAAACATGTTGAAGTCAGTGCCACCAAGGTTTGATCGTACGTGTATTCTGAACTAAATTGCAATCGATTACCTTAGTCGAAGATTAAGATCTCCCGGTCTTCTTTAGATTGTCTCCCAAATCACCTCCTAACATAAAAAAATGAAAAAATGTAGGGTCTCGGGGGAGCTCGGGTTAGAAATCACTTTTCCTTTTTATGCATTTTTTTCTTAGGCCAAATATGAATTTATAATTTTACACAAATTATATTTAAAATATATATATACACACACAAGATTTGTCATCATTTTCTCAACTTCAAAATTTCAAAGGATGAAAAAACTAAATGTTTTCAAAAAGTTTTAATTTTTTTTAAGTCACGTATTTCTTATTTTTTGCGTTTTGACCCCTTCTTTTCTTTTTGAAAGGGATTGATCTTATTTATATCTTTGTATAGTGTTTTATGTTCTTTCTTGTGAATTTTCTTTTTTATTTGTTCTTTTGTCTTCAATGGAATATAATGAATTCTTCAATTTATGGTCACATACATTTACAAAGGTTACCGGAATTTTTTTTGTCTTACAAAGATTCCACCTTATAATCTGACTAATACCGTAAGATAAAAAAAATTATACAAAACTTTCCATCCTATACTTCATTTTGTCAAATGATATGTAACTTATTAAAATATGAACAATGATCTTACCTTATCAAAACAAATATTTAAATTTATGCATATATGATAATGGTTGCTTAAATTCTCAAGTTAATTTTTAAGTTTAATAATTAGCCTTCTAACATAATATTAAAATTTATATTTTTTCTTATATTTTTATAGGCTTCTATTACTTTAATTCCACGCATTACCTATGTGATGTGGCATTGGTCTAGTAATTTAATAATCATGACAAAAGGTTTGTTAAAATATAGACAATAAATTCTACATTATTAAAGAATATATTTAGATTCTTACTCATATAATAATAGGGTCTTGCAACTTTCAATTTAATTAAATTGAGTAGTAAGCTTTTTAACAAAACTATATCTATAACTATAAGAGTAAGTATTACATAATGCCACAATTAACGGATAAGAGTTTTTTTTGGAGTTTTCATAAACATAATAAAATATTGTAATTTTGAGATGACCTTTGAAATAAAGCCAAAAAAATATAGAATTAAAAATTTCTATTTTTATAGTCCTAGAGAACTTCTCTATAAACATAACAAAGGGTAAAGACCACTTATAATCAATCATAAAAATAATTTAAATTTCTATCTTTAAGGTTTACATAAGAGTGTGAGGTTGATCATATAATAACACTTAAAATGGTCTTAAACTAATAGATAACATAAAAAGCATAAACTTTATATAAAAAGGTTAATTTTTATTAATTTCATGTAGAAAACAAGAGTTATCTCTTTTTTAAATGTATATAGACAAAGATTATTTGAAAAAATATTCTCGCCGAGTATAGAATTAGACATGACATGAAAAATTATAATAGATTATCAAAATTATTAAAGAAAAACATTTAGTTATTAAACTTTTTAAGATATTTTTCTTAACTTGTATTTATTATATAAGAAAAAATAATTTATATTCTTATTCTTTTAGTAAAAATAAAAAAAGGTTGTAAGAGAAAAATTTTATTTCTTTAAAAATATAAAACTTTTCAAAAAAATATTATTTTAAGTAAAATTTAGAAGCTTTCAATTTTTATTTTTTTATAAAAATAGTAATTTTTGTAATGTTAGTATATGTTCATATACTTTAATTTTCATTAATTTAATTTATATTTTCACAAAAAATTATATATAAAAGGCCCAAGCCACTTTATCCCTGTTGTGGCCTTTGTAGTATTCAAGAATTGATTCTTTTCTAGTGCTTCATCTACAAAGATGTAATCAGATGCCTAATTTAAAAAATCGTGAGGAAAATACCACAGACAAGAAGACAAGGCATTGAATTTCGGAATAGTGAAGTACAGAGCTAGAAAGCTAGGCAGCTATAGGGTAGAAAAAGGTAGGCAGGTAGACCGATTGCCTGCGGCTGATTATTGGCATTCTGTCGTCTACTGTCCGACTGCCAGCTCGGCGCTGGCCTGCTGCGTGCTCATCTGCACTCTCTTCTGAGCGAGCGTGACAGGGAGAGAGGCTTTTGCTTTTCTCATTTATTTCCTTGTCGAATTGCATGTCGATATGTCTTTCTCGTTCAGTGATTTGACAGGCCATTGCGAAACTAATTGATGAGGAATTCCTTTTAGAGATTTGTTATTTTCTTTTCTTTCTCAAAGAAAATTTAAAGTTGCTGACTTTTTGGTCCATATTTTTTTTCCATTACAGACATCAATTACAATAAAAATGTGATTAGTATAAGCAGTTAATTAACCTATAAAACCTGATTTTTCTGTAGATCATACATAAAATAATTCTACAACTGAAAAAGAAAAAGAAAGTAGTCACTCAAATTTCAGTTACGTTTTCTTGCTTGTCCTCCTAGTGGAGGGTCCTCCACAACTTCTTTTATAAGTCAATGGGTATAAAAGCTTGTGAGCTTCATAATGTGGTGACTGAGAAGGCAGCGGATAACCAACTTCCTGAAGGAGATGAACGAAGGTGAAACATTCAACGTGAAAATTAAAAATAACACAGAGAATGATTAACGGATTCCGTGAATTTTTTTTCTCCCCCTTGGCAGTGAGGTTTCCTGACGCTATGAGTTGCAATCAGTAGAACGAAAAGAACCATTATTTATATTGTTCTCTTATTTTCTGAAATATCAGTATTTTATTTTCTTCTGTGAATCCAAAAAACCAGGATTTAAAGGAAAGTTCATTTATACAATTTAAGCTACAAATGAATTCCATATCATGGCAATGCCACGGGACAGACGACAATAAGCGATTACATCAGATGCTTTTCAGGGTTTCTCCTAGAGCTTTCTCAGCGAGAGAAGAAGACAGCTCACCGAGTCACTTAAACAGCTTGCGGGTAGGTGTAACTATCACATTTCCTAATCGTAAGAATGCTTGCCCAAAATTATTTTGTTTAAAGTGGGAAAAATAGTGAATTGTATATTTTGGAGAGTTCCCTCGAAGAATGGAGTGTGATCCAATACCAAAAGCTTTTCTTACTTAATGAGCCTTAAAAAAAATCACAAGAAGACTGTTGAAGAGTTTAAGTCAAGAAGACCATTGTTCAACCCAAAGCCATGAGTGACAATGTTTGCCAAGAGCATAAGGTTATGTTGTGGGACATGTGGCATAAGAAGGTGTGCCTCTACATCGAGACAAGGAGCAACTAGAGCTACCAAGGATGCATTCATTGAGTGCAAAAGCTACAAGAAAGTTGGACCTTATGCACCATGTTAGCCAAGATAGGATGCCTTATTTGTTAGGTTGTTTAGGATAAGAAGACTCATTCAAGACAAGATTGAGTTTAAAGGATCTTTCCTCCCTAGAAAAAACTTGGAAAGTTGCACTAAGTGCAATAAAAAGGAAGCCAATGACAATAAGGCTTAAGAAAGGTTTTCTACACTAAACCTATGTAGGAGTTCATATGGGGGTTCACTCATGCAAAGGGAAGAATAGAATTAAGACAAGTCAAAGGTGAACAAATTGAAGGAGTGGGCAAGTTGTTGACAAAGCAACAAGACAAACCCTACTTAGGACTATGCCGAGGACATCACAGGAATAGGTAAGGAAGGATGTCATAGCCAAATCATTCTACATGATTGTGACCATGCGGGTAAGACATGCTGCATAAGCTGATAAGGACTAAGGTTCAATGACATATTAAGGCACAAAAGCACTACACAGTGCCTGGTATGTAAAGGATGAGGGAAGATGAGCTGGGATGAACAAAGCCTAACGTGGAAGACAAACATGTGAGAGGCACCAAGCCATCACACATATGCTTAAGCAAGTAAAGCTAGATGCTAACATGGAAGGCCGAAGCAGCACTTGGAAGGTGACCAATAGGCACTTGTGAGTGAAGGGATGTTGACACTATTTGGTTCCTAAGCAATTGTAGAGGGGGTGAATTAGGTTTCTTTTAAATCTATAAGTTTCCTACTTTTAAAACTAATCGTGTCTTCTCATGATTTATATCTCTAATGGATATCAAACATACAAATGACAAACTAATTGCAAATGTAAACTACACTATTCAAGCATGGATAGATGTATTAAAAATTTAACTCACTAGTCACAAGTATGCATTTAACATAAACTGATAGCTTACTAAAGGAATCTAGAAGTTTAAATGCACTCCAACTTAGGAAACATAGTAACTAGATAATAAATCATTTAAGTGATTGAACAAATCATCCAACCCACCTCCTTTGATAGCTTATGAAAGGGTTCCACTATTTTTTTAAGTGATTGAACAATAAGTTCAAGCCACCTCCTTTAACAATTTGTCAAAGGATACCAAGTACAATGTTGTAGTATCAATATAATATAATCCTTCTATAAAAGCAATGAATTCAAGTATAGTGAGGACCAATCTTAGGAAACCTCCAAAATAATAATGCTTTATAGATCTAGGTTTTCAAATTCAAATAAATCTTAAACAATACAATAGATAAGGCACAAATTTGTATACCAAACAACAATACAAGAGAGTATAAGCAATAAGCATGATTGAATTAGGAGTTCTCACAAATCAATATAGGCATGTATGAGTATTTTCAATTTGACCCAAGCCTTTAGCATTTTCTCCTTTTTATCCTTGAAGAAGTCTACCCATTGAAGCCATCAAAGGTGTGAACCTTAATGGCCTTTGTTAGTAACTGTTGGAGCTACTAGCATCATAGAAGGAAAGAGAGAAACAATTGAAGAAACTATGCTAACCTGAATTAGCCTTCTTTTTTTCCTTTTTCAATTTTACTTCTACATTGCTGTTTAGGAGGATTTTTTCTTCTTCTCACATTCTTTTTTTTTTTTTTCCCTTTCTACATGGATGAACAAGCACCACACATGACCACCTACTTTGGTTGACATGCACGTAGGCTTATCCCACATGGGCTTATTTATGGATGGGCTTCTTCAAGTGCATAGATTTGCATTTCAACATATTTTAAATGCAACAAACCCAACTATAATTCCACTACAACCATAGAAAATATTCCTATAAATAAAATCATTTATAACCATGAAAAATATTTCATATAATAGGCACAAGGTCATGAAATAATAATCTTTTTAACATGTATAACATTAGCATAATATCATGTAGGAATTAAATCAATAAATATAATGCTAATTAAATCATCACAAAAAAATCAATTCACATAACTCAACAAACACACAAAATAAGGTGCATGCATTAACTGAGGCATCATCAAAGGTAGCCATTAGGGCCTTTAGTGCAGGAGCTGTTGGACCTTAAATGGGACAACAAGGAGCTACCATGTGGTGATATATGGTGCTTGTTGAGAATACTTTAAGCGGCTATTTAAGACTCACATGTGGGAAAGACAGAGAAAGAGAGAGAGAGAGAGAGAGAGAGAGAGAGAGAGAGAGAGAGAGAGAGAGAGAGAGAGAGAGATGTTGGTTGGGTTGTTAAGAGCCTCAATTGATAAGATCTTTGGGAAAATGAATGGGTAAAGGGAATGTCTTTAAAGGGGTAGGTGGTCTTTATGGCTGTATATTCATGAAAAGAGGAAACCTTTCAGTTCCTTCTATGTATATTTTTATATAAATGGAGGTGGACTCTCTCTTTCCTTTATCCTATTTTCCAACTTACTAACACAAGTTGTACCCTATTTGAAAAAGAGAGAAACCAAGCAAAAGGAAAAGAGAGAGAGAGAAAGAAAGAGAAAGGAAGAGAGAGAGTGAGTTATCCAAAGAAGATGATCTAAGTTGTCCTAGTAATGGCCAAAGGCTAGGTGTTAGGTGGTCTGTGGAGGAACAATCGAGTCATCACAATGGTCATCTTGATGAAGAAGTCTTTATACAACAACCCCAAAGTGTTGTAGATACTTAACAACCTTATTTTGCGTGTTATCTTAAATGCTCACTTTATGGATTAAAAAAAGCTTCTTAAGCCTAGAACTAATGCCTAAGTCAATTCTTACAAAAGATTGGCTTTACTATTTCTAAGGTGGATTCATCTCTTTTTATTTTACATACTCTACAATACAATATTTTTTTCTTATTTATGCTAATGACATTATTTTTAATGGAAGTCCTTAAGCTCCATTTTTTCAAATTCTTACTCTATTATAAAATGAATTTGATATCAAAGATCTTGCAAATCTTCATTACTTCCTAGGAATTGAAGCTTAATACTTTTCCAAAGGTCTATTACTTCATCAAGCCAAATTTGCTTATGAAATCATTCAATGAGCAAACATGGGTGAAGCTTGTGTTGTTTTTACACCTTGCCTTATTCGTCACCCTCTTATTCATGATGGATAACCTTTTTTGAACCAAACTCACTATAGGAGCAATTAATATTGCCTATTAGTATATGTATGCTCCAATTACCATTAATTAGACCTTTTTCAAATGCATACTTCATTTTCTTGTAAATACTCCAAGAAAGCAACTTAGATCAACTCCAAAACTACTTTAATGTAAGGTGGGCTAAAGCTTATAATGATCATAGATCCACTAGTGGCTTCTACATCTTTCTTAGTTTCAACCTCAAATCTTGGTGTTCTTAAAAGCAAAAAAACATTCCTCACTAAAGAACCAAAGCTAAATTTGAAAGCCTTATTGATGTTGTTGTAGAAATAATTTGGATTGAAGTTTTTCTTCATGATCTTCATTACAAGCTTTCTCAATCACCAATTCTTTCTTGTGAAAATCTTATTGTTCTTTATCTTTTCATTAACCTAGTCTTCCTTACTCAAACTAAGCATGTTAAAATCTATTTTCATTTCAGTCATTGAAGGATCAAGAATCAAGAACTCTCCATCCACTTCTTTTATTATTATTATACCATAAACATTTTTTTTCTAAAGGACTTTCTTAAAAAAGTTTCAAGCTCTTTGAAGACAAGCTGACCATTCAAACTAACCCATCAACTTGCATAGGTGAAAAGGGTGGGGTGGGGTGGGGGGGTTATTAAAGCCAAAAAAATTCAATAGTCTACCGCATGACCCATTTTAGTTTATACAAACACATCAACATCATTAATCCGTGTAGCTAGCCTTTTTGGTAAACAAGTCCACATCAACCTCATATGAAGCAAGCTTCACATGCCGCCTTTTTCCCTTTTGAAACTCTGGTGGCTCATCAATGCCCTTAGTCAGAAACCTAAAGTAAACACAACATGATATTTAGAGTCAAATCATGCTCTTTATTATTGCAATGAAGTTTATAATGAAAAGAAGTCTTCTTTCCTGACCACGATTTCTTTAAAGATTCAAAAACTTTTTACTCAACAAAGATATATAAATTGGAAATCATTTTTAATTGATTTGTTCATGATTCATTAGGGATTTTTCCATTCATGCATAGACATTTTTTTGTCTATAAAATTAAGCTTTCTTGTATAGTTTTAGTTAAGCAATTTTAAGTTGTTCATACTTTTCCATCTAGGGTTTCTAAGCTTCTATCTATTACTCGAATTGGTTCAAGAATACCAAGAATTTCTTAAAATTCTTAGGTTCTACTTGTGTATTCATTGGCAATAATGGTGCATCATTGTGGGCTTTTAACTACTTTAGAAAAGCCTTTGGACTCCTTAAAAGGATGGGTAAAAGTAGTTAAAGCATACATGTGCTATTGTGTAAGGGTGCAATACATAAATAGTTCCTTCTTTAAGGAATATAACCATTGGATGGGGATGGTTGAATTTATGGCAAGGTTGATGGTTAGATGAAGGAATTATGTGTTCCATAGTATATAGGAGTAGGCACAAGAGTTAAGGTAAGGAGAGACAAGGTTGGAAATTCCATTGGCAAAGATTTTTATGTTTTAGGAAGGTCGTGGATGGTAATGGGTTGAGTGTGGTTGTAAGGAAAAGTATCTACATTAAATGACATGTCTCTATATGTTTTTTATGTAACAATGTAGAAAACATTTATGCCTTTTATACCTTAAGGATATCTTAAGAAAACATGAGGTCTAGACCCAAGGGTTTGTTTATGTTTTGTGTAAGGACGTAAATAAGAATACATCAAACATTAAAAAGTCCTTAGATAGGATAGGATATGGTAGGTTGAAAGTTGATAATTTTTGCCATGGCAATTTATAATTTAAGACATTTGTAATAATTGATTTATTATGTAGATTGCTATCTTAAAAGTAAAGTTTCAATATTGTAAGAGGACTTTAGAGTGGTGGGTCATAAAAGTCAAGTTTCAACAATGTGTTGATCCTTTCAACAAAACCACCATGAAAGGTGATGTAAAGTTTGTCTTTGTAGAACAAAGTAGCTTTATTTCATTATGGTCGGTTGTGTGATCTAGATGATGCCGATGTGCCAATATATTTTAAAAGGTTGTCATGAATGCAAAAGGGCACTACTTGTTTTCCAAATGTAGTAGACAATAAAAATCACTATTAATTATTATAGGTGAGAAGTGTCTTGCCCATAGGTAGAATTGGTATGCATGATGAGCATTCTGACATTATCACGGATAGTGACTTCTTGTTTCCATTGCATGGAAGTAGCTTTTCTAATTGGTCTACTCTATTGGTCATGTGATTTTTTGCACGTGAATCTATAAACCAAGTATAATCAAACGTCATGGATGGAAGGGGGGAATGTAGTAAAATTCACTTATGGGTTGTTTGAGGCACCTTGAGGAAAGTGATATCTCTTTTTAAAAATGATAGCTCTATTGTTGGACTAATGGTAGATCTAACAAATTGGTTGTGATTTTGGCCAAAGGATGTTAACTTGGACATGTATTGCACCATATGGTTCTATAGCAACATGACTTGGATACCTCAAACTTACTATCTGAAGTGGGTTGAGGTGTGGGAGTTCTACATTTAGGAGGTAGAATTGTGGGTCTAGTTGTTAGAGGATGCATTAGAGACAAAGACACAACAAGCAAAGCTTTGGTCAAATGGTCTTGCAAGTCAAGTTGAGCCTTATAGGTTAAAAGGAGTTTGTCTAGGTCCTCTTTACTGAGGGAAGAGTTACAAGTTCACATTGCAATGGTAATGCCTAGGGAGGCAAAAGAAAAGTTAGTCCTTAAAATGAATGAATCATATACTCATTATCTATAATAGGTTTGCTTATAATGAATAGTTGATGACAAACTATTTATTTCATAAAGAAATTCAATGACCCTTGTTAATAGTTTGGAGCTTTAAGATCTAGCTAGCTATGCTTTATGTTGCCAAAACTCCACAAAGTGACCATACTTAGATAGACCATTAACAATGGCATTAAAAGAGGTGTTTAACACCTAACCCAAAACAATTTAATTTCAAGTTGCCCACTTTACATAAGCAATATTGGAAACATTAAAAATATTCCATTCACTGTCGATTTCAAAGACAAACTTTATTGAGCAAAGATAACTTCCATCCAAGATAAGAATGAGCCTACTAGAGTTAAGATAAGGCACTAGGCCTGCCTTCCAAACCAAATAGTTAAGACCTTTTAGTTTAACTCCTATGGCAAGAATAAAAAGGGCACTAGTGAAGGCAACATCATAGTTTTGGCTACCATTTGGGATGTGAAGGAATTTTTTGAGGCCATTGAAAGATTAGACTAGCATCTGTCATAAGGCTCTTTGATTACCAAGTGAAAATGTAAGAGTCTAAAAATAAAGTGAAATTCTTCACTGCTCAAAATAATTACCAAGAATAGAAAGAAAGGAATACTAAAAAGATCAATGTATAAAAAGCCAATATATTTAACAATAGGTTTTCTTTAAGTAGATTGGTCTCTACCTATACAACTAGTCTTTAGCAATCTACAAGGAAAGTAAGACGTATACATTAACATTGCAATTGTTTTGGTAATTGCATAAATCATAATCATGTGCGATTTTGGTCAATGAGGGAAAGGTTTCAAAAGCTTTCCCAAAACCAGTTGCATTATGCTTGATTCTAGTTGACAAGGGAAAGCTTTCAAAAGCTTTCTTGAACTTGGCTGATTTATGCATAAACCTAGTTAATGAGGGAAATTTTTCAAAGACTTTCCTAAATCTAGTCAATTTGTGTTGATTATGACTTGTTTGTGCTCATTTAGTTCAATCATGATGGAGTTTTCCTATCTTGAATGAAGGCTTTCCTTATTTGGATAAAAGTACCATTTCCATAAGTAAGAGAGTGAAGGCAATGTGTGAGGGAGAAAAGTGTGTTATTGATATTTTAAGCCTAGGCTTACAAGGGCCTTATTTTGTACTTTGGCCTAGGTTATTGTAAATTTAGTGAATCTATTAAAGTTAGGGAGCGCGTTATTCTTTCAGGTTACTGCTTGTTAGACTTTTGACTCATAATTTGGTTAATTAATGTTACACAAACTTCTTTATCTTAATGACTAGCCAAGAAGGTGATGCAACAGCTTGATTTCATCTAAACAACTAAAGCAGTGAAAAGTGAAGCAATTGTTAATTTGTCAACATTAGAGTTGTTGATGTTGTTTGAAGATGTTGCCACTTGCCTATACATGTTCCACCTTATGCTAGACATATTAATGGATTGTATATATGTATGTAACTCAAAGAACAAGAAGAGTAGTACTTGAAAAAAGTGAGGAACCGAGAGAGAAAAATTATGTAGATCCTATGAGGGCAAAACTAGTGTAGAGAAGTCATCAATTCTAATCTAACTGTGGAAAATTTACCAAAAGGTTAGTAGATTAAGCTAAATATTGTGGTACATTCCTTGATACACGTTAGAAGGATGTTGTAGATGAAAAAATTGAGTTGATATCAAGTGTAACCTTCTGTACTACTTTTTGGATAGCTTAATAAAATTCTTTACTGTTTGTCAATGGATGTAGGCAAAAGTTTGGTGAAACCACATTAAATTTCATGTTATGATCTTGTTTGGTTGCTATTTTACAATTCCATTTTCTGTTACATAAAGAGAATATCATTGATATGTAAGAAAATAACCAACAACCAAACCAAACCTCTTGCCGAGAAGTTTTAGCTTAATACTCTACATACTACTCTAACAAGCTTGAACAACTTGGTTAAGAAATTGGTTATAAGTATTTTGTCTATATTCATGGAGATTATCTTTTGCTAATTAGAAACATTGAAATGGTTTTAAGTTCTCATTTCAACCTTTATCTCCTTCATTTGATTGATCTTGCTTCACAATTGGTAGATGCAGATACTCCCATCCAAAATCCCCTATGGATTCTGTACTAAAAGGTCCTAACACCAAATCTCAAGTCACTATGTGATGTGCTTTAGAGAAACTAGATTTTGAACCAAAACATCTAGTATGGGAGCACTTTGATCTACAAATGGAGTGAGGTGCAACCTATGGAGCCTAAGATTCATAAGATTAAGGATGTGATGCATGCACTACCTAAAAAGCTCAATCACATTGAGACTTTGATCGCTAGCATGTGAGGCTTTACTGAGGTTATAGCTAGAAGTGCTAATGAAAGGAATCAACGTGACACATTGGTAGGTTCAAATAAGGGCTCCAAAAACCCTAACAAAATTCATAGTGTGCATGATTCTATGAATGGTACGGATGGATCTTTGGACAAGGAGGGCATCTTTACTCCCAATAGTCATTATAGTAGTTTTCGACGGCATGTCATGCATTTTAATTTTCCCCAATTCACTTACGAAGACAACCTTGCAACTCGGAATGTCATAGCTATAGAGTTTTATAAATACCGTGGTTTAATAGATTTAGATTGGGTGAAAGTAACCTCGTGGAGTATGGGTGACTTGTCCATTTGTTGGTTGCAAGAATTCAAGTTGGAATTGGAGCAAACGGGTGAGGTGTTCACTTGGGAACAATTGTGATAAGGCTTGCTAGAGAAGTATGAACTAGTTAGCCCCATAGGTATATGGGTAAGCTTTCTAAATTTACTTAGATTGTCACCTTAGAGAAATATTATAAGGAATTTATGACTTTATTGATGAGATATGACATCTTTAACTACCTTTCAAGAAGTAGACATGTTTGTTAGTGGCTTAAAAGTAGGAATGAAGGTGGATGTTGATGCAAAAAGCTCTTAAACTATTAATGAAGCTATTAGATATGCAATCATATTTGAGTAGCACAATAGTTAGTTACGATAAGGAACACCAACCCTTATGTAGAGAGTGATAAGGAACTCTACTTCTATAAAAGATCCTTTTCTCATTAGGAGATTCTTAACATGAAAATTAAATAGTGCAAAAATAAAGACCTCTGTTTCCACTGCAATGATAGGTATAATATAGGGCAACATTGTAAGAAGAGTTTGTTTCAACTTGAAGCAATATGGCTAAATGAATGGAGTGTAGGGATATAATAGAGTAGGATGAGGTGATGGAAGGAGGAGTAAAGTTGACAAGAATGGAGAAAAGATGGAAATTACCATGATGGCACTATATAGGGTGGATTCTAGTAAGCCTAGGAAGTTTTGAGTGGAAGGATGGTTGAGTGTGATTAAAAATAAGTTGAACTTACTAATTGATAGTGGTAGCTCTCATAACTTCATCCACTATCATCTAGTGGAGCAAATAGGGCTAAAGGTGGAGAAGATTGTAGCCTTTTATGTAGTAATTACAAACAAGAGAGAGATTGTGGGAGATGGTAAGTGTTCAAGAGTGCAAATACAAATTTAGGCAATGACCATGACTTTAGAGCCACCAATGGTAGCTAACATTATTTTGGGAATACAGTGGTTGGAAACCTTAAGGAATATGGTGTTGAACTTTGCTGCTCTCCAATTGAAGTTTAAGATGGATGGGAAGATGGTAATTTTGATTGTTTCAAGATTTGAGTTTACCAAAGGCTATCTAAGATTGAATAGTTTGTGCTTTTACAAGTAAACAATGAAAGGGAGTGTTCGGTGAAATTCTACATGCAAGTATACATGTCAAATAAGAAATATAATAATAAATAAAGATATCATCCCATAGAGACTGATGCTTACTGAACTTACAAATTACTAATGGTTTATAACTCTTAAAATTTATCTAGCCAACTGAAATGATAGAACACTGATTAAACAACTTAATTTAACCTACAGTTGATAAATAAAATATGCTAGAGCATTTGTTTTCACCTAATTACTAGATACAAATGTAAAACATTCATGCTAGCAAGATTAATTCTACTGATGTAATGGCTGAATTTTCTAATTTATTTACTATCCTATGTCTAAGTATAGTGAACCTACTTAACTTATTAACTCATTGTATTTCTACCTATCAATTAAATGAACTAAGTGCATTAAGATTTGTGAATATTCCAGTTTGCACCTAAAGCCACATACATCATATGATATATGTCTATCCATATTAACCCATGGTTGCATATTACATGACGCAGTTACATGTCATCTCTTATCGGTCTCAAATATGCAAATTGAATTATTTAAATAGTAACTAATCACTTAAAAGCATTAAACTTATTAACATGTAATTTCATATTTATAAAATATCTCACAAAACACTATAATCATACAACTCATACTATTGCAATTAAGTTAAATCATAGCTCTAGAAAACAAGAACAATGTAAAAACTTGAACAAAAAATTTTTTAAATTAAAAACACCAAAGTTATTACCAAAATGTCTTCAATTTAAAGAAAGTTTAGATAAATCTGCATATTAAAGGGAGGAAGAGGAGCTAGCTGGAAAAAGGGAAGAAAACAAGCAAAGATGCGCTGTCATGCACCATTGCCATGTGCTACCATGCGCTGTCACACGTTGGTGCCACGTGCCGCCGCTGTTGAAGATGACCCCTGGAGCGCTGATTTGTAAAAATCTTGCACTGAATCGCCACTGAACGGTGTAGATCTAACAAAAATCCCCAGGCAGCGTTCACTATCTTTCGCCGGAAACTGCCACACAAATGATCCAAAACTGCCACAGAATGACTAGAAATTGCAAGTAAATTCTGGATCCGTTCTCTTCTCGCCAGAAAACACCCAAAAATGGCCGGAAAAAGTGATTTATGAGCTGAAAATGGGTTGTCGCCGAAGTTACGAAGGGCGGACGGTCGGCTTTCGCCTGACCGTCGCGCGCCTCTCTGAGACCCACACTATCGCGTGCGGTCTTTGACTCTCCAGCAACCCCTCTCTCCGCTTGCTGGAAGGAAAACCGCCACACCTTAAGCTATTTCTATTTGGTCCTTTTTCCTTCTTTCACTCTATTTGTTATCTCTCCCTCTGTTACCCGATAATAGACCCGAAAAACTCCTTTTTTTTTTTTCTTTTGTTTTGTTCTTTCTTCCCTTCACACGAGTCCCACTCACTTCTTTTTGCTTTTTCTTTCTATTCTCTTAATCTTTTGCTTCATTTCTCTTGTTTTTTTTTTCCTATTTTGAGTTTGCTGCATGAAATAACAAAAGTTGCATAAATATAAATAAATATAACTATAAGTTAACAAATATTAGATTATATATTACCTAAAATAATTAAAATAATTCTATAAAAAATAGAGTTATCAAGAAACCTTAAGAAGGACATCCTAAAAGAATCCATAGAGAAATGCAAGAACTCCTAAATAATTAAAATACCAAGATTTGTTTCTAGAACCAAAAGGACTTCTTCCCCATTGCAACTATGATCATTGAATTGTGCTTTAAGGCAAAATGGCAATTGGTTTTAATAAGGCTTTATAGGTACTCTTATATGTAGAAAGGTTTACTTAAGGATGGAGTAATCTATCCCAATACAAGTCTTTTTTTCCATTGCCATTATTGTTGGCAAGGAAATCATATGGCATTTGGAGGTTAAGTGTTGACTTTTGAGAATTGAATAAGCAAACTATGAAGGACAAATTTCCCATACCCACCATTAATGAGGTGGTTGATGCGTTACTTGGGGCTAATTTTTTCTTAAAGTTGGATCTCCAATTAGGATACTATTAGGTCAAGATGCATGAGAAAGATGTGGAGAAAACTACTTTTAGGACACACGATGGCCATTATGAATTCTTGGTAATGCCCTTAAAGCTTACAAATGTCCCTTCAACTTTTCAATTCCTTATAAATGTGATGTTTCACGATTTCTTGCACAAGACTATGTTAGCCTTCTTTGGTAATATTCTAATATACAATACTAGTTGGGAGGATCATCTAAGGCATGTAAAGGCAATTCTTGATGTAATGCAGCGAAACCAATTATTTGTTAAATTGAAAAAGTGTGTGTTTGGGTGTACTAAGCTCAAGTTCTTAGGCCATGTGGTTAGTGATTAGGGCATTGTAGTAGATCTTGAAAATGTGGAATTGATGCAATGATTGCTGAATATATTTTGATGTTGACAATATTTAAAAAACTATATTTATATACATATAATTGTGATAAGGTTTCAAAATTATATATGGTTGTTCATTATTGGATATCTTATCATTTATTGGTGAATTTTTTGAAAAATATAAACGAAAATAATTTGAATTAAATTAATAATGGAAAGGTTGCTCCTGTGATAAATTATGTAAATCTGGACATTAAATGAAATGCTCATGTGACAAGCATAAATGCATGAATTGAGGATAAAATAGAAATAAAGTTTAATGTCTATGATTAAATTAAATATGGAAATCGTTTGAAAAACAAAACATGCATCTTGTTTAAAATTTTGTCTTAAAGATAGAAGGATGTAGTGGATGGGATGTAAGTGTACTAAACAAAAACAAAAAGGAAAAGAAGAGCACATAAGGGTAAAATTGGAAATAAGGCTAGGGTTATTTGTTGCTTTTCGTTCACTTATTGTGTTCCTAGCCATCTCTTTTCCTATTGAGACCATGATTTCAAAATCTCTATTCTCCCTCAATCAAGCCAAAAAGAGAAGTTTTTTTAAAAGAAATTTTGCAAGACTTTGATGACCCAACGGTAAGAATGTTGTTTCCCTAAGTTTATACTATATATGGTTCTATATTTTGTAGGCCAGGGTTACGAGGGAGGACATGGTTTTGAAAAAATTATAGAGCAAATTGTCTTAAGCAAAAAACGTGATTCTCACTCCTCATTACCGCTGCAAAATAGCATTGGGTAATATTGTTCCTTTCCAAAGCTTATTTTTAATACTGATTCATTGTTGTTTGACTTGTGCTTCATATGTGAATTTTATTTTTAAAGAATTGTAGAATTATTTTTAGACCGTAATTTTTTTTTTGGGTGGATATTTGTTTAAGATTGTTTATGTTGCCTTATAGTGCATAGAAATTATGCTTACCATATTAAATCCATTGAAATTCCAATATTGAATGCAAGGATTGTTGAATCTGTTTAGATTGTGACATTATACATAATACATTAAGATTGTTATGCATAGTCTAATTGGTTGTAGCCTATTGCTTTGAATATCTTTCTTGATTAAATTCAGCCATGTGGTTTAGTGTGGTGTACAAGGCCGTGTGGCTTATTGTAATGTACAAGGTCATGTGTGGCCAAGTGTGTTAAGGTCGTGTGTGGCTAAGTGTGTTAAGGCCGTGTGTGGTATGAATTGTAATTGTATTATTGTTTAAAGTTATGTTGGGCTTTTATGTGTAGAAGTGAATAATGATAATTTCTATTCCGTGAATAGAAATTAAAGGTGTGCTAAATTTGAAAGCATTTTCTCAAATTTGAGTAAAAGGTCCTCTTTACTATTGGTAAGGGGGGTGGAGGTAGGTCCAAGGGCATTATATTGAACCACCTGAACATCTCTTGTTGTTTGTTTCTTGTGTCTATATCTCATATAGCAAAAAGAAAGAATTAAACAACAACTTCTTAAAATTAAGATTAACCCAATCCAACTCCCCCTTATTGGGTTAAACCATACCAACAATGATGGCCTATACAAAGGACTATTTAGGCTTTTCAAGGATTTATGGGTAAAACAGGGTATTATCATCAGTTTATTAAGGGATATGGAAAAATATCTAAACCTTTAACAAATTTGTTAAAGAATGATGCATTTAAGTGGTTAAAATAAGCCAAAAAGGCCTTTGACAAGCTTAAGTTAGCCATGATTTCAGTGCATGTCCTTGCCTTTCCTAACTTTAAATTGCCTTTTGTATTAAAGCATGATGCCTTTAGAAAAAAAAATGGGAGCATTTCTATCTCAGGGAAAGAATCCCATTGGCTATTTCAACAAGGCTTTACACAATAAGCGTTTATAAACCTTAACCTATGAAAGAGAGATGTTAGCTATTGTCATGGTAATATAAAAGTGGAGGCACTATCTCATAGGTAGCCAATTCATTATTTCCACATATCAAAGCAACATTAAGTTCACCCAAGATCAATGACTAATCACCATAGCTTAACAAAAGTGGCTTACTAGGTTGTTAGGATATGCCTTTGTTGTTAAGTATAAGATAGGCAAAGATAATATTGTGGCTGATGGTTTGTCTAGGTGAGCTTTAAAGGTTGCCAAAGATGAGAAAGATGAGGTGGAGGGATCTTGTTGTGTTGTTTCTACCCACATTCCTTTATGGCTCAATTCTATCCATGAGAAACTCTAATATAATACTTAAGCATAAGAGTTATTGGACAAAATTAAGATAAGGAAGCCTTGGATGCTTAAAGTTATAAGTACAACATCATCTTTACAAAGGAAAAATTTTCATCCCTGAGGGGTCTTCCTTGATTCTAGCTATTGTTAGGGAGATAAATGTTGGTGCCCACAAGGGCATGAAGAAAACCTTACAACAAATCCAAAGGGTGTTTTATAGGAAGGAAACAAAGGGTCGTGTAAATCCATTTGTTAGGGAATGTGCCACATGCTAGAAGAACAAGAATGAAAACCTCTCCTTAAGAGGTATGCTTCAACCAATACCCATTCCTAAGTAAGCTTAGGAAGATATCACCATGGACTTCATTAAGGAACTATCGATATCTAAAGGTAAATTAATAATCTTAGTGGTGGTAGATATATTGGAAAATAAAGGTTTTGTTGTGACAAAATCTATTTGTGAATTATTTCTTGAAAAATATTTTTCATATGTACAAAAGAAAATCATAAGAATTAAAAGGCATACAAATTGTAATATTAATCAATGATATTATAAAGTAGTCGAGTTCCTATATTTTTTTATATAAAAAATCTTTATGAAGTGACCTTGAGAAATATCTTATATGGATGATGTTTTAAATGATAAATAAATAATAATAAAATATATTTGAATATATTTAAGGAAAAATGACACTTGCTTTTATGTACTTATAAGGGCAAAGATTATATTACAAGGTAATCACATAAGGCTATACCAAGCTATTGGACCAAGCTGCATTGGCCCAAGATACACTAGTTGTATTGGCTTGAGATACACGGGTTGCACTAGCCCGAGTTGCACTGGCCTGCTGGACCAAGCTACACTGTCTTGTTGGACCGAGTTGTATTGGCCCGCTAAGCAGCACTATGGAAAAACTTATTCGGGAAAATTCTAAATACAAGTGAACATGTCGAACAAGTGATATAATAATGAGTAAGATATCGTCCTATAGTTATTGGTGATTATTAAGCCAACTAATTACTAACGGTGAATAACTCCTAGAATTTATCTAACAAATCTAAATGATAAATGATAGATTAACTAACAAAATTTAAGAAAACTAAATACACGAAATATGTTTGAGTATATGATTTCACCATAACTACTAGGTATTAATCTTGATTATTTATGCTTGCAAGAGGGATAATATCTATGTAATGCTAGAACTTCCTAATTTATTTACTATCCTATGTCTAGGTAAAGTAAACCTATTTAGTTCATTAATTCACTATATCTCCATATGTGCATTGAAACAAATCAAATGCATTAGGATCTATGAACATTCCCAGTTTACACCAAAAGCCATACAAATAATATGGTATATGTCTATCCATATTTAATTTATAATTATACATTACAAGAAGTAATTGCATATCATCTCCTATCGTTCTCAAATATGCAAATCAAATCATTTAAGTGGTAGCTAATCATTTAAAAGCATTAAATACATAATATGCAACTTCATATAAATAAAATATCTTACAAAACATATCAATCATAAGATCAATACATTATAATTAGGTTACATCGTAGCTCTAACAAAAATAAATTAAAGCATAAAGAAATAATGAGGAAGAATAATAATAGTAAATAAAAAAGGCATCTTGAATCTAAGAACAAGAACTTTGTCACCCTTTTTGTCTTATCTTCAAGAAAACTTTGAATTCTTGGCCTTTCTCTTGAGTTATGATTAATTTCTTCCTCCCTCTTCTTTTGCCTCTTCTCTTCTCTTAAATAACGTTTAGGTTTAAACCTATCTCTTATCCTAGTAGAAGTCGGTTTTAGATACCTAAAACAATTGGGTTTTGAACTCCTAAATGTTGGGTTTTATGGCTTAACAAGAAGAGGGGTTGAATTGTTAAACCAACAATATTATGCTATTGTTAGCAATAAAAATTCAATCCAATTCTATAGATAAGTCACACAAGTAACACTAGTATCAAGTAAGCAAATTTCAAGCAAATGATGCTTTATTTCTAGATTAGGCAACAAGTTATCTAGAATATTTCCATATATATATCAAATGAGTTGATTGGTTAGTATCAAATAATTAATAAAGTAATAAGCAACAAATATTAGGAGATATTTAAATCAATAGAGAGTAAGAGAACAAACACCAGATTTACCATGGTGGTTCAGCACTCAATCCTTAAGTCCTACGTCCACCCTTTTTTCCCTAATCCAACTGATTGAAGTCTTCTTTACTCAACCAGATTAAGAGAAAACATTCTCCCTATTGGGTTTTATAGCTTAACAAGAAGGAGGTTGAATTGTTATTGTACCAAAATATTCTTCTTAAAAATTCTAATTAATTACTTTAGCAATTTATATGATAATATACAATCAAACAAAAATATTTAATCAAATAGAGAGCAAGAAAATCAACACCCAATTTACCATGGTGGTTCGACATTCTACCTTAGAGTCCTACGTACACGCTTTTCTCTTTTAATCAACCGATTGAAGTCACCTTTACTCAACCTGATTAGGAGAATACGTTCTCCCTAATCCAAATAATTCATTCTTAAAGGAATTATTAAGTCCGAATACAAATAATGATCAAAAGATCATATACAATAACAAATCCCTAAATAATATGTTAGTTTATGGGATATTGCTGATCAGAAGAGCTATTCAAACAAATATATCAAGATACAAAGCCCCTATCACGAAATCCCCAATTTAGAGAAATTAGGGTTTCAGATTTTCCTCAAGATTTATGTGCAGAAATTGTTTATAAGTGAAATTAGCACATAAATAATGTTATACAAGCTATGATTGATGATATTATCAAAGATTAAACCGAATAGTCGAATATCACCGAAAGCTTATGAACCACCGAATGATGTATGATCTTGAATCAAATGGTAAGTAAGTTGAGTAAAGTATCTTCACAAAGAGAATGCTTCAAGATAAAGGTCAATTGTTCTCACATATACCTTCACGTGCACATCTCCTTATATAGAAGCAAATCTAGGGTTTTCTTTTTGAATCAAACCTGAACCGTAGCCTTCTTCCCATTATGAATAGTAGGCTACCCATCACGTCAACCTCATTTCCACCTTTTGATTCAAAATCTGACCATTCTGACAGCCTATCTCCTCCAGATTCATCCTGTTGAAGCTTCAGCACTTGAGAGAAATGAAGGCAACATCGGGGAGAGACTGAAACGGCTAGGGCATAACCCCTCGAGAGATAAGCGTCTCTTATATGCCCGTAAGTGAGACAATGTCATAACTAGTAAGCGTATCAAGGAAGCTTCTAATGTGATCAATACGACACCGTAACAGGAAGCCTTTGATAATGATTCAGACGACACTGTAACAAGAATAGGATCAGGCAGGGGATCAGGTAGGCTGATGTGAACTTAGGCTGCACCTATAATCTCACAGTCCAACAACAAAAGTCTAATACAATAATAACATATATTCAGCATGTATATCCGGTCCAATATTAACATGGTCCAATATCAACACAATCCAATATCAATACATTTATAATGTATTGCATATATTGAATTTAAGCAATTATATTGTTCTTGCAATTTCACCAAACCAAGTATCATATTCCTAAAATAAAATATATTCAAGTATATCTCATATTTCTTAAAGAAATATTTAAATAATCAATATATTCAAATAATCAACATTTATATGTCATAAATACTTTAAGAATATATATTTGTACACCTTTTACTTCCTATAGTTTTTCTTTTTGCACATTTAGAAAAACATAATTTGAGAATTGATATTTACAAGAAAATATTTTCAGTCATAACAAAACCCTATTTTCCAACACTCCCTAATCCAAATAATTTCCTTTCAAGGAATTCTTAGGCACAGTTACAAATTATGATCAAAAGATCATGTACAGATGAAAATCCCCAAATAATATGGTAGTTTGAGAGATGTTGCTAATCAAAAGAGCTATTCAAGTGTAGATAACAAAGTTCAAAGCTCTTATCACAAAATCCACAATTTCAGTAAATTAGGGTTTTGGATTTCTCCCAATATTTATGTGCAATAAATATTTTCAAATTTAATCAGCACTTAAATAATGTTATACATGGTACAATTAACTAGATAATCAAAGAATAAGCCGAATAAACAAATATCATCAAACCCTTATGAGTCACCGAGAGATGAGCGAACTTGAATCAAGTGATGAGTGAGTTGAAAATATTGTTTCGTTGTAAAGAGAACACTTCAAATGGTTGTAGATCATCAATCAATCTCTTCACGCATGCATCCCTTTAAATAGAGAACAAATCTAAGGATTTTTAAATCAAACATGAGTTGTAGCCGTTCTAACATCCAGTCTCCTCCAAAATCTTCCCATTGAGGATTCAGCACTAGAGAGAACAAAGGTGTCACCGGTGGCTTGTTTATCTTCGAAGGGCGGCGGCTAGGGCACATAATCGAGAATCTCTCTTATGTGTGCCTCTGATAAGTTAGATGACGCCATAGCAAAAGTGATCAAATGTGCCTTTGATAAGTTGGACGACGCCATATCATCAAGTGATTAAAGTGAAAAGCAGGTAGGACTTCTACATTAAATGTGGGCTATGTCACAGACCAATGGTCCAATAGGGTGTGAAGTCCAACACGTAATTACAGTCCGATATCATCAGCAAGGTCTAATCAGTATAGGTAATTATAGTCTAATACTATTAACAAGGTCTAATAATATGAACATAGTCTAATAATGTAAGCACGGTCCAATAACATGAGCTTTTAGTAAGTTCACATTTTGATGTAGTATATATCTTAGCTAGAATTAAAATCAAGCTAGAATCAAGGCTCCTTATGTTCCTACAAGTGCATAAAGCCAAGTATCATTTTTTCAAAAAAAAAATGTTCAATATATTTTTGACATCATTCACAAATATATTTCTCAAAAAGCACTTTAAGAAGATGTTTTATGAAGGAATGTAGGAACCCAGTTACTTTGTAATATCATTAATTGATATTATAATTTGTACACCTTTTAATTTCTATGATTTTCTTTTTGCACCTATGAAAAACATATTTCAAGAATTATATTCACGAATATATTTTTGTCACAACAAAACCTTTATTTTCCAAATTTAAATTAATTGGGATTTGAATTTCTAACATGATTGGGTTTTCTATTTATTTAGAAAACCCAACAATAACAAAAAATCTAATAACAATCATCCAAAACCCAAGCCCATCTTGACTCTCTTGATCTTGATATTATGATTTTGCCATATGATAAGCATCATGTTCTCCATGTTCATCCTTTTTCTCTTTACTTCTTTGTGCTACATAAACAAGATAAATTTAGGTAAATAAAAAGGAGTTCAAATGTTTTCTCACAATTATTAAAGTTATTTATTGCCTAAAATAGGTAAAATAACTCTATAAAAATAGAGTTATCACTAACGCTCTAACAGGAATATTGTTGAGGTGATCGATTTGTTAGAACAACCATTTGTTGCAGCAATCACCTTTTCTACTGTTGCATGATGGAGATTATGTCAAATCTCAATGGGAAAATCTTAATGGGAAGTTCAAGTTTAAACCAAAAGCCTAGAGAGATTGAAGTCTTTGAATCCTATATAATAAGGTGTTCTTTTATGATTCCGATTGATTCTTTTGGAAAGATATATATCATACTTTAAGAAGAATCGAGTTTATGCTCAAGTCCTATAAAAAGATCTCATATCTGACCACTCTCTTCATCAAATTGTGAAACTATTTCATATCTTCAGTAAGATTCCTTTAAACTAATATTCTTGTAAATATTCACTGTTAGATTAAGTTGTTTATGTGATAATTGAGCTTTGATTATCATATACACATAAACCTCTTTGTAAATCTGAAACCCTAACTTTGTGAAAATTGGGAGTTTCGTGATTAGAGCTTGAATTAAGTTTGTTTATCTTCAATTAGCTCTTTGAGAAGCATTATTCCTCGTTTACGTTACACATTTAAGGATTTGCTTGATGTACTAAGGTTGGTTCAACCTAAACTTTGTAATTGTGGATGAATTAACTCCTTGTTGAGGAGTTGTGAAGTGTAAGAGAAGATTTCTCCTAGCTTGAAGCAAAGTAGACTTTAACTTGTTGAGTTGAAGAAGAAGAAGGTGGATGTAGGGCTCAAGGATTAAGTATAGAACCACCATGGTAAACCTATGTGTTATATCTCTTGTGCTTTGATTTATTATTGTTTTATGTGACTTTGTTTGACAACATATTAGAACAAATTAAAACAATATAGAAAAGGGAAAAAGTTTCTGATCTAGACTTAAAACCAATTCAACCCCCCATTCTTAGTAAGTCATAAAACCCAACAAAATAGACTTCCTAAATTTGGTCATTTTATTTCCCTCACACACCCCTACATGGCACTCATGGTAGTCTTGGTACTCTTTGACAATATTTTCAAGTTTTATGGTATGCCTAAATCCATTGTCAATAATAGGGATCCTATCAATACTATTCATTATTGGATGGAACTTTTTAAGCTATAGGGAACCAATTCCAATTTCTCCCAATTTCTCTTTCGGCTATCATCCATAGTTCGATGGACAAATAGAGGTCTTTAAAAGGACTTTGGTGATGTATTTAAGGTGCTTTGTGGCTGACAACCTAAAACAATGGAGCAAATAGTTATCATGGGCACAATATTGTTACAACACAAACTGGCACGAATTTACTCATCACATACCTTATGAAATTATGTGTGGGCATGGTCTACCAGCCTTACTTTCCTACGTGAAGGATATTGCAAAGGTAGGCTAAATGGAAAGGATATTGAAGGACAGGGACAAATTGCACACTTAAAACAGAAGGAACTTCAAAGCAACTTAAGAAAATATAAAGAAAGTGTACGAGAAGAAGCATAAAAACTTGCAATTTCAGGAGGGTGATTTGGTTTATGTTAAACTTTTACAATATTAACAAGTTTCATTGAATAATAATAGGCATAACAAGCTCTTGTACTAACATCAATGGCCTTTTAAGGTAGTGGACCTATCGTTTACAAGCTTAACCTTTTGGCTACCTCTAAGGTACACCTAATTTTCCATGTCTCCAAAATTAAATGTTATGTCCAACAAGTGGCTAAAGACCAAGTGGATGAAGAATATGAGGAGTTCTATGATGTAAAGGAAGCTACAAGAGTCCTATGCCTACGTCATTCCCAAAGGGGCAAAAACAAAATATTGGTTCATTAAAGAGCCAAACTAACATTGGAAGCCACTTAGGAGGAAAAAGACCAATTCAAAGTTTGTTTTCAAGAATTCTAGCACATCTATAGTGGTTACTAGCCTTAAGGACAAGGCTATTCTTAAAGGGGAAGGATTATTACTAGTATTTTGAGCCTAGGCTTACATAGGCCTAATTTTGTATTATGGGTCAAGTTATTGTAAATAAGGTGAACCCGTTTGAGTTGAGGAGTGGGTTATCCTTTTGGGTTAGGATTCAACTAGCTTGGTTAAGAAATTGGTTATGAGTATTCCATCTATATTTGTAAAGATTGTCTTTTGCTAATTAAAAACTTTGTATTGGTCTTGGGTACTCATTTAAGCCTTTATCTCCTTCATTTGATCAATCTTACTTCACAATTGGTGGACAAAGATGCTCCCATCCAAAATTCCCTATGGATTTTGTACTCAAAGGTCCTAACACCAAATCTCGGGTTGTATACAACGTGATATTTAGAAACTACATTCTAAACTAGAACAATGTGCAAGGATGCACATGTCCTTAAGGCTTATATGGGCATAAGGATGTGCCACATAGTTTAATAAGGTTGAGGTGGAAGATGATTTCCTATGTTTATATGGCCACTCCAAATGCTAACATGACAAGCCAAAAAATTAATTTTTTTATTTTCTAATAAAATGAACCAACATAAATCCTACTATCACCATTAAGCTAACTAGTTTCCACTACTACAATTTCTTTAAAAAAAAATCCAAGATAAAGAAATCATTAATTTAACAATTACTGGTATCATGGTTGCATAGTTTCAAAAGTAATGTCATAACACATTTAAGCAACCTAGCAAGCCTAAAAAATTTTAGTTTCCAAAAGCTCACCCCTAGAAAAGTCTTCATTCAAAAGCTTCACTTGTTTCAATTACTTGTTCCTAGACATCTATATCTCTAAAATGAATATTCAAAAAAGGAGTGAGTGCTTTTTGTAAATCATATAAGAGAAATTCATGAAAATAAAAATATGAAACTTGAAATAGATATGTAAAAATTCTATATTTGGTTATGCCATTCGGCAATAGTTCAACTTCATTATGATTCCTTGGACCCTTGTTTTTGGGTAAAATATTAGGTATTATATATCATCAAATGAAATAAAAAATTATTCGCTTACAACATCATTATTTAGGCTTAAAAATTGTATTTGAAAAATTTCAAAGCTCTTACAAAAACTTATTACAATGTTATATGTTGTATTCTCCTAATTGATAAAATCTTACCTCTCATGTCTTTCATAATTTTTTTACAACAATAGTCGTGTTATCTAGGCTTTTACCATTGAATCTTCTTCTATCTCTTTCATTCCAAATGGAATATAATGTAACTTTGAAGCATACACTTATCAGAATTGTTACAAAACTTTTACCTTTAATAACCTTAATCATCAAATTTATCTATAGCTATTCAATTGTTTAATTCTTTGATATAGTCCATTCATACCTAATAAAGCCTTCTAGATGTAATTAGTGAACCTACAAGTAAAGAATAAATGCTCCTATGATTCTTGTTGTTGTTGGCAAAAGTTGATTATTGATCTACTAAGTTGTTGCATACAGCTACTCAATTTTTTATAGCTAGTTTGTCTTTCAAAATGATCTAATAAATATAATTATGTTTTAGAACTCCTCATTTCCATATTAGTCTTGCCCATTTAGTTTCTAGCTTTTGAAAATGTTATATATGGAATTAATCACTAGTTATAGGAGTTCAGTTCTTACTTATAAAATGTTCCTCTAACTTTAAGCTACTAATTCTTTCATCTTTACTTCTAAAACACTTTTTTTGTTACATTTTTCTAATATCATCTATCTTGTCCATCAAGATTTTGAGTTATTGTGCAAAAGAAACCACATAAACTTGCTAACTACAACCTTATTCCAAGTGTGTATGTTTACCAATCCCATTTCTCTATAAATTTTAGGATAGCAAATTTCCTTCTAGGCCACTTTTGGTGCACATCTCCCAGTAGATTTACCTACCCATAGCTCCCATTTTTCAACCACTTTTCACTCTTAGGTAATTTAAGAATTGGCTATCAAAAGGAAATCCTTTATTTATATATACTTGCATCCTAATTAATTGACTTATATAGCCTTTTAGTCTTCTCTTTCTCTTTTTCTCCTTTTCTTTTGTCCTTATTTGGTTTTTCTCTCTAGCTTTTCTCATTTTCTTCTACTAATAGCACCACTACAATAATCATGGTCTTGTAGAGTCATTATAATGTGAAATTTAGTAAGATAAATCACATTAGCCTATGTAGAAATAGGCTATAGTTGTTTAACTTGTTTGGCCCCATTGAAAGGTATGCTTAGATAAAAATAAAATTATACTAAAAGATTTTTTTTTATTGCTTGATAATCAACATTATATTGCATCCTATTCATACATGAAATGAAAAAGACCTAGTTGTTTATACAAATAAACGAAGGATTATCTATTCTAAATGATTTAATTTTGTTCTATAAAATAAGGCAAGACAAATGGAGATGATTGGGAATGTAATCTGGTAGAGAAATCATGATTGCCATTTGTGAAGAATTGGATTTCTTTCTTTGTCCATAAATGACTAAAATTTTCTTTCTAAGTGATGCAGTGCTAATCTAATGATGGCTAGGGTTTGCAATGAAGTGAGCTAGAAGAATTAATTTCGTGAAATTAATCAATTTCATAAAGAAATTCTAAGAACAAGATTTGAACCTAGGACAAAAATGTAGAAGACAACATGAAGGAAATATTCTTGATTTCATCAAATTAAATATACATAAGAGTTCTCTCTTATACAGAAAACCAAATACGTGAACTAGGAAACTAAAATCAACAACAATGGCAATTTGATTTGCGATTACTATAAAGAGCATTTAAAAAAATTAAAATTAAAATATGAAATTAGGTTTGGTGAGATAGAGATGTGTTTTTAGTTTTAAATTGATTGAAATGAGTGTGGTTGATAGCGTTAAAGACCTTCATTTTATGTTTTGTTAACTAAGGCTAGAGACAAATTTTTGGTGAGACAAGTGTGTGTTTTATTTAGTGAAAGGTTAGGGATGCATGCATTATTTTGGATGGTCAAACATGGATAAATGCAATTGATTTGTCTATGCCATGTAGGGTGGATGTGCCACTCTTGATGACATGGAAGGCATTTTTGGAATCCGATTTTAATAAAGTGAAAGCCAATATTTGTGGAAGAATCTATGGAGAAATGATTTTTCCTAAATCTTATTTTAACTTCACCAATTTCGCAGGGGATCTTTTGGGTTTTCCTATTTTAGCGAGCGAGGGAGAAGAAGACAAGTATTCATGTGGTGCAAAGGAGAAAAAGACAAGGCACACATGTTGTCAGCTAACTTTACTAGTGTGTGCACTAACGTGGTTGACACATGGAGTGAGGCTAATGACATGGCACTATCTGAGTAACACCAATGACATGGTAAGGGTGTTTTTGACTTCTAATATCCCCTCACAAGCTAATGGGTAAGGACAAATTGTAAGCTTATTTTGAAGGAGCTTAAATTAAAGTGAGGATAGTCTTTTAATGAATATATTTACCCTTCAATCAATGGACAATATGAAATGAATGGATAATTTTTTATTTTTTTATCATCTTTGAAATGAAATGAAAATCAATCTCAACATACTTGGTTCTAACATGGAATACAGACTGGTGGAGAGATATAAGGGTGAGAGACAGTTATTCCAAAGTGTTAGTGGTTTATGGAGCTTCAAATGGAGATCATGAAGGAAAGCTTTTATCCAAATAACTTCAACAATGGTCTTTGCAAGAATTTGAATTCCTCTTCAATGCTTAATAAGGGCAACAACTTTTTTATTTGTGAGACCTACATGAGATAAGGTTAGATCCAAGAAATATGCAGAAGCCTCCAATGGAGCATCGGTCATCATGATCACCTACCAAACCTACATCAAAGTAAGTATGTGGAATAGCAAAGTTGCTTTTGTTAAGGTGAAGTCTATATAATGGAGTATCAGCAGGGAAGCATTGGATTCTTTTGCCAAATGTCTAGTGTGTTGTTGTAAAAGCATACATGTATTGACACACAATATTGATTGCATAAAAAATGTCAGGTCGTGTTAAAATGTGGTACCATAGGGCTTATATAATACTTTCGTAATATATTGGAACTAGAAAAGGTTCACCATTAATATTGGAAAGTGGATGACTAGTAGTACATGGTGTAGATACATCGTGAGCTTCACCCATATTGACACATTGACTGATTTCAAGAACAAGTTTAGGTTGATGTAAACATAGACTCATTGATGAATATGGGCCTTTAACTCTAAGCAACTAATGAAAGGTGTTGATGTCTTTAATATCAAACTCCTTATGTAATTGTATAAGTATCTATGAGAGCATAGCATGTTCATTTATGATAAAAATTATATCAATCACATATTCTAATAAGAAAACGCTATATGAGAAAGTATGTAAGTTAAAAAGTGAGGAATCAACTTTTGTAATGGTAACATCAATTTTTTGAAGAAACTAATTGAGAATTTGATTCCATGCTCATGGGGTTTGTTTAAGCTTATAAAAAGATCGTTATAGATGACAAATGGAATGTGGATGTTACGTACCAACAAAGCCTTGTGGTTGGGACATAAAGACTTCTTCATCCAGGTATTAGATAAGAATGCATTCTTGACATTAGGTTAATTAATTGTCCAACCCTTAAAATAGGCAATGGATAGTATTGTCTATATTATTACAAGTTTTAGCAACAAGGCTACAAGTTTCATTATAGTTAATTCCTAGATGTTGATTGAAATTTTTTGCAACAAGGCACATTTGTAGTGTTCAAGGGTTCCATCATATTGGACTTTTATTTTATAATCCCATTTGCATCTTACAGGAATGACATTCAAGGGAATCTACCAAGATGAACATTTGGCTAGGAAGATGTCGTTTAATAGCTTTTCCTATGGTTTTTATTTTCTATTATTGGGCTAGGAAGTCTATTAATTATATAGGTTGTTGTTTCAAAAGCAAAATCCTAAAAATAAAGATGAATGTAGGCTTGATGCATGAGAGAAAACCCAATTTCAACAGTATGCTAATGTTTGTGTTTAGCATATTCATTTTGAAATGGAGCCTATAAGCTTGAAATTTGTTGATAAATGCTCAGTTATGATAATAAGGAGTAGAAGGATGCAGAGCTAACATTAGCTACCCCATCACATTAAATACTTCTTATTTTTGCATCTAATTGACTTTCAACAAGTATTAAAAAATTCTTGAATATTTTTAGAAATTGATCTTTGGATTGAAATGCATAAATCCAAAAAAAAATTGAGTAATCATCAATGAATGATATATAATATTTATTTCCTTTTGTTGATTGAATTGGACTAAGCTCTCAAATATCAACATGGATCAAGTCCAATAAAGCCTATGAAATATGATGCATAGTGAGATGTACAATTCATGCACTTTTGCTAGCTCAACATGCATTACGACATGGAGGAATTCCAATAATAAAAATTCTATTCATTTAAAGTAATCTTATTACATCTATAGGCTAGATGCTTTAATTTAAAATGCCATTTTTCAAGTACATTCAATGATATTGTAAGAGCAATTGAAGATTGCGACATACTAAAAGGCTTCAAGCCATAGAGTTTGCAATCAAGTGTACCTTGTAAGAAAGTCTAACCCATATGAATACTTTATATGGGAGAAAAATTAGGATAAAATAAGAACACATAATTGTTATCTTAGGTAAATTTTGGACACTGATAACAAGTTTTTTGAAATGGATGGAAGAAGATGAACATTGGAAATATTGAAATTTTAAGAATTGGAGAAATTACCTTTTGTGTTTTGGGTAGGCCCATACCATCGCCTATAGTTACTTATTGGTCTCCAACATAGTCCATTAAATTGTCAAGGCCCATGTCATTTTTGGCTATGTGATTTATGGCTCCTAAGTCAAGAAACTATGCTAAATCATTCTAGGTTGACTGTGGTGGGCCAAAATTGTATTGAGCTATCTCATGAGCAAGGAGCCATCTTATGTGATGAGTCTAGAGGTGGCCTATTGGATTAGGATGAGGTCAATTATAGCAAGCCTCGCAAAAGGAAGCCCTATGCCTAAGATGTTAACATATTTCACATAGTATCTATTGGCAGCAATTACTACTGTCCAAAATGAGTGAACCACTACAAGAGGGAAACCCTTATTAAGAGTTGTTGCAAGGATGTTGACCATAGTGGGGCATGAAAGGTGGTTGACCCATGCTATTTGGAACCCTTGCAAGCATTTGGTGGGGCAAAACTAATAATGAAGACTTGGTGAATGGTTAGACAGTTCAACTAGCTCAAGGTGTGCCTCTTGAGTGAGTAATGCCGCAAGGTCCTCCCAACTTGGCTTCACCATCTAGTTATGTGCAACCATTGTTGTTGCCAAGGGAGCAAAGTAGACTTGAGTCCACGAAACAAGTGCATCAAGAACTCGTTGTCAGCGATTGTTTCTCCGATGGTGCTAAGTTCATTAACGACCAAGTTAACCTCCTGAAGGTATTCTGAGATAGTTCATTGGCTCTTCATGATGGATTGCAGACGAAGGTGTAGGGATGATGCATGGACAATGCTTTGAGTAGAAAATTTAGCCGCCAATGCCCATTATGCACTTGAAATTTGATATCATGTTAAAAGGAAGCTAGTTTAAGGGTTGAACAGTCTTTTGAAGCTTTACTTAAAATACCTTATTTTTCAATGCAAAACCTTTATCCTACATGCAAAGAGCAAATATGTGAATTGGAGACATGTTACGTGCCAATTCCGAGAGGCCTGACAGAGAGGCCACTTAGATATCTAGGTTGCTAACGGGTTAGGAAGATTCCTACGAGGTGGGTTTTTTGCATTGTAAATTCGAGATACTCATTATTGCAAGGGTTGGTACAGGATATGCAAATTAAGAGATAATCATTACTACACAGGTTCGTGGGAAGATATGCAAATTAGGATCACATTTAATTCACAGATGACATGATACGTGGATCTATGATTATTTCGTCAGATATTTTCATTAACTTGGATCAAAGCAATTTCAGCAACAACAAGCAAGACAAGATCTCCTCAATTAGCATTAGCAAGATATGGTCATTTAAGTGCAATAACTGTTTCCATTTGTCGTATTTTTCATATTTTCGTTTGATTGTATTTGATTGAATTACACTTCCTTTTGAAGTGAGGGGTGGGATTAGAAATAAGGTCAATTGGATTCAAGTCCCACCGGTCATGGGTTGAGTCCCCTTCCCTCCCTTCCCGGTTGCAAGTATTAAAAAAAAAAAAAAGGATTCAAATGAAGGAAACAAATTGTAAAACTATCTTCAAGTTTTGGAGTTATACGCCATATGATTCAAAGAATTATTCTTCTCCACTTCTTGTTTTTTAACTTACATAGGAAAGTGCTAGAGACTTTCTAATAGTTGGTCCCGTTACAACCCTGTCTTCACAGGGGCATAACAAGATGCAAAGCTAACCATTTGCGACATCCGTTTTTTTGTGCTTAGGTATTAACTAGCGAGCATTTGACGAATTCCTGACAGAAACATAAGTTAAATGACATTTTGTTGCTAACTTCCAGTCAATCAATGTTAATGATTTTCTGGTTAAAAACAATTGGTCGACTATCCAACAACACAAGCATATGGTAAAGAAAAGTCGCTTAAATATTTCGAACTATGAAACCTCCAAAATTAAAGGGTCTTTTTTTTTTCCCGCAATATCCAGCCAATAGCCTTTGCCAAGTGTAATCATAAACTAGAAAATGCAACACCGCAATAACTCATTCATAACAGAAAAGATAACTAAACCTAATGGGACCAAGGAAAATCCAAGACTGTAGGCGGGGTTCGGTCGAGTCTGTTTGGTGGAGCGTTTACGGCATAAACTGATTCCTTGTAGAGTTTTGACCATGAAAAGTCCCCAACTCCTGGTTTTCATCAGCTAGACAATGGCACCTCTGGTTTTCTTCAGCAAGACAACGGCACCTCCCACCCTCGCTAGCTTCTCTCTCTCTCTCTCTCTCTCTACTCGTTGTAGAGTTTTAACCAAGAAAAGTCTCCAAATCCTGGTTTTCATCAGCTAGCCAATGGCACCTCTGGTTTTCTTCAGCTAGACAATGGCACCTCCCGCCCGTGTCAGCCATCTACTCTTCTTCCCTCTTTCTCCGTTGGTCCTTCCTCTTCTTCCCCCTTTCTACCGTCTCTTTTCCTGTTCTTCAGAATACAACACAGAACGGCCCCTACTTGGGCACAGGCTGGACGGGCTCGCCTTTTCTGGTTTTAAAAGCTATGAAACTCAGTTTCCCCTATTCTTCTCTTGATTCTGAAGACAAACCTTTATAACCTTCAGTGAGTAAATAACTCATGGATAAGACTTAGGTGCGTTACATGTTATTTTAAATCCTTACCCGAGCATCAAAACCATCTTTCCTTAGAGCATAACACATGTTAAATATTATTAAAAAAAACTTATATTCAACTTAAAATTCTAAAATATTAAATGAACTAATCTTTTTGTAAACTCATATTTAACTTAAAATCCTACAATATTAGATGGAGAAATTTTTATTTTTTTTATAAACTACTCTTTAACTTTTTATGTTTTCATGAAATGCATCAATTTTTTATGTAAAACTTAACACACCCCTCTTGTTCATAGTGTATTATCAATATCTCTTACAAAAATTTTTGTTCACTAGAAAATAAGTGAAAATTGAATTTAAATTTTCAATAGACAAATTAGCAATTCAAGACTTGACATTCACATTGTAACACATTCTTTTGCTACAATGTGAGTGTGGACATCTACATTACAACATCATTTTTTTTTACATGAATTTGACTTCTTTAAATTTATAAAAATTTTAAGAAATAAATTAGATGTAGATGTTATGTTAGATTTTATAAAAAAGTATTTATATCCAACTTAAAACTCTTAAGGAATTAAATTGCTTTTTTACTTTTTACATTTTACATCTTATCAAGAATTTGGCAAATATGCTTCTAAAAATATTTTCTTTTTTCCGTCCTATTTTTGAATGTCTCTTCTTTTGTTTCAGAAAACTCTTTTGCCGGTATTCCCTGATTCTGACAGCTGGATGGGTAGCCCATTCTTTAACCCCGGTTTGTGGTCATTTCAGCAAGATTTGCTGTTATATTCAAGCCTATCCTGCATGCTTCCACGTTGGCCAAAAGTTCCCTGTCTGCTGAGGATCTCTTCCTTTCGATCATGGTCAGATCTTCAATGATGCTCAAGATCTCTGACACATCACTGTTAACCTTGTGGTTTTAGCCGTTAGTCCCAAGCCATGGCTTTCCATATCGGTCCTGGGACCTAATCATTTATCTATTGTTTGAAAATCTTCTCCCATTGTACTACTACTTGAGTAAAAATAGAAAAGAAGTGAAATTCTAATATTGAGTGATATTTCAAGCATCAATGGTATATAAATCTGTCGCTGGTATTTCATTGTCTAAACCACGCCTATGCAAGTTATCGTTGACGATGGACCTTAAGGTGGCGAACTAAAAAAGGTCTTTTTGTATAAGTGAAACTTTTTTCTCTCCAAAATAAAGTTAAAGAATAAAAATTAGTTAATTAGTCAAAAAAATATGTGTAAATAACTATTCCTTTTTTAGATTGAAGTCAATTCTAATATATATCTTGCTTTTAATGTAGAAAAGATATTAAAAATAGAAAATTAATTTGAATGCCATTTCTATTTGTAGAAGTCAAATTATTATTAAAAGAAAGATTAGGTTGTATTAATTTACTCTTTCGTTTTTCTTTTCCCTTCTAAATGACAAGTTATAGACTTTATTGTTTATGCTCAAATAAGTATTAGACCAATATTCTTGTTATTATTTTTTTATAAACAAACCCTGCTCTCCCCTCTCCCACCCCAACTACAAATGCTGAGTATCATATTTGGGATCTCTTGGTTTTAAATAGCATATGTTCTTAATTGAGTAACACTTTTAGGCTAAATTAATGTACTTTGAATTAAGAAAAATAATATTTAAAATAAATTATACCTAAATGTAAATATATCTTTTGGTTTCTAAATCTGTTATGAATATTTAAAAAAAATTATACATACACTCAACTTATATACTCAGGTGTTAAATCTAAGGTCTAGAGTTCCTGCTAGCTTATCAATGAGCTAACAAGTACACATTAAAACTGTTTGATTTCTAGCATTTATTTTGTTTCTTTAGAAGAGGAACTTCTTTAGAAGGCAAATCACTGTAGAGAAAGAGATTCCGGGGAAAGATTTCATGATAAAAAGATATGTTACCATCCTCCAGCACAATAATCATCTTAGATTTACCTTTAAGGTCTTTTGTGTTCAATAAGCACTAAATACATGTTGGACAATTATGCTGTATGCATTCTGAAACTAAGTGGAACAGAGTCCTACAAATATATGTTCTTAATGGTTGGATAGGAAAGGAACTTTTTTGAAAAAAGTGAAACATTTGTAAGAACAACTAAGGTTTCAAAGGGGACATTAGCCAATAAGTGAAACTGCAGAGGTTATTTGATTTTTAATTCATCATTGTTATTTAGACAACGAAGGGTATTTGTCCGAATTTATCTTTTGTTATTTTAGAGGTCGGAGCATTACTCGCTAAAAGAAAAGCCTTAGATTGAGCACTAGTTCTATTTAAATATATCTATCTATAAAAACAAGAAAACCACATTTGATATGGGTCCTAATTAAAACAGAAAAGATTCGAATTCTAACTTTACATCTTCTGCTATGGGAAATACATTTACTGGTGAGGTTTCATTTTTCATAGTAGCTTCTTGGAGTCTATACTTAAACTTAAGTGGTTTTATTTATTTTGATTTCGTAAAATCAAAAGGACATTTCCTGTTTTTACTTGGTACTGTATTTGAGTGAGCTATTTGATAATATACCTTGTTCCTTCCAGAAAAATCAAAGCACCTAATCAAGAATCGTTTCATCCCCGAAATGAAATACAAAAGAAAAGAAGACGAAGAGAAGGGAAGAGATGGAAGGAGAAAGCTCTGCAAACATGCTCAAGCAAAAACATATGGCTTTAGGAGCGGAGTCATGAGAGAGTATTCGTTGTAAGAAAATAAAATAAAAAGTACTTTGGAGCAGAGTCATCGATTCGAGCCGTCCACATCGTCGTCTGAAAACCAAAATGCACCGTCTCCCTCGCACTCGCAGTTTCCACTTACTCACTCCCTTTTTGTACGCGGGAAGTCGTGGAATCCTCCCACACACATATATTCATTTGCCCTTTTACAAACAACGAAAAACACCAACAACATTAAATACTCACGAGCAGAAACAAGGTTGATTTTCAGAGCCGCTTTTCCCAGTCCGGGTACAATCCTGACCTACTCTAATCATGCAATGTGTTTCACTGTCTCTCTCCCTCTCTTACTTCACATGAAGATTTTCGTGTGGCTCACTTAATTAACTGGTTAATAAACTGAAACGTCTTCGTCATGGCAGTTTCACAACCCCGACTTTTTCTGCTTCTTCTCTTCTTTGTTATGCCGCTGCTTTTAACCTTGGCTGTGATCCCTATACCATTCACGACTTTCCCTTTAAGAAGTACGGCTGCAAATTTAACCCAAAAATATTCAAAGCCTCGTGATTTTTAGCAAGAGGACAACGATACACCCTGGAAACCAAACCAAGAAGGGAACTAGTTCTATCTGGTTCCTGTCCAAGGTCTCTCTGGCGAAGTCTTTTCTGGGCCCATTTGTCAAAGATGGGTGACAAGGGAGATACAACCAAGAAGAAACCCCAACATCACCAACCACTACCACAGCAAACGCCCCAGCAGCCGCAGCAACAAATTTCATCTTCTTCCAAAGACCTACTCGAGGAATCAACAGAAACAAGACCACACAACCACCAACAGTCTCCGCCGATCGTCGCTACAGGAGCTTCTCCATTTATCTCTGCCCCTCATTATGTTCCAAGTAGCGCTACATCATCACCTTTTGAGCAACAATTTGAGGCTGCAAATCCGAAAAGACCAAGATATACTGGCCAATGGAAGGTTTTACCATCTCCATCTGCACAACAAAAACAGACCCAGTTGGCTATGCCAGCTTCCGAATCAAGCCCCCCTCCAAACACTCACGCAACCAACCCTCAAACCCAACAATCCCATACCCCAGCCGCTTCTTCTTCCGATACAGCCTCAACTCCATCTCACTCTCCTCTGCCTTCTGTATCCGCTGCATCTGGCCAGGATACCAACAAGCAAGAAGAAGATCAAGTTCCCCATCAAATCAGAAAAGGAAAATATGTAAGCCCAGTCTGGAAACCAAACGAGATGCTGTGGTTAGCTAGAGCTTGGAGGTTTCAGTACCAAGGTGGATCTGACAGGTCCGGGTCATCGTCAAGAGCAGAGCAATCAGAATGTGACCAGGCTAGAGGTAAAACTAGAGCCGATAAAGATAGAGAAGTTGCCGATTTTCTGCGAAGGCAGGGGGTTAATAGAGATGCTAAAACTGCTGGGACTAAGTGGGATAATATGCTGGGTGAATTCAGGAAGGTTTACGAGTGGGAGAGAGGGGGTGGGTGGGAACAGGTTGGAAAGAGTTACTTTAGGCTTTCTCCTTACGAGAGGAAGCTCCATAGATTGCCCGCTTCGTTTGATGAAGAAGTTTTTGAAGAACTCTCACAGTTCGTTGGGTCTAAGTTGAGAACATCTCAAATTAGAGGAAGTCCAGGAATTGTCACTGGGGACGATAGTCAGACATCTCTCGCGGGAACAAGAGCTCCACTTCCACCTCCGCCATTCAAAGAAGACGAGCTCACTCTTTCAGGTTGGTACCGAAGATATAAAGATCAAGAATAAATTTCCTTTTTCCGTGTCTGGGGTTGTGCATTTATTTTTGAAACTTAGGTTTTCTTCCTTCGTTTGCTTCTTTCTTTTTATTCAATAGTATGAATTTGTCGGTCGAAAATGTTATTATATCTTCTTCTGTCTATCTTTCTCTCTTTCGGAGCAAAACGGGTTGGTTTTCTTACGCAGCTCGGGCAAAACAAGTGGTTGTAACCAGTGGAAGCGAACTTTTATTCCAAGGTAGCAGGGGCACCTTCTTAGGGTTCGAGTCTCCTGGGGACATTATGGGCGGTTCATCGTCTTCATCTGCAAAAGAGATCCGCCGAATTGGAAAGATACGAATGGCATGGGAAGAATCAGTGAGCTTATGGGCTGAAGAGGGTGAACATCGTAGAGGGAGAGTGAAGCTCCATGGCTCAAGCTTTTTGAGTGCAGATGAGCTCACTTTCTTCGATGATGCAATGGTCCCTTGTACTATGGAAGCCTTAGAAGGTGGCCCTTTTAAAGGCTTTTCGGTCGATAGATTTGTCTCCGGACAAGAAGTCAAAGTCTTCGGTAGAAGAAAGTCTTCTTTTGCCACAGCTTCTTCAGGTAAAAATAGCTTTCTGTTAGTCAATATTTTTACTCTCCTACAAAATCTATGAGTCCGTCTCACTCGCCTCCCGTTCATGCCAGGCTTCCCTGAGAGAATCCATCTTCCTTTTAGCGAACCCTCTATAAGATGTAAGTGGAACTTAATCTCGTAACAACAACAGTCGTTCGGAAAGTTCTATTTTTATGTTTTGGCTTCTGATTGATGAATTTATGGTGCTGTTTTTTAGTTAGTCTATTTTACCTTAGCGGGTTCAATTTATGAAATACTATGTATGTGTTGTGGTCTGTATTGGTGCAGCTAATCCTCCATGGGATTTTCAAGACCCAACTGATTACTACCTGGGTTGTCTACGAGTTCCACCACCAACATTGCCAGGCTTGTTTGAACTCTCATGGCACTTAAAAGAGCCACCACCTCAAGAGTTGCGCTTTCCACTACGAAGAGATGTTTATAGGGACTTGCCGCAAGAGAAAGAGCTTTTCTTTACGGTCTCGACCGAATTGTTGGACTGTAGAGCAATCACATATGATATTTTAAGTCCAATAATCCGAACTCACTCCAGTATCAGTAATGTCACTGCCACAAGTAGAGAATCTTTTATTGGGCTTTGGGATGATTGCATTAACTCCCTCGTGTCCAAATTTTGTTCGGTTGAAATGGTGGTTGTGAGAAAACCCTCTTCAGCATCGTCGGAGCTTTTGCAGGATCAGTGGCCAAATGTGACAGGTTTCGTCAAGAACTTTTGTTTATGGAGAGGAGAGGAGGTTGATCAATTAAGGGATGGAGCTCTCGACCCCTCATCTTCAATAGCGGAAAAGCTTTTGTGGACTTACTCGGACCTTCCTTACATATTGGGCTACTACGCCGTCGGCTATCTGGTAACCTTTTGTGCATTAAGTCGTGCGCAGGACCGCATTGTCCGTACAGATTTGTACTCACTGGACCTGTCTTCCTCGGTGGAGAGACTCAAAGCCCTGGTCCCGTGTTACAGGATTGCTGGCCTACTGCCATTGCTAGCTGATAAATGTTCTAAAAATATCAAGAATGATACTGCTTACAAGCAATTCGCTTATAGTGATTTTGAGAGGGTTGATATGGGAAATGGAAATATCATCGAAATGACACCAAATACGGTGACTAGAATTTTCCCGAGCAAACGAAAATGGGCTGCAGTTAAGGAAGTCTATGATTATCTTGATCACCGAATCCCACATGCGGAATTCATCTTCCGGTCACTGGAAAGAGACTTGGCATTGGTGTTTAAGCCTAGAGGGTGCAAAATTAAGCCTGCAAATTGCGACGAACTTGTAGAGGCTCTCAAGTACGTGACCAAGGCTTTGGTAGCGCTCCATGACCTATCTTTCATGCACAGAGACTTGGGCTGGGACAAGGTGATGCGGCGAAGCGACGGGGAAAACGAGTGGTTTGTGTGCGGGTTCGACCGTGCTGTGGCTGCACCACAAATATACCCACACGGGGTGGTGGACGCAGTGGCGCGTGGGCGTCATGCGCCGGAGATGGGAAGGGGATTGCATGGGGTGAAAGTGGACGTATGGGGTGTGGGCCACTTAGCAAAAACGTGTGGCCTGGCTGGCTTACCCAAGATGCTGAGAGACCTTCAGAACCGGTGCTTGGACCAGAACCCAGAGCAGAGGCCGACTGCAGCAGACTGCTATCACCACCTGCTTCAGCTGCAGTCATCTCTGTCAGCTGGAGGGGGACTGATCTGATTGACTTGGAATTAATCGGCAGGCTTTTAATTTGTTGTGGTCTTGGAAGCCGTCCTTTGGATTTTGATACCTTAAAAATGGATGAAGGGTTTTGGAGGGCTCTTGGATATTTGGAGGTGAAATGGCGGCTGATGTCGGTAAAAGTGGTGTCCATATTGGTTAGCTTTGTAGGGTTTGTTCCATCATATCAAATCAAGTTAATATTGATGTGCAAGTCCGACAGTGTTCTGTGTTTTCGACGGGTACAACTCATTATCGGGATAAGGCATTGTTTAGTTCTATGCTTCGTTACGTTTGTTAACTTTGATTGCCGGACTTTGATTCTTTAGTCATTTTTTCTCTTTGAGCAAATCACCTGCCGCTTCCTGGATGGCCCGTTTTTAACTCTTGTTACGTTTTTTGCATGTTAATGCCATTTGTTCGCTTTTACAGTCCTTGTTTGGTGGAGGTGGGACTGGCCCCAAAGTATTTTGTGAAGGCGACAGTAGCCATTGTTATTGCATGTTTTTAGCAAGTTGGCGGGAAGGGGAGGTTTGATTTGGAGGTTTTGTAGGTGGGTGGATAAAGTTCTTGGCTTTTAACTTCTAGATCCTTGATTATAATTTCTTCATTCCTATTCCCAGTCAAAATAAGAGAAACTTTCTAAAATACTCGAAATAAGCATGGAATGGGTTTTCAAACCTTAAGGCACCTTGCCTTCTCCCTCTCTGAGAAGGTGTTAAGATACGGACCTCTTGGAAGGGCTAGTTAAGAGAGCATGGATTCAGGAGGGTATCCATCCTCACGTTCCTCGAGGGACTAGGTTCCTACTTCTTTAGAGTATATTTATGTCACTCTAGGTTGATCGAGATACCCAATTTAATACAAGTAAGGCTCATAGGAGCTGACAGCAAGACCTAAACCTTCGTACGACAATATAAGTGGAAGTAAACAGATCTATCATCCAATTTAGCATCGTCAGCTCCACCTATCGACGGCGAGCATATCAATAAGACTATTTTGTACGACTATCAGTGCGTCTAAAAACAATAATATGCCTAGAAACAAAAATTATTTTTGCTTGTCAAAACTTAGTTGCGTGGAGGTTTCTTTCAAAACTGCAGATTGTTAGTAATGCAATATAATCCTCTCAAAATGAGTTTTTGGGTCTAAGAGTCCCCAAGGAATATATCCTAGCATGTGATGGTTATTAGTTTAGTAAACAATGTCAGACACTGTTAAGACTTTTTCTATTAAATAATGATGAATGTATATTGGAAATAAATTTATTGTATTTTCTTATCCTATCACGTTTGTTTGAGGAATTTGGGACTTTCACTTAATTAGATTCATTAGTTTAACCTAGCACACCCTTAGAATCAGAGTGTTTTGAAGGGCCAATAATCGTTGATGTGAGTAGGGCCTTCGTGCTCATTGCTCAGCGGTTCAACCTATCCGGACCGTGTAAAGTAGACCTTTTCTGCAGACCTAGGTACCATCAACAGGGCGCTGGCTTTACTTAGTTACTTAACGAATAAAAAGACGCTAAATGAAAGGCAGGTCTCAAGTAGGGGCGGGAATGGGCGTTTCTTGGAACTTGGGCTTCCAAAAATTCTATAACTGAAATTGCCAAAAACCATGACAAGAATAACACCTCAAGAAAACGAAAACCCGAACTAATTTGATATTAGACTTTTTCTATGTTATTCTTCTATGCTTTTGTTTGGTCAATCTTTTTTGTTCCTTGGCTTAAGTAGGTATTTTTAACCCTTAAGAAAAACAGTTCACAAAAACTAACAAAATCTGAATGAATTATCTTTATGCAATAATTGTTTTCATTGAAAATGTTGAAGAAAAGATAGTTTATTAATGTGCATGCCAAACAATCATATATCAAGCCCCTTGGAACAAATATTTATTTCGTAAAATTAAATGCATATGTTATTTGCCCGCTACTTACATCTTAAATAAATAAATAAAAGAATTACTAGATATACTATCTTTATTCTTATCAATGTGTTGGGGAGTATAGTTGTTACAAAAGTATAAATAGTATTACAAAAATAAAATAACAACAAAAAGCATAAAAAAGAGAAATGCAAGTGTGTTAAACACCATACAAAATAAGAATATTTTTCATTTTGTTCTTCTTTTCCCTCTTTCTTTTTGTTAAAAAAAATTAATTGTGATTTTTTAAACTCATATACCCATTAACAAACCTTTGTATATTGGATGTGGAATCAAGTGGTCTTAAATAAAACTTACTCCTAATTAATCTAAAAGCTTGTTAATTTTTTATTTCTTTTAAATTTGTCTCAATTGACAAAATTTTATGGGTATTTATTTCCTAACTTCTTATTTTATAAACCTACTATCAATTATTAACACAATTGTCAACCCCATAGGTACAAGCCCGGATTCCGTAGCTACTCTTCGCGATCCAAACTCATTATGGGTGGAGCTGGAAGTCCAAAATGCTTTGTTGTCATCTCACCACGCAAAATGAGGAACAAGTTTGCGTGGGAATGGTTAAAAATTAATCCTCATCCAAAAGTTTGAATTGCCTGTATTTTTTTATAAAACCAATCACGTACTCGTTAATTCAAATTTCAGTTCAAAATCTTACTTTAGAAGTATGGCTCTCCTTTTGTACATACTCTTTAGCATACAAAGTGCTATTGAGATTGAGATTTCGTAAAATAGAGTATATTCAATTTAAGTTTTGATATCAAGTTCAAAAATTTACAAATCTAACTTAAAAGTTTTACCAAAAGTTAAAAGATCCTCTTTTAATTTAAACTTTACCTAAAAAATTTACATTCTATTGTAAAACTCTCATTCTCCACAATTACATTTACGAAGGTCAAGATGTACCCTCAATGTTCTTAAAACAACAAAAATAATAACAATTAAAATACAAATTTCTACAAAAATATTGTAAAAATTTGTGTATAAAATATAAGAATACAGAAAATAAAACTTGAAGAATAATAAGAGAGAAGCTTGAAATTTTGATGATCTAAGAGTATAATCAATCTACCTTTTTATAGTAATAAGAAACCAAAAGGAATGGAAGGCAGAGTGATTCATAGCAACAAATTTTGTGCATGAATCACTACAAAATTTCTTTTGAAAATAGTAGAGGCTTAAAGAACTTAAAACTTTTGGACTTTTTCAACTAAAATTTATTAATGGAGTTGATGATCCTTTTCAACTTCAAAGGTAATAAGTCGGGACTTCTTCTGTGATTGAGACACTTTAAATTTCAACTTCAAGCATTTCTTAACAATGAAGACAAAGCGTGTGTGATACACACACAAGTCTTTGCCCTAAACATCTTTTGCCTAGTTAGTGTCATGTGTACATGCACTTGCCTTTTTCCCAAAAGATGCGTCCATGTGTTCTAATGAAATTTCACCATGTGTCTCTAACATGTTGCTAATGTGGCAACTTATTTTTTATTTTAACATCACTTTGCAAGCTAACATATTATTATGCATTGTGAGCCTGTTTTGAAGTAACTTGAATTGAGTGGAGTAAAGTCTTTATAAAGATGTTGGTTGTTTGATCAACGAAGACTAAGTATATAGAAAATTTTTTTGTTTTGATTCTCTCACAAATAAATTGAAAATTGATTTCAACATGTTTTATTCTAGCATGGAAAACAAAATGGATGGTTAGATATAATGCTAATAAGTTATTACACCATAGTGTAGGACTACAATGTAGTTGCATATGTAGATCTTGTAATAAAGTTTCTATTCAAATAAGTTTTGTAATAATATCAATAAGACATTTGAACTCAGCTTTGTACTAGAGTAAGTAACTATATTTTTTTTAGGACCTCTAAGAAATATTATTTGTCCCAAGAAAAATACAAAAATTCTTATTGATTTTCAATAATCATTATTACCAACCCATCTTGAATTAAATCAAGCATGTTGGTTATTGATTAATATTTTTGTGATTTAAATTCCATGTCTTGGTATGTTGGCTAGAAATCATAGAACACGCTTAACAACACATGAAAGATTAAGCCATGTGAAAGTTAAGTATTAATGAGATCCAACAATGTCGTAATAATGTGTAAAATTTGAAGGCCAAACAAAACCTCTACTAACAATTTAGGGTTGATGATCAAAGCATTATCACTGATGACAATAGTGCGTTGGTTGCTTAAAGACCCTCTTCACTTTCAGTAGGTTCATGCAATCAACTACACCGGCAACACAAAAACTTAGGCCTCAAATTTTGACTAGGTAAGAAGAGCCTATTCTGTAACCATTGCAAAAAGCTAGGCCACATCAAGGAGGCTTGTTGCCTTCTTATGGGGTTATCCACCAAGCTTGAAACTTAAATACAAAAGTGTTTCAAAGGAAAAGTCTAGAGGCAATGGGCCTTTAGCCTATAATGTTGCAATTAATGGACAATAATTGACATCAATTTTGGGTCTTGGAATCCTTTTGGATATGGCCTATCACATCGACCTATGGATCCATATGGCAGCCCCACAATTATGCTAATCCATCTTTGCCTTCTTATTCCAATGTAGGACTACTGCCTCCAAACCCTAGTAGTGCCTATGGAGGATCCTTTAGGCTCAATCTTGCCATGGCTCAACAACAAAGGCTTGTCAGTCTCTTAAACCAAATAGGGCCTTATGATCTAGTTGCAAACTTTTTAGGTATTCCTCTACCTTTTAAATCTACACCCTTAGTATAGATTATCAATTTAAAATAAAGTGATCACATCACTTGTGATTTAAATATTTTAGATTCATTTTATCCTTGTGTAGTGTCTGTTGCTATCACTTTGCCTAATAAATCTAGTAGTCCTATTACACATATAGGACACTATTAGCCTTACCCCACTCTAAGCATCATACATGTTTTATATGCCTAACAAATTTTTATTTACGATTCAAAGTTACTTTCAATAAAAAATGCTTTATGTATTCCTAAATAGTTCAACATTTGTAATTTAGTTTTTTACAATAACATCAGTTATAATATTTGACACCAACCACCTATCCATTCATCATTAAAGTCTTATTATGCACGTGGATAGTTAATTTCTTGTCTCTTGTCTTTTTTATTCCTAGTATGCCTTTTAGCCAAACAAACCTATATTGCATTTCCTATCAGTCATACTACCACCATTTTCAATTTTGAGTTAGTGCATATGGACGTTTAGGTCCTTATCAGATTACTCATAATGGCTTTTTTTTTTTAACATTGTGGATGATTTCTCTCAAGTAACATAGGCATTCCTTCTCCATTTTAAAATTTAAGTTTTTCAAAAAAATCAATATTTTATTTCCATGGTTTCCACTCAATTTTGTTCTCTTGTTAAGTGCATACATTTTAACAATAGAACTTTTTTTTCCACCAACTGTCACTCATTCCTTGCTAGCCAAAGAATTAACCATGGCACCTTTTAGGTTCACATTTCTTAACAAAATGGTGTTATCAAATGCAAGCATTGTCACTTGTTAGATGTCACCAAGACCTTAATGTTTCAAGCCCACATCCTTTCTTAGTTTTGGGATGAATGAATTATATTATCACATATATAATGAATCTTGGCCTTCATCACCCCTTAATGGAGTCAATCATTTTGAATAATTATTTGGAAAGGTACCATCTTTGACAATCTTTAGATATTTAGTTGTTGTTATTATGCTACCACTGTTGGTGCACAAAAAAAAAGTTAGCTATCTTGTAACTCCATGCATTTTTATAGGTTATCCTTTTTTACAAAAAGGTTATCAACTATGTAACCTTATTTATGGAAATTTTTTCGTTAGTTGCAATGTAGGTTATCAAGATTTTTTTCCCATCTTCATCATCATCTTCTAAACTATCCATGATTAACTAACTTGCAAAAAGTACTCCAAATGTAGGTTTCAATGATACTTATACTTCATCATCACTCCTTATGGATGCGTCAATATTCCTAAACAACTCAAACACCTTAATCATCATACCCACACCGTCACTTTCATCCATTAATCCACTTGATGGTCCCTGAGAACCATCCATCCCCGACACATTAGATTTCTATCCTAGAAATGTTAGACCCTATACCAAAAACGTTCTTGCGTTGATCTAGGTGTGCCTTTTGACCTCCCGCATGGAGTTCTAATGACCTCTATCCTACCTTACCATCCACATCTTGTGCCTCACTCTATCCCATTTCAAATTGCATTTTCCTTAACTAATGTCACCCTCACTAGCAACATTTTATTACCTATATTTCTGCCATTCAAGAACCATTCATCTTCTGAGAAGTTGCCACTTATTCCAATTGGGTCACTGCCATGGAAAATAAACTCATTGCCCTTGAGGTAAATCATACTTGGGATAGAGATGTTAAATTCTAAATTAGCATATGTAGAGAATAATTTGAAACTTCAAATATTTCTTGATAAACTGCAAACAATTTTGAAAATTTGTTCAAGAGGTACTCATTTAAAAAAAGAGAAGAAAAAAAAAAGACCTAAAGGCATGGTCGTTACTATATATGACTAGTTAATGTGACTAGTTTATGTCCTAATAATGTGTGTGATAGGTTACTTATAATGCTTTTATTTATGTGCATGTTCTTTTCCTTTCAAGTTTGCTCAAAGTCAATCTAGAATGAAGATTGTGTGATGGTCTTTTCACGCTCCTTGTAATCCTTTATTTGCAAGTGTTTGGTTATGCTGGTGTCATTGGGAATCCCATTGGATTTGCTAGGAGTCTAGGACTTGGCATCAAGGATTTCTTATCCATTTCAGCGAAGAGTGTCTTACTAGTGCATAACATATAGATGTTTGGAGCTTTCATGTTTTATCGGCATACTAAGCACTACCCTTTTCTATTGGTAAAGCCTTGCTGGACTTATTACTAGCATGGCACAAGGTAGCTCTAGTCTTTTAAGTAACATAGACTGTGCTATAAATGATGCTGGCATTCAATTCAGTAAAGCTATGCAAAAGGTTTCTATTCTAATAAACAAGTTGGTTTAGAGTTTGTTTATATATATATTTACATGTAGTAATTGGCTTTTCTGGTTATGGGCATTGTGCTTGTACTTTTGATGACCAGGTTGTCTCGTGGGTGGAAAAGCAATAGATGTGTACAACATCAAAAATTAAAAGTGTGATAAGTCAAGTGTTAAAGTTATGACAATCATACTTGTAATTGTATCCCTTAGAAAATTAAATTGAAGTAGATCCATTAGTACATTGAATAGGAATTTTTTATTTTTTATTTTTTTATAGAAGATGAGAGTTATACACTTAGATGACACTAGAATAATATATTTAAGAATTACACGTAGAACTTAAATAATTTCATTATCATACACAAAAAAAGGGAAAAAAAAGAGTGATAAATATAAAAGTATTTGAAAGTCAATTAGGTCTTAATAATATGTACATTTCTCGAGAAATTAGTAAAAAGATTCAAAAATTTCTTCATACCCTAGAAACTAATGTAGGACAAGTCAACAATTGTTGTATACTAAGGCAAAACCTCTTGGTAAAAACCAAGCTTAAATATCAAACACTTAAATTTTGAAGTTAATATGATTTATATAATATAATTAAAACCCTCCTTGTGCCTAATTCCTTAATATTAAGTTAGAATTTTTTCTTTTTTTGAGTTTCTTTATGCTAGAAATGTATTGATTTCATAATATTAGTCTTTTCTTTTGGCTATTAAAGTTAGGAGTTAAGTAACTTTAAGATCTATGTATTTTGGTCCGTTAGGTCATATTTTGGGTTTTATTTTATTTTTAGTTACGCTTAAAAAGAATCCCATTTTTACTAGAGTAATGCACTAAATGCTTATTATAATGGATGTAAGGGGTGTCAACATAATTAGTCTATTGAAATCCCCTGCAACAACCTCTTGTGATTTGTATGATGCTGCCCTTTCGCAGATTTGAAGATACCATAGGTATGCTATACTTTAAGCAATTTCATACCAATTCTAATAACCAGATCTGGATTATGCTCTCATCCTGTACTAGAAATCCATAACTTAGAATCCATTGATTAGCTATCCATCAAATGCCTTCCGAGCTACCTAAGAATCTCAAAATTGTTGTCGGGTAGTTTTCAAGCATCCAGAACAGCAGTTTACACTTGAGTTTTCCTCATGATCTGACCTTTAAACCCCGTCAAATACCTTTACCATTATGGAATCTCAACTTTGTTCTTCCTAAAGCTAAAACAGGTACTGTGCTGAATTTCCTTCATACATTTTAGAATAACAGTCTCCTGTATCATTGCATAGCTACAAAAGGAGTTTGTGGAGGATAATGAGTAGCCCTTACATCAAATTTAGGCCGTAACTCTAAACTATTTTGGTATTTAAGCTTCCTTTTTGGAAAATCTTAGCAGCCTACCCCTTACCAAAATTGATATCAAACAGCGATAGTGAAACACCTTTAGGGTACTTTGGGTTTGGCAGTAGTGAAAGACCTTCAGGGTACATGGGGTTTATTTTGTAGCAGAGTTTCAGACTAATGGCAGCTAGGATTGGTTTTAATGGGAGAAGGCCAGAAAATAATTGGAAATATGAGGTTTTTCACAGTGTAATGGAGGGCATGATCTGAAGATGAAAAAAGAAAAACAAAGGGAAACTTGACGCTTGTGCGCCATTCTCGGACTATGATTGGTCACTCAGAATGGTGCATGACTTTCTGGGGTTATTTGTGAGCCAATTTATTTAGGGGAATAATAGATGCAAAATCATGTCTCATTGACAGAAAAAGAAAAAAAAAAGGTTAGAAAACTGGAGAGCAAGAAGGCACATCCAAGAATTACACTTCGCTAAAAATTCTTCATACTCATTGTTCATTGAATTAATACAATAACATCCCTAGAGAAAGGCTTTTAATGTGTAATCTAACATGGTTTGGACTCGTTTCAGTTTTCAATACTAAGTCTCGTTAAATACCTAAGGGATGATGAACAAAAACCAAATAAAACACAAATAAATAAGACTAATGGACTAAAAGTAAATCCAGTGTTAAATGTTCAAATCACAAAGGAGCTCTAACTCACAAAACTAAAGAACCTATCACAAAACATAAAACATAAAACATAAAAAATAAAATAAAATAATGCCTATGAGTGAGAGAATTCAAGTTTATTAAATCTGTAGTAATTGTTACTATATAGTGTTATGCCTATATATATAACCTTGGACCTAGCTATACAAGGAAACAACAACTAATTTCAATGCAACCAAGAAACTTAATATGGTAATGAACAAGAATTACATTATTTCCTTTTCTTTAACACTCACTCTCAAATTAGAGATTTAAACAAACCAAATACTCCAAGCCTGGAAAGAAGGTGTCAATGTTATCAACTACAAAGTACTTTAATAAATAGATCTACAAGTTACTCTTTGGTACAAATGTGACACGTTACAATGATTCCCTATTGTATCTTCTCTTTCACATAATGATAGTCACTCTCAATGTGCATGGTTCTCTCATGAAATATAGGATTTGTAACTATCTTTTTTGTTGCCTCATTTTCACAAAACAACAAGGCAGTTGTCATAGATAAAAACTAAAATTTTTAAGTAACCCCATAATCCAAACTATTTCACATATAGTAACTTGCATCACTCAATACTCAGCTTCTATGGATGAGAGTGAGACAGTTGGTTGCTTCTTAACTCTTAAAGATATTAAAAAATAACTAAGCATTATATTAAAACCTATAGTTGACCTCCTAGTCATTGGGCACATACTATAATTTGAATTATAATAAGCCTATATCCAACTTGGATGATAGTGGAAATATAAGACCAAGGCTTGGATAACTCTTAAGATATCAAATCACCTTCATAGTTATTCCATGTGAGATTATTTAGGTGAATACATGAACTAACTAAAAAGCAACACTAAAAAAGTGATGTCAAGTCTAATATACATCAAATAAATCAATTTGCCTACTAGCCTTAAGTAGATTAAGGGCTTTTTGAGTGATGGATCATGTTGTTTTTATTAGGAACCATCATCATACTCAATATTGGTGAATTTCTTATTTTATTCTACAAAAACCAATAAAGGTTTGGAACCTTCTAGTCTTGCTTTGGAGATAAGTTCTAATGTGTACTTATGCTGACTAAGAGAAATTCCTTCTAGTGAATGAGTTATTTCAATCCTAAAAAAGAATTTTAATTGTTAAGATCCTTTATGAAGATAATCCTTGAGTTTTGATATGGTAGCATAATTATTTATTGTGATCAAAATATCATCAATATAAGTAAGTAAAACAACAAATGAATGACCCTAGTTTTGGGTGAAGAATGAATAGTCATGCTAGGATTGATGAAAACCATGTCTAGCAAGGGCCATTGTAAACTTCACATTCGACTAATGAGAGGCTTGCTTGCGTCCATTTAAAGACTTGCACAATTAACATACTAGACTTTGTCCTTAGTTGCAAAATTCAAGAGGGAAGCTTTATATAGACTTCTTCAAAGGGATCACCATGAAAGAAAGCATTTTGCACATCCATATGAAATTAGAGCCAATGATGAACAATAACAATAGTAATGATCAACTTGATAGTCACTTGCTTTACCATGGAAAAGAAAGTGTCTTGAAAATTAATCACTTTCCTTTAACTATACCCCTTGGTCACCAATTAGGCCTTATATTGCTTGATAGTCTTATGAACTTAATATTTGACCTCATAGACCCACTTGTATCCAATAAGATATTAATCAGGAGGCAAAAGAACCACATCCCATGTATGATTTGCCTTAAGGGCAAGAAGTTTAATATCCATGGCATACACCTAGTGAGGCCAGGTTAGGGCTTCCTAAACAGAATAAGGCTATTAGGTGGCTAAGATAGAGGCAATGAAGTACTGATAGTGGGGATGACATTTAATGCAGGAAATGTGTTAAGATATGGGATAGAAGAAAGTGCAAGAGACTAAGGATATAGTAATGCATAGATAACTTAAGCTCTATATAGGTGGTTTAGTGGAACAACTAGAGTGTTGTAGTAAAAGCTCAGACAATCACAAAGGTGGCAAGTCTAAATTTTGGGAAATATGTGATGGATGTACAGTGGTAGTGGTGTCATTAGTAGTGATAGGATTTACTAGCTAAGGATAAATGTAATCATCAATGGGTAGTGAGGAAGGTGTGTATGAGTCCTTAGATGGTATTATAGGAATTAAAGAGGCGGTCAAGCAATTAAAGGATTACATAGAAGACTACAGTGTGAAAGGAAAAATATTCTCACAAAAGATGACATCATGACTCATAAAAAGTTTTCCAAAAATAAGGTTGTAAAGGTAATTACCCTATTGATAAGAAGAATAACACATGAAAACACAATGGAGAGTGCAAAAACTAACTTTTTCACATGTATCCAAAGTGGTGGCATAATACTGACAACCAAAAAGACATAGTTGTTCAATAATAAGAGGTTTCCAAAAGGCGTTCATAAGGAATTAGTGCACCTAATAAAGGCAAGGGAAGACAATTGATGAGATATGCCACAATCAAAATACATTCACCCCAAAAACTAAGAGGAAGGTGGGACTAAAATAATAAAGCCTATTTGACTTCCAACAAATGCTATTGCTTACATTTAATAACTCCATTTTGTTGTGGAGTATGAATGTAGTAACTCTTGTAGAGAATATCCTTGGTAGAAAGAAAAGAAAAATACTCAGAGAAAAAAAATTCAATGCCTTTGTCTAAGCAAATGTGCTTCACAATAAAACCAAATTGAGTATGAATTATGGAAAGAAAAAGACACTTCACTTTTATATTGAAGAAAAAAAGTCCATATGGCATGAGAAAAATCATCCACAATTATCAAAAAATAACATGTGCCATCATGCATAAGGCTCTTATGAAGACCCTAAACATTCATATGAACCAATTTAAAAATAGATTTGGTCATAGTTTGGCTTAAGGGAAAATAAGCCCATGTTTGTTTAGTGAGTAAACAAATTAGGCAATAAAAAGAATCAGGACATTAGATTAATTGTCCATGTGCAAAATAAGATTTTAACAATGAATGACGAAGACATTTGTGCCCAATGGAATAACTTTTATTTAAAATAGATTTACATACATGCATTTACTTGGAAATACATGAAGTATTTTTTAGGAAAAATAAAAAACTAGAAAAAATAGAATGAAAACTATCAAGAATAATAAAACTTAAGGAATAAAGTCCTTTTTCAGCCTTGTTAAGCTTGAACAACACTCCAATCATACAGGCCTAAAAAACACAAAATTGATTGGAGAAAATTTCCATATAATGTTGTCACATGTTAGTTTGCAAATAGATAAAAGATTTTGTTTCTCCTTTCTATTTGGGCCTCCAATTGGTGGATACCTAACTAAAAGAAAATATGTTTTGCAAACATAGTTTACCTTCTTGTAGTGAGAACAAGTAGGCTTCTATGTAGGTAGGAGTCTGCACTATTAATTAGGTTAGATGCACTTGGCCCTACTAGGGCATCATGGCTTTTAGTTAACCTAAATCCACTTAGTTGACCCATGAACACAATATCCTATGAAGAAGGTTTTTTACCATTAGTGGAGTATCAGAGTTTTGCAATTGCCGCTATATCACCTACTTTGCATTTCCATGTATCCTCTAGTGAATATCTTACTTGGCCATGGCATATGTCTGCTTAAGGGTGGGTAAAGCATCTTGAGATAAAACTTGCATGTAGAGGTTCTAGTAGTTCTCTAGTAGCCTAAGGAAAAACTTCATTGTGTTTTCCTTTTGATCACAATCATGTAGTTTTTGGTTAATATTGTAGGCATTGACAATGAATCAAGGCTAGCTAGGTCTCTAATTTGCCCCATAGGTCTTGTAGATAGAAACATAATTTCATCATATTGGCCCCTTCACTCATATTGGTGAGATTAAGCCTAGTAATCACTTACTTCAAATTGGCTTTTTGAGTCCTTATGACTTTCTCAAAACTATCTTGCAATGTAGACTAGGTTTCGGTCACAAAGGTGATTTGAGATACAAGATTTTTTAGAGGCGCCTTCATGGAATTCATGACTCATCATTGATTGGATAAGGCAATAGGCCATCCAAAAATCCATGCTTGTTGCGTGCAATAAAAATCGTCCACACTTGATCAACCTCTAAGTTCTAGTTTGACTTAACAACGAGTTTTTGAGGAACAATATTCCTAATTTACAAGTCAGCAACCATTAAGGTTCATATAGAACAACTATAGTGATGCCAAAAGGAATGGTAACCTAATCTTGTAAGGTGGTAGTGGTGATGCTGAAAGTAGCAATTTGATTAGCCATAATGCTTGGCAACAGTTAAGGTTAGGAAGGTATTTTAGTAATTTTAAGGTTAAATAGTGCAAAACCACAGCTTGGGAGGCTAGGGTTTTAAAGGTAGCTTGGTAAATTTGGAAAATATATAAGGGTAAACAAGTGATTTTATGAGATGATGGCTTTGTAAAACTAATTATCACAAAGAAGGAAACATAAAAATAAAAGAAAGAATGCCAATGAATGAGAGAATTCAAGTTTATTAAATTTACAGTGATTGTAACCACACAATACTATGCTTTTATATAGGCTTAGACCTAATACAATCAAAAAAACTAATATAATAATGTATAATAATTATGTTATTTCCTTTCCTTTATTAGAACCACTTAGTAACTTAAAATCATTCTTTTCGTGGCATAAAGAAACTCAGAGCTAAACTTGGTACCAATAAAAGTAGCCTATGGAAAGCATTGACTTACATTGGTTTTAGACCATAACTTTAATGCTTTTTGTATTTAAGTTTGAATTTCTTAGGGCTTTTAGCTTTACTACATCAAAAACAAAAGTCAAAATCTACATTGTGTGAACAAATGAGTTAGGTCAAAGGTTACATGTGAGCCAGAACTAAATTTGAATAGCATATTTACCATTTACCTAGACTATACTTAAAAGCATATTTGTTCTCTCTAATGTTAAGATTATCAAATCTTTGGATAACTTAAATGATACATACTTTCATATGCTTCTTCAAAGGGAGACTAGTTGCACTTTATTATTTGTGCCTTATCTATGTCTATTGAATTGGGATTTATCCTGATAATTCCACAAACTAGCCGGTCTTCTCTAATCATTAATTAAAAGAGTTGAGAAACATAACCTTTTTGGTGCTATTTTTGGTAATTGATGACTAGGATTACCATATTTTGTATGCAACATATGAAATTAACATAATTACCCTTAAAATCTTGTGCATCTTAGGGGTCGCTAACAAAGATGTAATCACTTACCATGGAAAGATAATTTGTAACTTTTCCCTTTGTGTTGATAATGCTTTAATTGCCATGTGTCCCTTGGTGCAAGAATAGCTTTACAAGTTGCAAAGGACTTGTTGCTAAACCAATAAGAAGTATCCTTGAGGTTATTGGAAAAACTTCACAAAGTATTATAAATAGAAGCAAACTATATCAAATGGCTTGCAAAGAACTTCCCTTGAGACCTTACTCTTAGGAAGAAGCAATTGTAACATTAGATCTTATGGAGGCTGATAATGACTTGCGGCTCAAGGATGAGATCTTAGTCATGTGCAAAGCACTTGAACAAGCTATGTCATCACATATATACTCTTATTGATTACTAGTTGCCCCCAGTTTCGAGGTCTTCGAAAAGCTCCCATTTTAAGGTATAGTACTAATCCAAAATGGGTGATAGAATCAGAATTTGGTTTAAGGAATGTAATACATGCCGATACTGATCAAGGAGTGGTACATATAGTGGGAAGTAGTCCAAATATCCCCTTGAGGTGGAATCTGCATCATCTTAGACCATACTTGAACAAGTAAGGTCATTGGCTTCTTATTTGTCTTTTTTATCATTACTAATTTTATAGGATGGTTGTTAAACCACAACATATTCACCAAAAGGCTTATGGGAACTTTGTATATTCCAAAACCTGATATGATGGTGCAAAGATTATACTAAAACTTAGACACTAAGAATATTTGCCAAGGATTTATAGAGATATGATGGACATTTCAAACCACCATGAATTCTTTGATCCTTTCACAACTTCAATTAAATTCTCGTAAAATATATGTTTCACAAGTTTAGCATGTTCAATAGGACACGCTCACTAATTATTCACTTGGATAATTTACATCACAATCCTAGGAGAGGGACAAAAAAAAAAGGCAAGGAATGTTAACCTTCAAAATGATGGAAAAGAAAAGAAAAATAAATGGTAAAAAAAAAAGGTGATCTAGGTAGCTTGCCAAAGCAAAAAGACAGCCACCTTTTAGGAGTCTTAAAGAATCCTAGACAAATACAATGCTTTCTTTATTATGTATGACTTGATTCCCACATTTGGTTTCTATATTAGTGTAGGAATGTAAAAAGCCCAAAAAAAAAGACTACAAAAAGAGATGAATTGAGGAAATTGATAACTAAAGGGCCTAAATTTATAAAATGGAGTTTATTTGCTAATGGTGACCTTATATTGTATAATGATGTAGCAACAAATGAGAAATGGGTTAAGGCACTAGATGAGAAGATTCACTTGATAAAGAAATATGACACATGTGAGTTAACTTCTTTACCGATTGGTAAGAAGTCTATTAGTCTTAAGTGGGCATATAAGATAAAGTATAGACCTAATAGTTAAGTGGACCATTACAAAGCCAAATTTGTGGTGAAAGGCTACAAACAAAAGCAAGGAGTTAATTATTTTGAAGTATTTACACTAGTAGCTCAAATGGATACAACTTGGATGGTCTTGGCACTTACAACTTAAAATAACTATAAAATCCATCAAATGGATATTAAGTGAGCATTTCTTAATGGTTTTCATGACAAGAAAGTTTGTGTGGAGCAACCATAAGGTTATGTGAAGAAAGGCCTTGAAAATCAAGTCTACATAATAAAGAAAGCATTACATTTGTTAAAACAAGTGATGTGAACTTGGTCTACCTAGATTGATGCAGCATATCACATAGTTAGCACACCTAGTTAGCCTTTAGCTAAACTAGTATTCCAAATAAGTTGCTCAGCCTGGAAACAAAGTGATGTCATTTAGGACATAAAGATGGTAGCTAGTCCTTGTGCAATTGACCTTAACTGTAATGATCATTATGTTACGGTAATGGCAAAATTAGTTAAGTTGTTAAATAGTTTTATTAGGTAGAAGTCCATTTATGTTAAAAGTTGGTTATTGTATTGACAATATAAATAGGTCCTATATAGGAATGAGAAAAAGGGTTAGAAATTGTTTTGTGGTGATTCTTTAGAGTCAATTAGAGGTCTTGGGTTCCTTTAAAGAAATCTTAAAATGTTCTTATTCCATGTGTGTGTTGTTCACTTCACAATAAGTCGCAAAGCAAAGTTTTCAAAAGTCCATTGTTGTGATCTTTCACTTGCATATTTTTGCCTGATTACTCGTTCAATTTCCAAAACCCAAATTTCTTTTCTAAACCATTATAAAGTGGTATATAGAGGTTTGGCAAAGCGCCAATATAGCTTCCTAAAAGGAATCCATCTACAAAGAAAATCTTAGACACCATGCATCAATTATTTGTTACCTTAAACATAAAGATTGATGATGTTGCCACTAAAATTGATGTTTTGAAAGAAACTAGTGAGAATTCTTTTAGGTGGCATGGAAGGAACAAATATTGGGAAGAAAGGCATTAGCACTTTGGCCAATGTTAGGCAAAAATGATGCATTAGCATTCTAACCTTACATGGTGGATTGATCGAGCTCCCAAATTTTTCTATTACCATGATACACCTAAGGATGATAAGGCTTGGATTGCATCTTGTTACTTAAATAGTGAAGCTTAGACGGTCTATTAGTCAATGAAAAAGGAATGAGGCACCATTAGATCATATGGAAAGCTTTGACAAATGAACTAATGAAGTAATTTGGCCCCACTCCCTTCATCAATCATTTTGGGGAACTCACTAAGTTAAAACAAATGGGATCAATGCATGAGTATCAGCTCCAATTTGGTAACTTGCTCCTTTGTTCTCACCATTTAAATGTTGAGCAAAGCATTAATTGTTTCATCAATGGTTTGAAAGAGCAAATTCGATTGGATGTGATAGCACACAACCCTATAACCTTATTTGTTGTCATTGATTTGCTTGTCTATAAAAGGCTAAGGAATTAGCCAATTGAAGTTTTGGGAATGCTCCTTTGAAAAAAAACACAATGCAGATAGGAAACGAAACTAGATTTGTAGATACTCGCATTCCACTGCTTATTAAGAAATTGACTCAACATGAAATCATGGATAAAAGAGCTAAAGTTTTATGCTTCAATTATGATGAAACATTTGCCCCTGACTAAATGTAAGAAGCTATTTTTGTTGGAAAGGTTAGCATCAAGAAAGATAATGGCCGAGGAAGAAGAAGAACTTGAGGAAATTGAAGGAGAGCTATAGATATTATCCATAGTAGCATTATATGGTATTAGAAGCCCATGTATTATTATAAGGATTTAGAGGGACATTGGGATGAATAAGGTAAGGGTGGATGTGCTGATTGATTTTGGCAACATAAATAATTTTATGAGTGCCCAATTAGCTTAGAATCTAAACCTATAACTGGAGATGACACGTGCCTTTAATGTAGAAGTAGCTAATAGGGAAAAGGTACAAGGAAAAATATTATCTTACTATTAAAATGGTGTTACAAGGCCATAAGTTAGCATCAGACTTTTATATTCTACCTATATTCAATCTAAGAGTCATATTAAGTGTCCAGTGGCTTGAAACCTTGGGAAAAATCACTTGGGAATTTGCTAAAATGTGTATGAAATTCATGTCAAAGGGGAAACCAATGGAATTGCAAGGTAATTAGGAACTTTTTAATAAGTTGGTAGCATGGGCTAAGTTAAATAAGTTTCTAAACCAATAAAAAGAGGGCATTGTTTTATGGTTGCAAGCAATTGATAGTTTCATAAAAGGGGATACCTCTAATCAATGGCCTTTTTCTTTTTAGGAATTGCTTAGTTCTTATTTTGCCTTATTCTAGAAACCACATGAGTTGCCTCTAATCCAATCTCATGAGCATCATATAGTCTTGCGAGATGATAGTTAGGTAATCTCCCCATGCCCTACAGATATGCTTATTTGCAACATAAAGAAATTGAGAAGTTAGTGCTGGAAATGTTGGAACAAGGGATAATTAAGGACAACAATAGTTCGTTTTCTTCCCATGTCATTTTAGTAAGGAAAGAATATGGAACTTAGCAAATGTGTACTGATTACAAGGACTTAAACAAAGAGACAAAAAAGGATGCTTTCCTAATTCCCATGGTATATGAGCTTTTTAATGAATTGCATAGAGCTAAAGTGTTTACCAAACTGGACCTTTGATTTAGTTACCACCAGATCTGCATGAAGCCTTAAGATATTGCTAAGATTGCTCTTCAAAATCCTCAAGGATACTATGAATTTCTTGTTATGCCATTTGGTTTATGCAATGCTCCATCAATTTTTTAGAGCTTAATGAACAAGTTATTCAAGGAGTTTCTTGGTTGTTTTTTCCTAGTATCTTTTAATGACATTTTAATTTATAACAAGGAATGGGATGAGTGTGTGAAGCGTATGGAACACATGGAGCATGTTAGATTGGTATTTAAAAGGTTGAGGATGCATAAATTGTTTGTCAAAATAGAAAAGTGTGCCTTTAGAGTCTTTATTGTCCATTATTTGAGGCATGTCATTTCTACTCAAAGGGTGGAGGTTGAGAAGGATAAGGTCACGACTATGTTTAATTAGCCTGTACCTAAGAATGTGAAGTCATTAAAGGAATTCTTGGCTTTACCGGGATATTATAGAAAATTTATAAGTATGGTATTGTAGTAGCTCCTCTTACTATACATTTGAAAAATGATGCATTTGTGAGTAATGAATCAAAAAGGGCCTTCCAGTAGCTTAAAATAGCCATGACTAAGGCCCCAATCCTCAAATTGATAGATTTTGAAAATTCACATTGTAGTTGAATATGATGCAAGTTCAGTAGGAATTAGTGTAATGTTATCTCTACAACAACAACCAATTGCATATTTTAGTCAAGCCCTCAATGGTAAGAATTTACTCCTCTTCACTTATGAAAAGGAATTATTAGCTTTAATTCTAGTTGTCTATAAGTTGTAGCAATACCTGTTGGGAACCAAATTCATTGTCAACACAAATCAAAAAAGTCTCAAGAATCTATGGGACCAAAAAATCATTTCTCTAGCCCTTTAGATATGGCTGATTAATTTTCTAAGGTTCAATTTTGAAATCCATTATAGATCAAGAAAGAAAATCTAGTGATTGATGCCTTATCTAGGAAGGCAGAAACATAAACAGATATTATAGTTAGGAGCAAAATGACATAACCTGTAGAAATTGACAAAAGAACCTAAATTGTGCTACATGGCCAATGATATTGAGGGGAGAACTAATGAACAAAAAGGCATGCAACTCCTAGTTTATGAGGATACTTTAGTAATCATTCAGGATCAAAAGTTGTAACAACAATATTAAGGATAGCCATCTACATCCCAAGTTTTGAAAGAGTCTTAGCTTGGAGAATTAAATGCTATTTCATTGCTAGTACCAGAATGGTTGAGAACCATCCAAAAGGAAGTGTAGCATGATCCAAAAATCAAGAGATACTGAATAAAGTGAGCACTAGAGAGGTAAATAGCAAATGACAATACCATAATGGAGTCTTATTTCATAAAGATAGAATTTACTTAAGAAAGAAATATGAGTTAATCCCATCATCCTCTAAGAATTGCATAGGGCTACTCATAAGGGTTATTTTAAGACCTTGCAATGAGTCAAAGCAGTTTTCTTTTAGCCTTACATGAAGCAAAAAGTATTACAATTTATAAAGGAATGCCTAATTTGTCTACTAGTGAAATGACATAATACAAAGCCAAATGGATTCCTCCAACCTTTGCCAATAATAAATCAAATTTAGGAAGATATAGCTATGGATTTCATAGAGAGATTACCTATCTTTAAGAGCAAGCAAGTGTGATGATTTTAATCAACAAAATGTTTAAACTAGCCCATTTCTTACCAATGTCCATGGAACCACTCGAATTTCACCCTGCAAGGCAATTTATGGCAAGGCCCCTCCTTCCTTACTATCTTATATTCCCAATTCTATTGCAATTGATGTTGTTGATCATAAGCTCGTGATGCTATCCTTAAAGACATTAAGGGAAGGTTAAGATTGGCTTAACATTGCATGCAAAAGTACTCAATGTAGGTCGTAAAAAAGGAGCAATTTGAAATAAGAGATCTAATATATCTCAAGCTTTAACCTTATAAAGGAAGTTTAGTGGTAGTATGAAGAAACTACAAGTTATCCCCTTGATTCTTTGACTTTTTAAGGTCCTCTAGAGAATTGGAGAAGTAGTCTACAAACTAAGGCTGCCAGCAAGGTTCAAGGTTCGTGATGTCTTCCACATCTCCATGCTCAAGAGAGGTATTAGATAGCATGTTCTTGTACAAGCTAATCTTTTAGCTTATTTAGTAAATGGAGTCTTGAGCCCTCAACTTTAAGCCATTTTGGTGCATCGCTATCATAAGAAATGCTTGGAATTTCTAGTGCATTGGCAAGGCCTCCCAATTTAAGAAGCCACTTGGATTGATGCAAAGAAGTTTAAATCTCATTACCCCTCTTTCAACCTTGAGAGCATGGTTTTGCCAAGGGTGAAGGGATATAGAATATCACATAATCAGCACACCTAGTCAACCTTTAGCTAAGCTAGTATTCCAAATAAGTTGCTTAGCCACGGAACAAAATGATGTCATTTAGGACTTAAAAGATGGTATTTAGTCCTTGTGTAGTTGGTCTTAATTGTAATGATCATTCTATTATGGTAGTGGCCAAATTGGTCAAGTTGTTAATAGTTCGGTTATATATAAGTCCATTTTTGTTAAAAGTTGGTTATTGTAATGATAGTATAAATAGGTCCTACATAGGAATAAGAAAAGGGTTTGGAAATTGTTCTATAATGATTCTTTGGAGTCAATTGGAGGTCTTGGGTTCCCTCAAAAAAATCTTAATGCCCTCTTGTTCCATTTATGTGTTGTTCAATTCACTATAGGTTGCAAAGCAAAGTTCCCAAAAGTCCATTATCACGATCTTTCACTAGATTACTTGGTCATTTGCAAAAACTCAAATTTCTCTTCTAGACCGCTGCAATTGGCATGTACTTGTTGGAGCATGGTTTTCAAAAATTCTTATATGAGCATATACTATATATTAAGTCAAATACTAATGGTGATATATTGGTTATGTGCCTTTATATTAATGATTTGATATTTATAAGGAGCTCTAGAAAATTGATTGTAGAATTTAAGGAGGCTATGAGCAATCTATTTAAGATGATAGATTTAGGACTCATGTACTATTTTCTTGACCTTAAAATAAAGCATACTAATGATAGCATACTGGTTCCATATGCCAATTGTGTTTTTAAGCATTTGAAGATGGATTCATATAAACCAATTTAGACTATTGTAGCAGAATAGTTGGAGCTAAAGAAAGAAGGAACCGATGAGCTAGTAAATCCCACTTACTTCAAAGTTATTGTTGGTAACTTAAGATATTTGACTACCATTAGGCCAAATATTACCTATGGTGTGGTAATTATTAGTTGGTTCATGGAAAAACCTTACCTATCACATTTGCAAGCAGCAAAAATAATTTTATGGCGCATTAGTGTTACCAATGGTCATAGAATTTTATATTCTCATATTGACAATTTTAGATTAATGGGATACATAAATAGTGATCGGGCAAGTGTTACTAAAACTTAGAAGTCTTCCGAATATGCTTTCTTTCTCGGACTAGGAGTAATTTCTTGATCCTCAAAAAATCAACAAGATATTGCACTTTCGATAGCTAAAACGGAGTCATTGCAACAACCACATCACCATGTCAAGCAATAGCACCGTAGGATGCTTTTCGAATTGAAGCAAAAACAAAGTAGTCCTTTCTAAATTATGTGTGACAAGAAGTTGGTAATTGAATTAAACAAGAATCCTATTTTTCATGGCAGAAGTAAACATCAAGTATCATTACATTCGGAAGTTGATTTGTTCTAAAGAGCATATTGCAGATTTGTTAACAAAATCATAAAGGCAGATATGTTCAAGAAATTAAACTTAATTTTTGTAGATCTAAAGAGCATATTGCACATTTGTTAACAAAATCACTAAAGGCAGATATGTTCAAGAAACTAAAAGTAATGCCTGGAGTTATCGAATTTCAAAGCTAAATTCAAGGGAGGCTCTTAAAATATTAAATTTGGCTTTACAAAAGATTTGTGGCTTGAAGTTGCAGCCGCAGCAGAATTTCCTAAAAGTAACAAGTGTTTTGAACTCAAGTTGAGCAGGAGATTTCGCCGCTACAACACACCACCACACCACCACGCCGTAAAGCAAGTTGAAGGAAGAATCAAGAACAACGTAGAATTAAAAAAAAAAAAAAAGACTCGGCTTATGTGTTCAATCGAGTAAGAAAGGGTGAGGAAGAGAGTGAATAAACCACTGCAATAGTTGAGTGAGAGTAAGAAAGTTTTTGTTCTTCCCTCCTTTGTTGTACTCTTTTGTTTATTAAAGTTTGTCTTGGGTCCACTTTAACAGTAAGACTACTTTCAGTTTCTGTCTTTTGGTTCCAACAATGTTTACCCTTTGGGTGTTCCTGACACGACCACTGCCAAGCCCCCTTTAGAATCACCAATTTTGAAGGGATTTATATACTTAGATGTTTTACGGAACCCTAATACTCTTACAGTTTTTCACAAGATATTTTTCAGTAATAATGCGCCTCGATAACAGTAAAAGCAAGCACAAGGTGTATAAAATTCACAAGATTTGAACGATTAGCACAAACTTCTTAAGACTTCTGCAGATGAGCTTTTTCACAGTTGGAGCAATAGTAATCGTTTGAGTGCACAAATGTTTAGTTTTTACCAATCAGCTTCCTCTTTTTTAACGGCTTGATTTCTCGATTGTCCGTTGAGCCCGGCGTCTAGTGTCTTTGATCGAGGAGCGCTCCATGTCGCGGGGTCAGAGAGCTTTGCTCAAAATGCGCGACCATACTTGCTTTACCTGATCCTTCCAGAAAGTTATCTTCAGTTTTTTCATTTTGGGATATATTGAACGAGGCCGTATCACTAATTCCCCGAATCTTCCACAGCATGTTCGTAGGTAGCAGATCCCTCTCTCAAGACAGACGTTTCGGCCAGCAAGCAAATTTGAACTGATGCTTTGAACATAATGGGTTTGGGCTTTTAAGTGCAGGTTGATTAGGCTATTTGCAAATATGCTACAATGAGCCCAGTGTTTCAAATCAATGAACCAACGTGCAAGAGCAGCTCTCAACAGTGCATACAAAACAAACAGCTACTGGTTCAAATATTTTTACAGTTCATAATATCAAACAAAAATTTCAGCTTATTTCATAAGCATCCTGCGTCACGCTTAAGCTTAATAACAAACATGTCAATCCGATAATGTCAGCACACATAAGTTATGCCAACTGGATGGATTCGTCAAAATATGCATAGAATATATGCTTTAACATCCAAATTCAAACCGTGCCCAAGGGATAGACTTTGCGTTACCTAATTTCTAAATAGACACCAGTTTTTGGTGTGCCGTAACTATTCGGCCTCCCCTTTATGTTCTCAAGTACGACTTGGGACCTAAAGCTCTTCTTGGATATCAGCCATTCAAATCTTGGCTTCAATGGAGTGTGTCTTGTCACCAAAGATACAAGTAAACCATCCACTAAGTTTTATTTGCGAATGGAACCATTTTTTATGATACAATAATTCTAATCCATCAGTTCAATTGTCCATTGCTATCCTCTTAACATATATACATACATACATACATACATACATACATACATACATACATACATATATATATATATAGACTTATGCTCGAGTATACCTTAACTACTAAGGTTTATAAAAGCACTAGTCACAAATATTATCAATTCACCAATAATGAAACTTGAAAAAGCAACAATCCTGAATGTCAGAAAGTAATAGCTGCAGCTGTCTATATAAATATGTGTGTATATATTGTATATTGAATATACGCCTGATGCTATCATCTATAGCTAAGAAATGTCCAGACGTTGCACATCATGACAAGGGACAAATTCCAATGTTATTCTACTACGATCCCCACTTGGCCTTCCAACTCATAACTACAAATGTGAAGAATCACGACTACTCGGCCTGTCATATGCTAGTGTTAGTCCTGTTTTCTATTCTGGCGTGGTGCCTCCTTCGTCCTTTTTCTCTGTCAAATAATTTTACATGCAAAAGATAACAAAACAGTGTGATGTTGTTACTCGAAAAGAAATATTTTCACACATCAAAACATTTTTTTGAAGGTCTTTTTCCTTATTTACTAAAATGAAAGTTAAAATTTTCATTATGTTTGGGAGTCTTTACTCATAAGTATCCACTTGCTGTAAGGGTGGACTTGTATTGTGAAGATTAATGGACGTACGCTAAAAAGGGGGGCATTTTTTTAATCAGTTTTAAGATCTCTTCAAGATAGGGAAAATAATGGTTGTTCCAAAAGGTTGTCACTATTAAAATCCGCTTCTCTTGGATTAGCATGCCACGGCAAGTCCATCTGTCTGCACACGTGGGAAGCCTCTCCATGTCAACCCTAGTCATCATGTGTCACACTTGTCGTCTCCAACGAACGTAGCACACCACACAATCTCCTCCACCAACCGAAATCAATTTTCCAGCCAAGTATGGAAAGGATTCTCCACGGGAAATGCCGTCGTCGTCGCTATCAGACCAGAAAGGAAATCGCTTCAAAGAATCGTTGATAGACAAGCCGGAGATCAGCCGATTCTTCAATCCTTCCCTTTCTCATTTGGCCGTAAAAATTAAGTTCATTTTGCTTCCCGATTCCATCAAAATCTGTACAAATTTGATTAAATTTATCTTATAAATACAGGCTCGATTGTATAGCAAAATCATTGAAAAACCAAAGCATTTATTATCCATTCATGTTCTTGGTGTTCTTCGGTTTGTAGGTATTGTTTTCTTGGGTTAGCTTAATCAAGAAACCGTCTCTTGATTTCTTGAGGTTTCCGCCTCTATCTGTCATTAAACGCAGGCTACATGCCAACACTGTGGTCATTGTCAAAAGAAGATATATAAATCGTGGGGACTCCCAAACATCCAGACAAAGTACACGCAATAACAACAAAATATGCATACATCAAGTGCGCCAAATTCTTTAGTATTACCTCGACATTGGCTGTACTCCCAATTGGATTATCACCCGGCATGTTTACTACTTGACAAGTGACTCAATTTCAAAATCTACAAATGACTTCTTCTATCATACGCTTACTTGACCAGCTTATAGGAGTTAAGGGGTCCATTTCCATGTATGATCTGAGCCTTACATACATTGATATCCAAATATAGTCACAAGTCATTTTCTTAGTTTCCGACGGTAGTAAAAACAAAAGAAGCAATCCACTAAGCGAATGAAAACCACTCTTTGCATAGTCACCATTTGTTAAGCCAACATTAATCTAGTTCTCCATTTACGTGGCCATTTCTACATCTACCACGTATTAAGAATTTACAACAGAATAATGGAATAAAAGTTATCCTAGACTTGAGAGGCGATAGGAGATATGACGAGAGCATTTTGAAGCAGTTCGTCGTCTTCCCCCGACGATATGATAACTACGCATTTCTTTATCACACTACACTGCCAGAAGAAAAGACAAGGAAATAGAAGAAATAAGATTTCGTGTAATTGTTTATACCGTTATGTGTATTCGACATCCTGGCACGTAATTATCGAATAGGATCTGCTGTTAAATATCACTTAAATATTCAGAAAGCAGTGAGGTATCACAACTCGATCTGATCGTACTATTTGTCGTGACATGATCTGATAGCTCACTAGCCAACTTGAGCAAGCTAAAGTGAGCTAATCCGTGCATCATATTTGAATTAAATATATTATCAGCTCAACAATCAAGGGGAAACCCATTTTTCTTGTTGTTCTTATGACCATTGTGAAATTGTTCTTGCTGAGTTGAAAGGGATGAAAATGTCAAAAGACAATAGTGCGTTATTGATAAAAGCAGCACAAACGACAATAAAGCAGTCCTGGGCTTGACTGATTTACTAGTATGCAGATTTCGAAGTTCGAGTTATTGCAATTTTGGGTGTCTTGCGCTTAATAATTACTTTGTTGAATCTGTTTCCTACACAACATAAATTGTTTCAAAATAAAATAGTTTAAATTTATATCCAAATTTGTTACACTTGAAAAGAAGAAGAAGAAGAAGAAGAAGAAGAAGAAGAAGATTGACCGAGACTACAAATAGTGGATCATATCTACTAATTGTTGTTGAAAAAAAATTGACATAAGCGATTTCAAGCATTTTTTGGCTAATAATTTCTTTTTGTTTCTAACTTTTCCGCCGTATCTTTATAACACAATTACCAATACAAACAAGGAAAGTTTGTCCCTTTCTATTAAAATACAAAAAGAATAGGGTTTCATTGAATCGATGCACTCACCACAGTGGTTCCTCGTGTCCAATGATTTTTTTTATGTTGGATTCTTAACCTCCATGATTGAAGAACTTCCACGGTTGTGGTATGGATGGTACTTTTTATTTTGATTTTTTAGATATCTAGTTCCCCCAAAGGTGGGTAAAGTTGAAGAATCATGCAAAGATTTCCTCTTGTCACATAAGATCTATATTTGCAGTATATAGCCCGTAATCAATATGCTATATGTATAGGAATCAAGTAAGATGTTTATTGGCGGGTTTTAACGGTGCAAGACGGAAGAGGACAAGAAGGGTACAGATAGATACAGAAGAAAGTAGGATAGGTCGGGCATCCAATCCTAAGAAATGTCGTTTTATAAGAAAGAATAGTTGCGTTCTGCACAAGATGTTTGCTTTGGGAGTTGGATGAGAAGTGGTGCCAGAACAAACAACAAATGGTTTCCACGTGATGCGGGCCTTTTGGAGGGTAGTATGCGAATGGCACTGTCGTTGTCCTTACTTGTGGCGGCTGTGCCTTTGTGAAGAGAGAGAGTGTGTGAATGGCATTGTCGAACTATGCGGAGTCTCTTGACAACGAAACATAAAAGATGATGTTGCTCGAGTTGTATGGTGAAACATTTTACTCAAATCAGATGGCTAAACAGCTGACCCTATTTACTTTTTCGGTCCAATGGAACATTACCCTTTCGTGTTTTCTTTTTTTGGTTATTTGTGGGATAGTACTGAGCAAAACTCGTTAGGATTATACTCCTTCAGTTCATTTTGAAATTATGTTCTATCATCAATGTCTTTTAGAGAAAAATAATTGGTCCCACATAAAAAAATACAATTTATGGATAATGTCTAAATATAAAAATTGTCTTTGATTTATAAGTAAATTTAATATCTATCAAAACAACTACATGATGGTAAGTGCATTCTCCTTATGTTGATACCATATTCAGCTACACATGAAATCCAAACATAAATATTGATAACTAGAACCTATCTTGTTCACCAAAACCGAACTAAGGGGAGATTTGATGTAGGCTTAACCCATATTTCATACCTCCCCTCTAAACACAGCTTGTGTAAAATTAATATAACTCTTGAAAGCTTTTTGCTTCTCTTTGTTACTCAAATCTTCAACTTTTGAACTTGTTTTTAAGTTAAAAAATAAATCCTTCTAATTTAGTATTAAACCTAGATTGATCCACTTTAAGTCTTGTTCAAATTTAAGTCCTTTAAATATGTATGGTATACAAAGGAATATTTATTTTACCCTATTCAATACAAAGTCTAAAATATATTTAATGTGTAAAAGAATGTTGAAGATGAAAATCATACATTGAAAAAATATGCTTTGATGTAATATTTTACTATGAATATTATCTCTTTGATTAATGAGTTAGTTTTTAGATTGGATTATGAGTTGTTTAGTATTAATCATGCTAATGCTTGCCCCTTGCCTTTTTCTTCATCCTAGGGCTATTCTATGCAAAGTTTAGAATTCACCTAGATTATAAAAGTTGATTTTCGTAATATAAATGTCCTCAGACAAATATCTTGCCATTTTCTCCTAGGATTATGGATATTATTTGTAGGGAAAAAAAAATAAAAGACTTGTCAAGTTAAAAGGTTGATTATCCCTTTCTGTCAAATTCAATTTGAAGCTTTCTGAGTCATACTGATTATGCACTATGGATACATATGATGGAAAATTCAGTTTATTGCAAGACTAGAAGAAGATTTGATTCCATGGTTTCCAAATAGATGTTTTAGACTTCTGTTCTAATACCCGGTTTCTTTTGTTGTAGTAATTGTTTTGATGAATTTTGATTTTTTTTTTTTATAGGTATAAGTCATACATTGTTGTGGTGGTCTTGTAGAAATTCATCTAGATTATGCAAGTTGGTTTCCTATTTTAGAATGGTGATAGCAGCATGTTTCAAAGTAAGAAATTGAGTTACCCATTATTCTACCACATCAATCTTGTTAAAGTGATTTTATATTTTCAAATACAATTATTTTGATAATAACTAAAGATAAAATTTTAAGAAGCTAATTGAAAAACTAATTTAAAATCCCTCAAGAACGTGAGTGCCAAAATTAAAGAAAGAATATTTGAAGCCATATGCATAATATTTATCAAGTGATATTATGCACAAATGAAATAATTAACATTATATCCAAAATACACATTATTATTATTCTTTAGCATGTCCATTTTGTAAGTCATGAATAATCTAATGTCTATAATAACCACGTAGGAAATTGACAGACGTTTGATCTAAGTCCCTACTCAAGAACGGCATCATTTTTTTGGGAAAATCTAATGAAACCGTATGACTAATCCAGTTTATCAAAGGAACTGTGAAAAACGCCCATTTATTGTACACTGATTATGTTTGAAACTTGTTTAAAGAGAATTTTAAGGTTTGTCTGAGGAAAAAACCCAACTAACAGCGAGTAAAGGCTTGCTTGAATTTGGTTCGGAATTGTAAAATTGCTCCTTTGGTTGTGTTGTAAGTGTTGGAAGTAAAGTTGAAGCAAAATTTCTCAGTGTGAAAAATTCTGACTGTAATTTCTGCCGAGATTTGTAAAATCTATGTGGTTTCTGTCAAGGAAAGGTCTCTCTAACTTGTGGGTCAAAGATACAATGGATATAAAAACAATGTTTCACTCAATGTAAACCCCCTTTCAGAAAACTAGATTCAATAGATGTTTCATTGGTTAAAATAATATTATCTTCTAGTTAAATTCAATGGATATTTCATGGGTTAAACATAATTTTATCTTCTAGTTAACTTGAACTCATGATATAAGAAAAAATATCAATCGTTCTGATATTTACATTATTTTTGAACGTAACATTATCCAAATAGCCTTTTTTTGATAAATATATCTCGTTTGTCCAATTCAAAATTATTTGATTTAAAGATTGAGATTCTTTCTCAGGGCAAAGTTTGCCTCCACCAGTTCTTATGGATTAATATACACTAGATTGCGGAAAGTTTATTTTCAAATGAGCCTATTCAACTAACACAACCTCAAATTGATTCATTTTTGCAACAGTTTCAAGGTCCTGTCTTTGCCCAAAAAAACATAGCCTAATGATGCCATAATAAAAACGATTATATGAAGAATAAATTTCTAAGACATAGTACCAACAAACACACACAAGCATAAAAATTTATCAAAAAATAATTTATACTCATTTAGTTTTTTAATTCTTCATCAATGTATCCACATTTAGTATAGTACAGATGGTAATTTTATCTTGAACATTAGATCAGACTAGTATAAAAGGATGCTCAACTAAGATTTTTAGATGAAACTTATGAGTTGCAATTGTTTAATCTTAAAATTTTATATATTGCAACGACTGCTCAAATGCAACTTATGAGTTGCAAGTATCTTCAACATTTCTATCCTGTTTATACATTGAACTAAGGCGATTGGTTAACTGCAATAGAGTTTAAAAGATAAATTAACATCAACGAATTAAACTTGGGTACCAAAATTGTAAGTGTACAGTCAGAGAGACCTTCTTTGTGTAAGTTTTAAAATGTCATCTGAAGAATGTTGCAGCATTTCAACAGAAGCCGACGAGAAAGCAGCGAGTACTCCTCTAAATTCTATACTGCAGAACCATCCAAGGCTCCAGGTATAAAATATAGAAGAACAAAAACCAAAATGACACTTGCAGAAGAATCGTTAAAAACAGACCCCTTCCAATCAACAATGGATTCTAGCTACCTATTCCTCAGAATCGTTTAACTCGTGGACCACACCATTTTTGGATTCATTCCCCTCCATCTTTTTCGGTCCAAAGGCCTCTAATGGAGAAATCATTGGTTTATTACAGGCCCTGGCGCAGAATTTAGCAACAGAACAACATTCTCTGTTCCCTTCTTTATTGTAATAACGTTGTTGGTTGCTAGTAATGTGCTAAATGCAGTCATGTTTAGAGCTCCTTTTCCTTAGCTTGTTTCACGATCGCCATAATATAAGTTGATTACTTGTTTATTCGCGTAGCCTTTGATTCTCGTAAAGAACATGAGCAGGTCGAGACTAAAAATTTGGAAACATCTCTTAAGAGTTCCTTTTTTTGGTACAGTTTCCATGGGCTAAACAAGAGAATAATAAAGCTTTTTATTATCAACGGTTTGAAACCGCTAATAAAGGCAATTGTTCTTTTCCTTTCAGTGTTCATTTTCCGTAACCAGTTGGACAACGTAGGTCCTTTACGCAGCAGTATATGAAGTTGTTCGCAAGGATGGAAACATCATATGTTTTGGTGATGCAATTCACACAAAAAAGAGGTAGTACTATAAATGGTAACCTTCTCTATTACCAAAGAAAATTACAAAAATTAGCTGCCGAAGGTAAATCTTTATTGGTTCCTTATATCTCTCTTTCTCGTCTTGCTTTAGCTCATAACTAAAAGTTTTTAAACCAGAACCAAAACCCAAAAACTGTCCTTTCCTCCAACTTTACCTCTTCAACTAAAAACTCCAAGTCTCGCTGCCTCTGTTTTCCTCTTTATATCATTGTCATTTTCTCTGCCAGAATGACCATTAACATGGCCGCTTCTGCTTGGGATTTCAGCTGTTTTTCTGATGAAGCCAGTTCGAAAAGACTTCAAGGGTGTTCATGTCAGCCCTGTAATGCTTCTGAGTGAATTCCAGGAGCATAGGCCATGTGAAATCGGGATATACCCGTGTAAACTGAGTGTCCACCAACTCGCTCGGTGGGCTTACCACCTTTTCATTTCCTGGGCACAAAAAGAAGGCTAGAGATTTTCTTGGAGTTTTGCTGTTCACCACTGCCCGATGCAAGCAACTTTTGTATCTTCCATTTGCAAGAGCCTGAGAACGGAACCCACTAAGCTTCATCAGTACCGATAAAAAATTTGCATACCTGGAATTAATTTAGTGAGAAAGTACAGAAATACAATCTGCTTAGCGGCTAACTCTTTTACCATGAAGGTGTCGCCGATGTTGACAACAAAAGCATTGAAATTTGGGCTAACAGATCGCCATTCGTCGTCTACAAAAACCTGAAGGCCTCCTACTTGATCTTGGTGAAGGATGGTTAAAGATGTTGGATCGCAATGAGGCCCAGTGCCTAAAGTAAGTTCAGGTGTTTGGCACGGCGGGTAGTAGTTCAGCCTCATTATGGAATCGTTGTCCTCAAAGTATTCTCTAAAATGAGCTCGGTTTACGCCTAAGCTCATTCCTAGCAGTTCCATGATCCCTAGGGAAAGAGTGCTCATTGCCTCGCAGTATTCCTGGTAAACCCTCCTGTTTACAAAGAAAAACAATTAAAGATTAACGAATAAAATCATATAAAAAATGGTATAAAGGAATCGACCAGCAAACAGTTTGTATACCCGAATTGATTGAAATCTTCACCCATTGTGTTACGGAAATACTCTTGAACAACGTCGGAAGAATTCTGTTCAGATGAATAGCGGAAAGAAAGTGTTTCCTTCCAGGGGAGCTTGGAGGAGAACCTGCCGGTGAAGCTGCTGGCATAACCACAGTGCTCACCAACCTTCCTCTGAGCCCTCTGCTTTGTTGACAGGGGCAACTCGAAAAAGTCATCCATAAACCGATGAGCATCAGCAATTAGCTTACCATCCACTCCATGATTGACAACAAGAAAGAAGCCGTGCTTTCGGCATGCCTCGCCAACGAGTCTCGAGGCTTCCTCTACAGCAGCCGGATCCCCAGAGAGGAACCCGCCTAAGTCAATAAAGGGAGCAGTAAGTTCAGACGCAAAAGAGCAAGGCTTTTCCTCGTCGGGCCATATGAACTGCTTTGGTATGCTTGGCTGGTGTCTGAGGAATGAGGCATCAAAAACAAGTGATTTTTGCTCCTTTTCTTGTTCTTCTTTCAGAGGGTGAGGCATGGATGGTGTGCTTGCGATACAATCAACAGCCATTGCATCACTAAATTTTTAAGGCTTAAAAGGGATATGAGGCACTATTTGAGAGAGCAAGCGAGGGAGAAATAGAGAGAGGAAAATAGAAGGTGATGGGAAGAGAAGAAAACCCGTGAAATAAGTTTGAGAGGTATGGTGAAAGAAAAGCCAAGGCCGCCCTCATTGGAGAGATCGTCTCACACAAGTCGGAATCTTATAGCAAAGCTCTTCTCTGTCTGTCTGTCCCTCTCTCTCGCTCTCTGTCTGAAATGATTTTTCTTCTAGCAATGAAGGCCTCTTTAGGATGCGTATTTGCAGTGAGGGTGCTTCTCATTGGGAAAATTGGACAATACTCCATTTCTTTACCGAGTATTTGTCTTTTGTAGTATTGCCAGGAAATCGTATCCCTATGGCATTTGGCTTGTTTGGTGGGAGCAATGCTAATGTCACCCTCTTGGGCCGCACATTTCAAGCAGAACAGTGCTAGAGGCTTGCCTCAGAAAGAACAAAGCAAGAGAAACCAGGAAAGAAAAAAAAAACCACAAAAAACAAAAACAAAAACAACCCTTGATGCCACTTCCAACATCCTCAAACTGCTGTACCCAAAGGCTAAGTAGCCTCCTGAAAGAGGCACCATGCCATTTTCATGGAAGCAAGATTCAGGAGGCGTAAGAAACCCTTATCTCTTCACCCGTGAGGTATGTCTCTAATTTGTTTGTTTGTTTGTTTGTCTTCAACAATTTCCCTCTTTCTTGGAGAAATTCAGCAACTTCTTTTATTATTTATCTTTAAGTACTTCAATCAAAGGAAAAGTTAGGAAAAAAAAAAAAAAAGACATTGGAAGAGCAGTGGGGAAAGAATTGGAGTGAAAAGGCGTAGTGCTGTAACAGTGAAAAAAGGAGTACTTACGATGTAGCTTCTGTAGTAGCAGAGCGTTAGCAGTATGATTGAAAAAGCAACATGCGAATGCGGGGGAAAAGATGAAAATATTTGGGTAAGATCTTTCACGGGGACAAAATTACAGAAGCTAAAAGGGCTAGGGTCTTTCAATGTCACGGAAATGGCCGGCTGCGAAGACTAAAAGAGTGGCTTTCGTACCCTAAGAGTCAGCATTGATTAGAATCAGTAATGCGTATCTCCCATATGAACCTGAAGATATGGAAGGAGGAACGAATATATTTGGTGTGGCCATATTCGCTATAATGGCAACAACCTATTGCATGAGGTGGGCAAGCAGAGTTTACTGTTTTCATGTACTACAGTCCCATTATATATAAGATGTGAAGGTCTACTACACTCTGGGTTTTGCGCGTGTGGGTGGGTAGGTGGGTGGGTGGGTGGGAGGGAGGAGGAAGGAAGTGACACAGAGAAACAAGAGAGAGAGAGAGAGAGAGAGAGAGAAACCCATCTTGTTCTTCTGGTTAATATGGCACTCACAAGTGCCCAAGATTTGTCCACCCGTAGCATGATGGGAAAATCGGACGCAAGGGTTTAAAAATGTTTTCTACTGATCAAAAGCCTTTCATCTCCAGCTTGTCTTTTGTCAACTCGACGCTATTATTTTCTCTGTCCTACAGTTGTATGACAGATCTAACAAACGGTCTCCGAGTACTGTTCGACTGTTTTTAGTAAGAAATGGGTTCTCACTGACACTAACCATTGAAGTATTTCATGCACTTTCAAATCTATGGACAAAGATTAAGAGAAAGGTCTACAAACTTTTTCAATTTCGCATGTTCACCAAAAGCCCTTGTAATATTACCGTGTTGGAGTTCCAACGTTAGATTTTAAAATTTGAATTCTACTTATTATCTAAACAGCTTCCACAACGAGAGTAAATTTATGATGGGAGTGAAAGGGACGAGAGATATCTTCCTAAGGATTTCTCTAATCTGGACTGAGAATTCATTCTCACTTCTTTTACAATATTAAATTTCAAGTAGGTATTTTTTCTACATCTAATCTTCTACCCTAATGGTTTTTCTATTTTCCTTTTCAGAAGCCATAAAAGATGATCCTTACGCATTCATTTTTATTTAGAATATGTCATAAGAGGTACGCGTTGAAGTGTGATCTTTTTAGCTCACATATAGAACATTAGACACATGTATCTCCTTCAGAAGAGGATTTTTCATCTTAAAAGAAAAAATGCACTAATCAAAAAATGGAAAATAATTTAAGCAAAGAAAATTTTTATGCCTTTGCCCCCTAAGATGTAGTCAAGATAATAATGAGCATTCGTGTAAGAGATTTTGTAAAGTATCCTGAGTTCAAATATCCTTGACTATATTTCAAATTGATTTAACATGCTTTGTGGCAAACATTTGCCCTCCAATTTAAGCTATTAAACAAAATTTGGTGGGGTGCTACAATGGTACAAGATTGAATTTTTACTCTTCAATAGAAGCATCATATGAAAGCAACAACCTCAATAAATTTTGTCTTAGAGGTAGAAACGGTTATTGATTCATATATAAATCTGAGGTGATGTTTGTCCTAAGGAAATTTTGCAACACTTCGAATCCTTTTAAGCTTCGTTGTGCTACCTAAGAATCTCTTAAAAGTTTCACTTGAACGACGTAGGTTTGTTCTAGTTTTAACAAATTGTATACCAAAACTTTCTTGTGATTGTTGCCCAAGTGGAATTCATTCTAGTTTCTCAACTTTAACCAAAATAAAAAAAAATTGAATTGAGCATTTGAGTTTATATTTTACTAACAAGTTTTAGATGAGTTTTGAAACTATATTTAAAAGTTTACTAACAAGTTTATTTTTTTATTTTGAATTTTTCTTAACAATATGTCTTAATATGTCTCTAATACTCCTGTTTGATGTATTATATCCTCTCAACTCAAGGAATTTCTTGCTAAGGATCATTTCAATATCACTTGTGTTTTGTACATTAGGGTGGGAATTCATATTATACATTTAACTCCCTTATGTTGTTAGTTATCTAAGCTCATAACCTCATAGCATAGTATAGTTCTCTCAACCTTTCAACTTATGTTGTCCATATAAAATCTTAAAGAGTGATTAGGTCTGATCCAATAGCTAATCATATGGAAAATAAAAATTCTTCTTGATCATAATGCATCAAGTACACAAATATAGAAAAAAAAATATCAACTTCTATTTTAAAGTTCAATGGACTCGCATAGACTCACACCCTAAGAATCTTGCTCTGGCATTCTATCTTATTCCTTAAAAAATCCTGCAATACCTAGTGTTCGTTTATATATCATTTACATATCAATTTCAGCACATGTAACAATCTAAAGGAGAAAATGATTTCATAATTTATATGGTGCTTATGTCTTCAAAACACACTTGAACCTCTAAAATCCATCAAGTAATTTCATAAATAATTTTTAGAACTCAATAAAAATTTCATAACTCAAAATAACTGAACGCAAGGTCAAGTCTGATCAACTCTACACTTTGTTTCAACTTGTGAGATTGTTAGTCACTTGTATTTCTATCTATGTAAGAGATATCTTTGACTTATGATAGCTTTTTGTTTCAAAATCCCAAAAACATTTAAGTACTGAAGCATCGTGATTCAAATGGCATAATTTATACATGAGTTATGTGCATAAGTAGATAGAAGTTGCCATTACGTATCTAACAACTAAATAAAGACTTAACTTGAAAATAAAATCAGCACTGAAATTTTCATTCTAAAACTTATGAGTCAACAAATAGCTGTAAAAAAAAAGATTATAGACTATATATTTGCCAAATTTTAATCATTTTAATTTTTTGTTCTAAGCTATAGAAAACTTGAGATTTTCATTCTCAACATCAATGTTGGTCTAATTCTTTCTTTTTTGGTTACAAGACTGCCATGAGCCACTACTACTATATCAAAGGTAATTATAACCAGTGAGATACATATTTTATTCCTTAAATACACCGGGTAGCAGCACTGGCAAACTTGTTAGCCATTGGACACCCATCAACATAGCAACCTACTGACATCGAAAGTTGAACTTACTACCTATTTTGACATTCTTGTTAGAACTCTTAGACATTGCTTCTACACCAAAAGCAATCCTACAAGCTTGCCAACTGCTTGGCATCCCCAACGAGCTCAACAATTTTGTCTGAAGTTATTTTCTCTTATTCTAAAACGCATTAATGACTTAAGACCTATTCATCCAAATACTAGCTTTATGGCTATTTTTCTTGCAAAATCCAACTTAGATAGCTACAAGAATCATCTGTAAACAGTTTATTATTTGTGCTTGTAGCAATTCCAAATGCCAAGTCTTGCCTAAGCTATCTTCGATAATTCATTCGATAGAGATGAAAAAGGAAAAAAATATTAATAGAAAATGAGTGCTATATGCAAAAAAAAAAACATACAGCTTGCTTTATATTATTCAATAGATTGTTAGCGTTTGGTTCCATTTTCACCATTATTTATTTGTTCTAGTTAGGGATAAGAATACTTTAATTGATTTGAATTTTGATTTAGTGAATAAGAGTTATTTAGGTTTAGATTTAGTAGATTTAGAGTTATTTAAAATAACTTTTGAGTGTCAAAAAATCCCTTAAACTTAAACTATTTTTAAATAACGCAATTATGTTTTTGCTTGTTGACATAACTCAATCTGTCTTTGACTTGTCATATGGGAGAACTTCATCACCTTGTGAAGCTCATTGCATTTGGTATTTGATTCTGAACCTGTTGTGCCTTTTTTAATGTAAGTAGAGAAAGCCATAAGCATCTATTTTTCAACTAATCCAAAATAAAGTGCTTCTTTAGCTCCAAAAACATAAGAGCAAAGGTAATTTTAATTACTTTGATCTAAGGAGTTGTTCGAAGACTCCATCCATAAATGTTTACAGATTTCCCATTTAATTTTCTCCTAAACTAGGCTATTCTAATTTATTGGTTCTCCCTAAGCCTAAGGTTTGGCCCTAGGCCATTTCATCTTCAAGAAAGCGTGAAAATGATAAAATTAGATCTCCTTAGGTTAGGTTCTTGGTCATTCATCTTCAAGAAAGTCTGATACAGACAACATTAGTCTTCTCTAACTAGAACAAATCAATTTATCCTTCATAAATCATATATGCCAAATATGTATTTAGTATGAAAACTCTTCTCAAAAACTCCATTATTTTTTATCCTACCCTCCTATTTGGGAAAATTCCAAGTAACCTTGCTCTCTCTTGAGTAATGTCTGGCTTTGTTTTTACGTAGAAAGACTTTAGTCCTTGCTTAACCTACTTGATTACTTCTTTAGAAAGAATAATAAAGATGAAGACGAAGTCAGGACAAGAAAAAATATAGAAGCTTGCTGCATCTATCACATGAGACAGCTTTCTCAGCCTAATTTCTCGCTTAAGCAACAATCTTCTATGATTAAGAACTTATACTCTTTATCTTCTTAATCCTAAAGGAGATTATCTTTAACTTTCAGAGTAATAGGGATCATTCCGAAAGAAATGAGATGATTTCTTTCAAGCACCTCTAACAAATTCAAATTCAAACTACTAAAAGATCCTTATGACTAGGATAAAGGAGTATGGTGTTATCGGATCTCCAAACACAACCTTTTCTCCTTTGTTAAACGCTATTAAGCTCCCCATTTATTCTAATTGAAAAAACATCCGTTACACATCTTTAAATACTACTAAAATGAGAAAGAGGTTGATAATCTGTCATTTGGCCGACTTAATGCCCATAGAAATTTATGCAATAGTCATCATATTCACTACTTTATGCAAGCTTCCAACGGATAATAAAAAAGAAGCACTACTTTAACTCCCAAACGTTCAATAGCTATCATATTATGTTGAAACTACCGAAGTAAAGAGTCTTGTCAATCCTTAAGATAAAATATGCCGTTTATAATCTTATCCCATGCCACTTCCATTCTAACTCTTTTTCATTGTCCTGCTACGAATGAGTGAATCCTGAAGGGCATCATAGGGTAAGTAATTTTGGGAAGATTTAACGAAGATTTCCGTAGATTAAAACATGATCCTTATCCAACTTCCTCAAAAAGAACATCCCTAGTTTTCCCGTTTAACTAACTCTATAGTTTAACACCGGTAGCTCAAGTACGGATATGTTTTCCATCAAGTTCTTTTTTATGTCACTCCTACGTAACCTACGAACCTTTAATTAAATCTCCTGCATAGCCCCTGAAACCACCTTTAGGTCTACCTTTTTGCCGTCAAATTAGGCTTTCTATGCAGTAACAGCTGTCTCCATGAACTACAAAATCGTGTAAGACCAAAATTTGGCCCTTTTTGTACTAGAATCTGGATTATCTAATCAACCTTAGTTGAATAATACAAACATCTAAGCTTGAAAGATGGAACGATGGAAAGAAGATTAGCATGCCCCCGTGAATAACATTGACAATGCTACCCGCAAGAAATCAACAAAATCATACAAGGGGGAAAAAAAAGTAGAAACAAAATCTTCCCTTGTTTATTAAGCATACTACCTTCATACCCACCCACCCCACTCCACCCTCCAACAAACCTTGAGAAAAAAAATCCTAGCAAATACGGTCGGGAAGTGCTAATGACAGCTCATTTCAATGATATATGATCTACATTCTCTGACGGTATTTGTAGGACTAGTTGGACAGTTCAATTTTTAGAAGCATCAAATGAAACTAGGGTTCTCTAAGGTGCATCAAAAATCAAGCTCGATTTATAGTCCTGTCTAGGAAACAATCATATGACTTCAATTATATGCACCTTTTGTCTTTTATGTCTCTCTACATAATAGTTATTGTATCTATATATCTTCGTATAAAGGATATGACTCTCTTCTAGCCAAACCTCTTCCATAACCTAGCATAAGATTATTTCTACATTTCTCAAGACTAATCTTGAGCTCATGCCTATTGACGCGAATCACTTCAAGATGCCATTCTCTGTTGGCTGGAAGTCTCATGTATCTTACTATTAGTTACTCTGACCTTACTTATGGCTTTCATATTGTTTGTTACTTTATAAAAGCTCTCCGATCTACTCTCTATGCTTGTTCTGATTCTGCTTGGGTAGATGATACCATAAACATTCTACCATTGATCTTTTTGCTTCTTTTGGGCAATTCTCTGATCTCTTGGTACGGCAAGAAACAAATTATTACTACCTACTTCAACATTGAGGTTGAATCGTATGCCCTTGTTAATACTGTTCAGGAACACTTGGCCTCCGTTGGCTTCTTGAATATATAAGCATTCCTCACTCGAGTGCCACTATCATGCACTTTGACAATCAAATGCCATTTAGATTCCACATAATGATGTCTTCCATCAGCGCACTAATCATAGTGAAATTGATCTCTATTTTGTGTGCCACCACCTCTTATGCGGCACTTTTCATCTCCTCTCTATTTCTTTTACTAATTAGATTGTCGATCTTTTCACCAAATTCACTTATCAGTACACTTCATAAATTGTTCTCTAAACTCCAATTGGATCTATCCATGTAGCTTGAAACTAAAGACCTATGTTAAGGAAACAATCATATAATTTCAATAATTTGAATCCTTTCCTTTTTATGCCTCTCCATATGAAAAGTAATCCTTTTATGTATTTTTATATTCTAGCCAAACCTACGAATCCTGTCGTCAATATCACGCAGTAATCCTTTCCTTTTTACATCTTTGAATATCACGCAGTCTCTTTATTCTAGCCAAACCTAGTAATTCCGTGATCAATATGTATCTTTGTACATTAGATATTCTTCTCATGCCAAGCAATTGAAGAATCCTGTTATTAGTATATGTTTCTGTGCAATTAAACCTCGACAAATCCTATCAAGGACCTCTTTCTACATCCTAAAAACACACTTGAAATATAATCACTATATTTATTTTTGTTCTTTTCTTTCTCCTACTTTCGCTTTCAGCCACCAATATTTGAGATGAATACTACTTGGAACTTCCATAGAACAAAGGGTACATTCCTAAATATATGATCCAAATGGGCTACAACTTTTTCAAAGACTCTGGGTACATTTAAGTACTTATATATAGTTCCAAAACAAAAAACGAAAAAAAAAAAAAACGATTGTTTTGACAATGAATAAAAGAACTTGGAGTTGCGACTTCACACCTAAAAGCGCTTATTTATATAGGTGAGGCAATTTTCACAATGCATTGATATATGTCGGCATATTGACATTGGTATCAACAAGTGTTTAATTTAATAATAAACAGGTATTATTTGGGATTAAGAGATTTCAAGTTCAACACTCAAAAGAATATGACTTACACCATAATAATAATAATAATAATAATAATAATCATCATCATAATAATGTCATCATTGGCGTCACATACGTCGGCATGTCGGCATTGGCATCGTATCCGTCGGCATTTGGCTCGCATGTTTTGCGTTTTCATGACTCATACCTTGAATAACTGCACGGTCATGTTGGAAGTGCACCTTACAAGCATGTCCTAACATTGGCAGGAGTATCACTAGGCCGGGCAAGAAATCAATATTTATTTGGCTCTTTATATCTACCTACCTAAAACCTATCCCAATTGTTTCCCTGTATATGCGCTGAAAAGTTAAGAGAAAATGCTTCCAGCTATCTCTCAAACTTCCTTTTCACCGAAACTTACTCTCTCTCTCTCTCTCTCTCTCTCTCTCTCCACACCCCCAACAAACATCACTTTTTGATTTACTTGGTCAAAACAGACAGTCGCTAGTGACATGTTTTACACATGAAACATCGACAGTTACTTTTATTTTGAAATTTCCATTACAGTTCCTTGTTAACCGAAGAATTCTAGTTAGCAAAGAATCTAAAGTGAAGTACTTTGGGAGTAATATGCATAACGGTCATATATATATATATATATATATATATATATATATATATATACACTTGATGGCCAAATCCATGCAAATGGGTTGTAGAAACGTATAAAAGGATGGTGGGAATGTTACTGCGACTGCCATCATATACGAAATAAATTGGAAACATAATCATAAAATACAGACAGATCACGCGACAGAGAAAGAGAGTGATAAAAGAACTCATGCATCTCGTCAAAGATATGATGGGCGTGCTAACTACAAGTTAAAGTTAAAAGGTAGTAGTTTAAGATCTGGACAAAAGAAAAAAACAAAGAGTGAGCATGGAAGTAAAAGGTAGTGGAATCAACATTAGTCCAAAAGATAGTGAATGACATTATATAAGCGAAATCATGAAATGACATGACCTTTTCTTCTGAGTATACGTGAAAGAGAGATCAAAACATAAGATTAATCCCAGTCAAATTATTTTCAAACCCAGAATCATAGACCTCCCCGACAAGATCTCGTGTGGAAGATTGACCACTCTATTTGGGGTGGTTACCTGCAAATGCTCAACTAAATCAAGGTCTGATGCACTCAGTTCCATTTTGTACAAGAGACGGACTATCGTTTAAACACGTTCAATTTGCATCCAAGAAATTTTACCCCACAGCCGAAGCCACCCAGCTCATCTGCACAGAAAAGTCTTGCTGAGAGGCATTTAATTTGACTCATGGCAACTCGTGACTAAAGTATTTTCCTTATTTACCCAGAAACCGGGGGAAAAAAGAAAAAAAGCACTTCAAAATTTCCCTCGCACAATCATACTGTTGTAATCTTTAATAGGAAATTTTTGGACATTCAATCTCATACTAGAAAAATTAGCACTTATAAAGTGCATTATAAGCTTTGAACACCCTTTTTTTCAATGATACTTTTTGGGGAGAGGCAGACATAATCCTTCAAGATGGTATTGGAGTAAGGCCTTCTTCCATTTGTGCCAAACTTAATCTCATGATTGGGCAATCTTTCGTTGATAAATAAAATTGAACTCGAACTGTAGAAAAGTATTGGACATTCAATCCCACATTAAAAAATTAATACTTGTGAAATGCTTTATAAATCTTAAATACTTCTATTTCAAATAAGGCCTTTTAAGAGATGTGAACCTAAACCTTCAAGAGAGAACACTTTTTATGTTGGAGCATTCCTAGAAAACTTCCAGCATGTTTTAGTTCTATCATCCAAATCTTAAGTTGATGTTAAATCTAAAGTTTACAACTTAAGGCTGAACTGTAAATTCCATCTCCTCCAGAACATACTGCACATTTCCTTATCTCTGTTCCAGTATTCTCCTTGTCCTCAATGTTGCATATTGAGTAGTTTACATTCATTTCGCATATGGCTGGAGCTAGGCAAACTTGAGAAGTGTTAACCCTTTTGAGGCCAAAACGGGAGTACAAAAACAGACAACAGGAAACTAAAATTCAAGCATTTCCACATTTTGAATGACAGACCCATAAATAAAGCTCGAAATATTTCGTGCCCATTCGTGCCCATTCACATCATGTCCGGCAGTGCTACGAATAAGCAACCCATTAGAGGCAAAAAGTTTTAAGGAATGTAGAATTGACTCAACTTAAATTGTCTGCACGGTCATAATGGGAAATCACAATTAGATATCCTGCGAGGTAGTTGTCTGTTTCCCCACATTTGTGCCGTTAATTTGATTTAACTGGAATACTTTGTAAACTCCGAGCTTCCCCAAAATACTGAAATTCCTCACTACAGGACAGAGGACATTAGGTGGAAAAGGGAGAAGAGGGAACATCCAGGTCCATCACCAGAGGCAACTAACATGATGGTGGAGTTGTCACAATGTCATGCAGATAAAGGATGTGGGCAAATGAGTTCTCTCGGGGACCAAATCCCATGAAACTGATTGACCCAAAGAGGTTGGATCTATTCACAACTGGTCATAGAGAGTACGTCGCAATCAGGACAAACACAATTCTATCTCTTATTATCCACTAAAAGATTGCTTACTTTTCTCCTTGTCTGTACCATTATTAGTTGGTGGGTCAGATGGAGATTTAGCTCATATGTCAAATGGGGGGCAAAGACAATCCCAACTTGATTTTGGTCTTGGATTTTTGAAGGAAAAGGCGGCCTTGATGGCTATGATAACAAAAGCATGTTTTCATTGCTAGGGAAACGTTACCGAACCCGAATAATACACTGCTTTAACCAAAATTGGGGAAGTCTTAAAAAGGACAAAGATTTAATTAGAGAGGCTGCCACTAAGCCCATGACATTACGCCCAAGAAGTACGCTACAGCTCCGTTAAGGTTGCCTGCAACTACAGTATTTGCTCTTTAGTGATGTAGCAAAGCTTTTGAGGCATGGATTGTTCTCTGAAATCATAGCCATAAACTGGTTCATTGAAGTGGAAAGAAAATTTAATCAGAGACCACTGAAGCTGCAGCAAGAAAAATTGCGAAGAAAACCAAATCGTTCGATGTTTTTTGCCGCGTCCCCCGGATGCCTCGCATGGGCACAAGAACCAACCTTTCTCTAGAATTTGCTCAACCAAACTAGGCGAAGTTTTCTAAACACAAGATTCAAATAAATAAATAAAAAAAAAAAAAAGGTACAATCTTAAGCAGTTTGTAGGAGATGGAGCCACAAACTCAAAAAATGACACTACCTGAAATTGAAGTTGTGATACACGCTGCAACCACTTTGGAGGTGAAGTGGCTATGGATTATAACAAAATGGTATCATAGCAAACATTATCTTTTAACTTCAAATTCTAATGTATGCCAACTTATAATGTGAAGCCTTGTTAAGTGAAAACAAGTTTGTGGGAACCTCCAAAAATAGCTGAAAAAGATAGGCATGAGATAATGAAAAAAGTAGGTGAGGGAAGGGGCCACTTGGAATGTAGGCCGTTGTGGGCTAGCCACCAAAACATACTCAGCATGATAAAATGTAACAATCTCAAATGAAATAATTCATGACTAGTCAAGAGATTTAGACCTTTTGATAAAGTGGTTGCATATTGTAACATGTTGTATTTGATTTTTATGGTTTGCGTAACAGACAAACAGAAGGCCAATATATTTTCCTCTGACGAAAAAGGAATGTCACATCCTGGAAATGTAGACCAAAGTCTCTGCTTATACCGCATAAAGGAAATAGGAGGAACAAAGTGTTCGATGTTGAGTGCGTGTTGTTCCATTATCTCATTTTGGGTTTGTTGGGATGGGAAGTAAGTTGGCATCCTATAGAGAGGAGACCAAATAGGACAGACTCTCCCATTATACTCCCAAAAAGGTGAATCTGGTGATCTTGTTTGTCAGTTGTACACTCAGCTTCCATATTAGATGGTCGGGGACATGCCATTGAGTGATTTCTTGTTTATGGAGATCTCATCAGCTCACAGTTTGATTGCGTTGTTTACATTTGGGAGGTACCTACTTTACTTTTCTCAAAAAACTAGGCGTAAGGCAACATTCATTGTCTTCAAAGGAAGGACCATAAATCATGCATCTCGGTTCCGTACTAGTTGCGCATACCCAGACCGGTCTGGGACCTCTTCATCATCCCCATTTCATACCCTACAAAACAGGATGGTTCACGACGATTCACTGCCATCAGGGACACGTTCAAGTTCTCTCCGCGACAAAGCTTCTTGAATGGACTACGCATACTGTGGTTGCCGCTCCTGATGGTGGGCTCTCTTTTATGTCAATTGGTTCAAAAGGAAAGAGCAACCAGAATACGCGAAAAGAATGACAGCGACACAGATGATAGATGCTGTTCCCGCCAGTGCTACAAAACTTTATGGTCCTTACCAGTAGAAGATAGATGGCTTAGTGCAATTAAATGCAGTTGAACTAATCGCTCCTACTTTTTCTAAAAAAGAAAATAACATAATGCTTATTATGCTGTATTTTTGTACGTCAATGTCATTTCTTAAATAAAAATTAACATCAGTGATTACTGGAGGCCCGCGTCATGAGTCAAGATTCCGGGAAAATCTACCGAGTTCCACAAATATGATGATGGTTGTTCTGCGAGTTCCCAGTACGTGAATGCACGAGATTTATGGTCCTTTCTTATCTCTCAGAAGTTCAATGTCGATAAAATAGACACGGAACCAAATCACTAGGCACAAGATTTGGCTTCTGGACGGGTCATGCATGGAAGAGACTACCTTCTCTATTAACTAATACGAAGTTCAGTTGTTGCAAGCTAGGAACCGAAGGAACCACTCCTCTGCGAAGAAAGAGGCATATTTATTGAACACATAAAAGTATCAGTACAATTTACAAGAAGCAGCATATTGTTCTTCTGAGCCAGATCACCCACTGCACATTCAGAAGTGAATGCGAGGAAAAAGATGGATAACGCTGGATGCAAGAGATCGATCATTAGATTATGTTTTTATGTGATGACTGTAGGTTTCTCCCTTCCGGTGAAGTCCTTCAATTTTGAGACGGACAGCGCCAAATCTATTGCATGAACAAACAAATAACAATTTCTCACATATGTATGCATGGTAACAGATAACTATTTCTTGTATGTATACTTGTGTGTGTGTATGTGTGTGTACAGTGATCGCAAACTAACCTATCAATGGCTTGAGCGCCGTCTGGGCATCCACATCGTGTTTAGATACATCTGGTTCAAACTGCTCGATGTAAACTCTGACAGTGGCACCTGCCGAACCAGTTCCCTGTAGATATATGCAAAAGATCTTTCAAATTAGGCGACGTGTCCCCAGAATTATTTGGTAGAGACACAGAGAGGGAGGTTTGCACATACTGATAGACGGAATATGATTCTTGATCCATCTGTGAAAACAAAACGAACACCTTGCTTTGACACTACGCTCCCATCAACCTGGATCATCAATGAACCAGAGACTTAAACATGTTGGGCAAGGAAACTTTTTAGTTCCAGCTGCTTGAAGTGGTAACTAAGCAAGAAGAAAACACGTTGAATGTTGAAACTTACAGGATCTGTGTACTTAAAATCATCTGCAAATTGGAGGGCATAACTTCCTGTGACAGGATTATCAGCATCCAGCATTGTTTTAAAAATTTATGATGACATGAAAAAGATTCAGGTGCAAACTTACCATACTTTTCGCCTTGCTTGCTTTTAGAGACCAAGTCCCCAAGATACTCTATCATTTTGTTAGCACCTTCAGATTCGCATTCCTGAGTAATTAAATTAATCAACAGATGCACATCTTAGAAGACGATACAAATTAATTCAGGTTTGGAGATTCACTCAAATTGGAGTGACAACATTGTGCAAGCTCAGTTCCAAACGGGGTAATGACTTACTTCATAGTCATATCTAGAAAAGAAATTCCTCCCATAAGTCGCCCAATGTTCCTTCACAACGTCAGACACAGAGACCAGCTTCTCGCCTACTTTTTTGTCTTTGTTCCGGTATGCAATAATCGAAAGCCAAGCTAAGACAGCCCTGTCATTTGGAGGTATTGAATCGTTTCACATGGGAAAGACGGTTTAAGCAATAGGCAGGATAGAGGTATGCATCTTTCAATGTAATAAAACCAAATATGTAAGAGCACCATTAGGACTAGAGACCAGATTTGCCATAAACTATTTGACAAAAAGAAAAAATATTAACTAACAAAAAAGAGAAGTCAACTTACACCAGACTTCATTTTGTAATACTTTGCCGTCATTCAACCACAATATCCAATTGAGAAAATGTACAAACTCTATTTTAAACTGGTATGAAATCAAATCCCAATGCATGATAAAATACCCCAATTCCCACGAAGTTCCATGTGAGGACTACATAAGATCAGGCATTGGAGACACCAATCTCACTTAAGTCCTCCATGGCCAAAAGCCAAAAGGAAGTACACAGTTCTATACATAAAAACCGGCCATCAGCTTCTCCCCTCATCTTCAATGTAGGTCTCATCTAATCTTCTCGACCAGGCCTACCTCTAATTCAGGAAACAAACTAGGCTTCCTTCTTGGCACCTCACATTTAAGCAGCATAAAGACGCCAGGCTTTTCCAGCCAATTGATCTCAACCAACCTCTAGACAATAATTGCAGCCAAATAACCCCCAAAGGTTTGGTATCATCCAACTTGAGCACTAAACTAGGAGTGTAACCTAACACAGCCACTCATGAAGCCTTTTTAGCTTTGTTTCATCATAAGCTTATTTGAGTTTATGGTTCCAGCTAGTTCAATGAAATCTTACTCAAGCCCCAAAAGCCCGCCTGAGGAGGTCCACACTTGCTCGGTTGAGCTTCTCATAGGAAGGCTCAATAAATTATGTGGATTCGTAGACTTGTAACTATAACTTCAAGAGATTTCTACCAATTGGCAAAGGTTTTGAAATTTGAACACAAATATGCTGGATCATCAATTTTACAGCAGTCACATTTAACTCTTACCACTTAAAACCGCTATATAATGAATCTACTGCTATCTTAATTTCCACAACTTCAGCTAAAAGATCAAGCAACTCTTCTGCTCACTAAGCAGTCGCCATCCTTAAAATTAAATAGAATCATTGCTTGAGGCTATGTTGAGATCTTGAAGAAATAATTTTTACACAGATTGAACTTTAAACTTTAAAATGGTAGGCTTCGCTGATGTTGCAATAATAAAGATATTCGCCTTTAATAAGACTTTTTTCACTAGTTATAGAGCTATTCAAGCTATTCATCATAGAAGATTGAGCAATTTAGAAAAGGATATGCTTAAGGAATAAGCACGAGAGAAAGTAAATATGCTTGTGCATAAGTGCAATATTGAAATTGCAAAATAATAAAATTATGATAAAAAAATGAACATAAAAAAGGAGAACCAATTGAACGCAGGAAGAAGTGAGTACTTGAGGATGCTATGTTTAATAGTTACGTGGAATCAGCAAAGAAACATACTAGGAAAAATGATTTGATTCAAACCGTAGATGCTAAAGTGAAAATAAGAAGGCCACATAAGTTTTAAGCGATCAGTAGCATAGCCAATCACGAAATGGGCTAAACTAGATGAAGTCCTGTAGGTATATAATTTCATCTGACTGGCATTTAAAAAATTTTAAAACGATGATAAGCCCCAGAAAAGTAGCTAATATGGTCAGCGACCACTGCAGTTACCCCAAAGTATAAATATAGACAATTACCATATGCCATCCTTCTCACGAATATGATCAGAGCCTGTGCCAAAACTCTCTTCTCCACAAATAGACAACTTGCCTGCATCCATTAGATTTCCAAAGAACTTCCAACCAGTGGGGACCTGAATGACAGGATCCATTGATTCTCATGAGCGATCTGTCTCTAGATACAAGCCCATCCAAGTAACACAATAAATAGTTCAAAGAGTGCTACACCTCAAAGAAAGGAAGGTTCCGTTTTTCAGCTACACGATCAAGAGCACCACTGGTTGGCATAGATCTGGCTAAACCCTGGTGAATTCAGCATATGACTTAAATTCTTTTATTGTTCTAGAGCTATTTTTCCCCCTTTTTGAAAAGGAAAAACAGGTAATAAAAAATGAAAAGATCTCTTTTACCTTAGGGCCACTCTGGAAGTATGGAATGGCTTCTTGTGCATTGGCAGCAATAATTGCAACAGAGTCAGAAGGAGTAACAAAAAAATGTTTACCTAGAATCATATTTCTGTCACCGTCTCCTATCATTGACAAAAAGGTAGTCGTCATGTGACATAATATGAATACCAAACAAATATCAAACATAAAGTGAATCTGAACACGAAATTGTAACATTAATAGAAACATTGACAGAAAATCTAGGAGACATCGTAAGTACCATCACTTGCTGCTCCAAAATCAGGTCCATCTTTACCATACATAATATTGACTAAATCTTTAGCATATCTGCTCAAGAACACAAATCCCATCAGCATTAATTTAAGACAATGGCAATCAACAAGTCTCCAACAGAGTTCACCCTTACGTCAGATTTGGATCAGGATGACCATGCCCAAAATCCTCTAGAGGCACCCCATTCGAAATTGAATCCTACATGACACACCTAACATTTAACATCAGGAATGCCAAGGTACAGAAAGACTGAAACCTCTTTCAGGATATTTCATGAGCACAACATACCAGACTGGCTCCTAGCTTATCAACAAAGATGGGTTTTGCATAAGCGCCAGCAACAGCATGCATGGCGTCAAATGTAAACCTAGAAAGTCAAGCTCATTATCAAAAAGTTCCAAACCAAAATCTAAAAGACTTAGAAGTAACATTGCAGATCCAACCATGAGTGAAAATTCAAGGTTTAATCATTTCCCGCAAATATATATCAAACCAGAAGCACATAATTTCAGTCAGGACGGGGAAACATTCAAAGATAGATCTAATGTTTGAGAGGTGTGTATACAGAAATTGGTGAAGATAGCAACCTAGTTATACCACCTTTACGCTAATAAAGTAGTGGTTGAAGGATAGAGAAATAAAACCCAAGCAAGATAAGGGTAGCAAGATTTGTGAACTAAATGCAGTAGGATGAAAAGGCAGACCAAAATATTTCTCTAAAACATAGCCCAAAGTTTTTGTTCTAATGTATCAATTACAGAATCCTTTTCGAGTGGTAAACCATGACCCAGAAAGCGGCAAAACCCTAATATACTCAATTGGCATATGTGTGAACTACTTCCACATATAAATTGGTTTCAGATGGCAGGGTAATGTAAACTCAATAAATTTCTAATGTCTTCCACAGAAATCCAACCCCCGGTTGAATTACTGATGACCAGTTCTTAATGTGAAGATAGGTTTCTCATCTACAGGTGTTAAAAGAAGCAAAATAATTGAACACAATCCCAAAGATAACAAGTCACAGGTATAGAACAACAAAAAGCATGAAGATGCCAAAAGCTCAGCTAATAAAACAGTCATTCCATAGACTTCAAACAAGCTCCCCCCAGCATTTTTGTCTCTCTTACTGGTTAGCCTAGTGGATGGCTTTAATCACTGTGCTAAAGAAGAAGTAAGCAACATGATGAACAGATGTAACCATAAATATTATCTGTTCCCAGAAGTCTGACAAAACATGATTCATGCAGCCAATTGCAAATTGAAAGAAGCCAAATTAGAGAAAGATCATGTTACCATTTATCATCAAAACACGTATAGCATATCCTTATCTATCAAAGAGGAAAGAAAATAAATTTACCCAGAAGCCAAGAACTTAGAAGTTATTGGAACCCAATATGCATGCACCATTAAACCACCAAGTAAGAGAAAAGAGGGAAAAGAGACAAAAGAACAGGTGAGGAATAAGAAACTACCAATAGACCCAACAGAAAATACAAAACACTAAGATATCATACCTGAAATCTGAACGTGAAAGAAGACTTCTGATAAGCTGGAAATCAAAAACATTCTGCACGAAAGGCCAAACAGTTCCTGGTGTGAACTCGTGGTTTTCATCTCAAAACTTTAAAGATGCAAACTTTTTATTCCTGACCTCCATTAGTTCCAAATAGTCAGAAACTGGGTCTACTACTTCAACACTGAAGTTCCCATACTTGGTAGTTCCAAGACGTGATAGATCAACATCAGGAATATCTGCAACCTTTACTTCAGTGATCTGCAACACACTTTTACAGTTGAACAAGTTGAAAAGGAATGACTCACAGGTGGAAAATACTCATATTGCTTAAAAACAAATGAGGTGGTCAAAAATATCAAGTCCCAGCTCAAAGTTCTTTTCACTTGTTGTATTTAGTGATTTTCCTCAAAAAGATTAAAAGAGAAACCATTTCAAAAGAGCGAACAATGAACCATGACCAACTAAAGTGATTTACCAAAAAGGCAAAAGTTAAACATCAACAGAACAAATGTAAAGAAAGATTTAAGAAAGAAAAAAGAATCACAACTCATCTAGTAATAGAAAGAAAAAGTTACTTGACAGTATTGAAAATTTATTTTTCTTATTTTCAAGGACAGCTGAGTCATGCAAACACAGATCAGGATAAGAACTCTGGCAGGTCCAACACTAAGAGAAATCTCATATATATTTCTCTCACATTGTACTTAAGAAGATGTAATTTGATTCTTAAACTCCCTATACCATATCAGTCAAATAAAGAAGTTGACTGCAATAACTAATCCATTCCCTTGCCCTCTTGTATGGCTTATTTAACAAGAAATGCCCACTGACTGACTTGGAGAACCAGTATAACCTTTACCAATAAAAAGAGAATCATCACATGAGCTCTCACGAGAGCATACATTCTTTCAAATGCATAATTGCATGTCTTTCAGAAATGATGATCCAAAGCTTTGAAAAGGCTCAACTTCCTCAATATTCATTATAGAACTTTATGCTCTTATTGAAATTTACATCAGCTCAAGGGTTCTAATGACAATTAACATGGTCCTTCCCACTACAACAAACGTGAAGATGTTGGAAAAAAAAAAAAATTCGTACAGAAGCAACTGTACAGAACCAGGGAGTGAGGACTTTATTTCTTGGATGTGAACTGCTCTAAACTTCCGGGAAAGCCAGAACTTTTTATAGGCACTAACGTATATTTTTCTGACATCTGCTAGGGAATTTTCCTTTGGTTTGAGAAAGTGAAAAAAGGCTCAAGCAGAAATTAACTATATAAATCAAATTGAAATTCTAGCAGGATTAACAATCTCTTCATCATCCCTTGTTACATAGATCTTTGGCGTGGGAGCTTTGGATTTTTGTGTATTCTCTCTTTTTGTGACATCCAAGGTGCAACCAACGTACGTTTTAAGACACTCACTGCCTAATTTGCTAGTTTTACTCAAAGTGATAACCTTGTAGGGTGTCCCCTTGGCTTAATGGCAAAAAGTCAAGGAGTCCCTGACCTGCGAGTCCACCAAGTCAGGGGTTTGAAACCCCCTCCACCTCCCCATGTGTGCACGTGTCTATAATAAATAAAAATTAAAAATTAAAAATTAAAAAAAAAAAAAAAAAAAAAAAAGGTTGATAATCTTGTAGCCTAGAAGGCCACTCCTTGCATTTCACACAATTCCAACACAGCGGTAAGGACTCCTTTAGAACTCATGGATGACTTGTCACAGTCCTCATATGAATAGATAAGTAAGTCTACAATCTATTCATCAAGAGAACAAAACAATTCTTCTTATAACAAGAAGCGCCAAAAATGAGCAATTAACCATATAGACAAAGATAAACAGCAGGTCAGAAATGTAAGGAATCTAAAAGATAGAATAAGATACTTACAGAGAGTGTGTTTCCATAAATCTTATCGGTGATGGATTCAGGTGCAGGCTGACCACTGTTGTAATTGAACTGATAAGCAAACAGCAACAAAAATTGAGTTGGAACACATTAAATGTTGTTGCAAGTAATAATATATTATCAGCAAAAAACATCGCAAGGAAGAAGGAAATCCTTGAAGACGATATTTTCATACTAAATTAAGAAGCTTCCACACTGATTTGGTAGATTCAACGAGCCCAACATTTCATTTCATTTTATTTTATTTCTTTTTTTTGGTATACAAAAGCCCAAAAATCAAGAGTACAATCAAAAAGTGAATTAAGTTTGCTTGCGCTACACAAACCATGCATGTTAGATTGAAAATTCACCTTGATTCCCCAATCATATTCAGGCCCACCAGGATTATGACTTGCGCTCATTATAAATCCACCATTGGCCTGTGCAAACAATTGTTGAATTGCAGATAGAAGAGCAGAAGGGAAATATTCTATTCAAGACGGTGAAGCATAGAATCAAAACTAGCAGAAGCTTGCCTTTCTCTTGCGAATTACAGCAGAAACAGCTGGTGTTGACATAATACCTTCCCTGCATTCGCATAATTAATTCTTAGTTCAACGATAGGACATTGGAAGTGTACCAGCAGCAAAAATGGCTTGGCAACTTTATGACACCAATAGCATTAACTATGGGCAGGATTCGAGTGGAAAATTAATATGAAAAGACTCCCAATCCATTTGAATGCCAGAACAACTAACTAAAACTTATTGTACAACACCCAATTGAAAATAAAAATCTCAGTAGTGTACAAATTGTTGGGACTGCTCCACTGCAAAATACATACTCTACTATATGTACTATTTGGGTCGCAGAAGTTTCAATCATACAAGTATATAATAAATCTAACAAATAACCTCATAATCGAGCAAAAGTAACCAACTCATTTCTCTTAGAGGAGGACAGACAAATTTGGCTCACAGAATGAAAGACACTAGTGATAGTGAGTCTTCTTAAGAAGTTTCCCGTGTGGATTTAAAAAAAAAAAAAATTAAGACAGGATGAAAAAAGAAAGAGAAATAGGGGTGTGTGATTTCTTTATAAATCACAAATTATCTCGCACTAAAGATAAATTTATCGGATATGTCAGGTCTCCAAAACCAAGAGAGTGTAAGTAGGGTATAGGTACATTCAGTTACACCTGAGCTTGTGTGTGCATATGCCACCAAAAGAGACAACAAAAGCAATATAATTAAGACAGCTCAAAATGATAAATGGCAAAGCAAGACAAGACATGCAACACATATCAATCTGCATGTGCTGTTTGTGAGGATCTATTTAGTTCCAGGAAGGGTATAGGCATCTGAAAAGTGATTAGAATAAAACCTGTTCCATAACTCTTATGAGGATAAGAGTCTTGAGTCTTACATGTCAATCTATAAAACCTGTTCCATATATGGCAAAGCAAGACAAGATATGCAACACATCTCAATCTGCATGTGCTGTCTGTGAGGGTCTATTTAGTTCCAGGAAAGGCATAGGCATCTCAAAAGTGATTAGAATAAAACCTGTTCCATAACCATTATGAGGATAAGAGTCTTACATGTCAATCTATAGGGGGTAGACTCTTCTGTAAGCATCCAACCAAATGGAGGTAAGACAGAGATGCAGACATACATATTTATCCAAAGAGGTTTGAAACATAAGTAATGATCTTATATATCCTTTTTCATTAAAACTTTGTTTGCATTAATCTGCCGGTGGATATTAGCAAAAATACTTCCAGCAGACAATTAAGAGACTTACTTTCCTACCAAAATTTTGGCAACACCATTCCCCGCAGCAATTTTGATAATTAGCTGCAATTTCAAATGCAAATTAGCTGTACTAATAGGCATAGATGCTCAAAGAAAATAGCATCAATTTAGCACGTTATAATGACAAATACAAAAGAAAAAGACCTGTGCCGCTTCTCGATTAAAATAACGGCCATCACCTCCTAATACGAGCAACCCATTCTTGTAATCTTCTGGGGGCAATGAATTAAAAAGTGCCTACAGACACAAATGCCCCATCAACATGGAAACATAATGCACAAAAATCCAATAAAATAGATTCAACACTTGAAAATATATATATATTTAAATTCGAACCTGGATCCAGTTGGCAAGGTAATTTTCTTGCATAAAAACTTTCACCTACAAAACATAGAAGTAAACAATGTAAACATAACACCCATCAGCCTCTGTTTGATTGCCAAAAGAGTGCTGGTGAATATAAGCGATATAACATTCTGTTGGATATTTACTCCATTTCTAAGCAAACAAATAAGACAACGATTTCAAAATCAATATAGAGTAATTAACACCGACAGAAAGAATAAACATGAGCAACCTTCTTCCGAAGTCCGCTCGTTCCAGTCTTCTGTCCTTCGATCGGCTTCGTTGGAATCGAATTAATCTAAAAAACATTCAAACACGAGTGTTGACAGAAGCAGATATCCGAAATGCAAAACGGAAAACACAGAGACATAAATGAGCGAGATAGAACGTGTGTAGGCGTGCGTGTGCGTGTGCGTGTGCGTGTGCGTGTGCGTGTGAGTGCATGGAGAGAGAGCGAGAGAGAGAGAGAGAGAGAGAGAGACCTTGATGCCTTCAGGCTCGGCAATGGTAGCAGAAGAAGATGAAGAGGCAAAGGCTTTGATAGAGGGGAAGTGTGCGGTTCTGAGAGGGATTTTTGGACAAGAGAGCAGCGAGAGAGACGAGATTGGAGAGGGGAAAGCGATGATAGCATATGACGGTGATGATGATGATCTGGGTCTTAACGTGGAGGACGAAAGCAGATTCAGTCTCATAGTGGCAGCCATGAACGGATTGTGTGTGATGTTTGAGACGGAGTGACAGTGAGGAAGAGACTGAACAAGAGAGAAGTGGAGAACGAAGATCTAAATAAGTGGAGTCTAAGTCCTAAGTAGTAGTTCGAGGAGTTGGAACGAACGGCACATGAACAGGTGGAACATTTATCTACTTACACTTTCCATGTTATCATTGGACTCTGCTTCGCTCGCTTCGCAACCTCCTCCAAGCATATTCCACTTCCTAATTTATATCCTATTTTTATTTTCAATTTTCACCAGAAAATCCATATAATTAATTATAATAAATAAATAGATTTATAGACATATATGTGCTACTTGCACTCCTAACTTGAATGTCCTCCGTAAACGTCACGGTCAGCAGCAAGGGCGCATCCTTGTCTCTACGGTACGGTGGCACCATTTATTGCGTTTCTCTGTGAATACAGTGATTAGGATGGTTAAGTTTTATAAGTTTTCTAGATGATTAAGTGGTATTAAGAACATGACATGAATGATTTTGGTTGATCCCTTTCTAGTCTTGAGTCAATCATTGAGAAGATTTTCTTTGCAATTTATTAGCGCCACTAAAACTTTATTCCAATTATTTATCATATGTTACTATTAAAAAATTCAAAAGCTCAATTTAAACAATAGTCAAAAAGTTAAATAAACAATTTCTTCATTAAAACTTATTCACACGGAATTGCATACCAAATATAGAACTTTTGTATTACATACACACTCTCACATTCCAAGCAACATTAAACTTATTCAAGTTGAGCGCTAACACTATATTAAATGATCTAAACACCAAACCTAATAACTTGTTCGCAAAGTAGATGAACACTTTTTTTATTAAAATTTTATCACAAAAAAATGTATATATGATATGAGATTCTTGTCATGTATACAACTATGTTTCCTTACTTAGCATTTGTAAGAAGGATGAAAGTCCTACATTGATGTGTGATTTTTTGTAATAGGGTTTAAATAAATAAAAAAAAAGTACCCTTCAAAACTTAAGTTAGTTTTTGAGTTAGATTTTTTATATTTTAACTTAATATCAAAATTTAGATTAAATCTACTCAATAATAAGCAACATTAAGCCCAATGTCACTTGATGTGTAAGAGTGCACATGCAAGACTAAAGTCTCACACTAGAATCATGATCTCATTAATGAAGTTTAAACAAAATAAAAAGTATTTCTTTAACTCTTAAACAAGCATTGGGGTTAGATTTGAAACTTTCTCACATTGTATTAAAGTCAATCATTTCTACATATATTTTGACACAACCCTACAAATAGGTTAATTATTCATTGGAAAAAGATCAAATTTAGATTATGAGAGAGTATTGAACAATAAAATCTTATATCAGCCAAAAAAAAAAAAAACTTATAATGTGCCTTTTCTCAATGAGGCGTTTCGAAGAAGGGAGGCCAACCGTACCTTTTACGATGTTAAAAGTCTAACCGAATACGGCAGCAAGTTTTTTTACACGTTCCTAAGAATTAATTGAGAGCTATAACAATTTTTTTTGGTAACAATTCTGATGCCTGGGGTACGGAAAAACAGATGCACACGTTTCAGAGTGCGCGAGGAGTTTTGCATGTGATTAAAGCTCAAACAGTGGAGGACAAAGTTGTGAAACGGAAGATACGTCGCATCTTTACTGGGTACGATCGGAATATGACTCTGGGTGTTCAAACATGTAACACATGTATCTTGCTATGTAACAAATGTATCTTGCTATAGTACCGTTGTATGGACTGCACCTCTGACGTTGACCCCAAAATAAAAACGAAAGCAGAAGTGGCCGTACTCCGTGAGCACCCAAGTGTCGCACTGCAAAGTTGGGTGGGTTTGATCTAAGCTTACTTTGCCAAATTCATTAAGATTTTCCTCGCTGTTTCACTGGTTCATTTTGTCGAACAAGAAATGGGCACTGGATCGAAGCTTCGGGCCAGAAAAACTATATGCATTTGGATCTGGCATTCCCACAAATTACTGGGACCGGTTTTATTTTTTGTTAACTGCTAAAAGCCCAAATTAAAACTCAACCTAGCCAGCCCTAGGCCAGTTCTTTAGATGGGACTCATTTAACTATAACACGAGCCTAGAGCTCTAATTGTATAGATATATATTCATTTGGGCCTGTAAAACATGAATCTTTTCGGAAGAAGCAGTGGTGCAGTCAACGAACAACAAGTCCAGACATTACTGCTCCCAAGGGCACTGAAATGCGTTCCACATTTTTTGCTTTCGCGGATATCAATGCTAAAATTAAAATTTGATAACAATAAGGTAATTTTGATTAGTAGAAAGCTAAATTCTACTAAACAAAAAGGGCTTGAACAATTCATAAATGATCATTTTCGAGACATTGAAATATCAAAGGAATAGAGATATTTTCAAAGATAAATTACAATTTATCCCAAAATTTATTAAGTCAGTTTCACGTACACTTTCATAGAATCTTTTGTAAGAATAGTTAATAGACTCATTGATGTAGTAGTATCAATGTCAATGGATCTTTATAAGGTTCACGTATTAGGACTTTTATGAGTCAAATTTATCTTAGTTGTACATAAGTAAAATAGTTAGGTCCTTTCTTTTACTTCTTACTAATGTATACGTGTGAATTCTTTTAATAAAATAAGGGAATCAAGTGGCGTTTTGGTGGGCCTTATCAGACTTACTGTAGGTGTCAAGGCCCATAAAGAGCAAAACTGTAATTTCGGGCTTAACCAATAGCATAAGGGAGAAAACACATTTTTCAGTTGTTTTTTTTTTTTGTAAAAAGCATTAAAAAGTTAAAAAGGACCTCTCGAATATTTACATCGACTCTGGAAAAATACACCGACAGAAACCGACACTCCCTTCAATCCTTGATGTTCGACTGGTAAAATAGAGAATAGAGGATAAGATTTGCCATCAATCAAGCATATGGATTCGAAAACAGGTAAGCTTTTTGTTCAACTCATCTTCTGGAGTAACGTTTTTCTTGTTCTATGGTAAGTTAGGATTCTATGAGAATCCTGGTGATTTTGGTCCCTTTGAAGGCCGGGTTTTTTTTGGTCGAACATTTGGCATCGTAGCTACTGTAGCTTTGTCTAGAACATGAAATCAGTGAAAAACGAACTTGATATTGTGATTTTAGGTTGAGCGAGGGTTTTCCCCCTTCCCGGGTTTATGGGTATCGACATACCCGTTTTCTTCAAATATTGTACGGAAAGGTATCGGTTTGTGGCGTCGATACTGTCGCTGGTCAGGGTGTTGACGGCTCGATTGCTGCCGTCGGCGGTCGATTCGGAGACAGTTCAACCCGACCCGAGCGGGTCAGTTTTGGGTTTTCTCGCATTTCGGAGACCCGTTCAAACCGGCCGGTTCAGCGTTCGGAACCGGGTTTAAACCGGTTTAGGACCGGTAGAGCCTTCTGGAGGCGCGTGGTGGTCAAATTTGGTCCTGATTTGTACCATTTCTCTCGTTGGAGAATAAATATGACTTTAGTATGGATTTGGAGTTTTTTAAATTGTCTTAAAATCACAATATTGATGTTAATCAAAGTTTACATTCATTTAAAATTTGATTATGCAATATATAGATAATGTTGATTGCATATTAGAGTCAATATTGTTTGTGTGGCCATAATTAATATGCATAAATGTTCTGACATATATTAGGTCATATATATGTGCATGCTTGATTGTTTATTTGACTCATTTATTTCTAAAGCAAGTGTTTATTCTAATATTTTAATAAAGCATCATTGGAAATGCAATTTAGACATAAAAGCCCTTAGTCTATAGAGTTAAATTGCATATGAAGGTTTGCGAATAATGCAAAGTTTATATCCTCCTACACAAGAGATTTTCATGATTTAGTTGGGCTGTGACTGCTAATGTGGCTCTTTCTTGGCTGGATTGTGGAGTATTGGTCTAGTGTAGGGAATACCTCAAGTTCTAATGCATGGTCATTAGTCCAACAAGGGTGACTATGTATTGAGATTTGGAAGCATACACAGTTGTCATATACGTGAGTTCAGATTAGTGTCAGTAATCTATTCAGCCCAAGCACGGTGGATTATAAAGATTAGAATGTTCTCATAGCTGCCATTATGTGGAGGTCTTTTCCATTGCATGTTATGGATTCAGCACCACAGTGTTTGCATGATAATGTATGTAAATGCCCAAATAGTTACTTACATGTTGCTAATGTTGACTAAAACAGTTACCTTCTCCATCAATAACAAGTCGGTCATCATTGAGGTTCTCACTGGCTTGAATTTAAAGAAGTGGAAGGATGATGTTATGTATGCTATGGTAGTGGTTGGTATTCACACAGCCATGATTAAGACCAAGCCAACTGCGTTGACTGCCGATAGCACGGAGGATCAAAAGCTTGCTTATGCTGCATGGGAAAGGAGTGATCGTTTATGCCTATTGCTGATGAAGAGGTCAATTCCCGATCATATAAAAAGTATCTTGCCCACAGACTGCAGTGCCAAGGAATTTTTGAATGCTATAATATTGTGGTACAAAATCTCACCAAAGGCAGAGATCTCTATGCTTCTGCAGGACCTATTTACGATGAGGTATGATCATGCTTGTGATGATGTAAGGAGTTATATCATGAGGATGATTGAATATCAATTGAGACTCAAGGCCCTCGATGTTTCTTTATCGGATAAATTTATTGTCCTCCATTCACTTAACACTCTTCCATCAGAGTTTCGTATGCTCAAGAATGCATACATCTTGAAGGATGAGACATGGTCATTCAATTATCTATTGTCGAGAGCTGCAGTCGAAGAGGAGAAATTGAGGAAGGAGAAATCCCAGACAGTCCTATACTCCCGTAACTCCAATGTGAGCAAAGGCAGTGGTAAGAAATCTAAGTACATGGCTCATAAAGTAACTCAACATATTACTAAAGATCCAGGGTCAACTAGCAACAGTATGGGGGTAAGGAAGACTTACTCAAAAAAGGATAAGAATTTTCTAAGGTGCTTCTTTTGTAAAAAGATGGGTCATCTAATGAGGGGGTGCAAAAAATACAAGCTTTGGTTATCTGAATATGAGATACAAGGTAATAGTTCTTTGACATTAATTTGTGAATTTATCTAAGGCACCATTTAGTTCTTGGTATCTTAGTAGTGATGCAACTAACTATGTTGGTTTTATTATTTAGGGATTTACAAACAAGAGGAGGCCAAACGAAGAAGAACTACATCTAACAGTTGGGAACAACAAGGAAGTAGATGTAGAGTTTGTAGATGTCATCCTAATTTTGGATGGTAGTCATAGGATGACACTTTTTATGTATTGTCCTTTAGACAAAATAGTTTATGTTTATGTTTTTGAAAAATGTGGCTATGCTTTTGAAACTAGGAACTTTGTTGTAAATATGTTGCATAATTTAGATAAAGTTGGTCGTTGTATTTTGTTTGATGGATTGTATAGATTATGTTATTTTCTTATGAGATCTAGATGTTCCCAAAAGACTTATATTAAAAGATAGGTCTTACATGTTGTAACATAAGAGACTTAGTCATATCTCTAAATAAAGAGTAGAAATGTAGATTGGGTAAAATATTTTGCCTACTCTTGAAATTGATCTAGAGACGTGTGAATTATTGTGTAGGTAAGATTACCAAGATAAATAAGAAGATTGCAATACAAAGTTTAGGCCTATTGGAGGTCATTTATTAGTGGCCCACATAAGGCAATGTTGTGGGAATTTTTACTTTATCATGTTTATTGATGATTTTTTTCGTTGTAAATATATGTATTTGATTAATAAAAAGTTTAAATTCCTTGATAAATTCAAGGTATATAAGACTAAAGTTGAAAAACAGTTAGAAAAAGTATTAAAGTTATTAGATCTTATTGACTAAGTATTATGCAATTAAGGTGATGCTAGACAATTTAAAGGTTTGTTTACCTAATACTTATAAGATTTTGGGATAGTTTGTCAATTCATTATATTGAAAGCTAAGTAGAATGGTGTAGTTGAAAGTCATAACTAGGCCTTGATAGATATGGTAAGGAGCATGATGAGACCTTTCTCCAAACATCTAAGCTCAATAGAGAAAATTAAAATTAAGACTTTTCATTTATGTCACAACTTGCATGTAAAACCGTTAACACCAAAAAATAATCTTGAGACAAGATTTCTAGTGTCAAAAGTTGTGCATGCACGGTTAGAATCTTAACTTTGATATCTCAATGTCAAAATAGCCATATTTAAGTGCTTTTAGGTTTAAAGTGTATTTTTTTAATAAATACATAATTTTATTCATTTAAGAATGAAAGAATATAAAAATTTACAAGTTATATCTTAACATTATAAGCTCATTTAATAAGAAGTCAAAGTTGAAAATTTTCTACTATAACATGAAAAAAACAAATGCACCTAAGAGGGTTTAGTGTCCCTAAATAGATATGTTTTTTTACGAATTATTTTCTTGATTCTTGTTAACAACATTTGTGTCTTAATATCTTATTTTGAAAATGTTTATATACATTTAGACTATAAGCAATTTATATATATGTTAAGAAAGAAAGTTTAAAAAGTTTTATAATTATTTTTTTTTCTTTTGTTGCTTTCATCTATTGCAATTTAGAATTTTAATCACTGATAATCTTATAAAGGCTATGTTATGCAAGGATTTTTCACCAAATTTACCTAGTATAAATACATTAAAAAATCATATATGAAATGTTTTCAACTAGAGATCCATATAAATTACAGTATAAAACAATTGAGGGAGCCATTAAGATAATACTTTTGCTTTAAGAAGTTTATCTTTGCAAATGACCAATTCAATGAGGTTATGATTTACTTATTCCACTTGACCATATCAAGTCATGTCATTTAACCTCAACATTTACTTACTGAAATTTTTTGTATGTCCCTTTACAACAATAAGAGGTATGAAGAGAGTAGACGGGAGAATTTGTTGGAGCTTAAGAAGACTTCTCAAACTCTATGTTAACCAATGGATCCATTTAATTCATAAGATTGAACTTGAATGATTGATGAAATTTCAAAGTGAATGCACCAATAGAACCTTATTCCACACTTTAAGGTATAGTAACTTAAGTCTTCCTTTTTTTTTTTTTTTTGTTTTAAGTGAGCAAACTACTTGTCAAACAATTTTGTGAGTTTTATAATCTTTTAAATTATTTATTCATAAAAAGTGTTTAATCTTCTTCTCAATCTCATATATGGTTTACTTTGAGAAAAAAAAATTTTGCATCTAAAAGGTGCAAATGGTAGTAAGAACTAGTCTTGCCAATTATATTAAAGTGCATAAATTTATCATAATGTAATTTCATTGCAATCCTTCTAATGTGAGTACCTTCATGCTAGCCTTTAATTTGCCTCTCCTTGCTACATCATTGAGGTAGTCTATTGTATGGGCAACTCCCGTTATACTTACATTCCAAATTAAAATAAGTTATTCTGTAATAGGTTCGAAGCACATTTTGTGGGTTCTTTGCCTTCAACCGATTCACTTTCCAGTTCAGTGTCCCCTGGCCTTTGGTCGTCGTTATGAAGTAGTGTTCACATTTAAAATGCCTTGTGACTGCTCACTAGAACACGGTGCCAGTCTGCCATGATACACATGTTAGTCGTTTCCTCCTTTTCATGAGAAGACAAAGAATCCTCTACATCCCAAGCAACAAGCATTGCCTTCTTGGGTTTAAGTTGAAATTTTGCTCCCTTTTATTCAATGGGGGGGAATTTGCTTTTAATATGCCTAATTTTCTTGCATCTAAAACTTAGGTCACCTTTACATTCATTTGATTCATCCTTTCTTGAGAAATTTTTAGATTTGTTTCTTTATATTCTATTAAATCTTCAAAATTTATGAGACAAAATTGCAAACTTATCATCACTATCTACATTACATTCTGCATTAGATTCATCATAAATGCACTTCTTTTTGCCTATTTTCCTTTTTTTCTTTCTTTTCTACTAAGTTGCAATTTATGTATTATGAGGCATCTTAACAGTTAATCTAGGTGTAAAGTGTCTAAGTCCTTAGCCTCTTCAATGGTTGTTGTCTTTGTATCTCATACTTTTGGAAGGAAACCAAAAATTTTCTTAACACTTTCCCACAATTTCATTCAAACATATTGTCACTAAAAACATGTGAACATATCAATAATAGTTTCAGATGATTTCATTTGAAAAAAGCTAATAATCATTGATGAACATTTAAATTTTGGATTGTTTACTGAAGTTATGCCTTCATGAAAGAATTAAATTTTTCCAAATTTCTTGGATTGTTTGATATTTGAAAACCCTATTGTACACTGTAGGTGCAAGGGAACAAGAAAAGGCATTGTCATTACATTACAACTTTGGCTCATATCTATGGATTCTTGTCATGTCCAATTCTTTTCTTCTCTTTTAGAAACCTTAACATCTTTAAATATTTCTAGGCCTAAAATCTTGTCTTATCATAAAAATTCACATCATATACATCCAATATCCATAATTGGTTTGTGGTTTTCTAGCTACACAATAGAGGTGTTATGATGCTTAATCTGGGATAAGCTAAGATTATTTGGAATGAACATTATAACTTAGTTGTAATTTCATCAAGTTATAAAATGACTGAATAGTTCAACATCCAAAAGCTATTTAATAGATGATAACTTCAACAAGCAGTAAAATAGATGATCTTAACACATAAAATTATCTAATAGATGATAATTTCAACAAGTAGAAAAAATTTCAAGCATGAATGAGCAATAATAGGTAGTAGAAGTTATTGGCACAAGGTCTTATATATAAAAATAAACTAAGTCCAAAGGAGCTTTGGAGATATTATGTGTAGATAAATGAGACTGACATCGACTTTTACGAATGCTACAAGCATTGCAAGTTGATGAAATATTTCTAGTAAATTGGAAATTCATTATTTTTAGCAATCTTTTACATTTTCAAATTAAGATGACTTAATATATAGTGCTTAGGCCATTACAATTATTGTAAAAGTATGAAAAGTTTCAGGGTTTGCTAAAGATTGCACAAGTTTAGACAATAGAATCTATTTTCAATTGGTCATTGTAATAGGGTACAAGATAAAAATCAAGAAAAGTTGAGAAGTGCAATTGTTATCTTTTGTAAATTTATAAACAAATAACAAATATTTTGTTATATTTGGTACAATACAAAAATCATAAACATTGATATTACTAAAGGATAAATTACCTTTATAGGTAATTGGAAATGTCATTCTATTCATTATAATAACTACTTGATTCTCATCATAGTTGAATAGTTGAGTAATATCATAGTCATTTGACGAGATATGACGTGTGTATCAAAATCAAGAAACTAATTGATTTTAGTGGAGGCTTGGAGAGATTGTTGTTAAGCCTTCCCAATAGTATTAATGTAAATACTTTGTGGAAATTAGAAGCTAGAATTAGGGACAAGATTTAAAGGAACATACCTATAATGACATTGATGCAATATATGTTCAAGTTTGTGACAGATTTGACAAATAACATTGTGTCGAAGTTTACTGCTATAACAAGTAACAAAATTTATTCTTTATTAGTGATATTCTTTAAGTGCCCTCTTGGATTGCCAGTAGATTTAGAAGGATGTTGATATGTAAAGATAGTAGCAAGACTAGTTGTAAAAGCAGCTGCAATGCAAGAGCCTTATGCAACCATTTCAAGGTAAGCTTCCTAAGTGAGGACTAACCCATATAGATCATCATGAGGATGAGAAGACATTCATGTATGAATTGTAATTGCAATGGCAAGTGGTGCATAAGGGGTCCTAAGACCCTACAAAGCATGAGCTAAGTACCAATTTTCTAAGATAATTTCACCTACAAGTGAAAGTTAATTAGCAACATCTTTTACCTTTGAAATAAACTTGTCACCATTTGGTGACATTTGGTTGCTGTCTAAAGACATAATCAAAAAGTAAAAACATGTGCAGAACTATGGGCTATAAATTTAGATGATAAGACATGCTATATTTTCAACTGATATTTTGCACTTCTTAGCAATAGTCACGATTGTGTCATTATATGTGCAAAAAATCTAACCTCATGCATTATGATATCTAATTTTTTGATCTTAATAAGCTAGGTTAACATTGTAAGTGATGGCGCCCTTGTCATCAATATTGGTGATAAACTCCTCTAGACAAGGGAACAAGCTAGCTCAATTTGAGCTTTGCAAACAAAAAAATTGGGACCTTCTAGATGAACACTATGGTTGGAACAAGGCTTGGGATTGATAACCAAAGAACATAGTAGCAGCATAAACCTTGGTGTGGGTGGAAGCCATGTGCAAAAAAATGCAAAAAAAATGAAGAAAAAAAAAGAAGGATTGAAAGAAGAGGCTTTTGACAAAAGGCTAAATTGATACCAAGTTAAAATATAGTAAAAATTCATATAAAAATAACAACTATAAAACTCAAAGGACACTAAAAATAATATGAGGAACAATGAGAGGAAACCTTTTATTTTTGGATGAATTGTGAGTACACCCTAACTACTTTTTTATAATGGTTAGAAATCAAATTTAATAGGATAAAAAAATTTCTTAATGATGATGAATCAATAAAATGGATTTTGAAAACCATAGTTTTGAAGAACCTTAAACTTTTTTTTTATTTTAAGCAAAAAATTTTACTAATAAAGTTAATGATTCTTTCCTTCTTTCAAGATAATAAACAACCATTTTTTTTCTAATTTAAAGCCTCTTATTTCACCTTCAATTCTTTTGTAGAACTATAAAAAATTAGGGAGAAGAAAATCCATTTTACAGGCATAAGGGAGAAGACAAAGTGTATGAGGTGCACACACATATCTTTCTACTGAGCATGGCTTGCCTTGGTGATGTTGTGCTTGTGTTACATGTGCCCACCTTATTTTTTTATATTTGCTCCTTCAAGTCTTGTTAATGGTTTTCCACTTGTCCTTGATGTGATGCTAACATGGGTAGCTACTAGTTTTTCTAACACAACTCAAGGGGAGGGATCCCTAACATTGCTTTTTTAGGCTTGCTTTTCAATATTGAAGTGAATAATTACAATATGAATATTCATAATACAAAAATCACTCTATTATAAAAAGAGATTTGCTGTAACCCCAATGGAATAATCCAATTTCCTTGACTATTTGATAATAGTTCAATTGGCAATGTAAAATGACTAGTTATAAGAGATAGATTCCACCATTTTAGAAATTTTAGAGATAAAGGTTGTTGTTTGTATAATATAGTTGATAAATTCTAATACCACCTTTTTTTTTTTCAAAATGCCCATATTCAAATTGTTGTTTAGGCAAAATGTGAGACCTTATTAAACATGATCCCATCACACTTTATCATAACATTCAAGGATCAAATGGTTCCTTCAACATGAAAGAAAAAAAAGTTTTAACACATTTATACTTAAATTTTTGTTTCTATGTTTGTTTTTGTCACTTAAAATAAAAGCAACAATAAGATCTTTAGGGACATTGTGATATTTGAATGTATAACCTTAAAGCCATTGAAAGATTTTTAGGAGACAATTTTTATTGTGTTAAAAATATTTTCAAAATAGCTAAAAATTGTTCATTCAACATGTTTGGAGACTTAAAGAGATCATTTTTTATTTGATGTAATATTATATTGTCTCATCATAGGAAAATGCCTCTTACCATCTTGTAATGATCATTGTTATATATTATATTTTACTTATTAAGAGAGAGAGAGAGAGAGAGAGAGAGAGAGAGAGAATAACCCAATTGACTAAAGAACATAAGGTTGTCATTCAATCCTTTCCCCCGGCTCGTCAATTTGTGAAACAAAGGTGTCACATTCTGAACAAAAGAAAGTCATTCAACCTTTGAGGACAAAACGAGAACCTTGTGAAATAGTGCACTATTGATTGGAGACAAAAATGGTTTAGCATCAATAACTTCATCAAAGTTTAAGCTTCAACAATTTGCAGAATGCAAAATGATGTAGCATTTTGAACTCAACATTTATCTCGTTGAAGCTGCATTATAACAATATGTGAAATGGTGTAGCATCATAAGGCTTATTTCATTCAAGCTGCAGGAACACATGATGCAAGACCTGTAGTATGAATTAACACACACATCGTAGTAAGATATGAGCAGCAGTAGTAAGTGTTGCCTTCTATTAGACTAAGTGGAAGACTAGATGCCTATTGGAATATTTTCGCCTTATGCCTCATGCAGACGTAGTACTTAAACATCATTTATTTTTAGACATTGCTTATGCATACTTATAATAGCTTCAAGGATTTCCAAAGTACATATTAAATGAGATGTGAACTTGAAATTTATTTAACATCTTTTGCCATTCATCAAAACACATTAACTTGACTTAAGAGTCCAACTCGGTGCAGCTGACTAATTATGGCAGTTGATGGGCAATGTGTTACCGGTCTGATATGGGTCAGCCGGAATAGACGGTACGGATGCCAGATTTGGCCCTTGATAAGTACGTGATTGTGGCCTCATCAGAGGGAGACCAACACCTCCGGTCTCGTTGGAGGGAGACACAACACCTCTTGCCTCGTTGAAGGGAGACACCACCTCCACAGAAGAAACTTCCAAGTTTTTCATTAACCAAAAGCTCCAAATCCATTACATCTAACGGGTTATAAAAGGGATAGATGGGCCTGGGCTAAGCCTATACATGGGCCCGAGACTAGACATGTAACATTCCATCCCCTTTAAAGAAAGCTTGTCCTCAAGCTTTCTAAAATTTACAAAACACCTAACAACTAGAAACTCAATAAAAGAGTTTAACAGTTCAAATTCAACCAAAGATAAGCCGACAAAGCCCAATACAAATAAAATCCAAGAATGTCCAAGGGATGTTCGCAGGCCACGCTCCAATGTTGAACCCATTCGTAGGGAGGTGGTCCTCTTAATCACTACTTCAATTCCCAACGGCATTGGATCCTTGTTAGCCCAATCTCTAGAGCTTCCACTTCCGTACTCGACACCCGCCAAGACCATTGCATCTTCCACATTCAAGAGCTTAACAAGACGAATGTTGGCAAAAGTTCCCTTGGCCATCACTTCATCATTAACTCGACAACTCCCGTAAGAGTTAAAGTCCTTGCAATCGTCACCAGGATTCAGCCGACAGTAAGCATCTTTCACTCCATGAGCTCTAAAAGGATTCAAGATCATGTTCGTGAAGTATGAGGGTTCATGAATGTAGGTTGAGTTGGGATCCCAAGAATGCAAGGTGGCAGCTGGAAAACTAGACAGTTTCTCTATCAATTCGACAGCTTCTACAAGGAGACCTGGTCCACTAAGAATATCAAACATGCAAATGTAGTGCTTGTCAGCATGAATAACCCCATGAATTGGCTCCATCTGATAGAACATGGTTTGCCCCCCGCTTACTAATTCAGTATGGCTATGAGCACATAGAATATTGACAAACGTCACAACATTAGACTTGACCTTAGCATTTATCATTTTTAAGAACAGATCTATTGCAACCCTTCCATGCCCATGCATTGCAAACTCAAAAATCATGGCACTCCAGACAAATACATATTTTCTATCTACTGAATCAAACACCTTGAGTGCCTTGTCTAAATCTCCACACTGAGTATATATATTAGGCATTGCATTCCTCAAAGATAAATTATCAAGGATCTCCTTCATTTTGAGATACAAACACACCCACCTCCTTAAACCCAAGTCCAACTTCACATTCTTGTCCTCCTTTTTTTCAAATGACGTTAGTGCCTCTTCGGGACATCCCTTTTCTGTCAAGGCCGTGATTATAGAATTCCAAAAGACTAGATCTTTCCCCGACTTTTTATGAACAAACCGTACTCGAAATCTAACTCACCACTCGAGCCAAAGAAATGCAAAGGCGAGTTAAGAACATAGTCAAGTGTCATTCTTAGTCTTAGTGTAAACCTTGTGACAGAACCTTCTTCTCTCCCCATTACGGAGCGTAAGACAAGTAGAGAAAGAAGTCCAATTCTTGCAACCATGGGTGTCAGAACCGTTGCTTGGTGGCTCATGTAGGCAAGTAATGTAAGTTGACATCTATTAAGCATTAAGCATGTTAATGACAGTAGTAAAGTAACAGCAATCCCAACATTGTTTATTGTAACCAATGCAGTGCCATGTAACTCCATCAGAGCAAGGGTTGTCCTAAATAACAAGAGCCAATTTCCTTCCTTATCTCTGCAATATTGCGTACATGACCGTGAGTTCAACAAGGATTCTAACAACACTTGGGCAAATACAGCAATTACCAATTGCAGCAAGAACTTTTTGAAAGTGTCCCCCTTTCTGCAACAACTTAAACAACAGTTTGGGATTCAAGAAAGCTTCCCTAACATTCTTACAAACCTTTCTTTCCACCACCCGCACCTTACTCAGATTAACATAAATATCATCAAAAGTAAAGCAAGGATCCAAACAACCGATTATTAAAGCTTCCAAATGCCAAGCGACCACCAACTCATAAATTCCCATACTGATCGTCCTAAGTCCAGACCTAACCTCTTGACTCAAGTCCTCCTTCTCTCTACCACCACTAATAACTCCCTTCCTACAATTACACAACTTCTCCAATAAACTCCCTCCTCCAATATCTTCTTCTTCCTCATCGTCATACTCTTCGAGAGGTGATTCTTGTCTTTTGCAAAAGGGAAAGTGTTTCTTTGGAACACTTGGGTTCATTGCTCTGTTTCTGGTTTTGGTTTTGGCCCTCTTGTTCTTTTTCTTATTCTCTTTCCACAACAATTCTTCTCCCTTCCACCATAATTCCCTATTTTCCTTTTCTCCCTTCCTTTTTTTTTTCTTTTTCCCTTATCGTTTTTCCAGTTTGTTTTCCTTCTTTTCTCTCTCCTCCTCATTGTCTTCCTCCGCCAAATCTGGAATGTCCAAAGTCCGATCATCCCATAATACCCCTTAAGGACTCGAATAAAGTTTTTCACTAAAATACTCCAATTAATTCCATTTCTTAAATTCTGCCCACGAACATCATTACTATGGAAGGGATCAAATTCAATACCAGAAAACTTACCATTTTCAAGATCACGCAACTCGTATTCCAATGGCTCCTCACAGATATGTAATATCTCAAGACCCAATGAGCCAACAAGTTTCTTATAACTAGAATTAAAATAAAAAAATTTGGCTGAAATCACCATTTTCGGATAAATCAACCCAAATGGAACAAGAGTAGAGCTAAGAACAATTGAATCAGCCAAGCAAATTCCCCAACCGAAACTCCAAGTCCCACCAAAATGAATCCCAGATTTCAACTTGAACACATCAACCTCACCCCTGGGAGCATTCCCTTCTACTTCCCACCCAACATTGACCCAACCAAGCCAAATACCACTGCTAACAAATACATTGTTCACATTCTCAAAACAGCAATGCAACTTTTCACAAAACAAAGTGATATGTTTCAGACTAACCCGAAACTGTTGTTGTCAGAATTTTCATCGACAACACTCCGGCAGCCGCCCCCAATGGAACGGAACTCTAGTGACCATCCCATTCAACAGATTGGGAGGTCGGCTTCCACTATGGCTGGCGCGTGGGGGTCCATTCGACACCCAACGGCGTAGATCTGACATCATCCACGTTCGTCGAAGCCTTTTTGTTTCTGAAATATGAAATCGGATGTTGGCTGGCCATTTCTGACACCTTTGTTGACCTGCGATTCCATCTGGCGGCCTTCCCTGGTGGGTAAATGACTTCTCCCTCCCACCGAAAACATCAGCCAGTCGTCGGCCTCGCTTCGCCGCACGTGGGGACACGACTTTGTTGCGTAAGGTTCTGGAATGCTCCTTTCTACGGTGCTTCTGGCTTGTTAGAGTAGATCGGCTCAGATCTTTGCTCCTCCGTGTGGGTTTCAATCTAGAGCACCATCTTTTTCCAACAAATCTGCAAGATTTGGGACGTCTTCGTCTAAGTGCAGTGCGATATTTCAACCTCTTCTCAGGGCAGCGAGCTATGGAAGTCAAGGAACATGACTTCTTCGGCGTTTGAGCGGCCTTGTCTTGGGAGCAAGATCCTGCAAGAGCAAAAACCTTCGTTTGTGTTGTGTTTTCTGTCATATCTTTTTCCGCTCGTTCCCGAGCTCTCTCCTCTTGCATCTCCTTACGCAATTCCCGTAGATTTGTACACATCGACTCCAAGTGAGTTTCCATTCTCGAAGTGATATTTAGCATCCACATGACCAGAGCTCTGATCTCTGGCTTGTCTTCAGGCTTCACTTTAAACCCGCGGGGCGATGGGCAGTTTCCCAGGCCGGAACTACTCTGATACCATTTGTTACCGGTCTGATATGGGTCAACTGGAACAAACGGTACGGATGCCAGATTTGGCCCTTGATAAGTACATGATTCTGGCCTCATCAGAGGGAGACTAACACCTCCGGTCTCGTTGGAGGGAGACACAACACCTCTTGCCTCGTTGAAGGAAGACACCACCTCCATAGAAGAAACTTCCAAGTTTTTCATTAACCAAAAGCTCCAAATCCATTACATCTAACGGGTTATAAAAGGGATAGATGGGCCTGGGCTAAGCCTATACATGGGCCCGAGTCTAGACATGTAACACAATGTCGTTACCGAGGAAATGGCCGCCAGTCTCCCCGAAATAGAAGAGATAGTGGGGATGTGTGCTAACATTAAAGACGTGTGCAAAGCTTGATTTGACTCAATTTTTTTCAATTTGACAAGCAATCATATAGCTCAGACAAGGAATGTTGCGGTAACAATATAATTCAACCACTTGTTGGGTCCTTTCAAAATTTTGATGCCGGAGAGAACCCAAGTAAGGTTTTAGACGAAACCCTCACGCAATAAGCGAAAAATAAAAAATTAACCCTCTTCCTCACAGAAAATTTCTTATCTTTTCAGACTCAAATCCTAGCGACATCTCTGATCACAGCCTCAACCGCCTCTTCCAACTCACCATGCAAGACAAGAAACAACATTTGGCTTTGACAGATTTCATTTGAGTGGTAGATAATGTGGTCCTTGCATCACATGCTGGTTGATCGTAATGGAAAAAGGGGTTTTCAATATCATAGTTTGGATGATGACAACGTAATGTTTGTAATGTTTGAAGAAAAGGTCTTATATGAATTTAGGAAACATGCAACATAGATAAAAAAAAAATAAATGTGTGTAAATTATAATATTTTAATACAATATTATAAAGTAGCAATTTCTTATATGTGGTCAGTCACATATTATTTAATAGTAAGCTAGCAGGATTTAGAACTTCCTAATCCCAAGATTTGACATTTCAACATGTGAGTTTGAGTGCATGCATAAATAAATAAATAAATAAATAAATAAATAAAAAGTTTCCTATATTGCATTCTAATGCTAATATTAATTATACAATGTATTAGACTTGATATTCTGTAGGACAAAAATGTTTCTAGATAAGATAAATGCACGTTTGACTAGGACCACATAAAAAATGTATAAAGAAGCTACATGTTCACTATGAAATTAAAAAGAAATGCTAATGCACCCGCATTATGTGATATTAGTTATTCAATGTGTTGGACTTGATATGCTGTTCGGATAAAAATGTTTCTAGATAAATAAATGCACATTTGACTAGGACCATTAAAAAAAATGTATAAAGGAGCTATATGTTCACTATGAAATTGAAAAGAAATGCTGATGGGAACAACGTGTATAACGGGCTGAATCGAAAGACGTTTCCTACCCCATATAAAAATTTCTCGGTGTGCAAAATGTACACTTCATTTCAAATATTGATGACTTACTCGTTGTTTATAGAGCAGGACCCTGGATATCATAGCTTTTAGTAAAGAGACCTGTCCGCTAACATCAAACGTCATCATTTGATAAGGAGTCCATGCAATTTGTTAACCTTGACATTGCCTTCTATTCCCACATTTTCTCCCCAAAAGAATGAAAGAAGGGCATGCCCCCTGCGATCACGATCTGTCACGAAGATGCGCTTGGATCGGTGCAAAACAGGCAGATTTTCTAGTTTGAATTGGCAATAATATGTGGTATAAGAGCATGGATAAGCGTTTTGAGAAAAATAATATAGAATTCAAATTGAAGGAGGCCTATTCGCGCAAGAAAAATTGCGAACTCGTGAATCTCCATTTTAATCGATCAAAACTTTTTTATTTTGGTGCAATGTTAAATTAATAGAAATTAAATTATAAATGTATAGAAACATACTCTAGTATTATAGAAGTTCTTAAAACTATAAAAGGATAGAGATTTGAAAACTTTCAAATCTCATTAATAATGACATTTTATTGAGAAAATTTTATATTTTTAAACAAAAAAGATCTCCCTTATATAACTTTCCTCACTTGCCAAGAGGATTGAAATGTAAGTTGTTTTATTATAAAAACATTTTATGTTATTATTAAGTTTTATAAAAAATGACTCATATCTAACTTAAAACTTTAATACATGAAGTAGTAGAATTATATTCTTTAATACTGTGAGATTCATTGCCCACATCTTAACATGCCCCCTTACTATAATAGTCAAATTATTAGGTCATCATAGTACCACATAACATAATCAATCCATGGCCAAGAGAATTCTTAACAATGTGAGATAATACTACATCATTTATTTAATAATTTTATGTTTAGCCTATATATAATAAATAAAAATTAAAATAATATTTTAAGAAGTTTAACAATTAAGTCTCTTCCCTTAGAGATTTGAGGAAATATTGTTTAGAGCACAATTGAGTTAGAACTGCTATATACTCTCGAATTTGTGGAAATATTCTCTACCCCGTGTAAATTGCTCAAAGTTCTTGTTGTTGTGATGTGGGTGTACCTGTTTTAAGGAGTAGTGAGTAGAATTTCTCTTTGGAAAGGAGAAATTTAGTTTATACAATTTTGGAGAAACATTTTTCTGCGTAATAGTGCAGGGCCGCCTTCACCGGTTGGATTAACGGAAGTGGATGTAGGTTCCAAGCTTTCTTAAGTCAAACCACGTAATTCTTGTACATTACTCTTTTTGACTCTCTCTAATTTAACTGTATTCATTACCTACTTGATAGTTGAAAATGTTATTTGAGTCATTTGTGATTATCTTGTTGCCATATGCGTAAATCTCAAACAAAACACCACTTGATACCACGTCATTAAAGAAGATCAAAATGTGCCAAAAATGAAAATCAACATCATCCAAAAGTAAAGTACTAATGATTATTGCAAAAGAAAGAACTATAGCAAGGAAATTGCTGAAAATTGGATGAAAAAGGGCTTAGTAATATCTATATATATATATATATATATTTGTTGATGAATCCTTCTTTAGCAAAAATCAAGCCATCATACCTCCTAGGGTGTAGTTGAAATGGTAAGAATGACTCATGTGAGAGATTTTGCAAAGTAAATATTTTGGCTTCAAATCCTTTTGGCTACATTTTGAATTGACCTGAGCTTGCATTAAGGTTGAGCTGACGTTCTCTAGTCTAAGCCATCAAGCAAGCTTGAAGGGAGTTTTGGGTTATCATAAAAAAAAATAAATAAATAAATAAATAAAAATTCAAGTCATCATTCAAGGCCAATATAAGAAGTTGCACCAAATATTCCTTTTTGCATGATCTACCATCTTTCCAATAATAAATAAATTATTGATTCAAGGGCCAACATTTACATCATATGTGATAAAAAAAATTAATTTTTTTACTATTAAAATTCACTTCAGTCTATACATGTCTATTCATTTTTCCAATAAGAATATCACTCTAGTCACTCACATTGGAAATGTCCATCTCACCCCATTCCTTGTCCTACAAAATGTCCTCTAAGTTCCATAATCTATTTTTTTTTTTTCAAACTATGCAAGGACGATAAATTTCAGCTTTAAGTTTTCCTAATTTATATCTCTTTCAATACCCTTTGATTGGCTATTAGAAATAAGACTATATTTCAACCCAAAGGCTAGCCCTTAAGTTGGGAGATATTTTTTATATTTAAATATTACCCAAAAATCATATCTTTCTAATATGTCACTTTCATTTCCACACTCGCTAACAAATGGAGTGTACTTGGGAATTAAGGTTGAATTAAGTGTCATAGATTGAACATTTGTTAAAGGCTTAACGTTAAATAAGAGTTATGAGCTCTTATACCATATTAAAAAATAAGTCTAAAGTCCAACCTAAAATCAAGCTCATGAGTTAGGCTCATGTTTTATACTTAAACATTACTTAAAAATTCTTGAGCTTATGTTTTATATTTACACATTACCTAAAAATTGCATTTTTCTAATGTGAGACTTTGTCTCCAACATCTCTCTATGCAATTAGTAAGCTTTGGACTCAAGGTTGAGCAAGATGGAATTGTCACAACTATACACAAATCATATCTAATGGACTTAAATTTAAATGAAAGTTGAAGGAGATCAACTTGGACTATGATATAATATTAGAAATATGTCCAAAAGTTCAAAAAGTCATTCTTTCATCTAAACTTCACGTTGTGACTTTTATTTTTCAGCGTAGAACTCACATTTCATGCACACTCTTCTACACACTGAGTATTATTAGACTTAAGGTCACATAGGATAGAAGTAAAGTCAACCTAGGCTTCAATTTTATGTTAGAAAGCCTAAAGGACCAATCGAAATTGAAGCTGTTGGCTAAAGCTATATGTCCATTGGCCAAATAGCCATGCAATCTCTTTCCTAATAGTGATTCTCATACACCATCTCTATTTTTCTTAATCTACTTGGATGTTTTGGGATTCTTACCATACCTCCCATCATGATAGCTCTCAATATTTTACTACTATTGTCGATGACTTCTAATCATGGTACATAGGTTTTCTCATGCGAAATGAATCCTAAGTACTATCTTATGTTGAAAATTACTCTTTAATCCATACACAGTTCCACACTTCAATTCAACACTTTCACTTAGACAATGCTTGTAATTTTTTTAGTGACAAATGATTTTCTTATTTCTCATCTAAGGGCATTTTTCATGGAAGTTCCTAATCATATATCTTTCAAAAAAATGAGGTAGTTGAGTGTAAATAACATTATATTATAGAGGTCATTAGAGCGTTAAGACATTAGCCTCCATTCCTAAATCATTATGGGCTTTCCTGATTAATAAAATGTCAAGCCGTGTACTAGGTAGATGCACTCCGCATGAGATTATTGTTGGATGCTCCGTGACATCAACCACTTGCAAGTCTGCTATCTTTGCTACGCCACTATTGTTGGACCTCAAGATAATTTTAGTTTTGTAGGCCACTAGATTCGTCTTAGTGAGTTACCTAGTATTTCAAAAGGACTATTGATTTTATCATCTAGAGGAGCACTGTTTTTTTTTTTTTTTTTTGTTTAGAGCACCGTTTCTATGTTAGTTAGGATTTCTCCTTTCATAAGAATGTGTTTTCTTTTCAAACCACATCACCAGAGATGTTGCCTACCACATTGCAAGCCATCCTTTTACCTAATAATGATCCTCCCCAAGTCTTGGCTCTACTTCTATTTCTTGCATGTGAATTATGGGTCCCTCTCTAGATTCCTACTTCATCCAACCCTCTAAATATAGATTCTCCACAAATAGCATAATCTCCTTAAGACACCTCTCTAGATTCCTCCCCAATGCTCTAACTTGGCCCACAAAACCCTCAATTTGAACTAAAGATTATGCTTGCTCCACTCTCTCATTTTGGTATTGCTTATTATACTTTCACTTATGTCAATTTCATATGTCTATCCTTCAAATGTAGATCCTACATTAGCCATAGTTATGAGGGTCATGAACTAGGGACATATGTTGAGGTTGTTTAGGATCTCCATTGGCAACTTCCTATAAAGGAACTCAAGGCTCTTTATGAGTAAAATTTGGAACTTTACCCCCCATCAACAACTTATTGATTGTAAAGGGTCTACTAGATCAAGTACTACACTGATGACACTATCGAGCAAATACAAAATCCTTTTTATTACCAAAGGGTTTAGCTAGAGAGAAGGTCTTGATTGCTAAGAATTGTTTTTGACCATTTCCAAGGAGACAATTGTCTGCTCCCTTTTTGGTTGCTTCTCCTTATGGCTAAGAACTTCACTAGATGGACATTTACAATACTTTTTTTTTCCCCATAGGATCTAGATAAAGAAATTAGCATGGAACTCACTCTAAGGGTTCACAATTAGGAGGAGGATCAAGGATGCATATTGCATAAATTCTTTTATGTCATGAAGTATGCTTCTAAACAATGGAACAAAAAGTTTAGTGTGACTTTTATTAGTTTTAGATTTTGACAATCAATATATGATTATGCTCTTTTTACCTAAAATCAAGGTACTTAATTCATGAGTTTCTTAATTTATGTTGATGATATATTAAGTAGTAACAGTAGTTAGTAACTACAATTGGTTCACTACAAGAGCTTATAAAAGATCTAGTGCCCCTAACAACCAACACCCCCCCTCCCCCACCCCTCCCCTTGTCGATTGTAATAGCCAAATTAAAGGAGGAAACATATCTCAACCAATGAAACTATACACTAAAATTGGTATTAGAATCTATAGTATCTATCTACAAGTATCCATCATTCCCATGGTACCAAAATCTGAAGTTGAGCACACTAAATAATGATGCTACAAGCAAATATAGTGAGATCCTTCCCTTAACAATCCATTGACTTATCAAAGATTGATGAGATGACACGTTTATCTCATTCATAACAAACCAAATATCAACTAGGCAATATAAATCTTAGTCAATTCATACACAATTCAAAACAATCACACATGGACCTCATAATGAAGGTTATCAAATGTCCAAAAGGATGTACAAATTTGGGATTATTACTTCAAACAGAAAACTTAAGATTACTACCTTTTGTGACACATATCTCATACCCAAAATATTTATTACTAGACTTTGTACTCCAGCATGAAGATTCTTTGCTTCTATGGAATACAAAGAAGTAATCCACGAGATCTTCGACATAATCTAAAGTAGAAGGACTAGCTGCATTGTATTGTCATAATAAGGCGACAATTAATATAGCAACAAATTTTGTAACTACGAGAGGACAAAGCATGTAAAGACTATTCACTTCACTAGAGACAATATCTAGGAAGGGATAATTATGATAACGAAAATTAACACAAAGAAGCAACCAGTGGATATTTACGTGAGCCCATTATCTAATGGACAAGCTTGACATTTTTTACATATATTAACCCTTAGCTTAAGGGAGCGTGTTGGTGCAGCAAATGAAAATGTATAAATATCCAAGAAGATTCTCGTTATATTCTACAAATATTCTCACTAAAGAGAATTAGTATACATAGGAGTATTGCAATATAAAATTTTTATTTGTGGCTTCCCTTTGTATATGTATATATTGGGTACATATTCATTGCAAAACCTAAGCTAGTGAATACAATATCTTTGATCTCCACTTGGTCTTCTCCAAACTTAGCTTCTTTATTAGTTCTTTCAACAACTACCTAATGGAATAGTGAAAATAATGGAATTGAATCAATATAAGATACTTACAAGACTCTTAATTTGCATAAGCAAAGACATGGAATTTATCCTTCATTTAATTGTAAATCGAGAGGAAAGCTTACACGTGTGAGTTATCAAACAATAATGAGCTTAGATCATATGGGTTAAGAGAAGATAATTTTATATTTTCAAGTTGTATGGATCCATTTGTGACTTAAAAAACAAGTATTTCCAAGTGCTATCTTAGTTTTTATTAAGCCATTATATCATTGGGTTTACGAAGGAGCAATGTAGAGTGCATATTAAATGGGTTAAAAGGTACTTTTATTTTTTTTTAAGCATGCTATATGAGTTTTACCAAAAAAAGGTAGCTATTCTTTAGTTTTGAGCAAAAAACAAAAAATACTAGAATAAGCAAACTATGCAATTTAAGAAAACTTCTTGATTTGTCTCAAACCATGAATATTCATCATGTTAATTTAGTTATTCTATTAGAGCGTAGCTTATTCCAACCATTGTTCCCTATGAAAAAAAGAAAAAGAAAACAGAAAAAAGGAACCAGTTTACTCTTTTCAGCCACCATGATCAGATTAAGATATTTCATATCCATCATTATCGTAATGTACATGCAGAAATATCACAAAGTGGAAACAAATTCTATGATTGGCCAACATTTTCTTCCCCAGGACTCTCACTTGGGTTTTCATATTTCATCAGAAACGCATCATTCAAATAAGGTATGGTATATCGCTATGAAAAATGTGATATTGGAACAGTTTCTCTTCCTTTTCCTTCTTTATTTGATTTACGATTTGTCAGCAGCTTTCACTAGAAAATGTCACCTTACGAGGAGGAAGAGTCTTCTTCCGAGGACACTTGATTGCATTGACATGAGACGGGTATCATCGCCCCCCATGAGAGAAGCAACAACTGTCGACACGAGATGATGTAGCTTAGCCCAACAAACCAACCCCAGCATAAATTTGTTGGCAATTCTCAGGCGCTATTCCACCTATTGCCTTTCCCATGAATAAATCCCCAGGTCAAGATGCTTTTACCTGGCCCAAAATAAATTAATGTTGAAAATATAAATACAACTTAAACTTTGAAGAATTTCTCCGGAGAAAGACACAGGCAAACTCTCCTACAGCTCCACACAAAATAATAAAAAAATAATAATAATGAGAATGATGGCTGTTCCAGCGACACACAAGTTGTCGGAGCCAAGGACTAAAAAAAGTTGTATGTTTCTTACGAGATCCAGCCTTTTTCGTACTAGACGTGTCGCGACTTAAGTGGTCCAAAGTTTCCCACCCCACTAAGTTTTCACTCTTGTCTGATGGAAGTTTCGTTGGAAGCGTGTCAGGTTAACTTTAAAGCTAAAAGTGTGTCAGACCTCGTCAAGTCCTGTATTTGGCTCCTAAAAGGATCGACTAAATGGAAAAAGAAATATATAGATATGTATGTATATCTATATTCATGCGGAAAAAATATAGATATGTATGTATATCTATATTCATGCGGAAAAAATACGTATATTTGTATACCAAATTGGTCCCTGCCAATCAGACCCTCCCCCTCGCATCTTCTCAGATTCCCCAAGAAAAGAAAATCTAAAGAGGGCTGGATATAAGGGTACAGGTCATCATCAGTATCTAAATTACGTTGTACAAATGGGAACATCACGATCGTAAGAACTGTTTAGCATTTCCAAAAGTTGCACGACCCGGTGTTGAGGTTCGACACGTATCAGAGCCACTTCCGTCATTCACTGACAGTCGCAGAACCTATTGAAAGTTAGTCCCCACAAGCACCGGGTCTAGCCTTACCCCTCTGTCTGAACGAAAGCGCGGGCAGATGGGGAAGAGACGGGATGAAGAAAAAAAAGCACTGGACGATAGTTTTCAGTCAGTTCCCTATCTGGAAAAAGTACCACTGGAAAATATGGGAGATCTCTCCTTTTGTAAGGCACGAAAGTGGTTCTGCCTCTCTGTTAATAGTGGAGTAAAAAAATTTTCTTTCACTGTATTGGGAAGATTCTTGGTCGTAGGAACTATAATGGGACTGCTCTACGTATCTGCAATGATTTTTATTGTTTGCTTACGTCTCTTCTGCGCTTCCACTGCGGCCCGCTTCTTTATATAAAACACACTAACGTATGGATGAATACTATTCTCTCACACTAAAACATATACCACCCTTCTCGTATCCAGAAGTGGAGACATTGATTGAGAGGGCAAGACATGGACAGATTAACTGAGAGAGAGTGTGCAAGTGTGCGCATGTGTACGTGCTTTTAGTAGTGCAAAACCTAGGAGCCACAGATAGAGGGAGAGAGAGAGAGAGAGAGAGAGAGAGAGAGAGAGAGAGCCAGGGAAGCATGGGGAGAGGAAGAGTGGTGTTGGAGAGAATAGAGAACAAGATCAACCGTCAGGTTACCTTCTCAAAGCGCAGGAATGGTTTGCTCAAGAAAGCCTTCGAGCTTTCCGTACTTTGCGATGCTGAAGTTGCCCTTATCATCTTCTCTAACCGTGGCAAGCTCTTCGAGTTCGGCAGCACCAAGTACCTCTCTCGCTCTCCCTAATTACAGCTACGAGCCTAATTTCTCCTGCATCTGTATAGCTAATTTTCACCAGTAAGTATGGTTTAGGTTTCTAGAATGTATAACCATTAGATTAGGAAACATAAGAACGGAAAGGAGCCCTAATTAAGTTTTTGCTTGGATTGGATTCCACATATTCTGGAAAATAAATTAGTTTTCTAGTCGAGTTCCTGACAGGCTTTTAGAGGAAAGTTGATGAGCGGTGGTAGTCCACAGATTTTTCTCTCTCACTATCTTTTCCGTAGCCGATTGAACCGTTAGTACGACTCCCTGTCAAATCGGCATGGCAGATTCTTGTGTAGGGTTTTTTCTTCCTTTTTTTATTTGGGTTTCCATATAGGGTTTTCTCTCTCCGTTTGTCTGCTTTGACTTCTTACCTTCAAAGAAAGAGATAGAAAGTTTGGCTTCGGAGAGGGAAGAGAGAGAAACAGAGAGAGAGTTTCAGGGACGAACTGTGTTTTCTTCTTTCTGCTAGATACTGTCTCTTTACGTACGCAGGGATGTTATGGATCCTGATTTCCTCTCGGAAAACTGATTCACGGCCATTCTGCTTAAAATACTTGAACCTCTTTCTTTCTTAGTACGTAGTTCTTGTCAATTTAAGCATCCAATCTCCGTTCCAGATTCTCTTCTTGTCTTTTTCAAGCTCCATAACAGTAGAGAATTTTATTTGTTGGTATATAGCAACATTTGATTCCGGTAATTTACTTGGGGCTTCCTTTACTGTCCTTCGAGAAAGGATTCCTGGGAGCCGCTTCTAAGCAACTTGAAGCAATCTTCCTCGTTTACAGCAGTGACTTACACTCTAATGGGTAACCCTAGACCAAGTTGAGTGTTTACGATTTGAACTTTGGACTGGCACTATACTTTCAATACTAGAAAACCTAATGAATCTGTTTTCACGAAGAAAATGAAAGGCTTCATGGGCACAGGTAATGATCAATGAGATCTCAAACTTCTTTCTTATCTTTTTCAAACTCAAATGAAATAGCTTAGTTCAAGTATATAATCTAATTGACAACAAATAGATAATTTTAGTTCAAGTGTTTGATCGTAGTTTAGACATAATACTGTTGTTTATGAATGTTTAGAGATCCCTTCGAATGAAAGACTAAGTGAAATAAATTGCCTTGAATATTTTCAACGTAAAGTTCTTTTGTCTGAATTGGGAAAATTTGAATGAGGCCTGGAACTATTCAAGATCTGTCGCTTACCTAGGCTTCCGTTCATTAGAATGGGACGAGAACTTTCAAGCGTGAATGATGATCTTTGTTCGGTTCTCTGGAAAAATTACAGATAAATCATATTTCTCATAAGAAAGATAATTCCTATGAGAGATAAATCAGATTTCACAAGCTTTATCTTTTATTTTACATTCTGGTGCTCTTTCTTTCAACCACTGCTGTTCTAGACCTTCAACTTGATTTTGTTCATACTGCAAAATTTTCTTCTTTACAAAAAGAAATAAAGAAGAAAACAATTAAGTGTCTGGCACATAGGCTATGCAAAGAATGTCATGATTTATAACTTCAAAGCAACTTTAGGATGTCACGGCCAATCCCTAGCCTCTTTGATCTCTTGTCTTTCTTTTGATCTCTTATCTTTCTTATTCCTTGTAATGAGAAACCAGGAGTAACTTGACTATCAGAAATGATAACTCCACAGTTAAGACTTTAAGTTTGTGTGTAGGTCTCATCTGCTGCCCAATTCTCCCAGAGTCTTGTGCACAAGGACGAATGCCATGGGCTTTAAGACTAACGTATTAAGCATCAATTCAGACAATTTCTTGAACACGCCTCTTCACTTCTTTGACTTGTTCACCTGTTATTACTTAACCTAAATTCCTTTCTTTATTTTGGTTCATATAGCACAACAATAATGACAAGATTGCACATTGATTATATTCTCATATAACTAGGGAAACATTGATTATGTTTCTCTAAGATTAAGTGATCAGTCAGGAATGATCCGGTTGCATGATCACTAATATCTATGGATATCAATTTTCACTTCTAAACCAAATACTTAAAAACATTAACTGACTTGTGAGTGTTTCCAGTATGAACAAAATCCTTGAGCGGTATCGCCAACGTCATTACTCACTAGATCGAGACAGCAGCATTCCTGAGCAGGGAGCACAGGTTTCAGTTTCTTTTTCTTTGTAAAACTACGTGCCAATGCTTTTTATATTTTGATCATATTTTCACACCATGGAAAGTCTCTCCCAACCCCACCCTTAGCTTGAATAAATCTAGTGATGAGATGCAGCGGTGGCTATTTTTGCTATTTTAGTTCACTTGCTTCTTCTTTTTTTGTGATGTAGACGTCGTATGCAGAGATCTCAAGGTTACGGGCCAAATATGAATCTCTTCAGCGCTCAGAAAGGTTGATTTCATTTCTCACAAGTGTTTTCATTTATGCCATGTGATCAGGAAATGCAGTTAGGAAACTTAGCATTATTTTGGTACCGCTATGAGGATAATACACCTTTATATCTCTGAGAATATAATCAAAGTTTCTTATATATGTCAAGGCATATGCGTGGAGAAGAAATTGAAGATCTTAGTCTGAAGGAGTTGCAACATCTTGAGAAAAAGCTGGACAAAGGTCTCTTACAAGCTAGAAATCTGAAGGTAAGTGTCGCATTGATAAAGGCGTACTCATGCACATGAACCCAAACAGATACAATCACAATGCCACTTCTTTCACTTTTGAAGTGACGCATAATAGTTCATACTGATGAACATTTTCTTCGTTCATGAAAACAAAGTATAAAGAGTGTAACAAATTCAAACTCAAGAACATGTTCTTTGTTCATGAGAAACAACTAGTTACCTAAAAATATGTAAATTGGAAAATACTGGATTTTGTCAACAATCGTCATGGAGTGCTTGAGAACTCGTGTGACCAGATTTTGCAACATTAAAAGCTTTTACTCAAATTTGTAGCAGCTTCACATGCAAAGGTGCTGTTTGAATATTTTTTTTCTTCGATTTCATGTAAAACTACATTCATAAATGATAATAATAATAATAAAAACCCTAGAACTATTATGCTGAAAAAACATATGTTGGTTGCCATGTGCTCAGGTTTGCCAGCATTCACATAACAATAAGGATGGCAGTGAAATACTCTACATTTAAATAACCAGTAGTAGCATCGAACCATATCTTAATAGGAGTTTGTCAATTTAATAGCGATATATGGAGCATGGTTAACCTAATAGCAATTCATATTAAGCACATCGGCCAAAAAATTCCTAGACAACCCAATATTTGATAGCAAAGTGTACATATCGAAAAGGCTTGCTCACCTATTCAGGAGACCTTTTTATCGTCGATTTTTCTCTAGCTGTAATGGTGCCTAATGATGCCTTCATTCTTGCAAAACTTAAAGCCAGTTCTATGAAATTTCAGGCGTCGTCCATACTACCTCCTTTTGAAATTTCTTACCCATGTGGTTTTCTATTTAAGAGAAAGATCCAAACCCTTTTGAAAGTAGCATCTAAATGCGGAAAAGTATACAGCCCAATATATACTTATTAAACTCTGATAAACCTAACTCTACAAGTGTTAATAACTAAAAAGAAGCTTGCCTACCTATAGATAAAATGTTCGGTAGCATAGAAAAATTATTTACCTATTAGCTAAAGTAAGAAAAGTTATATAAGGAAGAGTTTCTTTACTTTAAAATATAAAATTCTTAAAAAAAAACATCATTTTAAATGAGATTTGGAGTCTTCTAACTTATATTCTTTTATAGTTCTTGTAATTCTTATAATATTGAGGTATATCCTTATAATTTTGTACACTATTTTTTATTAATGCAAACTTATATTTTCTTAAAAAAAAATTATCTAAACCCAAGGTGTTAGGATACCTAAAATATTTCCCATAAATGAAAAAAGACTTACACAAAAGAAAAATATTTTGCTTGTTGATTGTCAAATTACAAACTAAAAATAGGGCTTTAGAAATGAGAAGACAACAGGTTGGCGCTACTTTAAAATATTCTGCAACTGCTTCTTTTCCTTTCTCATTCTACACAGCAGACTAGGTGTCAAAAAAATCCTCTATTGTAGCAAATCCTTTATGTTTTCTCATGGTAGTTTAACTAATATAGGCGAAAGAGATTGGGAAAAGCTGGGGTATTGATTGGCGTTTGGAACACTAAATTGTACCAATGTCACATTTTGTTTTAAATTTCTAACAAATATCTCTGTTGATTATTCGATCCTAAAGTCACATTGGTCTTTATAGACAAATTAGTTATGGGATTATTAGTGACAGATTGTTTCCTTTTTACGAGAGTTGATGTCATCTTCTAGAACCACTTCCATTGGGAGAGGTGACTGGATTTGTTATGAGAAGAGCAACAGACCTAGACGATAATATGAAGTCCTAGTAGTCCTTTGCAGCCTGTCCAATCATAAAAGAATGGGGATTTACTTTTATCTGTTCTATCTTATAGGGATCTCCTTTTCTACCATAGCGTTTTTTTTATCTATATAATCCAGACAATAAAGAACAATTTTGTTTTCTTCTCTAACTGCAGATGCGGATGATGCTTCAACGATTAGAAGAACTGCGGAAGCAGGTTAAGCATCCAAAACCAAGATCACATAGCTTTTCTTTCATTAAATGTTAAAGGCCAGTTTTGAGGCATTTTCCCATCAAATTATAACCGTGACTGAAATCTTTTGGCTTATGTTAATCGGAGTTGGTTTACAGAATCACGTTTTGGGTAAATTCAATGCAATGACTAATTTAATTAGTAGATAGTCGATGTGACTGAGCACTTTGAACCACCATGTAAAGTGCGAAATCAAAATTTATAGAAATTTCTTTTTTGTGTATGTAAACATATATCTCTTTGCTTTTGTCATACACTGGCAGGAGCAACAAGAAGGACAAATAAACAAACAGCTCAAGTCCGAGGTTTGCCCTTCAATTCGTGATAGTCCTGTGCAAATATGCACGTAATATGGAGCATGTTCTGGTTATAATGCCTTATATGTGTTTAAAACCTTAATTGCAGCTTGAGGAAAAACGTCAACTTGTTCAAGTTACTCAAGGACCTTCAAATCCTACAACAGGAGCCCGTTACAAACGTAAGCAGCATGCTTCGCACACCCATCGCAGAGAACCAGAACCCAACTTGATGGGGTAGTGATTTCTCTCTCTCTCTCTCTCTCTCACTCTCACTCTCTCTCTAATCCTGACTGTCGATAACATTTTATACCTTGGTAGTCTGCTAAGCCTCCACTTTGTTCCCGAACTTTGATGAGCTTTTTTTGGCTTAATTGCTGGATCTTTGGATGATCTTTCGGGAACAACTCAGTTAAACATGAGCGTCTAATTGGAGTTGCGGGATATATGTTATGAGTTACCTGTTACTGAAGCATCACTACGGTCTATTCAAAATATCAGTTCATGTTAAGAAGTCTTCCTTACAGAATTTGCAAGCAAGAATGTATGATAGAGATCGTTTCATTACAATAGGTACCATCAGCTATCTGTTCCTCAAGAACCAGCAATGGAAACAAGGACCTTGGCAGGTGCCGGTTGCGGCAACCAGGCTTGGCTTCTCTGAAGCTTCTACAAGCTTTTCTACGGGTGCATGCGTGCGTGGCACAGTACAAGCATTACCTGCGTACCTGTAATCGTCATAGCGTCTCTTATCGTGTGCTTATAATGAAAATAATTTGAACCATGTGAACTAACAAAGCGAATAAGCATGTATGCATATTTATCTATATGTATAAATAGAAGGATAACTGGGGACATAATAAGACACGTGCTTTCACTTCTAGGCATTGTCATGCCTTGAAAGGAATTTGTTAATGATGGTCGTAGACCTTCTTTTTTTTGTCACAATGGATGGTTTAGATCTTACAGCATGAATGTAACGTTGAGAATAAAGTTCACATCTCTTCCCCTCTTGGCTAGTTTACACAGTGACAACGCTGGTGATGAAGGGTGACTTTCAAATTCAAAGTTCAGAAATATACAAGGAAGCCCGGATAAGCTGCAGCGTGGAGGGTGCAGGAGAGTTTGGTGCTGGGTAGGGCCACTGAGATCATATGCTTCAGAATATTTACACGAGGGGGAATCGGCTGGAGACCTTTATAAGTCGCAAATGCCAATGATCCAGGTTATTTAATTGCTCGCAAGCAACTCTTTATGGCACTATCTTATTCCTGCCCGATCTGTCACTAGCTATGCCGAAAGGTTTCGAATTCTCTGTTCAAAATAAGAAGCAGCTCCCAAAATGATAATGTTGTAGTGATAAAAGCACTTACTAGAATATTCCGGTTTAGGATAATCTTTCAAAACTCAGGTGCCAAAGTCCTAGTCCTCGTCCCCGACCCAGTTCCCATTGTGCCACGAAACTGGTTATTGGGGTTGTGAATGTCTCCGATATGACAAATGCCAAGAAAAGTGTCTCTTTTCGTCTTTAAGGATGTGCAAAGAAAGTTCCTGCCTTTTCCCCCAGTCCATGAAAATTCAAAATGTTAACTTCTATTCAGATTAAAATAGAAAAAATAAATAAATAAAACAAATTTGCTCCTTCAAACAGGTGTCGGGTACCTATTAACGAGCCAAACAAATATGGCACGTAAAGAATAAGAATCCAGTGCCTCATGGATGGGCATTTTAGGAGTAGCTCCTTTTCTCAGACCTGAGCTATCTCCATCAGAATAGATGGGTTTCAAGCTTTGTAGTTTTTCTTTTGTGCATGCACTCCCAAGCAAAGTCTCTATGCCTCACGTCCACCGCGGTAGTCAATGAATATAGGGTGGGGTTAAAGTGCCTAGGAATTTGCAGGCGGCAGCCGTTCCCCAAGTATTCCAACTTGCATTACCCTCTCATTATTTGAACCAAACTTCACATGAAAGCCCCACGTTGTTTGATTCCGAAAAGACATTACTTTGTTATCGAGAAGAAAAATGAATCTGTTCATTATCAGGGGCTTGCCAGTGTTAATACCAATTCGGTCTGCTTGTCCTTGCGGGGAGATGCTTCAATTTCCCTGATAACTTGATTAAAAAACAACCTAAAGGCTCCATCTTCTTCTTGGAGAAACAGTACTCGTCTCGGACCATCCAAGACGTGGGAACTAATAAATGTATAATTTTTATGTTCATCGTACTCTTTTTTTATGGTTTCTTGTGTTACACAGCTTTCGTGCAATGCAGAAGTCAAACTTCTCTCTTTCTTTCTCGCTTGCTAAATCGTTTTACGACGCAACCAGTCCCATCATGGGACCACAAGCCTACTAGATTTTTCAAGGAACCCTACATCTGGGTTTTATGACGCAATTTGTGGATGTTATGTAAAGTTCTTCGTAAGCTCCAAAAAATTAATTGAGGACAGGGCAAAAGACAAATCACAGACTAAACAGCCTAGAATTTCTAACCAAGGAGAAAGGTGGGAGCCCGCAGGTTAGGGCAGACAAAGAAAGTTGAAATTCAAATACAGCTAATTGTTACCGCAAGAAAGGACAGCTAGGAGCTTGGTGGCCAACCACTAACCCATATGCTTTGGCTTCCTTAATTTTTTGTCTAAACAAGGGTATAATAATATTTTTCAATTAAATCAGCAACCTTTTTGGACCGTGTTTATGATATACAAGTATGAGAGACTTGCATATAAGCCACCCTGGATAATTCGAACTCAAAAGGAGATTTATTGAAGTAGTTGGGTCCAAAACAAGACGGCTTTGGACACTTTTTTGGACCCTGTTTCCAGCTCGTCAAATCCGGCGACGTTGATCACGCCGCTCCCGCAGTTTCTTTATTGAAAAGGGTAAAGAAAAAACTGAACAATGTCTGTGTTTATTTCCGGGAAAATTATGCTGTGATTTACGAAGGAAAATTAAGAGCCATAAAAGGAGTATGGACAATGAAAATTATTAAAGTTCTTTCATTTTCTGCTGTTATTTGTGGTGGAGAAATTGCAAATCTTCCTTCCCCATAAGCTTTCTACCTTTATTTTATTTTTATTTGTTTGGTTGGTGTCATTTTCTTTCCTGGGTTTTTTCTTGCTTAGGAGTATTAATACATGGTTTCGGAATCCTTCTTGGGTGATCTGTGATTTCCTTCCATGTGTCAGCTTTCGACGACTCTTCCCGTGGAGATTACAACCATCTCCTTCTCTCTTCTTCTCTTCTTCTCTTCTTATAACAACGGCACCAAACGCTCCTTCTCTCTGCAATTGTTGTTGCAAAACAGGGGACGTTAAGAATGGCGAAGAATCCTGCTCTAGGTCCTCATACTACTTCCATTTTGTTTACTGCTTACTGTTATGATGTTGTTTCTTGATCGAATCTTTATTTTATATGAAAGTCTGCTCTTGTTATGCTATTCGGAGATTTCATACGTCGACGATGGCTGGTTTGTCAGCAAAAGATGGTTTATTGCTTATGTATAGTTTCTCCTATTTATATTTGTTCTCCTTGGCATGGGTATCTCTCTTTAGGAGTTCTGATGGTGTATTATTTATCTTGTAGATTAGTACTGTTATTTCCTTCTTACCCTGGAGAGCTGTTTCTTGGACGCTTGAACTTTAACTTCCAGTTCTTTATGTAGAAATGAACATTTTATAGTTGCTTTTTGTTTGATCAGTCCCAAGGATTTATCAGATATAATTGTTTTGTCTGCAATTCGATTTGTAGAATTTGATTATTGTTTAAAGTCTAACTACATCTTAAGTTCTGAGGGAGCACATAAGATTGCTTGATAATTGATTTGGTCACTGTTAAGGGGTTTTCTGGGAAAAGCCTTGAAATCCAATTGACAAAGGGTATTAACTGGGGGAGCCCTAAAGATCATGTTTGGTAGATAATTTTTCTGTTTCGCCAAATGTTGGTTTGGGATTATTGGATCTCCTAGTCTGAAAACTTTATTTCACGCAATATCTCTTTTCTGAAAAATGAAGAAAAAGAAAGCTTGAATTATTTCAGGTCATTGTCCTCTAGTATATATTTGTTTTTCCTGGTATGGGTTTTCTGGAGTTGATGTTTGTTTGTTATGAAGTCACCTGGTCTGCGTATTCCTTGGAATTCACTTCTTGACATTCGGAAAGTTTCGTGCTGCAATTCACGCCTTATGAAATGCATCTGTTTAGGAACAGTATTTTGACAGCATAACCACTGCCCTTGTTCGTTCTGATGAATACAACTTATGTCATATGACCATGATTCTCGTTAATTTGAAGCGATTTGTTTGTGCAGTTGGTTCTGAAGGTCTTCCCTCAGATAAACAGGGAGGTTCCCTGGACATAAATTCTCTGGTTGTTTGCTTTGGGGAAATGTTGATTGACTTTGTGCCAACAGTTGGCGGAGTTTCAATAGCTGAAGCACCTGCTTTTAAGAAAGCTCCTGGTGGTGCTCCTGCAAATGTGGCTGTTGGCATTTCAAGACTGGGTGGTTCATCAGCTTTTATTGGCAAGGTGCAGTATCTCTATCAATTTTCCTGCATCTTATCACATGCCTGTTTCTAGGATAAACTTCATTTTTGGTAGTTTCTTTCTCTTTGGTATCTGCATACGTAAGAAGAATTTTAATCTTTTTTTACTTGGAGTGGAAAATGCAAGACATGTGACTAAATTTTGAAGAACCAGTATTACCTGTTAAGTCCTCCTTCTAACAATCAAAAGAAAAATGGAAGAGAACAACATTTATAAGGTCTTTCTTGGCAACAAATTTGTTGGAACTGTTCATCATGTAAGATGTTCTTATTTATAGTTGATAATGATTTGTAAAATTGCTTTTACTGATAGCAGCACCCTTTTACTGTCTTTCTCTTCCTATTTATTTTACTGGTGGGTATATCTTTTGTGCGTAACTGTTTTTCCTGAACCCCATCTTTTATCCTCTTCTCTGGTTCCAAAAGTTTCAGCATTACCTCCTTCGGGTGTAACTGCATAAAGTTTTCTATTTCTTTTGGCTTTTCACGACTATCTGTAGCTTTTTGTGTAATAGGATACAGGTTTTAGCTGCTTATCTAAGAAATGAGATTTTAGTAGCTCTAGGATACTGCTTTCCCTTGTGCAATTTCAGTCTACATGGTTCTCTGTTCTTGGTATATAATTACATTGCAATAGGTTCTTCCTTCAACTTAAGCTCAAGTATAGAACCAGCACTAAGTTCTTGTCATTTCCATGACAGGTAGGTGATGATGATTTTGGGTACATGCTGGCCGACATTTTAAAACAAAACAATGTTGACAATTCAGGCATGCGGTTTGACCACAATGCAAGGACTGCACTTGCTTTTGTTAATCTTAGAGCTGATGGTGAGCGTGAATTCTTATTTTTCCGTCATCCAAGTGCTGATATGCTTCTTCAGGAATCAGAACTCGATGTCGACCTTATTAATCAGGTTTCTCCATTTAAATTCTATAAATAGGAAAATCACATAGAAGTTATGGCCCCTACCAAGGATGGAGATTTACATCTAAAATTTCACATCAGATAACATTTCAATGCAGGCAAGGATCTTCCATTATGGTTCAATTAGTTTGATTGACGAACCATGCAGATCAACCCATGTTGCTGCAATGAGCATCGCCAGAAAGTCTGGTTGCATTCTTTCCTATGATCCAAACTTGAGATTGCCATTGTGGCCATCAGCGGAGGCTGCTCGGGAGGGCATTATGAGCATATGGGATCAGGCAGATATTATTAAGGTGTAATATCCTAGCATGTTCATTCTATATATGGATGCAAATGTAATTAGCATAGTTTTACTTTATGCAATTATGACATAATTTAATTGCATAACGACATAGAACTCACTGGGCATCTATCTATGTTTGCAGATAAGTGAGGATGAGATTACATTCCTGACTGGTGGTGATGATCCTTATGATGATAATGTGGTATTAACGAAGCTTTTTCATTCTAATCTTAAGCTTTTGGTTGTAACTGAGGGTTCAGAGGGATGCAGATATTACACTAAGGTAAGTGGAACTGGATATTGTAGGAGTTATCTGGTGGTGAAGATGCATGATGGTTAGTTTCTCATAAAAATAAGACTGCTGATGCATTAACTAATGGTTTCAGATGGTTGGGTTTCTTTTTATTTTTATCTTCTTGGTCTGCTGTAAAAAAATGATATAAACTCAAATTCTGAGCAGGAATTCCGGGGCAGGGTTGCTGGGGTTAAAGTTAAATCTATTGACACAACTGGTGCTGGAGATGCATTTGTCAGTGGCATTCTGAACAGCTTAGCATCTGACCTAAGTATTCTCCAGGTAGCTTTCCTTCTTAAATGAATTAAAGAAATCATTTGATAGTGTCATCTCTTTGTACTTATTTGAATGAATTGCTCATCGCCCTTTACTTAACATGTCTGTAGTAGAGTGGTTGATTCCATTGCTCTAAGTATGGTTTGCCCTAGTGTTGTAGGGTTTTGGGGCACCTCCCAGAATGTAATTCGCTCTAAGAGCACCTCCTAGTATGTTAGGGTTCAATTGGAATCTTTATTGTTCTTGATACTTTTTAGTAACAGATACTTGTAACCTGCATCTTCAACGGTAGTTGAAGGTTTAATAAATAAGGCAAATGAATCATTTAATAATAAGAGCATATGCGCTTTCTATGAAACTATTTAGTTTTTGATTCTTGTTGTGAGCTTTTCTTTTAAAATCTGAGAAGATAATTGAGTGCATGTTGTCTTCACAATTGGATTGACGAATTTGGCACTCTACAGTTGGATTGGCACGATAACAAAATGAGTCTTCACAACTCATAATGATGTTGGGAACCATGTGGTTCTTGCCCAGTTCAGGATATTTCACCAAGGCACTCTTTGTTGTTCAAGCCTGGACTTTGACTTTTCAGCACTTGTTAGCCTTTGGTATCCACTGTAATAAGAAACAATGTCCATTTTCATCTAGGTGAAAAAAATGAAGTAAGGAAAAGAGAAGGGTAAAAAGATGATACCACTGCTTAATTATATTTTTGGAGAGTCTGAAATCTCTTCCATGAACTGGAAAGTTAGTTTGCCCTGGGCATACTTCACCTTCATCAAAGGATCTGTTTTACATTGCTTATAATTTTTATGGGTTCTAAACCTCCTTGGTGTATGCGTTGCAAGTAATCTTGGTTTCTTTGATGGCTAAATTTCTCAGCAAAGGTAAAGGGTCCTTGTCAGTATTTGGTGGTGATTCACTTTACGTTCTCCTTGAATTTATATTCCATTTTTAAAAGGGACTCGAACTTGTTCATCTCTGCAATCAAATCAGATAATGGGAAGCAATTAGACATGCATTGGAAGATGTTAGCAGTCCATCACACAATGCATAAATCTGTTATTATAGTTTCTTTCAGAAGCTAATGCAATTTTTCCTCGCACAGGATGAGAAGCGCTTACGAGAAGCTCTAGCGTTTGCGAATGCCTGCGGTGCCCTCACGGTGACAGAGAGAGGAGCCATCCCTGCCCTACCCACCAAAGAAGCTGTTCTGCAGTTCTTGCAAAAAGAGACTGCATGACAAAACATGGAAGAGGTATCCAAGTTACTTTCTTTCTAGTGTTAAGCTAATTTAATGAGTTTCCTTGCCAAGGTAACAATGAGAGCTCTTTGCTCCTTTTTATTTTCCAATGGCATTATTTGCTGTGGTTCTGGTTTTCTCGTTGCACTCCAGAAATCAAGTATGGATGCTACCGTACAAGTGTTTTTTCTGACTGTAAGAGTAACAAATAATTTGAGAGACGCAATTTTAGTCACAAACAGAAGTGATACTTTTTAGAATCATGGATCTTCCTTGAAATAATGTTTAAATGTGAACTTATTTCATGTTATAAATAATGTCATAAAGTACCATGTTTTCGAAATATTAAATTGAAGTCAATAACATTGACGGCCCAAGTTCAACATGTCCTGTGATCGCCAATGCATGTCTGCAATTGCCCACTTGGGACCGAGCATCGGTCACAAGCACAAGTTTTACACGTGTAACAAGATTCTTGCACCTCACAAACATATCATATGTGCCACATTTTAGATTAAACCTAATGTCAGTCGGTAGAATTACCCATGATAATAATTCTTGTGTCCACTCCTATCCTTATTTTGGCATTTTCCAAGACTATACAGCAAGGGATTTTATCGGCTTGGGCAAAGATGTTAGTTGGCTAGGGAATTTGGGCCGCTCACCACAGATGCTTAGGCTGTTGTGCACTTTTGGAGCGCATTTGCGTCATAATGTAACTAAAAAGCATTGTAATACAATTATTAATAGTGAATATCAATCGTATTTGGTATCAATGGCTTGAACATTTTACATAATCCTGTTCCTTCGCCAATGGTAAAGAAATTAGAATGCCAAATAATTATATAGATGTGTGGTATCAATGGCTTGAACATTTTACTCATTCTTTTGACTTTTTTTTTTTTTCTTTTTTTCATATAGGTGTTTGGAGATCTCATTGTACCCGAAATCATAATGGTTCAATTTTTTTTAATTATTATAAATGATTATCTGTGTTGATGATATATTAATAACAAGAAACATAAGATATTTATCCAAAATTTGAAACACTACCTCAGCTACATATTTCACATAGAAGATTGGGGTCTTGCAAAATATTTTGTTGACATTAAAATTGCATAATCAAAAGACGAAACTTGTCTTGATAAAAAAGAGAAAAAAAAATGCATTGGAACTTATTTTAGACGTGATTATTTGTAGGGAGGCCAACCTTGATTCCCATGAATCCTTGTAACAAGTTATGATATTAGTGCGTCATCATTAAATGAAGATCTTCTTCCCAAAGATCTTTCAACATATTCAAGTTTAGTTGAAAGTTACATTTGTCTTACTACTACAGGATCATGATAGGTGTAGCCATGAAGTTTGTAAAATATATAACTGGATCACCAGCTCTTGGATAGCACCTAGATCTTCATAAAAATTGAAGCTTATAACATTTTTATGGTTTAGATTGGACAAAATGTCCGTTGACTAGGTTATTGCACAGAGGTAAAAGGGCTCTTTTTGTTTCATGAAAGACTTTTACCTCTTTTATTTCATGAAAGACAAATAAGCAAGTGACAATCTGAAGATCATTAGCTAAAGCAGTATGCCATGTTCTAACAACAATAGTATCTGAGGTAACATTGACCGTAGGACTCCTTAAAGATCTTAATGTACATTTTAAACAATTCACTTCATTATTTATTTATTTATTTATGCATGTATCCAAACTAACACATATAGCCCCAATTATATATATAGATATAGCCAAGCAAATTATAATAGCTAGTTGGTGGGAAAAAAAAAAAGGTTCATTAAAACTTGTCACGTAAGTATGAGAGATCAAACGACAAATTCGTTTGACTAATTCAAACCCCAAGCTTTAGGGGGTGTTAAAGCCAAAAACGTGGTTGGTCAAGTCCATGATATAAATTGTTCATGGCCTATGTATATATTTTGTTACTTTAGTTAACAGTACATGCGCACATCTATAAATCGTTTTTGGATCTATAATGCAAATGTAATGTACAAAAAAGACCATATTTTTCTACCGTATAAGAGAATAAAATTCCAAGACATCATAGTTTTGGGTCTCATTTGCATTCTTCTTACCTTCCATCTCTTTCTAAAATATAACACATTTCTTAGGGATCATCTATATATATATAAAATAATGTTCTTACTCTTAAGTAAATTTTTGCGTGTAAATAAACTTGTTAACATTTTCCTTATTTTTAGTTTACCTTTTGTTAAATTTCGAGTTTTATTACAAAGATTAGATTCAATTTTTTTTTCTTGAACTAATTTTTGGGAATAAATTTTATTTTCTTAAAAAAATAGTAATGGTGAGACTCATAACAAAAAATTTAGTTGGGAGAAATTAATAAGATAGGAAAAAGAGAATTGGTCCGGCATTTCGCATGGGGAGTTAAAATCCGCGTCCGGCGTTTGCACCGCCAGGCTAGTGTATTACTTTGTGTGCAGCAACAGCGGCAACGTCCACGTGAAACCACGTTAACAGGGCAAGAAAGCTGGCATATTAGTCTGAAACCAATGGCGGAACACACCCAAACTTGACGCATCACTCTCTCTCTCTCTCTCTCTCTCTCTCTCTCTCTCTCTCTCTCTCTCTCTCTCGTAGTTCCCTGTGTTTTCCACGTGCTGCGAGTCAAACCATCACTGGTCCGAAGCGAAGAGCGGTGAAAACATACGCGCATAATTTGGCGCAAATTTACACAGAAAGGGAGAAAAAAGAAAAGAAAAGAAAAGAAAAGAATTGAAGGCGACGCCGAAGAAACGGAGGAGGGGCCAGAGTAGAAGAATTGGATCGGAGCAGAAGCGCATTTTGATTTCGGAAACTGGTTTCGAAAATGTCTTCCAATTCTTCTTTTCTCCAGCCTGAGATTGGACCCGACGGCCTCCCCTGTGAAGCCCCAGTTATTGCCTACACGGAAAAGGTTTGCTTGTCACTCTCCCTCTCTTCGCCCCAGGAATGTGACTGTAATTTTTCTTTGTTCCTTTTTAAAAATTTTTGGTTATGATTTGGGCGTGTGGCAGATAATTGCGGAGGAGCAGCTTCAATTAAAGAAGTACGTAACTTTCCTACAACTTATTTTGTGTGTTTATGCGAATCGATGGTTCTTTACATTTGATTCTGCTGAGGAAATTTATTCTTAAAGCCATTGAGAATCTTGATTGGAGAGTGTTTCTGGAGGATGCAGCGATAGAGTAACCAATTAGCGTATTTTGAATCTGACGGATTTTCGCAAACTTGTTCCTGAAGGACAATAAAATGCCGAGTGCGTAGTTGAATTATAAGTTTAAAACACGCGGACTAGTTATTAGCATCGTGTGAATTTTGAATGTCTAAAAGCTGCACTTTTAACCTTTGCTGTTGAAATTTCATGTTCTTGGTTTTGGCTAAAAACAATAAGAATCGGAAAATGTTTACCTTAGCAGTCTTGACTCTGATATTTTACATACGTGACGTGGAATCTAAATTCACTAAAGTCTAGTATGTTATGAAATCAATGGTCAATCAGGTGAAAGTATGCTACCAACATTGTGAGCACGCAATGACAGAATTAGGTCTATTTCTAGGTCTTTTTAGTTTCACTTCAATTCTTGATGAGTGAAGAAACTTTAGGAGTAAAACATGATAAGCTGATTGAGTAGACGTGTTTGCTAGGCCAACATACTTTGGTTGTCAGCATGTTTTAGGAAGTATCGAGGGAGAGTTTGGTAGGCAACAGTGGTTTGATAAGACAGATGGTTGTCCTGACAAGATAATGATGGTTCAATTCTGATGTTGGTGCTGTGTTATGCTTAAGCAATTTCTACCGTGGAAACTCTTTTTTCCTTTGATGGTTGTAAGATGGTGAAGTTTCTTCATGTCGTCAGCTCTGTTAATCGTGGTAGTTGGTTGTACTTGTAGCCGACCTGAGGTAGTGTGTGTCTGCAAAGTACCAATGTAGAGTTAATATTGGAGGTACTTAGTCTACTTTGTTATCTTTGCCATTGGCCTTCTTTTATCTCTATGGCTTTCTTCTTTTGGACCACCTTCTTTTCAGGAAGAGCTATTTTGCTTCCTGTCCTCATTCTTCCATGATGTCTTTTTTGTTAAAATTGTTTTATCGTTGTTTGCATTGGTCGTTGATTTCATTCATTTCTTTTAGGTGTGCAATTAATGATTTAGAAAGTAGATTTCTAAGTTAATCTTCTCTGTGTTCTTTTCCCAGATACATTGAAGAAAATTATTCTAAAATTCGTGATGTTGAAAGAGAGCTAGCAAATCTTTCATTGGAGATGAAGCTCACTGCTGGACCAAAAAAAGCAGGTTGGGGGGATCATCATAGTTATTCTTGTAGTTCTGATAAGTGATATTTTTCTTTATTGATGTACATGGTGATTAACTTTTTTGTTGCTATCTTGTATCATATGCAAACATTAAGCACTTGAACATTTGAGAAAGAAAATAGAAATTGCAACGGAGAAAATTCGTGTTGCCAAGCTGAAGGAAGAAGAAGCACGAAAGGTTTGTCCATTTAACAACATGTTTAGCTTGGTATTTGCTCTAACAGTAATATAATTACTCTTTACCATCATTTAGATAGCTTAGCTCCCACTAAGAAAATTGAAGTTTTAAGGCTCAAGTCAATGAAGCTTATTGAGGTTGTGAGAATCAAAATTTTTCATGACCTATTAATTGGTCTAGTTTTGTGTAATTATTACTGGATACACTTACTGTGCTGAACTTAGAAGTTAGATTTGATACTTCTGTACATACATCTTTGCTGCAAAGGATTAAGACGCCTGTGTCTGTGTTTATAAGTTTCTTTTGCTATACTGACCTGCTAATTTGATTCTTGTATCTATGTATTGACATATTGTTGTGCATTAAAAAATGGGAAAATTGTTCCCCCCTTTAGCAAAAAGGTTGCTTGAAACATGATGAAATTTCAGAATGTGATGAGTTTTCCTTCTAATCTGTCCATTTCACTAGTTTGACTCTCAAGTAATACATGTATTACTTCCTTTGACCTGGCAAACTAATTTAGTCCCCAAGTGTTGGTGAAATATTTATTAACTTCCAGAACCTAATTTTACCAGTAAATATGAGGTTTTCGTTATTTAGTCTCCATTAGATTTTTGCTTTCATATACTTCAGGCGTGGGAGGCAGCATCAAAGGCTGTGAAGGATGAGGAAGCAGTTAAGCAGAAGCTATGTGAAGATTTGAGCCAATTGGTAGATATCTCTGCTAAATGGGTGTGCCAACGGTACTGTTTAAAATGTTTTCTTTGACGATGTTGTCTTTCTTAGGTTCAAGAAAGCAGTAACACACAGTTCTCTAGACTGGAGGAACTAAAAAGACGGCTAGAAGCCTTGAATCCAAGCAGAGTATCCACCTCCATTCCTGTTGTAAGTTGTCTCATCATTTCTACTTGCTATTTTATATGTAGTCTAGGGCTTGCATGGAGCACTTTGTGGTTGTTGATTGCGTGGGTTTTCTGCAATTTGATGTTTATTTAGTATCTCATGGAGTAGATATAATATTATTGTCTTCTGCATTTGATTTTGTTAGACTTATAACTTCTCTGCAACTGTTGTTGTGATAAGCATGCTCATTTCCTTCATGCTTGTGGCTTTATGAAGTGATTCTTCCCCACTTCGCCTGTATTTCTTTACATATAATATCACTTGCCATCATTTGTATATATCCTTAAAGTTCAATCCATGTTAATGTGTGTTTGTGATGCCTTTTTCTCTGTTGACTTGTTATGCAATACAGTTGGGCATTTTAGGGTAAAAGGAATAGAACTAGAAGAGCAGAAAAAAAGAAAAAAGAAAAAAGAAAAAAGAAAAAAGAAAATGAAAAAGAAAAATCTATTTTCCTAATTGATCGGATCTGTCTTGTCAAAGACTTCTTTTATCCAAGAAACTAATAAAATTTCGTTAGTTACTGGAAACAAGTAATACTGTCCTACCCATCGGTTTTCATGTGATCTTTCTTCTGTTGGTTGACTTTTAATGGTTCTATTTTCTTACACAGCATTGCAGTCATTGCCTGATTTGGTTTTCTCTTGCCCCAAATTCATCTTGGTCATAAAATGGTCTAGTTCAGTTTTAGGCATTTAGATTTCTCAACCTCAACTCAAAATGAACTTTTCCAATGATTGATTACTTTGTTAGTTCTATATTTCTATTAAAACATTTTTTAAAAGTTTTAACGAGCAGTGGCCATTGGATTTGCATATTTCAACTCACTAATGAACTAGTCAGGCTTAATTTAAGCCCTTTTAACCGCAGCAAACCCTGTTTTTTACTTGCACTACATATCACTGTAAATTTTGCTTCTTCTTTCTATTACTCCAACCCAAAAAGAAGTATATAAATTTCTATTGTAATACCCCAATGATAGCTGTTGTATTGATGCTGTCATGTGCTGAATTATTTTTATGTTTCTTCTATGCCAAGAACCACTCTCTGTTGAAAGATTATGTGAATTCTACCAGAAGTCATAGAGAGCAGAGCTCAAGTACTGGGGTAGTAGACAGGTTTTTTTTTTAGCATTCTCCTTTGGATTGACCTATAGATATTCACCTCTTGCAGATGGATTTGAATGCCTAAGTTTCACCATTTCCCATGGGTATACTAACGCGTGTGTGCCAATACTCATGCATCACATTGATAAGATTAATAGAATTGTCCAAGTATCCTTATAACCTGGCCCTCTCATTTATGGGCTACGTTCTTGAGTTTGACTAGATCATTGACATGTGATGGGCCTGGTTAGTGATGAAAAAGGGGGGAGGGGTCGCAGTTATGGAGGTCCATGTTATTTGTTTTGTCACTAGGGTTAACAGAGTCCACGTATTTGTCAAATCGAAACATCCCCATGTACGAGCTCCTAATTTCACTTGCACATATGCACATAGCAGTGGCCATAAAACGATGTTAAAAGTTCGCACTTGGGATTATGCTAGGATGGGAAAGCAGCAGGACCTCCCCAGAATGCCACAGCTACAAATGCTTCAGTTACTCAAACGACAGGATCAGGTTTTGTAGCCACTATAGATGTCCTCCAAGAAGGAAGTAGAAATGCTTCTGCGATGAATGGACAATCTCAACAACCCTCCGTTGAGGGAGAAGGAAGAGGGAAGAAGAAAAGTCAGTTCCACGGAAGAGGAAAAGGAATTGGGGTGGTGCCTAAGGGTAGAGGGTCTTCCACACCTGGCTGGACTGGGGCTGGGTTTGACGTGGATGGCAGAACGTAGGACAAGAATCATTGCTCTTGCTCGACAATTGGTATATTATTTTTTTCCTTTTTTTTTTTTTCAGTTGACATTTTTTTTGGCGTATTCTTTTAATTGGCTATAGTTTGGTTATAAGAAAATGTCACCTGTGACCTTCCGGACTTCTCATTGGTACTTAGAAATTCATGTACACAAACATAGTATTTCAAGAAAGAACGAATTATATCATTTCCCGATGTTTCTGACAATTTGGGTCAATGCATTGCATGGATAAAATTTAGGCGATACTTGTGAATTGGTTGTTCTTTGAAGGACATAATTCTTGAGATTTTCCTGCTTGTGATAAACCCATCTGATGATCATGAAAATATCATCAATGCGATCACTTGAATTTGCATTGAACAATTGATCTGTTGAACGACCTTCACAGATGATGAAGAAATATATATAAACAGAAGAAATCAACCAATTCACAAGCAAAAATGCACCGACAAACCCTCCTACACAACCATTTGGAATGATTTCCAAAACGTTTGACATCATCTTTCTTCCAAAGCTAAATATTTACATTTTAACAACTTAAGATAGAGCTTTTCTTTTCAAAGATGACAAAAAAAAAGTCTTAGGCTTTGTTAGCTTACCATATTTGACTATGGAATGAAACATTGTCATTATTTTTCAAATATAATAATCTAGATAGGGTTCTAATTATAAAAGAATGTTTATCTATTTCAAACTTTCAACCCAACTTTTTTGCTTCAGACATACGACTCGACCCTAATCGAAAGTTTACTTATTTTGGATTGGATAGAATAGAGTCGAGTCTACACGACTTTCTGCCCTCCTAAAAAAGACTACCGTGGGCAATACGGAAACTACAAACGATAAACTAGTCATGTTCTCTAATCACAAAAACTTGACTGCCTAGTAAACTCTAAGCCTGTGAAACATAATTATATCACTGTTTTTCAGAAACACCAATTATATATATATATATATATATATATATGTATGTATGTATAAAATAACACTTGAAATTAAATGGCTTGACTCCTACTGGTAACAGACACCATACCCCTGTCGTCCTACCATGAGCCATAATCTCTCGTGTACTGTTCATTTCTTCTGCTCTGAAAAATCACGCAATTCATGAGATATATTAAAGATGGTAAAATTTAAGAGCTGGGCTGCTGGATGGCGCCAGACTGACCGACCGCCACCTTGCTTTTCAATTGTCAGTCAGCACCACTAACAATAATTGCAGGAAATACGATTGTTCATCAGAATCTATTCTGAATCATCTCTGTTCATGCCAGTTACCCTTGCGGAACACTTCGAAAAAGGATCCACAAAACAGGGTTCTGACCTTGAATGCAAGCCTTTCCTATATGTCATTTTCTTATAATTTCCCCTGTCCGAGACATTTATTACTTGGCTGAAAAAAGCAGCAGGATCTTCATCCATTATTGTCCACCCAACGTTTCTCTTTATGTCACCGTGTCTTACTGTTTTGCTTTTAATGCACTCTAGATGGGAATAGCGACACGCGTTGGCATGTTTACTATGTATTTACCAGCGACGAGCACCTTATTGGGTGAAGCCACCCCGAGGAAGACCAGAAAAGTTCAAGGCTGCAGCTAAGTGGTCAAGGACGGAGATCATCAACAACTCCATTAAAATCTCTCTTACATAGGGCCTGCAACGCTAGACTTCCCCAAGCTCCTACTCCAGATAGCCCATCCCCAGTGTCACATCAAGGGAGTCCAGGGCGTAGGCTACGGCGGAATTGACTTTTCTTGGTTGGTTTTGGCCTCCCTTTTAAAACCTCCAGCACTGTCCTTTGCCCCGTATGATTTACCGTATAGAAATTACAGTACTTTGAATGCTTTACAACTGTACATAATCCAAAGGGCATCAACAACGAAGTTGTCATTAGAGAGGGAATCTTTTGTGCATTGCTGTGTACTTAATGTGCATCCTTAGTAGTAATGCCATTGCCTATTTTTATATTAAATCTAGGATCAATATTTTTTTTTGTACGCTTCGTATTTTTTGGTTATAACTAGCAATTCGAGAAAAACAGCACTTGTCATAATAAAATATTTTTACATTAATTAATGCCTATGGCGTGTAATGTAAGAGTTGGATTCCATGACAAATAATATTATCGGAAATCATGCCATGTATTATGTAATATTTTTTTGGTTTCCTTAACAGTCACACATGATAACTCAATGGCCAAAACAATATTAAATCTCAATTGCAAGTAATAAATTATGTTTCACGCATAACAATCAAGGCTAACATTTAGCTCATGATTGATATCTTCTACATTCTTGAAGATCTAAACATCTTTCTTCAAATTGAATAGTTAGACCAAATCATTTAGTTTAGAAAAAAGAGAACAAATAAAAAGGTGGTTGGATTGCCCATTAAGTTATTGACCCCTTGCTTATCAATTATTATATGAGTTTTCAAATGATTGATCTTTTTCCTTCGTATTTTTTTTTATAGAACACAGATAACTACGATTAATAAACAAGGTAAGCCATCAGTAAAAACACAATATAAGGAAGAAAAAGTATTGGATCCTTGGGAAACACAGAGAAAGAATCCATAAACGGTGTTAATCAAAGCATCAGCTGCAATCTTTCATTACTCATAACCAACATAAACATTGTGGTCCCCTCGTATCTCATTCACGCAACGTCACAAAGAAAAGTGCCATACTAGTATCTCCTCCTTGGACTCCTTAAGCGACGTTCTCTATCTTGAAGGATGAGGCGTGCATTTTTTTATCGGGAGAGGGAAGAGGGATTTTATGAGGGTAAGGAGAGGCTTGAAACTAAATCACTTACATTTAAATCCTCTTAGGTGCCACCAACCTACTAAGAGGTCGTGCAATGATGAGCGTGGTTGGCCATCTCATAAGCTCCTAGAGGTGGATCCAATCACAACACAAATCCTCAACGGTGGATTGCTTTACTTACTAAGCTCTCAAGGTGATCTAAGTCATTGAGTTTTCTTTTTTCCTTAAGAGTACAAGACAATTGTTTTTTACTTGATAAAAGAATTTCTATTCAAGATACATCAATACAAAATGGCTAAGGAAATACCCTATGGTAAGACCTTTCAAAACATTACATTACATAAAAAAATGGTATCCTCAAGTCTCTAATATACTGAATAAACGTGTTTTCAATTATTTTGAGAATCTTTCACCATAATAAAATTCATCTTTTATAACTTTGTAATAATACATGCTTTAAAGCTTTTTCTTTTTTACACTATGAAGGACTTGCTCTATCCTTGATTGTCATTATAGACATGATGGTGTCATATTAAGTACAACTTTCAATTGTGCCTAAACTATAGTTTTAAGTATTGATATTCTTAAAAACTTGCTAGTCCAATGCTATATTTTTATAAGGATCCCCTTGACTAGAAATTTGCAATCTTGATTTTTTTTTCGTATGATAAAGGATTCCTATATACTTTGCAGGAAATTCTCCCATAAGGTTCTCTAATATTATAATGAAGTTTGGCACCTCTGGGGTGACGTTACAAATATAGGCAATACTTTTTATTGGATTTAGTTGAAGTTCAAACATTCATTGAAACTTTTGAAGACCTATCATGAGGGCTGAATAGAGCTTTTGTCTCATCTACTGTAATAAAAAAAAAAGAAAAAAAAAAGAAGGTCATTGGCAAAGTTAAGATGTATTATATAATGGTACCAAAACCTTGCTAGATTATATAAGGAACCACAAGCAAGTATGAGGATAATGGTCCTCCTATATAAGCCCCTCTACCAATATAAAAATAATCAACAAACTTAACATTAATGTTAACGGAAAACATAGTTGTTTTATAGAAGCTATCACCTATTCAAATAAAACATAATGGAGAGCCCATTACTTTCATTATGATTTGTAAAAAGTCTCAATTCAATGAGTCATATGTCTTTAGAATACATGACTTAATTTAAATAGTTCATTTTGAATGAGTTACAGTTCCATCCTTGGCATCATCGAACGTCAATCCTTTTATACAACAATGATAGCCTTGATGGTAACCTTAATGGTACATGGTTTTTGTGTCTCCAATATATCCTTAAAAACTCTCATTACATAAACGTTTGCATTCATGGTCATTTTTGTTAATGTCATTTCGTAAAATGGTTGTGCAAATGCTAGAAATATTTAAATATCTTGAGCATAAATGTGAAACTTAGAAACAAACAGATCTGGAAGCATAATCTTACCCTAAGTTACCTCTGGGATAATTAAGTGGATTGGTCAAACCTTCATTCTCTCCAATCCATTGTCCATTTTATTAGGATTTGTCAGATTTGAACAATTCATGGCCACATGCAGTTCACTTGCTTTTGGATTTGAAATTTCTCCTTAATTTCCATTTGGCTTAGCACATTGGTTATCACGACTATCCCACGTTTGTGTAGGATTAGTGCAAGATTGTTGTTTAAAATACTTAATCGAGATTTTTCAAAAGCCTCAATCAACATAACAGTCAGTGGCGTCGTGGGTCAAAATTCATACTCATCATGCAAGGTAGGAATTTCCTAGCAAGTGGAAAATCACTTGACCTGATCCACGCTATATTTCTTTATTTTATTTTTTAAAATTACTGATAGATACAAGTTCAATTCATATCAAATTAATTCTTAAGAGTAAAAGTAACTTGAGGATTTTCCAACTAGATTTTTTTAGTTTTTAATTTATTATTTTATACAAAATTTTTGCATTCTGTTTAAGAGAAGAACCATGTAAGTAATATAACGATACTGTTAATGGAAGTATAAAAAATAGAAAATAAAAAAGTCTACAATTTGGAAAAGAGAAAAGGTCCATCTTTTTTCTTTTTAAAAAAAATAATTGACTTTGTCCTTGTGAGTTATATTGATAACACAAACTGACATAAATGTTATACCTATAATGTGATACAAAAAGAGAGGCATAAGACCTACTTTGTATTGCATAAACCCCATAAGCAGGTGCAGTCCATCTGTAAAATTTACCAATAAGAGACTAGCCCAAATGCATAGTTTAGTTGATAATATATAGCAACAAATCATTGAATTAAAGACTGTAAAAGCAAAAGAGATCTTGTATAATCAGGGGAGCCTATAGTGCTCGAAGCTTTATTGGTCTTTCCAGGAGATTTGATAAATTGATTGTACACCAAATAAACTTACTCCAGTTTACCTTTGCGCCAGAGGTTGCAATTGATTATAAACCAAAGCTGTGGAGAAAGGTCCATTTGATGAAGATTCAAAGATCAACTTGTCTAGCTCATCGGTTAGAGAAATATGTTTAGCTTGAGCCAACTGAGCCAGGGAAAGAAACGACTCCAAACAAAAGGAATCTCATAAAGCCCCTAATAGGGTTTTTAGATAGTCCTCACAGGAGGGAAACCATAGGAATTCGATCAACCATTCATTTGACCAAAAAGAGCGTGTGCCTTTGTTAATTAACCATCAACTTCGTTGAAGTATAAAAGGAATATGACTGCAAATAGAAGACTAACAATGCGATGCCAGTAGCCTTCGGTGTTGGTGAATAACGTCCACAATATCTCCATACTTGAGTTGCATAATTGCGACCATAGTGAATCCCTTTTGATATAATTCCAGACCATCTTGACACGAACGCTATTCATTACCGTGACCAAATCTCAGATTCTCAATTCGCCCTCCATGAGTAGGTTTGCAAGCTTTGTCCTAACTTATCTAGTGTGCTCTACTTATTTCTTCCAAAACAAATTTGGGAACCTTGGAAATACATAAGCAATGAGGTGATATAGAAGATAGCACACTCTTAATTAATACAAGCTTTTCCCCCATGGGAACGGAACCTGTTCTTTCAATTGGTTACTGTTATCTTCATTACTCTCTCCTCAAAATAAACCCGTTTGCCCCGCCTTTAAACAATGGGACGTCCAAGTATTTAAAAGGAATTTCTGCAGGAGAGAAACTTGTCCCTTGTGGGATGTGATGTATTTTTGTAGGGAGTTACCTTCTTGCCCAGTAGAAAATTACATTTCCTCGCATTTACTAGCTGCTCACTTTACTGTTCATATTCTCTTAGAAGGTTCATGAAAGAGACGAGGTCCATCAAAAGCAAGGACGCAAAGTCTTAATAAATCTCAGAAAGATCTCTGACGCTTCGACAGGATAGGATTAATGCTGAGTGTACAGTGGATTGGCGACGTTCCATGATTTTTTTTAACATTTTTTTTAATAAACACATATATTCACATAAATAGTGTAAAATTTGCCATCTTAACACCTATTCACAACTAAATTAAATACTTATTGATTCACACAATGTCTTTCCTTTTGACATAGTCGTTTGCTGTGGTATTGATGGTAAGTTCATGCAGAACTTTAAGAGATCGGTGAAAATTGGAAGGGCAATAACTTGAGAGTTACCAAACCGGAATCAACACCTAGATTTTTTTGTCAAAAAAAAAAAAAACAGAAGAAAAAAGGTTGAAAAAGGACATGAGAATAGTGTTGCCACCTATGGTGATGATCTTTTTGTCTTATAATTATTATTATACTGCAGAGCTAATGGTAGGGATGGTCAGAAAATAAAGGACTATATAAACAAAGCTTTTACTCTCTCATATTGGCTAATGCTTTCCTTTCCCACCCTCTGGTTTCCGTAGGGCTAAAGAATCCTTGAAAAAACCCCTACCAATTTAAAATCTCCCGAAACCCTCGTGCTTGACCTGAAAATTCTGCGCTTTCCTTATCTTGTGTCAGTTTTGAGCTTTGCAGATGACTGCTAAAATTTCAGACAAGTAGAGATCCATCATCACATTTTAATGCATAACTATAGAGTTCGTCTCTTATATTTAATGAGATAATGGTTCTTAACACCTATGTAGTCATTATTTATGCGTTCGTTACACTTATCTATGCTTTCAATAATCTTGCTTTTAAAGGATCTCTCTCTCTCTCTCATATTCATTTTATTCTCCCCCTATCACCTTCCCCGCTGACAACTAAAAAGGGGATCTCAGAGTTTGTTCGCAACTTGGTTTCAGAATAAAGATATCCTTGCAGTTATTTTCCTCGACATTGATGATTTTGCATTTGAATCTCCCCCTTATCTTATTTAGTTTTAAACTAGCTCACTCCGATACAGTGCTCATATTAGTGTATATTTACTATTTTAAATCGAATATGTGGGTCTTCTTCCGTTGGCCTGAAGCTGAGAAAGCCAAAGGCATTGAGAGTAAATCGTACGTAGTGGGTGGTCGAACACAGACTTGCAGCTGCTCGGTGAGGGCCACTGTAAGTCTGGCTGCAGCAGTGGTTGTACCTGCTGCTCATGACGTTAAATATATGGCTATAATTTTCTAAGGTGGCTCTACCTTATCAATTCTGTTTTGCCATGTTCAGAACCTGAGCTCTGCCTTCAAGCCACCACGTGGGACCGATGGCCTTGACATGTCCATTTCGTCATGTCCTTCCTAACTAATTATTTATCTATACATAAGATATAGTATAATGAAGTACCAAATGAACGAAACCTGGTTTTACATTTATTCACAGTTGGTAGAAGGATTGACAACTTTTACAGCTTCTTTTCCTTCAGCCTTTTTCAGATTGCCTACCAGTTGCCATATGAATGTATGTGCAACTTGGTACGCAATGGAACCTTGAATCTTCATACTATAAACGTAGCGCAGATGTTGGGGGGTCAATGCTTGCCATAATGGAGTTTGTCTCACCTTTCGCATCCTGCCACGAGCAATCACCTCAGAGTAAAGTCCCGCCTAGCAAATCCAGCTATTGTCGTTGGATAACGGAAACTTTCTAATGCAGTATTAGAAAAGAAAAGATGGCAGAGAGAGAGAGAGAGTGAGAGAGAAGTAAATGAAGAAGATAATAGAAGAGCGATACCAGTAGTTTACTACGTAGAGGGTCGACTGAAACAATTATCTCCATGATCTATTGCATAGCTGTAGGCACTAGTTCCAACCTCTCCCCACAATAGATTTTTAGTCTCCTATCTATCCAAAATAAATACGACAATGACCTTCTTGGACCTCCGGAAGAAGGTTGCGAATGACTCATTCCCTGCAAAATGAGTCACATAATAATCCCACATCCAACCTCCTGCAAGCCCCCTTCTTCCTTTTTGTTGTAGTTACAGGGAACTCTTGCCACCCTGAGTCAGAATAAACCACCTCCATGAAAGTGGAAGTGGGTCACCGACAAAATGTACTACCATTAGCAACAAAGATTATTCTCTTACTATCCCTCTTATAATACTAAAAAGTCTCCAAACAAAAAAATTGATACGATATAGGAACCAATTTCTTTTTCTATATTCTTCTTTTATATGTGTTTCTAAATCTACACTTATAAGTGACGTAATCACTTTAACTAGGTTTGAGTATATATACTTTTCTACAATTGTGTGTTCGTGTTGAATGAATTGCTTATCATGGGCCATTGTTATTCCCTATATATTTTCCCTTTTTTATGACTTTGATTAAACAAGAGTACGAACGCTCAAATGAACCTAATGTGGGATAAAAACTATGCACATTGCACCCTTGGTCCCCCCAAGTTACTGTGACAGTGACATAGAATCTGCGACAAAGCAATACGTTACGGATATGTACTCGCCCATTATCCTTTTCTATGGGTTTCTTTCTTCACCATTTGGTTCATCATCATATTTTTCCTGCTTTATTCAGGAAACGGCCAACTTTAATGCGCTTTTTAGCATCTTCAACTTGACCACCGACTTCTATCCTCGGTTTGAGTGTCTGTCCATGTTTCATTATGCTTTTGTGTGTTCAAGTGGTGGACAAAAAAATTGAAGCATTTAAATAAAAGAAAAAAACTCTGTTTCTTCAGAGACAATCATCGTAACCGACAGTCCAAGTTAAAAATCATAGTCCCAATCCAGAAAATAAAATATAGAGTACAAATACTTAAGTGGAACTCTTGGTAGATTTAAACACCTTTAAATATGGTATTTCACATACCTACATTCAACAACTAAAACAGCAAAAAACCTAGTCTGAAACTTGAGCATTGTCCAAATTACTTGATTACACAACAGCATTAAGGAAACTACCTGGGATTTCGAAGGTTTTTTTTTTACTGTATGTAGTCTGAGAAGAGAAAGAAGGAATTTAGAGACTACGATGTACAAAGGGTAGAGCGAGAGAGGGAGTGAGCAAGGGATTCCTCTGTCAGTAGTGTCTTTTAAGAACCAACAAGAAAGCAAGTGCTGTCGGGAGACTGACCCACGTGGCACGCACGAATCTCTTTACTAGTCCCCATCGCACCCCCACAGCAGCAATACAGAGCATCTCATCACGTGAATGACCCATGTGACCCCTCTGCTCCAGTCCCCCTCCCACATACGACCCCAAACGTGGCCGTTCCGGTGCCGGACACCTTCACCAAAGTGCCAGAGCGGTTTCATGCACGAGTGCCTCCATTATGTCCTTCTCTATCTCTGTTACTATCACCTCTCCTTCTTCCTCTAATGCCATTGCACTTTGGAGCCTCTGTTTCGGCAAATCTCTATCAATCAAAGCATCGATATCTTCAAGAACATGACAATCGGCACGTGGGAAACTTCGGAATTTGGCAAACAATGTGTCCATAAGTTGTGATCCTTGCATGTGATAATAAGCATGTCCGTTTGAGCTAGCCCATGGTGTCACGTTGGTGTAAGGCTTCAAAATTTCAACCAGAAGTTCATCAACAAGATGAAATAATAATCTTTTGTTGCACTCTTGACCCAATAGACCAGACAGCGCCTCGGAGGAGGTTGAGGCACCGGTCAGACAAGGATGATCGAGTTGTTCAAAGATTGCTGGATCTAAGGGATGAGAGGGAGAGAACCAATTAGTGAAGGACACTAAGGTATCTTTCTGTATTCCAGTACGGCTTAGTATATCGGCGACATACTGATATTCTTCTGCAATACCTCCGTTGGTGAAGGCTCCGTTCTTACTTTCTTGGGCGATGAGCGTTCGCGTCGCTTCTTGTTTGTACGTCTGGCTCGACGAACAAGATAACTGTGAGCTAAATCTTGATTTTTGGTCATCGAATACCTGAGACTTTGCTCCCATCACACAATAGAAAGGTAAGTTGATAGACCAAACAACACAATTACCAACAAAAATAACAGAAAGGATTGAGTACTTACACTCTACGAGAAACAAAAACGAATATTTATAAGAAAAGAGGGGGAAAAAAAAAAGAAGAAAAAGAAAAAACCAACCAGTTTCTGAGGAACTCCGGTTGCTGCGGGTGAAGGGTCTTTCTTGACAGGGAGAAGGGTTGGGACTGTGATGTTGAGAAGATCATTTGACAATGGAGTTTTCTTGCATTTCTTGTCAGGCGTGTTAACTCTGGTAGCTTTTGATGGACGAACAAATGGTTCTTCTTGCTTGTTTCGGACTATATCCGTTGTCTGTGGAGGCTTCTTGAGTCTTTGACTGAACATTTCACTCGCCATAATTTTAGATTGCTGGGTCGGCTTCGGGCACCGCACCTGTTGCTTTTGCGGTGCATGAATTTTCGGCTTTCCTGAAACTTTTGTGGGCTGCGGTTGATCATTGAGTGGGAAAGGTAGCGATGACGACGAGGTTTTTAAAAGTTGAGAAGCTCTATCTTTGCTGGATGGTGATTTTCCGGTGGCTTTGGTCTTAGGCTCCAGGAATCTGTCCCGCGGAGAGCAAGAGGATGTTGAGTACTTCCCTGGACTTGCTTCTTCTACGACTTTGGAGAACGCCTTTGAATGTTTCCTGGATTTGACTTGGCCAACAAGCTCAGGTCTCCCTTGATATCTGTTCGTAATAGTGTTTGAAATGTCAAGCCCAACTTTCCTGCTAACCTTTTCTTTCACCTGCTTCAAAATTTGCCTAGCATACTGGCTTGGACTTCTGTCATGCTCATCTTCAATTCTGATCTCTTTCCTTCTCACATATGAGAACCGAGAAAGTTCTACGTCTTCAACGGCGCTCAAGTTCTCCTTGTTGATCTGAAGCGAGAGCCTATGGTCCACGTCCGATCTTCTTGCTGAGGATATTCTAGGAGTCTCTGGCAAAGACTGTGTACCCGTAAGATCGTTGTCTAGGCTTCTTCTTGGTCTACTATGGAGGTGCCGCTGGGGGCCAAGAGGGTGTAAATGTGACTTTGAAAGAGAATTTGACATGCCGTGAGTTGATGAAGAAGAACGAGGTGATTGTGTTTCAGGAAATAGGTCAAGACCCATTAATCTGGCTACCAAATTTGGGGTCTTGGCTCCAGGAGACCCGCTGATTTCTGAGGAAAAATCGTCTGGAGCTCCAGCTTTTGGTCCTGTTTGTGCCCTTGTCTTAATTTGAATACCCATCTGGATTTTCAAATTTTTATTGGAGAATAGGCGTTTAACACCACCATTATCATCATCAGCACTTTCTTTACAGAACACGAATGGTAGAAAAAAATAAAATAAAATAGAGAAGGGTGGCAGCCAAGGAAGGTTTTAAGAAGACTTACTGGGATGTTCATATCTTCTACTTCTTCTCTTTCTCTTGTAACATGCGGCAACGGAAGCTCCTCTGATTGCAGGCTATTTCTGGGTGCTTCGGTACCTGAATTAGATAAACCATAAACCAAAGTTTAAGATACGTGTTGGTGCGTAAGAGCGAGCGAGGGAGCGAGGGAGAGAGTGAGAGAGACTGAGAGAGAGAGAACCTTTTGGAATGGTGGGTTCTTCAGGGAAGATAGATGTGGGCTCAACAGAGGGTTCTTGTTGGTGTAATGCAAACTGAAACTGATGGAAATCGAAGAACTGAAAGACAACACTCATGCAACCAGAAAAGGAGGTGTCTTTCTCTCCTCCAGCACCAGCTCGCTTGGAGGATTTTCCACCTCGATACCATTCCCTGCCCATTACTAGTACAACTTCTCTCCTGCTATTCTTCTGAAACAGAAATTTGTTATTAGCTCACGGAGAGAATTGATATGTGTATATGCGGGAGAGAGAGAGAGAGAGAGAGAGAGAGAGAGATAAGTTCTCTGAGAAAGCTGAAAGGTTTGTAGGATATGGTGGCTAAGAAGCGAGAAAAGCGGATCCATGAAGCATATACGACAGTGCTATGTGATTTGAGGAATTTAAGTACTGCAAAAGACCGTGTGTCTCTGAGTCTCCTCTGAAATAGCAAAAGAAAGAAAAAAAAAAAAAAAAAAAAAGCCCCCCCCCTCTCTCTCTCTCTCTCCCCCGCGCGCGCTTTCTTCTTTGGTTTTCACTGATTCCTTGTATACTTTATGCATTCACACTCACTCCCACATTTTACCTGACCAGAACTGAACCTATCTGCTATTTCCTTCATTGACATGGGGAATTGAGATAGAAAGACATGAAAAGATGACGACGACATGACCACGAACGCCCTGTTTGCCTTAAAGAGAGAAGGAAGCTTGACGGTCCCTCTGTATGCCTAGAAATATTAATCTCAGCCATTATTGTGGGCTTGGACAATGTCTTTGCCCGTCATGCAATTTCCTTAAAAGAGATGCTTTTCTTCTGTCTGGTTTCGATTCCAAGCAGTCCGCGATCCTTGTAAATCTTAACAGGGTTGCGTAATGCAACGCTCTTCTAGTTTTTAACTACGACATCGTTGTAAATCTTCTACGACACTGACCGTGGTTGACTCAGTTTCCCCTTCCAGTGTCAAGTGTCAAGAAATATATGCATCGACTCGGGCACGATTTCGAAGTCCGAGAGCTTTTCGTTTACTTCGTACTAAACCAGAAAGCACATGGTCGGTATTAAAAGCGGCTTCGTCTTGGATAATTCCTTTTTATTTTCTCATGTTTTCCCCCTTAAATCAAGCGGGGACAAAATGAGAATATCTCTCATCCACCGTACAACAATCATGTCTATTTGAGAGGTCCACTTGTCATCTCACGGGGCTTTTCTGGTGGCATTTTGCAATCAAACATTGTTATAATAGCTCTTGTTTCTTAAAGCGTCTCGCCAACAGTAGTCTATGTCCAGTTAAATGAGTTGTGGGTTTGTCAAGTTCTAAGAATATACCAGATTAACACACTCTCTCTCTCTCTCTCTCTCTCTCTCGTAATGCGCATGTCACGGCTTTTGTAGACAAAACAAATTACTTTGAATCTATGAATCCTTTTCTTGCTTTTCATATTCATTCCTACTCTTGCTCTGTCACACAAATTTGTCTGCTATGAAGGTAAAAATTCCATTTCATCTATGAGATACGACAATGTTCCTGTAAAATTCTCCTTCTTACTCCACTTTTTTCATGCAAAACCAACAGCAGAAGATTATGGTTCTTTCCACGAAGAAACGAATCTGAACAAAAGCTGACAGGTATGTGCTGGAAGATGCATTCAAACTTCCTTTGAGTGAAACTCTTTGGTGAACATTGCCTCGCTCGCACCAACTCTTTTAGTGATACCAGGCGAAGTTCTCCAGTTTACCAAGGAAATTTAAGAGAACTTCCTTTCTCTATCCAAATCTATGTATCGTACAGAATCAGTGGGATATCGGGCACCTTTAATCTTTAACATTTGTGCGTGCCAGTTCTAAAGAAGCTTCACATCTTGTTCTCATGCATTCAAGTTAGCATCAGAAGTAGTGTTTTTACTCGCATGTGGCGAACCTGTAAGTTTAGAGCAATAGGCTGATAATTTAACCCACAGTTTCTTGTGTTGATGGTGACCACACAAGTAAATCCATTCATTCAAGAGATTATTTGTAAAAATTGCTTGTGATGGAAATGGATTTTATCCATGGATTCAAGCAATATTAAAATGTGTCGTAAGTTAACCATGTGTTTATAAATATAATGTGTCAAAGTACCCTCCTTGTTTAATAAATTAAAAAAAATTAAAAAAATCATAAAGGTCTAAATTTACATATTGATCCTTTCACAATACATATATGCACGCGGAAATGTGAGGAATACACAGAGATGACTCTCGTCATTCATGATCTCAGGCTCTATAGTGAGCCAGCTTCTGCTAAAGTAGGGGACATCCATCAAAAGGCACCGACCTTTTGCTAAAGGACGGAACGTTTTTTTAAAGGAGAAAGTAACTCTCAATGCTCCCGTGTAAATACTTTCTTCTAACGTTATCAGCAGCTTGTTGCCTAATAAATTTGAGACAGAGTATCCGCCATTGGTGCTGATTTTATAGAGGAATACGTTACTGATTATGTCTCAAATAAAAGAGAATGATCAATGATTTATGATTCCTAACCAATTTATAATGTCCTCTCCGTTTTGCAATCAAGAAAGTCTTTCAAAAATGAGCTAAATTTCAAGTACTTGATGGAAGTTATGGTTTGGGTAGCAATGTTTAGCCAATTACTGTAGGTTCTAATATCCCTCTGTGCTTGATTCGAGAGTGCAGTGAAACAATCAAGAATTTATGAATTATATGTGTAAATTTCATGCATGAAAGCTAATAGTTTCGATAATTACAATAAATCGTGGAGAGTTGTTAATACCTTTTGTTAAGTTTCTCATTCCTTTTTAGGATAATTGTTTATATAATAACCCTTCACGGTGAAGGATCACATTTATCGAGAGATGCAAGCTGATCTAAAAACAAAGAAATGTCTAATTGAGGATTGTAAATTTATTTTTGGCCACGAGTCTGAACAAAATCCTGTTCTAATACATCTGTTCAGAATCATGAGATAGGACATCGCTTCGAGTACAACTGTCTAAAGAATCTTGTTTAAAAATATCTGAGCATTGAATCCAATGCCGAATTAGTTCGGTACATTTATGGTATTGATTTTCATTAAAAAAAATTTCATCGCATTTATAGATGTCTCAAAATGATATTATACATAGTTCAATACAATTGTCCATCACCTAGGCTCAAAAATGGCTTTTGAACAATTCTAGAGCTCCTACAAATATTCATTACAATTTATATATTTTATTCTCCCACTTGATAAGATATAACTCCTTATATCCTTCTTGATCATAACAATAATGGTTGTACTATTGAAACTTTGATTATTAAATCTTCTTTAATTTCTTTCATTTTAAATGTGGTAGGTTGTAGCTTTTAAAAACAAAGTTAGCAATGTTGTTGCAAAACCTTAACTTTTCACAGCCTGACTCATCCAACTCGTTCATTTTTCCATTGTTCAACTCCTCATGACAGTCCATATGTCGCAAGGATCTGCCTCTATATATATTTAGTTAATTTGCAATCATTTACCGTATTGATTCTTATGATTAAGTCTCTTTTAGAATTTTAGTTAGGATTTTCTTTCTATCTACATGTCTAGCCACTAGATAAAAACAAGTGTTGGAGTTAGAATAAAAATTTGAGAGAAACTTACTATATTTTGACTCTTTTTACAAGTCAGACTCAATAAGGTTTTGGTGAGTTCAATTATAGTATAATAAAGAGAATGAACAAGTTCTAAAGAGACTTTTTCTTGAGCAATTATGTACAAATCAAAAGGTCTAAGCAAAGTTGTCGCTAATAAGTAATCTTCCGCACACCTCCCTGTATCATTTCTAAAGCAGCAAAATACCCTAAAGCCCACAACTTTTTATCTATAGTTTATTGCGTCTTGTATCCCTTACTCGGGAGAAAGGAAAAAAAGGGGAGAGTATAACTGAAGCATAAGATTACTGAAACCTCTTAGCCATTTCATTTTCTGATCACTTTAGCATTTTGAAGAACAGATAAAACGAGGGAACTGAGTTTCCATTGCTTGTTGCCAGAGCCTAGAGGGTTTTGGATGATCTGAACTCAGGCGTTGGTCTACTGTATTGAAAAGCTCGGATAACTTAAAATTTTCTTCCACCTTTTTTTTTTTTTTTTTTTTACCCTGTTTTACAGGTTAGGTGAGATCTGGCGATGTTTCTGTCATCCTGCTACTGATAAACTGAGACACGGAAGCTGGCATAAATTGGAAGTATCTGTGTATCTTGAACGACAAACAAATCAGTCAGGTAGGACTCTTTGAGCAATCTCATGAGTTGACAAAACTTCTAGAGTTGTACTCTACGGTTAAAAAATGTAGTTTTGCTTAAACGTAGGTCTAAGATACGTCAAAAATTACCCTACTTTCAAATTTCTTATGACAAGAGGTCGGTCACTGTTGCCGGAGAGTTCCAGGCACTTGTACTATCCACCCAAAATATGAGTCCCACATAACCAAGACAAGGGCTTGTCCATATCTGCTGCAAAGTCTCGAGGGACCATGACACGGTAGAGGGGACCACTATAGCTCAAATGTTTCTTTCCAGCATCCGTTTGTGTCTCTGATGGGACACTTGCGTCCTTATCCCCGCCAGCGCTGAGTAATTCAACTCTGTTCTTCGTAGTGTTTGCATGAAAATAATTCGGTCCCTCTTCTCGAGAGTGAAAAGAAAGAGAGCTTTTTACAGGGGACACTCTAAATAAAAAGCCTCACAAGGGATTCTGAAACGATGTCCTTCGGAGGGATTTCTTCCATTTCTGTGGCTCTCTGTAATCGGTAATTTCCCTGCAATCCTTGCAGCATAGCATTATAAACCTGCAGTTGGCTACGCTCACATGCCTGCTAGCATTGCATAATTAGGTACCACATGAACCCGCGAGCCATATATAAGGAAACATGTTCAAAACTACACGAAGTCCAATGCCTGACCCTAAACAGCTCTATACTGAATACCTATCACTGGATAACATTGAAAGGCGATAGCGCAATCAGGTGCTATAAAAATTTCCTCCTATTTGTTTTTTCTTTTGCTCTTTTTTTTTTCTTAGAACGGGGAAGTTATATATTTAATCTTATCTTGTTTCCGTTCGTCGTTTATTTGTTAATGGGTGAGGTCATCAGATTCAGTTTTCTCGCAAAACTTGGCAGATTCGCCCCCTTACACATTATTCCTGAGACCTGCAGTTTGCTCTAAATTCGAAGCTGAATCTATCACAGAGAGAGAGAGAGAGAGAGTATTCAAATTCAAAGTGGTCCAGTTCGCGGTGACCTGAAAAGAGCCAACCCATGATGAGAATTAATAAGCCCGATTTTGAATTTTAGATGAAAGTTAACAGTTCCCAAAATATGACCTCCCACAAAAAATTGGAAAAAGAAAAAAAGAAAGAATGGTATCTATTTTTCATTACTTCTCTTGTGCCCTGCAAATTTTCTTTCTTATAGTCAGTTTAGGTGCATTGTTTTTCCTCCCTCGTCCTGTACTTTTTTGACAACATTCTTTTTGGTGGAAGTTTGTTTTTTGGTTCTTCGCAACAATAAAACGACGATGGGAAGTAGAGGGAAGAGGAGCGTCGTGGGATGGCAGAACAAAGATTGGAGCGTTGGCGGGGGTCACAAACAGGGTGCCCTGGTTTTCAGCGTCGAAAGGAGCCTTTGTCGAAGATGGGAAATCAAAATAGAATGAATGATTGAGAGACCCACCCCAACCACACCCCCGCTCCCTGCATGCCAGTCATGCAAAGGAAACATTACACAGGGAGAGAAGGAAGCATGTTCATGGATCCGGCTCTGCACCCGAATAACAAAATTTCCCTTTCTTTTTCACACAAGAATATAAAAAAGAATGGTTCAACCTTCGATTTCTCTATGATATAATTGTAACACAAAAGGCTGATCATCATACTACACTTACTTATGAGTCCCTTAAGTTCTCCAACTGATTGGTACAAGCCACATCCTTAAGCCCAGCTCAACTCATTTTGTCCAATAGCCTTCGATGTAGATCAGGCTAACCTGGGTTTGAGAAGTCCGTTTTTATCTTCTTCTTTTTCCCCATATCTAACCTATCAGCCTATTCTTAATAAAGTGGTTCTGCCGTTAAGCCTAAAAGCACCTTGCTCTTAGTAGCACAGTCTCTTCTCGTGGTATATGAGATTTATAGAAAACACAAAACAAGATAAGTTTTTGCAACGTGCCTCAAAGGCTTCAGTGTATTGACAAGAAAATGATGAAACGTATACCGGTGCCTAGCACCGTATATAGGTACACTTGAACAAATGAGTCAACAGAAAAAAGTAAACATATACCGAAAATGAGTGAGGGATCAATGCGCACATGGTGTTTGTTACTTTTTGAAGTTTCATATCTGTGATTCGTGGAGTAGTGTCCGTGTTGATACGTTGTTATTGAGGTGATATTGAGTGTTGTGTGTTAGCCCGTCAGTATGCGTGTAGAAAATTGGCGAGGGGTGGTTGAAGGTGTGGTTGGACATGAGCTACTTTCACTTATGAAGAAATGACTGAAGTGCAGTAAAGGGCGAAACATTCAACTCGACGCAAACCATTTTGGAGGAGTACCGTGTGCTGTTTCTATTCACATTTCTCAAAGAATCAACGTCACTATTCTACAAGTTAAATACAGGAATGAACTACCAAAGAAAGTGGGCCTACGTTAAGTCTTATGGCCTACAAGAATAATACATCACAAACCAAAGGCCCACAACAACTACACACTTTTATAGTCCCCCAAGCTTGGAGTAGAGATCAACAACTCCAAGCTTGGATAAAAGGTGTTGATGTTGTGGGCTACATAATGCTTTAGTAAAAATATTAGCGGGTTATTTCTGTGTATTTACATACTCAGTTCTGACAATGCCTTTATCTATCTTTTCTCGGATAAAGTGGCAATCACTTCAATATACTTCATCTTTTGATGATAGATAGGATTGACAGTGATATGCATGGCTATCTTATTGTCACAACGTAATGATACTAGTCGAGGAAGCTTGACACCAAGATCATGGAATAATCCAAGAAGCCAAATAATCTCTCAAATTGTATAACCTATGTCCCTATACTCGGAGTTTGTTGAAGACCGTGACACAATGGGTTGTTTCTTGGTTATCCAGGATACTAAAGAATCACCGAATTTAATGCAATAACTAATAACACACTTGCGCGACATAGGGCAAGTTGCATAACTAGAATCACAATAAGTTGTCAATTGTAATTTTGATGATGAGGAGAGAAAAATACCAAGTCTGGCAATACCTTTAAGATATATCAAGAATCTTATAGTTGCATCCAAGTGATTATTTAAGGGCATGAGTGAATTGATTGAGATGTCGTACAATAAAGCTAATGTTTAGGTGCATATGGGTGAGGTACATCAACTGTCTGATCATCCTTTGGTATGGAGCAAAGTCTTGTAGAAGTGGGTCATCCTTCCTATTAGGATCTCCTTCATCATATTTTGGAGTAGTCAACTTAAGACCTTGCTCCATGGGTGTGATAGCAGGTTTTGAGCCTACAAGACTAGCCTCTAAGATAAGCTCTAAAGCATACTTACGCTAACTCAGATAAATCACTCCTGGCAATCGTGCAATCTCAATCCCAAGAAAGTATTTACATTGACGTAAATCTTTCATCTGAAAAATAGAATTCAAATGTTGTTTGAACTTTTTGATAGCAAACATATCATTTCTTGTAATGAGAATGTCATCAACATAAAATAAGATTATAATGAAAGTGTCTTTGTTATGTCTAGTAAAGAGTGCATAGTCATGAAGAGATTGTTGAAAACTAACTACTAAAAGAGTCTCTGTGAGTTTTGCATACCATTGTCTTAAAGTTTGCTTCAATCCATACAATGATTTTTGCAAGTGACATACAATATGGTCCCTCAGAGGGGTAAAACTAGGTGGTGGTTGCATTTAAACTTCCTCTATCATGTCACCATGTAGGAAGGCATTTTACACATCTAACTGATGAAGATCCTAATGCTTGATAACAACCATACTAATCATTGATTGAACTATTATTGATTTTGCTATTAGTGAATAAGTCTCATCATAGTCAATACCTTCACATTTTGTATAACCTTTAGTTACTAAGCGAGCTTTATACCTCTCAATAAATCTATTAGCATGGTGTTTTATCTTGTATACTTATTTACATCCAATAGTCTTGCAAACAGGTGGCAATGATACAACATCCTATGTATGATTGGCCTTAACGGCTAATAATTCCTTATTCATTACTTCCACCCAATTGTTGTTCTTAAGAGCTTGACGATATGATACAAGTTCTATTTATGCTAAAATGGAAGCTATAAAGCATTGATAATACGAAAAGAAAAGGTCTAGTGAAAGCTAATCATAAATGGGGTACTGATTGTTCAACCTTATAAAGGTGGTTGAACATAAAAAACCAGTTGTCCAAATGGGAGGTCGAGTAGTTCATGAGGACCATTTGGGTATTGGAAGTGATGATCTAAGGACAAATCCATAGAAAAAGGAAATTCATATTCATAGGATATGACACCATGACTAACAAAAATTTTTTCACTCTTAGGATCTAAGACTTTGTATCTCTTTTGTAGTAAAGGTTATCCAAAGAAAATGCAAGGGATTGCCCTTGGCATAAATTTATCTCTAGGGCAAAGAACTTTGGTATAACATCTACAACCAAAGACCGTTAAGTGATCAAATGCAGGTGGTTTTCCAAAAAAGAGTTCAAAGGGAGACTAATTTCCAAGTTTCACACCTGGTAAATGGTTAATAAGATAAATTGCTATTAAAATGCACTTTCCCCAAAAACGAGTAGGAATATAAGCCTGAAATAGCAAGGTTCATGCCATTTCTAATAGGTGACAATGTATGCATTTCATAACCAAATTTTGTTGAGGAGTATAAATGCAATAGCTTTCATCGATAATTCCATGAGAAAATAAAAAGGAAGTACACATAGCCAAAAAAAAAAAAAACTCGGTACCATTATCTGAGCGAATACGCTTGATAATGGTACCATATTGAGTTTGAACAATTAAAACAAAAGATTGGATTATAGAAAAATCTTTGTCCTTGGAATGTAGTAAGAAAGTCTAAGTCACGGGTGAAAAATCATTAACAATAGCCCAAAAAAAAAAATGAACCATCATGATTGGGTACCCTATGTGGTCCCCATAAGTCCATGTGTACCAACTCAAATTTGGTACAACTAATAGAGTGACTCTTTGGAAAAATAAATTGGGTCTGTTTAGGCAATGGACATATAAAGCATGTAAAATGTTCAAAACAATATATACTTGTGCCATGTGTAAGATATGATTTTTGAGAACTATGACCAAGTCTAAGATGCCATAAGTCATAATTTGTACTTATATTGATATGAGGAACATCATTTTGAAAGGACTACAACCATTGTTCACATTCATACAACTTAAAAATGAATGGACAGTACTTAAAAAATGGTCAATACACGTGGTAAATCTTTTAAAGTGGGTTGCAAAAAATATAGTCCTCACTTAACTCTACCCAGTCTAATCACCCACCTAGTTGAACAATCTTGGAAGATGCAAAAAACATTGAAGAAAATAATAACACAATTGTGGTAAGAAGTGACTCTTTTTATAGATAACAAGTTGCATTTTAATGAAGGAATAAACATGACATGGTTAAGACATAGAAAAGATGTGGGTTATGCATGTCTTATATGTGTGGCGCAAACACATGTATCATTAGGTAATTTAATAAGCAACAATTGTGATCTAAATAATAAGTTGAATATAAATTCTTGAAATTACACGTGATATGGTCGCTAGCACTTAAATTTATAATCCATGGATGTTTAAAATTTAAAAGCTAATGAGGAATGACTATACTCGCAAACATCCCTTCATAAGAGGTAGGATTTGGTTTTGGTAGCATATTGAGTTGCTTTAACATTTTCTAAAGTTACTCCAAAGAAAGAGCTAAATTTTGAAAGCCCATAGCCCATGGGTTGCATCATAAGTCCAACAAATGGTTGATTGCTAGCTTGGTTTGCTCCAAGAAACTGCTCATGGGTTGGATTAGAAAACCCATAAGGAATTAGGTGTTGGCTGAGACCCATTTGTATGTTTAACCTAAGTGAGGACCTAAAACCAATTGGGTCTAGAATTAAAGGAATTGGTCCATGGTCGGGATAATAGACATGTGGATGTGCTAAGCCCACTTGTTGGGTGAGATTCTAACCCATTCCACCATGAAAACCAACAAAAGGTGCAAAGCTTCTCGGTTGACCTATCACCACCATTCACGAAGCCCGCCAAGAAAACATGGGGTGTCGTTTGCTTCCTTTTACCTCTTAGTGTCCAACCTAAAGGAAATCCAATGAGATGATGACATTTGTCTCTAGTATGGCCAAATTTATAGCAGTGAGTGCATATGGGTTTGCCCTTTGGTTCAATTCTGCCATAGGTAAAAAAGGGGCTTTGGTTGTAGGAAATAGCTAGAATGACTTCTTCTTGAGTTCGGTGCTCCAATTCACAATTTTGGTGCTAGTGCTCATCTTCCTTGGCTAAATTGAAGGCTTGATCAATGGTTGCTAATGGGTCCTTGGAGAGAATATTGGTCCAATAGTTTTGGAATTCTTCCAGAAGCCCAAGCATAAAATCCATCAGATTATGTCGAGCATTCTCTTCATCCAATAGTTCATTCACATGGTAGGTGCATCCTCCACACTTACAGTGTATGAGAATTTCTACCATCTAGATTTCAATCGATAAGTTGGCCAAGTTTGTGTAATAATTAGTCATTATGGCTCCAAAGTGGTGGTTTTCAAATTGTTTATGCTACAAGTTGTATATTTGAGTGGAGGTAAGTGTTCCAAACTATAGTTTGAAAGCATTCGATGACTTTTTCACATTGTTAGTGCGAGTTCATAGATTGTGTGCTCTCTTTCCATTAATTTTTCAAACCAACTTACTAATGTAGAGTGATTTTGTCCCATAAGGCTTGTTTATCTATGTCTCTCATTGGATGAAGAAAACTAACATTAACGTAGCCTCATTTATTTTTCTCAATTAGTAGGTTTTTCAATTGTCAACTCCAAATATCATAGTTTGAGTCATCTTTGAGTTTCTTTGTAGTAAAAGAGAGACTCCGGGCATGTTTGTGGTTGAAGGTAATAAGGATCATAATATGAGTTATGGTGCTAGGTTTACTGGGTTTGTTCAGAGGAGGAGGCCATGGGTAGTTTCAATGGGTGAAGTTAGGAAATAACCAAGGAAGTCAAGGTAAAAATGAGCTAAGACTAGTTGAAGTGTCAAGGAGTGGTTGAAACATAGCTATTCTGATAGTAACTCTGATATACTCGACGTACCCTTAAATGGAAGAAATTGAGAAACTATAAATAAAAAAATGAACCAAGAAATGAATGAAGAAAGCTTACACTATATAAATCCTGCTCTTAATACCATGAAGAAATGATTGAAATGCAGTAAAAGGAGAAACATTCAACTTGACGCAAACCATTTTAGAAGAGCATTGCATTCTATTTCTATTCATATTTCTCAAGGAATCAACCTCACTATTTTACAAGTTAAATATAGGAATGAACTACTTTCGGTGAAATTTAGATGCAAGTGAACATGTCGAACAAGTAATATAATGATGAGAAAAGTATCGTCCCATGAAGATTAGTGAATACTGAACTAATTAAGTACTAATGATGAATTAATCCTAAAATTTATCTAGCAAATCAAAATATTGTTGAAGATGAATTAAAATTTAAAATTTCTAAAATGAAAACTCAATATTAATTAAAATTGGATCCAAGTAAGAAAAATCAAGATGAGAGACACATGTTAGAGCTTCCGATTTCACCATAACTACTAGATATGAATTTCATTAGTTTATGCCTACAAGAATGATATTATCTATGTGATGGCGAAATTTTCTAATTTATTTACTATCCTATGTCTAGGTATAGTAAACCTATTTAGTTCATTACTTCACTATATCTCTATATGTGAATTGAAACAAACCAAATACATTAGGATCTGTGAATATTCATGGTTTACAATAAATCTTTCGATCATCTTATCACCAAAAGCCACATAAATAACATGATATATGTCTATCCACATTTAATTCATGGTTATATATTATAAGAAGCAATTGCATATTATTACCTTTCAGTCTCTAACATGCATATCAAATCATTCAAGTGGTGGCCAATCATTTAAAAGCATTAAGCATAATAATATATAACTCACATAAATAAACTATCTTGCAAAACATAAAAACTTATAGGAAGAACAATAATAAAAAAACAAAGAATGCATCTTGAATCCAAGAACAAAAAGTCTGTCACCCTTTTTGTCTTCTCTTCAAGAAATCTTGAATTTTTGGCCTCTCTCTTGAGTTGTGCTTAATTTCGTCTTTGGTTTCAGCAGCACCTTCTTTTCTCTCTTCTTCTCCTTCTCCTTGTATTACATAAACAAGATAAATTTAGGTAAATAAATAGGAGTTCAAATGTTTTCTCACAATTATTAAAGTTATTTATTACCTAAAATAGATAAAATAACTCTATAAAAATAGAGTTATCAACTACAAAAGAAAGTGGACATACTTTAAGTCTTATGGCCTACACGAATAATAAATCACAAACCAAAAGCCCATAATAACTACACACTTTTACAACTTCCTTTCAAACTTTAGGGTGAGAAGACCAAGTTTGTTAAGGAGAGAGAGAAATAGGTGCCAAGACAAGGCTTTCATGAAAAACTCAACAAGTTGACAAGAAAAGGAATATAAATTGTGATGAGGGTTCTAAGTGTAACTTTTTTCCTAATAAAATAGTTATCAATGTCAATATAATCTGAAGACCATGGAGGATAGGTTTTGTAGTAAGGCGAAAGTTGTCATAGAATAATTTAATGGAAGGAGGTTAAGGGACATTACAGTCATAAAGGAGGTTGAATAAGTATCTAGGTACCTTTAGCTATAACATATGCAAGGGCATAATATTTAGCTTTTTATAGAAGAATGGACATAATAGGTTGACATTTAGCACTCTAGGAAATGCAATTAGGTCTCAAGAAAAAATAGAAACCTAAAGAGGAATTGTGCTACATGGCTAGATTTTGAATTATATTTTCCTTTTAATTAGTAATAATTTTTAAAACACGAAATATGCTTGACAGATTCAATGTAGATCGAGATCACCTTCAAGATGCCAAATTGATTAAGATCTCATTTATTCTTAAAGGGATTTGTAGATACTAAATGAGTGGTGATCTTATTATTACATTAAAGGATTTATAAATATTGGGATTGGTGAAGATTCTCAATAACTTAATGAGTGATTTGTAAGTCAATATTATTCTACTTAATCAAGGAGGACAGATATTACTAGGATGATATGGAGCAGATTCCATGAGTAACAAACATAAGAATATATTGCAATTAGAAATAGCAAGATGTGAGCATTTAGGATCATGGTAGTTTTTCATTTATCATTATTTTCCTTTTTGATTGTATTTGCTTTGATTATGTTTACTCTTGACAATTTGTAAAGCCTATTAAAAGGTTGTAGCTTTTAATGAAAAGAAAAGAAGAAAATTAATAAAATAGTTTTCTTTATGATTTTGTCTCTCTATTCTCTTGGTAGAATAAAAGTTTATGACAATCACTATTATAAGGTTCGTAACAATTTATAAGTGATGGAGCATTCAACCCAGTTTGCATCATTATATAACTAGAGATTGAAAAAGTTATATGCATAAATACAAATTTCAAGATCAATGACGCCATGTAAATATTGAAGGACTTTATTTAGAAAATGGAAGTTCTAGACAATGGGAGTTTGCATGGCATGACATAATTTATTTACTATAAATGTGAGATCACATGTTAGAGTCAAGTATTTCTAAGTGCCTATAATACTCCAAAAGTGATAAATATAATAGTCAATATATCCATAGCATACTACAATTTATTCAATGCTATCTTAATAAACTTGGACACCAAGGAGGAGGTGCAACTAGTCAAGATTCTTCAATGGAACTCTTATTGAGTTCTACAACAAATGTTGAAAGATGTGAATGAGAGTTATAGGCAAGTATCAAATCATCAACATAGAGTAATATTTGGGTACAAATTGAACCTTCTTTTAGAATAAAGGGTCAAGAGTCATTAGTTTAAAAGTGGAAACCTAAATCCATTAAAAACACAAAGAATGGTCAAAACAAGTGTGTCATGCTTATTTTAAACTATATAATCCCCATCTTAGTTGGCACATGTGAGTTAGATAAGCCTCATCAACCATAAAAGATGTTAAGACTTAATAATTTTTTTTTGGCAAGAAAGTCATGGAAAAACACATTATTGATATTATATTGGTACGTGGGCTAGTTTCTCTCAATGGTAATTGATATAATCATATGGATGGTACTTAGGCACACCATCAAATTAAAGATCTCAAAGAACAACTCCCACTTCCTAGTGGTAGCCTATACCTCCAATTAAGCTATCAATTGTGATCTTTATGCACTAGAGGGCATGTGGTAATGTGCTTTTTTAACATGCCCCTTCAAGCTAAAGGGGCAGGATGCATTGTCAACTTGGAATAAAAAGTGTGGAAATGAGTAAAGGAAAATGCCCTTGGCGAAATTGTTAATGGACGAATCCATTGAAGAGATAAAATGAAGTTGAAGTTATACACAAGTGAGACATTCATGAATGAAGTGAAAGTCAACTTCAATATGCTTGGTCTGTGCATGCAAAACTAGGTTGGTGGTAAGGTAAAAAGCTAATAAGTTATTACACTAAAGAGTCAAAGTTTGTGGTGGTAGGGCACAAAGATCATAGAGGAGAAACTTAATCCACATAAGCTTGACAGTAGTATCAACCAATGTCTTGTATTTGGCTTTAGTGCTAGAGTGGGCCATGGTGCATTGTTTGCACAGGCTCTAAAAGATAAGGTTGTTACCGAGGAAGATGCAGAATACACCCACAAAGCAATGATCATCATAGTTGCCCACTATTGGATATATTAATATTTTGATAATGACAAATAAGAAATTATAATATGAAAATATTATAATAATTATCACTTTTTTATTAATTTAAATAAGAATAGTAATGTTAGACCATTTCATAGGAAAATGGGTAAATATAAATTAATGTGGAAGTCTAGATGTACATGAACCTAGCATAACCTTGTTCATGCAAACCAACTTGTAATCCAATGCGTAACATGTAAAAGCGTGACCTAGACTAACACAAACCTACAACTTGCAATCCAATATGCGACGCAACAACCTTGTTTGCATGACCTAACCCAGAAGGCTTGGGTGTGACCCACTTTTGTGCAACCTAGAGATTCACAAGCATGACCTAGTCCAACCTATGTGACCCATTTCTTAACCCAAAACCCATGCAACTACAAACCTAGTCACTTGACATATTTGATGTTGCCCATGACTTGCCAATTAAATTTGTCATCGGTGACAACTCTAATGATAATGAAAAGCACATATATTTGTAGATCTCAAAGAGGAGAAGAAATCTGTGAACAAAAAATCTGTGACCCATTACTCAGAGAGGATCAAATTCAAGATATAAAGGTGTTCTTCGTAACCCATGATCTAATTGATTGAAAAAATAATTAGAAGCAGATTAAAGTGTTTCTAAAGCCAAAATCATGATGGTTTGTTAAGTAAGAAGTTAGTCTACTAATTTGAAACCAACCCATATAGATTTGCTTTAAGATTGAAGATATTTGAAAAAGATTCAAGGGGAACCCATATTTTAACTCATTAACCCATTTTGCCTTTGTGAAGCTTTAAATGACTAACTTAAGATTCTGGACAAAATAGTAATGTTTTAGAATGTGATTTTGAACAGGATTAAGATATAAAGCTAGTCTTATCTCCCTTCTCTCATACAAGCACAAAATTAGGTAAAGAATGAGAAAAAAGAAAGCTCCAATAGGAAAAAGATGTGATCAGCTCCAAAGATGTCAAAATAACTTTTTGGAATTGAAATATAAGTATTTTTTATGCTATTTAAAAGCATAATGCCTATTGATATGAGATTGGACAAAAATCATAGAAAAGCAAGCATCTTTCAGAAGACTCATACTTTTCTCTCACGCTCATCCAAGTTGCAAATTTGTTCTTCATTGGGTGACTATATTTTGAGTTTACTATTGCTCTTACTTGTTAGAGAATCACTTTGTGCTTTAATACATATTGTTATTGAGTTGATTTTTTACAAGTGAATAGTACTAGGGCTTGAACAAAATTTAAGGCTTTTGTCTAATCATACTATAATAGCTTTGTAGCACTTATTTAAAGCTTCTAAATTGTATATTACATATCTTGTAGAAGCTAAGCTTGAAACTTGTAATATTTATGAGAGAACTTATAAGTGAGTTTGAGAGATTAGTTATCCTTTGTAAAGGGTTAGATATCCTTTATAATCAATTGTTGAATTAATTGGAAGACTAATTCTAGCAGGTTGTTAGAGTAGGGTGAAGTAAGTGCCGAGGCGGCCTAGGCCGAACCACCTTTCAAAGATCCTTGTCTTTGTGTTATGTGAATACTTTACTTACTACTTTAATTGATTCACTTAATAAAAATGAAAAAGACAAAGAATTTTTGACAAACCTAATTCACATCCTTTTTGGGTTGCTATAGGATCCAACACCCACCTAACCCATATAAAAAAATACAAGAAGAAAAGTGGAAAAGCTATGGGTCAAGAGAATAACAAGCTGAGGGGTATTAGCCAAGTAATGGGGAATGCACTTCATGACTTGCTAATGGTCAAAGGTGGGATGGTGAAGGAATTGATAGGCAGTGTTAATAGCATAGGTAATGTCGGGCTGAATGAGGATGAGATATTGAAGAATGCCAACAATGTTGCTATAAAGGCTAAGATCTACAAGGGGTTCATCACTCCATAGAAAGAAAGGCTCATCAATAATGCATGGAGTGAAAACAGCCTTGGTGTCAAACTATTTTGGCACAAGCAAATATGTTAAATGTGAATTTGGCCTAATGAAGGATGATGCCCCTAAGTGTTGATTGAATGTTAACACTAAGAAGGTAGTGGATAAGGCCAAGGTCTTTAATAGTAGATCTCTATTGAAGAGTATGAAAGAGCCTAGATAAAGGAACCTGGGGAGAACCAATAAGAATAATATCATCCATATAAACCAAGAGAAGAATGTTGTACTGGGGAGTGTTAAGTATGAACATAAAGGTGTCAATCACATAGATAATGAAACCCAAGGAAATCAATAAGGTATTAAAGTGGGTGTACCAAGTGTGCGAGGCCTACTTTAGATCATACAAAGATTGGTGGAGATGACAAACATAAGAAGGTTAAGTCAGAGTCACAAACCCCTGACGCTACTCCATATAAACAACTTTAGAAAAGTAGCCATGGAGGAAGGCATTAGACACATCAAGCTAGCAAATAACCCATCCACGGGAGTGTGCAAGAGAAATGACAATGTGAATTGTCATAGGTTTGGTGACAGGATTGAAGGTCTCTATGAAATCAATGCCTTTTTGCTTATGTAAGCCTTTGGCAACAAGGCAAGCCTTGTAGCGTTTTAAAGTGTTATCAACTTGGAGCTTAACTTTAAAGATCCATTTGCAACTAATCAAGTGAGCACTAGGTAGGAACGAAACTAAGGTCCAAGTGTCATTGTGAATGAGGGCAGTGTACTTAACATCCATGGCTTCACGCCAATGGGAATCACATATAGCTTGGGTGAAGTAGGTTAACTCAATATATGGGTGGGCATGGGCAATTAGGAAAAATGTGTGTTGACAAGTGAGAATACAACGCTAAATTGTGTCATCCAATAAATGGGTAACAGGGTAGAGGTAGGAAAATTTAACACCCTCACTTAGCTCGACAGTACCTATGCTATTAACAAGGCATGGTAAGGTAGGGAAGGGGAGAAAGGGTTTGGTAGGGAGGGAGAGGGAAGGTTTGAAGGGGCAAAGGTCTTGCTTAAGAAAATGAGGTGAGGACAAAGGAATAGGGATGAGTATAGGAGTGGGGATAATGATAGGGTTAGGTAGGTTACTAGGCAAGGAAGGATGTGCATGGCATGGGAAGACATCCTTATGAAATGTAGCATTTGCCATAGTGGAGAAGTAGTCAACCTTAGGGCAATAGCACTGATATTTGTAGTAGTCAAGTGGGTAGCCTAAGAAGACATAAGCATGGGACTAGAGGGCTAGCTTGTGAGGGGCGTAAGGGTAAAGGTAAAGGAATACAACACAACCAAACACATGGAGGTGGGAAAAAGGGGGTAAGGTGGTGAAACAAAAGTTGCCAAGGAGAAAGGTGGCCATTGATAAAGATTGAGAGTCAATTAATGAGATACACAAAAATTTCAAAGGTGAAGTCTTAGAAATAGGAAAGGACAGTAGCTTGATGTAATAGGGTAAGGCTAGTTTCAATGATGTGTTAGTATTTATACTTGAAAATACCATTCTGAACTGAAGCATACAGGTATAAGAGCCATTAATGAATTTGGTCATGTTGGAGATAGGCATGAAAGATAGTGGAAACAAATTTTGAGGCACCATTACACTAAATAACTTGTAACTTGCACTTAAGTTTAGTTTCAACGAAAGTGCAAAAAGTACTAAAATATCCATAAATTGGGGGCAAGAAGAAAAGATATAGAGCCATGTGAAATAAGAAAATTCATCAATAAAACAAACATAATATTTATTTTCGTTCAACAACACAATAACAAAAGGGCCCCAAACATCAAAATGGACTAATTAGAAGGGGTCGATGATTTATTACAAAGTAAGGGGTGAAGGTGAAGGTGGCGGTGGCTTTTGCTAATGGCACATGTTATATAAAAAGGACATAAAATAGAGAAGGTGCAAATATTAGATGACTTCAATAGATGAAAAAGTACATCAAGGGTAAGATGACCCAATTTATAATGCCATAAAACAAGAGAGCCAAAACAAACAACAATGAAAGCATAGGGAGGTTGCAAAGTGTTGGAGATAGAGATATGATAAAGGCCACAATCAAAGGTGTTATGAAAGATAAGCTGACTTGTGTGACAAGAAAATGTCCAAAAATAATGCACAAGAAACAAGAATAAACAATTGTTGTTAAAGGAAAATTTAGACACAAACAATAAATTCTTAGCAATTGATGGAACCATGAGGACATTAGACAAGTGAAATGAAGAAATGTATAAAGTACATGTGTGGGTGACAGGAAAAGACACCCCATCACTTATGGTGAGGAAGTTATTAGTGTAAGGAGACACATTGGATAGAGAGGCAATGGAATTAATGATGTGATAAGAAGCACTAGAGTTAGGATGCCATGAGTTAAGATCAAGGGAGGAAGGAGGGGAAGGGGGACGATTATACTAATTTAAAGGATGGAGATGGCTATAATGGGCCTAACAATAAGGGGCTTAGGTAGGGTAAGGTGGGCTGGATTAGGCAAAGTGGGCTTAGGGAGGATAGGTAGTGGAATAGGCCTAGTGGGATGGTTAGTGGGAAGGTTGAAGGTTGGGTTGAATTGCTTGTGACAATTGGTGATGTGATGGCCCAATTTGTGACACAAATGACAAAAGGGCCAATTACGATGAGGCCCACGTCCATTGCTACAAGTAAGTCATGGTTGGTAGGAAGGATTAGGTAGAAGCCTATCATGGGAAGGGTGGCGGAGTGGGAGGAGGGCTAACTAGCTAGCTAGAGTGAGGGGCACTTATGGGTTAGGGCTAATTAATGCCCCCAAAAGCTTAGCTCACATAAGCTACAAAGGTGATCGTTGAAGATGTCACTAGCCAGTGCTAGCATTCTTAATCGTTATGGGCGAGAAAAAGCCCATGGAAGGTCTCCCAACTGAAAATGTCGATCTACATTTGGATTGTTGAGTTGGACACTAGGTTATCGAAGTTGTCACTAAGTCCACAAAAGACCTGGGACTGGTACTTGGATTCTAGTAAATACTCACCAATTGCCTTGAGGTGGTCGAGAATGGCCTTCACTTCACTAAGGAGTTTAGTCACGGACAGATTTCCATGAGTGAAGGTTTACAATTCCATGAATAGGGTGAAAGGAGCAAGTCGTCAATTAGGTAGTATAAGTGTTTTTCAAGAAGGCCCAAGCATCAACAAAGGACTAAAGGTTCATTAATTAGGTCATGATGGCATTGGTGGAGATGGCCATCAACCAACTTAGTGTTATTTGGTCACAAACACACCATACAGTGTAGGTGAGGTTGAGGGTGGTGGTTTTGTCAAAAATGGTTAGGATTATGGGTGATGCGGGTTCAATTCCATCTAGAAGTGGAAGGAGGTCATAGGAGTGAAGGAAAAGGGTTAGACGAGTTTTCTAAACCATGTAATTGGAGCCATTAAGGCGCTCATGGGAGCTAAGTAGAGGAACGGGTAGGGCAAGAAAGGTGGCCGGAATGAGAAAGGACTCACTAAAGGTAGACAATGAAGCCATTTATAGATGCAAAATTAGAAGCGGAAAACAAGGGAAATGAGATTTCTAGTTATTGTAAGATGAAAAGAATTGTAAGATGGAGGAAAGGATCACTAGAAACCTAAATTAGATGGAAGGAATAAGGATAATAGCCAAAAATATAATTTTCTATTATTGATAAATTTTCTTGTTGATTACAAACAGTACATTAAGGTTTCTTTATAGAATTACAACAAAATTGAAATGGAAACAAAATTGTGTCATCTATAAATGGAACTGGTTGAAGACTTCGGCTGATTTTCTCGATCAGTAGCAACTAGGGTTTGCAAAGGCATCAAGTGTACGTTGGGTTGCATGTGGATCAAACACAAGTCCTTGTTAGGTCGAATCTAAATTGAGTCTCTCTCTTGGGTCGCAACCACTAACGTGGAGAGCATATGATCCTCATGCACTAAAGGGTGTGTAGTAATGTGCTTCTCTAACACCAACTTTAGTCTTTTGAGTTGTTAGGCTTTGGTAGCATTAGTCCTTATATGATACAAAGGAGAATTGTTGCTCATTGAAAATTAAATGGTAAGAGATAATCATTTGCCCAAAGGCTAAGTTTTGGTATATGTATCCATTATAGTGAGAGATGTATTTTATGAAAATGTAATAGAGCAAATCGTAGTAAGGGTTTATCTTCAAATGTATCCTTTAGATGGGGATAGCAATCACACAAGGCAGTGTAAGAACAAATAGTCTAACTCGCATTGAGAAGAAGTTCAAAGGGGGATTGTTGTCCAACATTTATGTAATTTCATGGTGAGAAATTAAGTAAGCTTTGGCCAAAACAATTGTATAACAATATAATTGAAAGGGATTTCAAAGTTTAGAGGCACAATAAAGGAAAATGGCAAGGAAATTTGATGTTGGAATATAAAGACAAGAAACTAAAACAATAGAAAAAAAAAAACTCTTCTTCTTATCTCAAATGTTCATCTTTAGGTTCTTACAAATGAGTTCATAGCCTTTATTTATTAAGATCTAGGACATAAAGAAAAGAAAACAAGGCATTAAATGTGCTTAACAAAATCCTTTGAAAATTATAAATCTTTAAATGTAGTCTTTTTATAAATAAAAAAATAAATAAATACAACTTTTAGAAATAGCAAAAAAGGAGTAAATGATAATGCCACTTGTCAAGGATGTTTTCTTCAATATAGCTACTTTGGATACTAGTCAAAAGTTGCTTTTTACGACGTAACCTTTCTTAGAAGTAATATCATAATCCTTTGACAAGTTAGAATGGGTTGGATTGGTCTTAGTGTAATGGACTTCGAGAAATCCATTCGACAATCAAGTCTCAATGATGAACTGAGTCAACCTTTTAAACCAGGATCACTTTAAAAAGAGAATTTCTTGAGAGAACAAAAAGGGAAATTAAAGAACAATGAAAGAGTTTGAATGATTTGAGTGAGAAGAAAGGGACCGAGAGGTTCCCTTTATATAGGTGTTAACCTTCTTGTAGGAATTAAATGTAATATCGGTTACACATTTAGAGCACTTTGATAAATGTGTAAACTTTACAATAGGATTCAAATTAGGTTCATCAAATCAAGACACTTATAATTCCAACTGTCAAAATACTTATAAAAAGTTAACATTACAATCATAAATGGTGAATCATAATAGTAATTTTATTAAATATCAAAGTTGTTACACTCTTAAATAGATAAATAACATTTTCTTTATTAAAGAGGTTGGTTACATTTTCATGAATTCAAAAGTAGCAGAGCATAAAAGGAAAGATACAACAGGTACCACCCAAGTGGATGACCCAACAATAAAGAAACTAGGCAAGTCGGACTTGTACTTGCTAGCTTGGTCCATTGACCTATACTACCAATCCAAAACATAAAAGTTCGGCTCGTACTCACTTGGCTAGCCTATTGGCTCATATTATCCATCCGGAACATTAGAACGTTTAACATTAGACATCCTACTCAACAACCAATTTATGAGGAACACTATAGTTGATAGTGCCTCCACCCACTACTTTTTATGGCAAATAAGAGTGAGCAACACAGTTCTCTTGGGTTCAACCAAGTGTTGTTATTTTCGTTTAGCCAATCCCTTTTGTTGTTATGTATAAGGGAATTATTGCACTATGTTATGTGCCACCATAGATGTATAGAGTCTATTATTTATGAACTTTCTTCGTTTATCAATGGAGGAGTTTTTAGAAGGAATCCAAGTTGTTGTTCGGCCTTTCATGAAATGACATAAAAATAGCATACAAATTAAACTTTTTCTTCAATAAGTAAATCCAAAAGAATATTGAATAATCATCTACAAATATTACATTGATTAAAAGCCTTGGCTATTGAGTTATGTGAACTAACACTTTTGATGATGATTCAATAAGCATAACATTTTTTGATTTCATCTTTTATGGCACCCTGTTAATATTGTGCTTATTAGTGAAGCTATTATTTCCATGACCATATACCTACTTTATGCAATATCCTCATGATAGAAAATGATTTTAATTATGGAAATATTATTTAATTGCTCATGGAAATAAATGGACCTTGTGTATAGTCTCTACTTTTTCTCTTTTTGATTCTAAGAATATTTTGAATATTCATATTTATATAAAGTTGATTAGGTGTGTGCTGTAAGAAACTTTGTATTTTTAACAAATCTCAAAACATTGAGGTCGTTTTGGTGCAGTCTCTACTCTATCTCCATTTGATTTTGAGAATGTTTTGAATATTCATACTTATGTCAAGTTGATTAGGTGTTTGCTATAAGAAATTTCGTATCTATAGCAGATCTCAAAACATTGAGGTTGTTTGTCCGTTAGGGAATCACGAAGGCTATACCAAATTGCTTGGAAAACCATAGTGCTAAATACTTGATAAACAGCATGTTCAAAAGATGTTTTTTCATATTTACATCTGAATACATGTCTGATAAATTTATGAATGATAAATTTTGTTTTGGGCTGTATAACATTTGCTGTTAAATTTACTGCACACTACACTATTGTACAACCAAAGCTATATCCTTGCTAGGGAGAAACCGATCTTAGGAACATAAAAAGATAAATATCCAGATTATATTAGAAACCTAACCCCCTCACAGGTTGCCTTAGGGACCTAATATTGACTAAAAGTAGTGGACTCAGGGCCCAAAGGTCACTATAGACCTTTTATAAGGGAAATTTTGATTGATTTGCAGAGTTTACAAAAGGCAAACAATGACTTTTGCATGTTTGGCAACCGGAACAAAAGGATATGTGTCTCATTTGACCATAATGAGTGCTTTACATGTCTTCAAAACTCATGATATCAGTGCCCCAACCGTAAGTACTAGGTATCTCTAGTCATTTGTTGTTTGTGAGAGTAGAGGGTTTAAGAAAGGGTTCCAACATGAGAAATTGGGACCTTCCTTCCATTCAATACCATGATGCAATTATTACCGGGATATTTATTAAAGATTTTGAATTTACCTTCATTCATAATAGTATGAGACAAGGTACCAGTGTCCACGACACGTTACTCATTGTTTTGTTCACTAAGTGGCACCAGTGTCCACGACTCGTTCCTCATTGTTTTGTTCACTAAGTTGAAGGTCAGATAGAGACAGCTTTGGGGACTTTAGTAGACCAATAAGTATGATCAAAGCAGTGGAAGCATTGTAAAGAGGAGTGACCTCTTTTTTGGCAGATTTGACAGGTGATTAGGTTTCTATTGTTGGGTTGTTGGGTTGTTGGGTTGTGGAGCCTCCATTACTTGCACTAGGTTGAGTGTTGGAGTTAATGTGTTGCTGAGTTAAACTTCGTCCTCTCCTTAACTATGTAGAGGGTGTAAAACCTCACCCTTGCGAGGAGAAGTTCAAGAAGGAGCCCTGAGCTCTCCCTCCCTTGCTAGTGTCATTTCTTCCTCCTCTACCTCCACATTGAGCGATAAAGGGAGTAGCACCGTTCGAAGCCTAAGTGCAGCGATTGGGTCTCACTTCATAGGTTTGGAGCTAAGAGACCTCTTCACTATATGGTGGCACAGATGGCTTGAACATGGTTGTCCAGAAAACTTTCTAATCACAGCCAAATCCCTTAAGGAGGTGGAAAGTCTTGGCAAGCTCATTGATTGGGTGTCTGATCGAACTTGATTCAATTGCCCTTTAGATTCGCTCAGGTAGGTTGAGCGAGCTTTGTTAATTTTTTGGAGTGATGCATTTAGGAGAGTAGATCAAACTCCCTAGCCTACATTTTGTTGGTGAATTGGTTGCTTAGAGATTCAAAACTTGAGTTGCTGCCTCAAGTTGGAGCACATGACTCAAAACATCTTTAGACAAAGTTTTGGTAATCCATGACTTAACCAGATTGTTAATATGAGCCCATGACTCATAATTTGGATTCGCTTTTTCATTCTTGTCCATAGTGATGGTCTTTGACGGAGCTGCTATTTCACCAATCATGCTGATGAGTTTTTGGGTTGGGACGAGAGTTCTTACTTGGTTCACCTGGCAAGAAGTTACTTTCAGTAAGTTTCAAGGTGACAAGGTTAGCAACGGTAACATTGTGGAGAAATGGGTAAGATAGTTTCTTGGCCATGAAGGTCGATGAGGGATTCTAGAAGGTTGAAATGTAGAAAAGTTGAAAGAAGCAAAGGAAGGCACAATGAAAATCACCCTGATAGCAAATAGAAAACGTAGAACAAGATAACCTTTTTTTCCTGACTCAAAGGCTTGAGTGTATTGACAAAAAAAAGGGAATGAAATGTACACAGGTGTCTAGCACCTTATGTAGTTACACATCAACAAATAAGTCGACCAAAATATGTAAACATATAGCTAAAATCAGTGAAGGATTAATGCAAGCATATGGTGTTTTTCAGTCTTGGAAGTTGTACATTTGTGACTGGTGGAGCAATTTTTGTCTTGGTACATTGTGGTTGAGGTGAGATTCAGTGGTTGTGTGCTAACCCGTCAGCATGCGTGTAGGTGTTTGGTGAGGGATCAGTCAACTGACTTGTGGGTAGTGGGATGGTCGAAGGTGTGGTTGGACATGAGCTATTTTCAAGATTCCACATTGAAACTTATGTATAAACCAAAAAAAAAAAAACATACAAATAGATAAATAGTGAGAGAAAGCAACAAGCTGAAAATTTATGTTCAAAAGATTTGTCTGATGATGACAAAAAGATTTAAGTAGTCGAGGGAGTTAAAAAAAAAAAAAAAAAAGACGGCTAGCATTTGTGACTTTGGATTCCTTTGGTTGTAAGAAATATACTTGTGTAATACTTTGCACAAAAAGGATTTTATTTTAATCGTGTTTAATTAAAAGACGAGTAGACATGAACTTGGGACAAGTTGAACCATCCTCGAACTATGTGCAATTGTGTCCTCTCTCTCTCTCTCTATATATGTATATATATATTGCACATAAATTGTTTTTCATTTGATTGAGATTGATTTATTTACATGCAATTGCATTGCAAATATTAAATACACACAATTAAGTTTTAAGAGGGCTAAAAAGATAAGAAAGAGACTATAACCTTCAGCTTCTCCTTTTTAGGCTGCCATAGTAATTACAGCAATGTTGTTTTGGGAAATTTCCAAAACGATGTCATTTTGGACTAGATTTTATTTGCTGAACAGTGGGAGAAGGAAATGATTCATTATGAATGATACTAAGATTAAAACCTAGGCAACAATCTCCACTACACTGGAAGTTTTGATTCTGGCTGGCTCTATATTGAAAAAGTTTTTGTCACTCAATGCTCTTTTTTATATCGGCGATAGCTTTTCTATCTTAGGTGTGAAATCTCTTCCTAATTCAATCATGGGTTGCTTTCATAAGGGAATAAGGAAATTTTTAGTAAATTATGGATAGACTTAGAAGGAAAGGTTTTAATAATTATTTGATAACGTTTAATGGTTTTCTTTTTCAAAGAATTTGCAGCGTCGTCCTAATTCTGGATAAATCTACAAAATCATGAAAAAAGACTGACCAAAGCAAAACCTTTAAAATTTCTGGCTACCTATTGTAGCATTGGATCCAGTGAACTCAAGATAGCTTAACAAAGAAAAAAAGCAATTTCTTGTCCTGAAAATCTTTGACTAATTTTCCATTTCAAAACAATGAAAAGAATTATTTTTGTAGTACTTTTTTAAAATGACGGAGATTCGGTCTCTTATCCCATATGCTAAACCAAGCTCCAAAGCATGCCTCAAAATGAAATTATAGTACCCTTGGAATGCATTGCAAATGAAATGACTACATTCTGGAAGTGAAATGAAATGAAATGGTTGCATTCTATGAAATAATAGTGAATGGTATGATTTGATTATTTTGACAGGTCACTTATCCAGGTGACTTAAACGGTGCTTTTGGCGATCATCTAGAAGTTCAAAAGTTGTGAAATTCATGCTCCTAGTGGAGCATTTCAAAGTTTAGAAGCTGTCGTCCAAGTGGTGAGTTTTGGGATTAAACACTGCTATGAAATGGTGCATCTTCAAGGATTAAATAACTGAGCCAAACAGTGCATTTTTGAAGCCTAAAACATCTTATTCTAACACTACTCATATCAAGTGGTCTTAATGCTAAATAAAGGCTGACGAAAGCTGTGTCATTTTCACGTTTCTTCTACCCTCCATATTTCAAGAAGAAAGAGGGAAGAACAAGCTGCTGACCGAACCTGAGAAGTCTAAAAAGCGGCATCAAATCCTCCTCCAACGGGCAAAACACGCCACGCTTCGATGTTTTCAAAACATTCACTAGTTGTAAATCGGGATGGCTTCCACAGGTAATCCAATTTGGACTACAGAATAGATCAGAGGGAGTACGTAAATAGGCATTTGGGTTTTTGTGTCGAACCACGTAATTGTTGCGTTGATCTTTATGTATTGATCACATTTACTCTTTGTTATCTAATAATGTTTACTGCCTAGTTCTGATTCTATAAAAACAGAATGCAATCAACCATACATATTAAGCTAAATCGAAAGCATAGCTAACTGTCAGACACCCATAAGTCATACAAGTTAAAAATATAAATTAATCATTTAATCATCAATCGATACACCTAGAATTACATATACGGTGAGCATAAAAGATAAAGAGATAACAATCATAGGGTAATGACCGTCTAGACCTCAGGAAATCTCGGTAAAGCTGCTTCAAATAATGCACAATTTTCTACGGATTAAAACGTGGGAAATGCAGAGACCAACATCTGTATACAAAATCCATGAATTGGAGGAAACAGTGATAATAATATAAAGAGTAAATATTATAACCTTAGATAAATTGTAATGTTGAAAATATATCTTAAACCTTTGTATAAAAAAAAATATTAAGAGTAAATATAGTAATAACAACCATAGCTATAATGGAGTATGTGTTGATGCACAACTACATAACGTGTTACATTAAATATTTGCTTATATCACAGTTGATACAAGCTTAGAACTTATCAGTAATCGTAGGAACGAAAAGTATTATTTGTTAACAAGTCAGGAGTAAAGCCATATTGCATTATTCCTTACTATTACATTCCTGCGCACGAAAAATAATTAAGAAGTTAATTATTAGACCTCCAGAAATCATCCGTGGGTTTTGGACGAACGTCAAAAGCCTGCTCCGCACATCAGCAACGCTTTTCTGGGAGTCCAATGGACAATTCAGTCTCCACATCTATCTCAGAACTCCGATAACTTCGGCTGCAGTGTGTTACAACTTCTCTATCTTGAGCTGCCAACTGTGGTGGATTTTCCCTATGGCACTAATGTCATAGCAACACAAGAAAAAGATATCAAATATTATGGTGCAGAATCAGCTATAAAGGGTTGGAAATATCATAAGATACGAAGGTTATCTTCCTTAGGATATGCCAGTCTGAAATATTTGGAAGAATCCTTTGTCACCAACTTCTGTCCCAAATTTAGCGACTGTAGCTATTATCCCCGGTATAAAAAAATCAAATCGTCAAAGCTCCACCCCACGAATTTCTTTTCTTTTGATTTATCTTTTATTTCTTATATGGAGGATTTAATATCTTGTATGCAATGAAGGAAAAATGGACAGAAAAATGATGTATTGGACATTGTCCTTTCAACATTTTGCAACCTAGCTGCCACATCTATGAGAGAGACTGAAGGTGATGCAGTCGCCAAATTCATGGTTTTCATATGGCAACTAACAATCTGGAGTACATTGAACTAGCAACCAACTTGAATAGGGAATGCGAAAATTTTGAGAAAACATTTGTAATACTGGGAACAGAAGTGGGTCGTTTCTGCTACCCATGCATGAGATCGGAGAAATGATAATGGGCAGCGTCAAGGGAGAAAAGGTTTTGGTTGGGAAGAAACTTAGGTCACTTGCGAGATTGGAAGCCAGCTAGAGCATGATATTCTCTCAAAACTAAGCACAGTTAACTAAACAACAAACATCTAAAATAATGTGTTGTTGCTGACAACAGTAGATGAGTTCGAAAGCACATTAAAATATTACCTCTTCCCTCAACCTTGCATTCTCCTCTAGCAACTGCCTCTCCTGAATACAAAAAAAAAAAAAAAATACTAGAATTAGTCGAATAAGCATTTCAGCTAAAAGAAGGGAAGGGAAGTACGAAGAGAGGAGTGGTGGGGGGTTGCGGTGGGGGTGGGGAAGACAGTCTCCACAGCAACATACCTCTAACCTAGGATGCTCCCTCTGCTCCATCCATAATTCAGCCTGTAATATCCATTTCTGTTTGTTAGCTTTCATGACATTCACTTTCTTATCATTTGGTTGCTGAGAATTAAAAGACACTGAACTGAAAGGCTAATATTCATCACCATTTCAAGGCAGCCGGATAATAGTTTTTACGCCACATAAAAAGAATTTAGTAGAGGTTGTAATTATGTACCTTTCTAGCACTGATGCTGCCTAAGCTTCGACCCAGCTGGCCTTCGATCTCCTGGAGCTCCTCAAAAGTACATGAACTTAATCCATGTCCCAAAAGCTTCCTGGGACGGGCCAATTTGAAGGTTTAGAATACCGTTTGCACAGACTTAACATTTTAAATAACGAGTACTGAAAGAAGCAGCGTCAAAGTGATGAACCTTTGAGAATCATCAAGAAGCTCAATCTTCTTTGCCATGCTTGCACTTTCCCGCTTCAGTTGCTGTGTGTAGATAATATTATACCAGCGCAAGTAAGCGATTGGTTCATGTTACTTTCAGCATTTTTTGAAGAGAAAAAGTCAACAAATACGAAGAAGACTTGGGGAAAGCTGAAAAAGCGTAAAAGAACAGATAAGATCACGTGCAGAAGTCATACGAAGGGGGAGGTGCCTATCTACGGAGGGGAAGGTGCCTACCTACTCTAAAGGGTAGTTTTCTGAAAGACCCAAAATTTCTACGAGCAATGAATAAAATAGTTTGAAATTATTAAACATATGCTGCTATTAGACCGTTGGAGTGTTGATCTTGGGCTTCTTATGATGCTTGGACATTGGCCCAAATTTGGGCCCTCCTTTTTAGTATATATTGTAGTATTTTACGCATTATTGGTTGTATATTAGAGGCACGTAGGCTTTTATACGCTTATCAATTCTACCTTAGACTGGTACATATATTTTCTTCTACAACTAATCTTTGGTTAAGCAGTTAAATAAAAAGAATGTTCAAGGCAAAAGTCCTAAATGAAAAAGATATGATTTTTAGATAATGTTTAAATAAAAAATGTTCCATCAAATCTTAAGGAAACTTTTAAGTTAAGTATTTGGGGGAGTAAAATATCAAAAGTTTAAGTTGACTTTGCTCTGACCCATGTAACCTTAAGCCTTATGACACTTGGTGTGAAGGAAAGTATATGGCAAGACAATAGTCACACACTAGAAGATAAAATTCCTACAATGAAACTTAAGTGTGAAATATGTCCTTTTAACTCTTAAACTAACTTTTGATTTAACACACTACTGATAGTCTTCTTTTTGATCAGCCTAAGTTTACTCATGAGGGTTCACTAAGTCCAAGATGAGAATCCCATGCTATTTCCTCTCCGTGCACCATAGATGAGCCTCCCTCTTAGTGGTAGGTGACCCATTTTTGGATCGACTTCTTTATCACAATGTTGTTGATGCACTCCAATATCTCACCCTCATTAGACCCAACATTGCTTACTTAGTTAATACTATATATTCATTCCTCCATGCTCCCACCATCACGCACTAGCAAACAATCAAGCATTTACTCCACTAACTACTTCATACGCCTTCTTTGATGATTGCTAAGTGATGAAGATGATTGTTGTTCAGGAAGAAACTACTATGTATTTCTTGTATAGGATGTCATTTCCTGGTGCTCAAACAATGCACTATTGGCCAATCAAGCATTGAAGCAAAGTACAAATGCCTTGCGAATACTACTACAAAGCTTATGCACATAGAGTATCTCTCATAGGACCTTTGTATTTTACCACCTCATCAACCCACATTGCGACATGATAACTTGTTTGCCCTTTATCTAATTTTTCAAGCTCACACAAAGCACATGAAGAATGATTATCACTTCATCCAAGAGCACCTTGCTAGTAGGCAACTCTATATTCATTTTATCTCTTTTGCTAATCAGCCTACTAATAGCTTTACCAAGGGGGTTATCTCCTGCATGTTTTCGACTTCTTCATTCCTACTTGACTATTCATTCCATCACATTAGTTTATGGGGGCATGTTATAGAATGCCGCCATGTCAGCCTTAGTATCATTTGTCCAAAGTCTTTCTCCATTTGAAACTACTTGATGATTCCACACAGCAAGCTATACACCCAATGTACAAACACCTATTAACATTAATTTCTTGTACATACAAACCAAAGAAATATAGTGTATGTTGAATGGTGGGAATAACAATCAACAACGAACTTTTATTTACTATCCTTTTTTTTTTTTGTAATATTATCATTTTTTACTATTCTAGCCATCTTCCACTATTTTTGTTGACAACTTTTCCGGTGAATTTTTCCATTTCTTTCTATGCCCTTCTAAAGGAGAACCAAGAAGCATTAGACCCATTTCTCTAACTTAAAGGTTAAGGTTTTTTTTTTTTTTTGAAAAAAGTTATTTTGTGTTCGAGATAGTCAAACTTCAAACCTAAAAGATGATGTTTACATATACACCCTCAAATGATTTGATTGAGACCTTGAATTTTCAAAGGTGGCATGTGACAACTTTTGCCCTCCAAAATTAGAAGTAATGGTAGCCAAGTTCTTCCTCCCATCTTCTCCCAAAGCCTATAGTAACCAAATAGAGCTTAAAATCAAGATCATAGAATCCAATAAAAATGCCAAGTTAATCTCCCAATGTCTTGTCACCCATCACCTCTTGAATGAATCCAATTACAACTTTTAACACAAGAATTGTAGTGGTATTTATGTCACTCTATGATGATTAGTTGGTTTGAGAAGTCTACCATTAATGTTTGATACTATTTGTCACTCACATAATTAATGCTCAGATAATTTAGGAATCATTTTGCCTTTGAGAGGCAAACTATTAGGAACCACAAAAAACAAAGCAAATCCATAATTAGACCAATATTTTGGTAACAAACTACTAAACACACCTCGATGACTAATGGGGAGAACTAGCAACTCAAGGAGCACTAACTCAATGTGGTTGCAGAAAATAAACATGTGGAGTAAATGAAAAATATTCATGCCTAAACAAAAGAGAATTGTTTGTTGTAATACTAACTTGGGATAAATGAAATTTTTTAAACATTCAAGATCAACATTTTAGCATAACAAACTCTTCTCAATCTTGACAGGGCCTTTGGCCTAAGGAAGATGAAAGTCAACAAGCTATTGTAGAAAAGGGGCAAAAGATTAATAGAAGTTTAACTCATCCAATCTACACTTACAAGGGAAACTTTTCCTTTAAAGAGCAGAATTTCACTTAGCAATGCAAGATCAAACTTGATAGGGAGAACATAGAAACCCATATGCTCCCATTGAAACGAAAATAAGTGGGCAAAAAGTAAGTGCAGACAAAACAAGGTTAGTGATTTCATCCATCATGAATAGCAATTGGAAAGGGTAGCTCATAGGTTGGATTCATTTTTCTGAGACTTCGCTTCCTATTAAATATCTTAGTATCCCTTTGTTCAAAGATAAAAATCAAATACATTATTTTAATGAGTTGGTTGAAACCATTGCAAGTAAAGTGCAAAATTGGTAAAATAAATTCCTCTCACAAGCCAAAAATGCCATACTTATCAAAAGTGTTTTATCTTCTGTCCCTATTCAATACTATTGATAAGAGTTCCCACAAATGTCATTCACCAGATTAATCAGTTTATGGCTAAGTTTTTATGAAAACTCGGAGATGGTTCAATTTTGCATTGGGTGAAATGGGATTTAGTTTGTACCCCTTTCGAAGAGGGATATCTTTGTATTTGAAGTCTAGAGCATGTTATGCAAGCCCTACAAACAAAGTTTCCTTGGAATTAATTGAAAGGGAGATCTCTATGGGCAACATATATGAGAGACAAATATGGACATCCCATTGCTACTATCAACCAAGGGGCAATAAATTCGCATTCTAATTGTTGGAAAATGATTTTGAGGTTTCTGCTTTATACAAGGGAGGGAAATTGCTCTTTTTGGAGGGATAAGTGGCTAGATAAATCTTTATGGTATCCTTTGTGTGCTAACCCCAACATTATAGTAAGGGAAGTATACGAAATGCAGATTTGTTATAGACACACTTATCAACTGCGTAACTAATACACGTATAAGACATTTATGTATTTTTAGGTGAGGATTAACTGATATCAAAAGGAAGAGACCTAAAATGAGCAATACAAAATTTATATGGAATAGGTGGTTGCCTCCAATGTTGGATTGTATGTGTCGAAACTATACCATAATTGTATTCAAGTTGAATGTAACATGCAATGAAGAGGTATACAACTTGCATCTACGTGTTAATGTTGTAAGGTGGGTCATAGTGAAACCACGGATAATCTTTTTGTGCATAGTGAGGCAGCGCAATTTTTATGGAAGAAATATGTTGCGATTCTAAACATTAATGTCCAATTTACTACTATGGAAGATTTGCTAAAGTCTTGGTATGCAGAAGCAACTTGGAATAATCAAAGAAGAGCTTTGTTAGGTGGCTTGATTACATGGAGCATTTGGATGTCTAGGAATGCTGCTAAACACGAGGCAGTTCATATGGCCATAAGCAAAATATATCATTCTATTCAACAAAGAGTACTACAACTGTCGATGTTCTTCAAGATTGATGTTCAGGTTAGTCACTTTGATCAACTAGCATTTAACAACTTAAAGATTCACATATGGAGGGTTCTGGTGAAATAAGATTATTGGGCTAAGTGGTTTCTGCCTTCGATTGGAAAGTTAAAATTAAATTGATGGCTCTAGTATTCGTGGTAATAGTGTAGGAGTTTTTTAAAGAAATAATGTGCATGCTAAAGCTCATGCATCGCACATAGGTTTACAACTATCTCATGAGAGAAATTAGTTCCCAAATGTTTTTGAGTTAGATTCATATTTTTTAGTTCAATATATTCATGAGCAATGGAAACCTCCATAGATTCTGGACTACTTGATTTACAGATGTCTCAGTTTAATTCCATCATCTACTATTGTTACACTCTCAGAAAAGGGAATGGAGTAGATTGGCCAACTATTGACACAAAGGGTCATGATTAAGTATTTTTGATCGGACGAGCTCACTGCCACTATCTTGTCTGTATAACCTATTCACATTAGTGAAGCGACTGGATGCATAAGGGAAGTCAACCTACGAGCACGGATGTTTCTAATGATCAATTGAGACTTGGGAATTACAGACCTTATTAGAGTTAAGCTTATATGCTACCCTTGGTAAATGTTTAGGTACTTCGAATTTCTTGTTCCTTTTATGGTTGTGTGGCTCGATTATTTTAGACAATCACACTTTTGTAAGGTTCAAGTTTATATCCTACTCATTATATAGCTACAAGGTATGGTTTTTAATCCAAACCTTGTGTCTATAAGTAAAATGTGAGAAGGTACTGTCCTTGTTTAATAAAAAAATAAAAGTGTTCCCATTGCCACAAAATAGGCCATATCCAAGAAAACTGTTTTAAGCTCAACGGCTTTCCTCCCAACTGGACATTGAAAAGGATGAATAATAGGGAAGAGACAACCTAGGCAATCTTCAATCAGCCATGCAAGTTTTAAAGCATGGAGGTCAGCAACTTTCCGGGAACAACAATTTTTTTTCTAGAGGGCAATACCTTTATGATGGAGTTAATACCAAAAATGTAGTTGGGCAAAAAATATTTTCTCCAATGGGACAATAGCAATTTCTAGGTATTCAATTAGACCACGCTAACAATTGGGTAATACCTCACCTAGGTATGCCACTCCAACAGGCTTTCTCTCAACCAAAGACCCCTCACAAGTCTATTATTGGGCAATCTTCAGCACCCATCATGTACCCCAAATGTAGGCCTTTAGCAAGCCTTCCCGCTATGTAACGATGCAAGTTATTGAACTTACTCAATAATGTCAGCATTAAGGAACCTATAGCAAATATTGTAGGTATTTCACCTAATTCTTTACATTTACCTTCTATGCATTGATAGGTAATAGATTTCCTAATGGTAATCAAGCCATTATGACCCATATAGGCTTTGATTAGCCCACTACCTCTATTCATTTGTCACATTTCCTATATGTCCTATAGTTCCATTTTAATCTCATTTTAATTGTAAAATTGACAATGGATAATAATTTTGTCTCTATTTTTTTCTTCTTATTTTTGCATCTTCTAGGATTGTACAACTAGGGGGTAATTAAGTAGGGTAAAAAAAATCCGGACCTATACTATCTCCATTCCATCACTATGACCTTCCTCCTACTCTTCAATGCATTTTATTTCCAATTTCAAAAATTGTGTACTTTTGATACATGTTTTTGGCATGTGGTACAAATATTCGATCTCTTGATATGATTACTTATGGTATTGGCAAAACAGAGCCAATCATCTTCCTATGGAAACATGTTAGCACTAGATTTTTGAATTAGTACATAGGGATATTCAAGGGCAACATCAAACCCTAGACCATGATGGATCATGTCATTTTCTTTCAATGGTTGATGTTATAACTTTTTTGCTTCATTTTAAAAACTAAGTGTTTTCACTATACAACTATTTACTACAATGATTCACACCAAATTTAGTATGACAACTAAGCACATCCATTTTAACAATGGTGTTAATTTCTTTTCTTTTGTGTATCAATTATATGCATTCATTTCTTGTGTTTTTGGGAATCATTCATGAGTTCCTGCCTTAACACCCCTTATTAAAACAAGTTTGTAAAATGTCAAAATTTCCATCTCTTTGATGTGAATTGAGCCTTGATGTTTCAAACTTATATTCCTCACCACTATTTATCTAACCACTATTCTCCAATAGTACCATTTCTCACATTAGACCTTATACAAGATGTTGTGATAGACCTTCTTCCTTTGATCCCCTTCATGTATTTGGATGTCAATGTTACTCTATGAGACTAGGTTCTCAAGAAAAGTTTACTCTCAAAGCTATATCTTACATTCTCATGAGATGTCCTTTTATGCATAAAAATTACCAACCTTATAATAAATACTAGGAAGTTTTTTTGTTAGTCAGGATATTGTCTTTTATGAGTATGATTTTTCTTTTATTTTTTATGTTGATTCCCCTCTTAGTAGGACCACCAATTTGCTTATTTTTTTCTCCAACTCTTCATCTCAAAAGTCTTGCTATTTCACCTCTTGATCCCTTTCTAGACACATCAACAACTGCTCCGCCTAACCCTACATTGGACAGCGCTCCCACTCTATCACCACCTCCCCAACATTTTGAACGAATGACTCAACCTCCCATTCAAATGTAGATTATATTTGTCTAACTATATGGACCATTTCCAAGACACCCTCTCCTATCTCTCAACATGCATCCTTAGACCATTTTACCCCTCACTATTTTCATTTTATCACAACAATATTCTCCATTCAAGAGCCTTATATTTATGTCCAAGCCCTATGGATGATTACAAGATCAAAGCCTTTGTTAGAGAGATTTAGCCACTTGAGGTAAATCACAATAGGGACATTATTCCTTTCCACCTATCAAGAGACCCATTTGATATAAATGGCTATATATCATTAAATATCAAGTAGATGGAAGCAAAAAGAGATACAAGATCTATCTCACAGCCACATAATTTACTCAAGGGGAGAGAATATTGACTACCAAGAGACATACTTCCAATAGCTAAGATGTCTAGTGATCACTCATGCCTCTATCTAACATCAATTAGATGTTCAAAATACATTTTTGCATGGTAATTTTTTAAAGTTGTATATAACAATTCCATCAAGATTTCATGCTAAAGGGGGCTATAGTCTACTATCTACGAAAATCTATACATGGACTAAACCAAGCTTAATATGAATGATACACAAAATTCACAAAGACCCTTTTATCTATTAGATTTGATTAGTCAAAGCATAATTATTCTATTCGCCAAGAAACAAGATACTACTTTTGCTGCCCACTTTTGTGTGATGATACGTTGATTATAGGTAATAACACACTAGACCAATCTATGCCTTAATGGTACACCTTGATTCCTAGTTCCACATGAATGATTTGAATTAATCAAAATACTTCTTTGGTGCAAAGATAGCTTAGTCTAAAGGTAGGATTTTATCTTAGTTAGCATACGTATGCACTAGAACTCATTTCTAAGACAAGATGTTCTAGGACCAAAACCTGCTAGAACTCCCATGGAGGAGAATGTGAAGTGAACATCCTTTGAGTTTGATGTTGGCATTAGTAGTAAACAATAGAATCCATCACTTGACTACACTTTCTCATATCGGAGACTTGAGGAAAGGTTGATATATCTTTTTATGATAAGACTAGATATTAATGATGCCATTTTGTATCTCAACCAATTTGTACATGTCCAGAAACACACTCATGGAAGTTGCAATTAGACTAGGGCTTTGCCTTTTCTTACTCTATCTTCCTGATTCAAGTAAACACCTTCTAACTTTAACCATGGGACATGCCCCGTGACTTGCTCAATCACTAGATATTGCATCAAGTTGGGAAACTCTCATATCTCATGAGAAACATAAAGCAATCCATGGTCTCTAGGTCTTCTACAAAATCAGAGAGCGACGCCATGATATTTACTAGTTATGAGATTGCCTAAATACTTGGGTCGTTCAAAGATCTCAATGTTGACATTTGATGGCTCATGACTTTACTTACAAAAAGCCCTCTGTTGCAAATAACATTTCTTGTCCAAACTCAAAACATTTGATTTGTCCAATTCTTCAATTCAAGGGAAAGTATTGAATATGTGTTGGTGTTGGACGATGGTGTGTTGGTCTTGGACTTCTTGCTATGCTTGGAGATTAGCCCAATGATGAGGGCCGTCCTTTTTAATATGCATCAGAGTATGTATCTTCCTTGTATTAATTACTAGTTGAATATTAGACGTATGTAGGTCTTTATACTCTTTTCGGTTTTACCCTTAGGCTTGTACATATATGTAATTGTCCTTTGGTTAAACAGTCGAACAAAAAGAGGAAAGCCTTTGGGCGTCCAAACGTCTCGCCTCTTTTTGCCTTATAATGTGGATCTGCCTTTCAGCCCATACGAATGCACATCTTTCTCTTCATTTTTCACGGTCTCCGCTACAAATTCAACAAAAACCCTATCGAAGTTAATCCTATTTCTAACCCTGAATACACCTTTTAAGAGGGTTCTAACAAGACTCAAAACTTGCACTAAAAATGCTAGAATTTCTTTCTCGCTAGTGTTGTTGCATTGTTAATTGATTGTCAAGTGAATTGTGGATTTATTTTATGAAAGGAAAAAAAAATCAGAAGTTTTTAAATTGCTTAAGAAATAAAAGGCAGTAACCTATAAGCAAAGTGGTGGGCAGCTCAAGCGATAGAGGTCCAAAAATGTGAAAGGACTAAAAATCCGCAGTATCTATTGCTCATTACCAAGATGAAGCAATTGTCCGTCACTTCACTATTACAGGAATGCAGAAGCTAAATAGAGTGGCGGAAGGATAAACAGAAAGCTGTCAAAAATTCGAGAGAAGACTATTAGATTTCACAAATCCTTTCGGTCGCTTCCTTATTAACTTAACCTCGCTTGCTCAGAACATGGCATGCCTTCTTATTAACTTATCCTCGCTACACCCTCCACTAAAATACTACTGAGAAGTTAAGATAGAAGGCCAACAGATTGCTCTGCTTCTCAAGATGTTTCCGTGTACATCATATTCTCACATTCAAAGCCCAGAAAGAAATAATTTGAAACCAGGTCAATCAGAATATAGTGCTTGAAAAATATTGTATGGAAAAACATGATGAAGATGATACAAAAGTGTACCAAAATCATCATTAGAAGATAATAGAGTTCTGGGGAAGCTAGAGCATACGACTCAAAACTGTCGTGCGATAGTGACATGACGCAAAAAGTCAGCAGTAGAACACTTAAGTATGGCCAGAAGAAGAACGAGATGAAATCAAAGACACCATTAGGTATAATTTTGAAGATTTAGTTCCTTCACCCTTCTTACTAGATCTGGATTTCCATCCAATGTTGAAGAGTCCATTAGTTACCTGGTGCGAACCCAGTAGTAGCAAGAACACTACAGTATTGCCAGAAGAAGATAACCAATAGGTACGATTTTGAAGATCTGGTTTCTCTACCTCCACTGTATCTGAAGTCCCATCTAATGTCTGAGAGGCCATAAGTGATATGGTAGAAACATACAGTAGTATCAAGAACACTACAGCGTAGCCAGAAGAAGAAAGAGAAGAAATCAAAGGCACGTTTGAGTATGATTTGAAGATATAGTTTCTTTACCTTTATTACTAAATCTAGAATTCCATCTAATGGTCAAGGGATCATTAGTGACATCGTTTAAACAGACAATAGTAGCAAGAACACTACCGTATATCCAGAAGATGAAAGAGGAGAAATCAGAAGGACCATTACGTATGATTTTGAAGATATAGTTCCTTCAACTATATTGCTAATTTTGGAGTTCCTTTATATTCAAGAAGCCATGCTATTAATTACCCTAATGGAAAGAAAGCTATTAATAACAAGCGGGCTTTGAGGAGAATCCAAACACTTTAAAGCTATGTTATAAAGGAGAATACAGCAATAAGTTTGACAAATCCGATTCTGCTAGAAAGTTTAATTATTGCTTAAGCTTGATTAGCTTGGAGAGATATTGAGGTTCGGGAGCTTAACTATGACAAGTGTAGAAGAAAGCTAGATTCTAGGTGGAAAATGTAGAAATATACCATATCCGGTTGAGGGCATCAGTAAGAGATCTTCAGGTCACTTCTAGAATTCAACTGAACATGGAAATCATTGCGGTGTGGCTTGAATTCTTAAAAGGATTATAAAAATATTTGGCAAATATCAAACTCCTCTGATCATATGAGTTGTGAACCTAAGTTTGGGTTTCGATTTGGTGTTTATTTTGCAGAAAGAGCAGCCATTCCGCTAGGGTAGAGAGTTTGTCTTCTTAGTTTTCACACATTAGCCAAACGAATTGTCAACTTGAGCAGAAATAAGGCTACCTTGTTTGTTAAATTCTGCATTGTTGTTACTAATTCTATACTTGCTCGTTATTTTTCTTTGTTGGCTTGTATGATTCTCATCTGTTTTGCACAACACACTTTCTATCTCTCTCTGCCCCCCCGCCCCCCTTTTCACTGTCTATTCACAGCTCATGAACTTCACAATTATTGAGTCTTTTAGAAACCCTAGACAGACTCCTGCCTCATATCCTTTCAAATATTAAATTCATAATTTTTCTCCAGACTTTAGCCACCAATGAACAATCACATCTTAACCGTAAATCCTACTTTTAACACTGTCCATAAATTCCAGGCCCTAGTTCTTTTGACATTCAGTAGAAGCAATTACTTCGCCTCAAACCTTGAGCCTTGTTAATAGCTGATGAATCTACAAGCCTAAAACATTGTCGGCAGATTTCTGGTTGGTCCTTATATCAGGACCAAAGGCATATGGTTTCCAATTTTCTTTGCTTCTGGTCCCATTTCCAATAATAACGCTACATCATTGATATCAAAGACGTACTACAACAAATCAATCGACAGAGACAAAGAGAAGAGACTGTCATATGGACATGGAATCTCTGAGACAGTGATTTGCTCTACCTAGAACTGTCACTTTACATGAATAATCTGAAAGTTCGATAGGAGATGCATGTTGGCTGAGGTACAATTGAGCATAAACTACTGTTTAATTATGCTGAACAGAAATTGCTGTAAACAACCATATGGAAGAAATTTTTTGGGATCGTTATATTTATTGTCATTCATGCTAAAAGAGTAGAATTTACCAACTACTTATTTTAGTAAGCATTCATATGTTTCTAACTCGGGATATCACAGTGAATCTACTCTTTAAGATCAACACAAAAGTATACCTGCGTACATTCTTCCACTTCAGTGTCGGTTTGCGCACCTCTTGCATTTTCATTGAATCGTTCCAAAATCTGTTGCATGCTGACCATCCAAAGGACAAAACATCGTTATTACATGTAACCTACTTGAAAAAAATACAAAAACAAAAAGAAGAAACTCCACAACATGATTTAACTGAAATATAATCATACATTGGAGAACATCTATATTTATGAATATTAAACCCTTTCAAGCAAATGTTTTGTTGTCATAGTAAGAAGATTTTAATCTTGATTTTCTCTTATATGAGCTTCCATTTTTTCATTCTTAAATAAATAAACTCACATATTCATAAAAATAAAATATAATCATGCAATTTATATGTAAAATGTAATATGTGAACATCCAAGTGAGGGATATATTTCTACAGTATTAGTGGACTTTTGTTTCAACTTAAACTACGATTGATGGGTTAGAAGCATTTATACACCTCATGGAAACAAAATTTTGTTCTCTCCAAATTATCCGGAGTTTGATCTGAATGATGTGTATTACTTTCATCATGTGTATAATTTTCAGTGATTGAAGTATGCTGCTAGAGCTCTGCTTCTTTTTCATTGTTACCTTAATGTAACTCTACTCACCGATTGACAATCTCAGATGCTCTACTAGTTTTTTCAGCACACATTTACCACTGATCAGCGGAAAGAGAAAGCAACACAAGTAAAAAGGAATATGTTATATTGTAGGGAGGAAGAAAAAAAAAAAAAACTCATTCATTCTTGAGATATATTATGGTCACATATCTCACCAGACTGTCATGTGCCTCATAATTGGTTTCAACATAATCATTTATCATCATTATGGTCGCCTAATAAGAACTCAAATTGATCACACCATCTCATTGAGAAGTATTGAACTCATTAAGATCGACACCTTACGGAACTCAGGCTGAACCAAATCCTTTTAATAATCTACAAAGTTGCCTCAAAGAAATAAAGGTTCATTGATTCCATAGAGCCCGTTTGGATAAAATCTCCTTGATCATATATATTTCTAGTGGTAATGATATTATCTCTGTGATTGGTGACGCAGTTAGTAAAATCTTCTCATATCCCGTGCTACAGAGAAAATGTTAGTTCGAAGAACTAAAAGAAAACGTAGAATGTTTTGGAACTTAGGAACTTGGGGGGAGAAGACAAAGAACTAACCACAAAGCCAAGAAGGCTGCACACGTAAGTCAATTCGGAAGTGTTATTTATGTAGATAACCAGTTCTGAACATGGTAACTGAGTCCTAAATCTCCAAGTACTCAACCAATAGGGCTATAGTGCTATCTACCAGATAGAAGAGATATACTGAGTGACTTAATGATTATATCTATAGCAGGGATGGTAATTTGATAACTTCAGCTAATAGACACAAGCGTTGTATTGAGCACTTCTTTGACGATGACTACAATAGAGCTGATAATTTCTTTGGAATCTTGTCTAATCGTATGAGATATCAATACTAAATACTATGTTCACAAATAAATATCTCAGCAAAAGTAAGCAAACCAGAATGTTTAGTTTCTAACCATTGTAACGCATATATATGCACATCAATAGTTTCTAACATTATATGGAAAATATTAACAAACTGTTTGAACTGTATTATGAACTTTGAGACTCTGAGGAACCTTATGTTCCGTAATTTTTTATTATGTTGAAGCACAATAAGCATGTCCATGCCGCAGACTTTGTTGGATGAAAAAAGGAAAGGAAACATATATGATACCAAAAAATACATGGAACATATTTAAGATAGTTTTCAAAAGCTTGAACTTCTGGGAACGGTAAGCAAATCATTCAACTAGTATTGTAGTATGTTCCTTATATGCTTAGGCCATGAATCACCTTTAATAAGTAAGATCTAGAATGTCAATCTTAACATATGAAACATTAACCTAAATAGAAGGTAAAGTTGGATTTGTCCAAAACAATTAAATTGATGAAGGAAAGATCTATTCATTAATTGATACTGTAATAAAATTATTTTGAAATCAAAGCTAATATCCTCCAATGAGGTTGAACTAAGCAACAAAATCTGAATCTCAGGGGATTCCAACTTTCTGATATCTCGGAGGGTCAAAGGGGTACAAGTTGATCATATGGAAAATGTGCTATTATAAGATGCGTGGCTAAGTACAGGGAAAACTACTCGGATTTGAAGATGTTTGACCGATGTTGGGCCTGTGCATGTAGAAGTTGAAGAGATTTTTATTTCTTCACCTGTTCATGTCATCATGTGCTTTGCACTTCTTGTTATTTTGTCGGTTTCCATTTGCACTTTTCGTGTTTTCCTTAGAACCTAGAAAATCTTCTATTGCATCATACTATGACACATCATTATCACTGTTGTAATAATTGTTTCTCAATTTGTTAGTTTATGTAATGATGGTCATGTTATAATATTACAGGTTATAAATATTTTGATTTTTCACCAAACATCCTTTTTCATTTTTCAGAGCTCCTATGCAATTTGTTATCATCAATATATATAGGCAAATACATTTTTCCTAACAACAGTAAGCTTAAACTTGCTCATTTGCATCTCATAATATAGATTTTTACCACTGTTTAGCTCGTTTATAATGTTCTTGATCTGATCTGCCATCATCATTATATTGTTGTAAGCCTCTTTTTTCTTATCTTCCAGTAGCTTCTATTGCATTCTTTGTAGAAAGTTATGTATAATTTTGACTAGTGTCTAGATGAGCAAACCAAGGACGGTAAGAAAGAGACCACACCCCAGTGAACACCTGAAGATGATGTAAAATTGGTGGAGTCTGTTAAACCTGAACCAGAAAGAAGGATGGATGGATGAAGTTAAAATTATAGACCGAGCAACCAAACCTTCCCTCCAACAGGATGACAGAGCCGCTTCTGTTTGGAGATGATAGGCCCAAAAGGGAAGGTGCTGAAACATTGATGGATGCAGCAGATGCAGGAAGGCAAAATCAGGTTCTTAAAGGCCAGCCGAGAAAGTGCTGACGGTGTAAAGAAGCATAATGTGAGTGGTTTGTCTCACAAAGACCCGCGAGGTTCAAAGAAGCTAATTCCATCGATGACAAGCTGACTACTCCATGAAACAACTAAAGACTTTGGGATGCCGTAGGAGACTAGTTGGCATGCGGCCACAATAGCTTCCTGCTTGAAGGTTGAGGCTGAGAGGATGGTGATGGCACAGGTCTCCTGCTGATGAGCTATGCTTTTCTTTTTCATTTTCCTTTTTGTTTATAGCACTTAATGGCAGAATATGCGTGATACTGTTGTTCTCTATTTCTTGGACTCATATTATTAGAATTTTATATTATCCTAAATCATTTAGAAGAAAAAAGATCATTCCTACAGAATTCCAGAGAATAAACCAAAAATAAGTACCAACACTCTTATCAAACCAAATATGGATATAAAACATTATTAGGAAATTTAGAGTCCTACGCATCATAGTCCAAGGTATCTGAATTCCAAAGGACAAACTAAGTCTCCACACCAAAGGTCACCCAGAAAGGACCAGAAGGGAAAAAGAAAACAAAAAAAAAAAAGGAAAAATTTGCTAAGTTGCTGAGCAACTTTCTCTAAGCAGGGCTTTTACCAGTTGATTGGGGAGTTTTAAACCTACACCATGCTGCCTTGTGCCATTTCGGATTGATTTATGGAGGAGTCCTAAAAGAATGAAAAGGGATGTACCTTCTAGTGAATAGTTTAATGAAATAGTAAATTATACTTTAATCTTAAAAATAAAAATTATTAATCTATTTTTATCTTATACTTGGTTGAGACTGAGAAAATCTTTCTTGACTTCTTTCTATGCTAATATCAAACTTGGTTGTAAGTTTAGACTGAAAATGACACATAGTAGTACATGGTCTGATACATTTCCGATGCTTATTTACCCCTGCTTTTATATAAAAGTGCTTCATTTTAGTAATAGAGACAAAAAACAAACACTGACAAAAAGCTTGGTCAACTGAGACAACTATACTATTACGGAATTAAGTGGCTTAAGTGAAAATATGCCAAATTATTTTTATTATTAATAAAAGGAAAGAAGGATTAGAAAGCAAAAATATCTTAAGTGACATGCTCGTCATGTATAATGTTTCCCACTGGAAGTAGAAAGCAGATTTGACATGAGGCTGACTCGAAACTTTTGATAATTTGTGTGCTGAACTGCAATAAGTTACTGTTTTGATGGATAAATGTAACTTAGATGGAAAATTAGGAGGGCGACCTGTAAGTATAAATTGGACAAAAATTTGAGATGAAATAATATGGTGAATTATCAAAGTACAAAACAGGAAAAAATTAATAAATAGAAATAAAAAATAAAAATAAAAACTAACTAACTACATAGCCGGTTTGTAAAACTTAAAAGTAAATATTTACAGACCTCATACTTTCATCTACTAACGCCTGCCAGATCCTTGTTTTATGGCAAAAACAAAAGAAGGAAGATAAGGAAGATTACCAAGGAACGACAAATCATTTTAGAAAAAGCGGCTAAATGTGCTCCACATTAGGTATCCTTCCAAAAGTATAGTGTCCTCTTTCTTTCAATTTGTCCAGTTTTCTCATAAAAAACTAGGTTTAAAAACTCATTTTGCGTACAACTTTGGTGACCATAACCAGCATGTACTACATTCTCATTGAAGGACTTTATATTTGATTAGATCACTTCCATTCCAGGCATTAAAGTAGAAAATTTTTGGTTAGATATCTTCCACAAAGAACAAAAACTAAAATAAATTAAAAAATTTGAAATGTGTAAAATGAATAGATACAATGGAGAATTTAAGAAAGTTAAATAAGAGGATTAAATTACCAACAAAAAAAGAGTAAAACATTTCAGATGGGATGAACTGAATAATCAAGATAATTGTGTAAATACTATTAATTGAATGGTATTAAAAATAGTTATGGTCTTACGAGTCAAAATAGGTGTGCAAATACTATTAGTTGAACGGTATTAGATCACTTATGTCCTAAAGCATTTAGAGAGACAATTGAGCTCTAAAGCTGATGGCAAAAATTTCTTTACCATATTCTTTTGGTCAAAGAAAAGACATAGCATGAAACTTAGACACAACCCTATATTAAAGTACTTTGGTTACATATATGGAGTGGTATCACTAGGATGTGAAGAAAATAGTGAGAGTTTGCTACGAAGGAATGATGCTGAAATTTTGTTTAAAGGCCTACCATTTTGACGCCAAAGCCAAAAGAAGTATATCTTGTAATAAATAAAAGGACATTGTGACATGAATCATATGACTCAGACAAAGTAGAGAATTACGTTTCTCAAGACAAGTTGAAGCTCCTCCCAAAAATTATTGGCTTTATTTTTCAAAAATATTTGGTGACAAGCCCAAAGGATTAAAGGAACAAATATTTATTGTTTCACGTTTTAAAGACGTATTTACCCATAACAAAATTAAGAATAAATGTGTTATCATACAACTAATTATGTGTGGGGGTAGTTCTTGACCACCAATTGTAACAGCACCTATTCTACCACAAAGACACTTGCATTATGTGAGAGTGATTATCTTACACAGAATCTCCACCCCAACCCCCCACCACACAACCCCTTCCCAGAAAAAAAGAGGGGGGTAATAACTTCACTATGTAATCTTAGTCTTATTCTTAATACTCTCCACAAGTCCTGTATGTATAATCAATGCCCTAAGTCAAAATAGGCCCACAAATGAAAACCATTTTAACGTGATTAATACTAATAAAAGGAGCTACCGATATTGTCATCGAAACTTCTATCCCTGGGATTGATATAGGATGAAGACCCTTGTAATTTTACTTCTCATCTTTTAACATCCGTAACTTAAGACCTTCTGTTATCTTTGCATATATCCCGCATTATTATTTGTAAATTCAGATTATTTTTCAAATAAAAAAAATTTCGACTTATTGCAGTGATGGCCTTATATATCAAAGATCACTTGAAGGCTTCTTTTTTATTGCTAATTCGAAACTGCAGTGGGATGAAGGGATTTTAAAGAGAAGCAGTTGAGTTATCTAAAATATCAAGAAAAGGATATGCGAAGCATTTGCTTACAAAGAGAAAGTATTTAAACCAAAAACATATTCAGATTAGTTCATATTCATATAGCTTGTAATTTGAATTGAGATTCAGCTGAAGGTACTTTCTTTCATATGGTACGACTTTAGAGATATTCTTTGAAGCATGATTTTAAAGGCTTTGAAAAATCGAACAGCAAATCATGGTTGCTTTATAGTGGAGAAGTGATTCTCTATAACGAACTCAGAAGTTAAATACTTAGGCGAGTAAATTCAGGTTTTTGAAGAAACCAAAAGAGCTATGATGTTCTCACAAAGATGAGAAAACTGATGTAAGTGAAAATTTAAGTTTCTTAGGACGTACACTTGGAATAAAGATGTCCATTTACGAAGTACTGATTTAGGATATATTCCAAAGAACAAAGGTAATATTACAAACTAGACGTTAGGTGGGTAAATAATGACCCAGGATTACAACTCTTGAGCTTGAAGATGAGCAAGTCTGTTTGGTTTCCTAAAATCATCATACTTCAAAGATGATTTTAGAAAAAGTCATCATCGTGGTGAAGATAGGGCTACGACTAGAAAAGAAGAGAGAGTTGTCTGAATGGCGGACTGGAATTGGGGGGGGGGGGGAGGAAGGGAATGGAGGAAGGGGACCTGACCTTCACCAGAAAATTAACAGTAGACTAAATTATAAGCCAGTATATATGTCTGTGGGTATAATGTTCCATTAACAAATTCCCGACGCACCAAAGTTGAAAGTACAAGTTTTGGCACTAGAAAAATAAGTGGGTTTCGTTTTGTTTTGTGAAGTAAAATTCAAACCTTTGGGGACAAGTGCTCAAAAGGAATGCAAAACAAACATAAGGAACCAAAGATTTAATCAAAGTCAATTTGTGAAGTAATATCCTGAATCATCTTAAACAACCAAAATCGAGAATAAAATGTGTAAACATGCTAATGCATGTATAAGTGCGAGCAACCACTCATAAAATTATACCAGAACGAATGAATACATAAAATTATACTTTAGACGCCCAACCATAATCTATCCATTTATATGGATACTCTTATATTTTCATTGGTATCCATAAAACTAGGAGTTCAGAGAAATTTGACGAAAAAAATTCTTTGATCCTGGGCTGGTCTTGAGACCCATAAGAACGAGATAGCTACCGAAGAGAAACTAGAAGTTATCGCATATTAACGAATATTATAGCAAGTTCTTCTTTCTTTTCATGTAGTCATGGAAGGTATGGTGTCTAGGGCTTGAAACAACTATGTTCTCATATAGAGCAAACAATAGTACAAAACCAACTATTTGTCAGTGATTGCAATTCTAAATTTGCAGCTCACGGAAGTCATTCATTTTGAGCACCCTTTTCCCGATGTAGTACCTTTTCTTAACTGAGTGTGATGGCAACCAGCTTGTTAAGCTTGTGCTCTAAGGACTGGAACTATTATGATCGTTTTGAATTTGTTATAATTGAGTGTTGGAAGAAGGAAATATTTGGAAGTTGCATTTAACATGTTGTGCAGGGCAAATCCCACTAGTTAAACCAGAAGGACTAACACCAGGTGGCTTCTAAGTTCCAAAAAAAAATTGGCTAGGTATACCTATTTCCCACCAATCTATCACAAACCCTAACTACGCCAAATAAGACAGTTGAAAGAGACACTTAAGAAATTGATTTTTAAGGACGGAACGAAGCACAAAATGAGAAAAGGAAAAAAAAAAAAATCATAACGGAGTGTGAGAGAGAGAAAGAGTGAGACTTAGGTCATTAGGTCTGAAAGTACCAAGTACTGAGAAGATGAATGAAAAGAAATAGCAGATGGAAAGGAAAGAAAAAGCCGTTTTTCCTCGTAATTTCCCAATACTATATGTCGCAAATGAAAAGATACAAGCAAAAACAGTTGTTGTTTCTTCGATTTGCGAAACCTTGTTGCCACAGCACGCATTCATATATATTCCAAAAAGCCAAAAAAAAAAAAAAAAAAAGGAGCAGTCCACAATTCTTTCACGACATGATTGAAGGCAGCCTAAAATATTTAAAGGAAAAGAAATGGAGAATGATGGGTGATAAAAGAAACGTACTCAGAGCTTGAGAACTCGTAGAGCTTGCCTTTCTGTGAAAAGATGATTACGGCGACTTTGGCCTCGCAAAGGACCGAGAGCTCGTACGCCTTCTTCAGCAGGCCATTTCGACGCTTCGAGAAAGTGACTTGCCGGTTCGTCGCGTTCTCTATTCGCTTCATCTGAATCTTCCCTCTCACCATTTCCTAAATGACCACAGAGAGAACTGTTTCATGAGACTGATTGATATCGGAGAAAAAAGAAAGAAAAGATTCACTAGAACTAATTCAAAACTTTACCCAGTAGTAGTGAAAATCCCAGCAACTCTGATGCGTTGGTTTAAGAAGTAGAGAAAAGTTTTGTCAAAAATTACAGAAGAAAACTTACGAACATGAAACTCCAAGAAATTTAGAAGCCTATAACAAGGAACAATAAAAACTTGCGGGGAACTGCGAGAACGAAGGAACAAAGGGAACTTAGAAACGGAAAGAAAAAAAAAAAAAAAAAGAATTGGAAGTTCCTATGAAAAGCAAACCCCAGAAACCACAAAAAGATTTTCCGTGCGTGCTCCAAAGAGAAAATACCAGTCTTATGGGAGCAGTGATTGCCCAGAATGGCAGAAACACGGGACGATTCTCATAACTCTTACTAGAGTCAACTCTCACAAACCCCAGAAAGATTTTTTGGTGCGACAGAACACTAAAACGCTGGGAAATTTTTCGTCGGAAAAATCAGAGTACATACACCCCAGTAAGACTTAGACGAGACGCAGACATATATCGCAGTGAGTCCAGAGCTGAACCCAGGATTCCGGGCGCAGTAACGAAGAGGATCTGCATCTCTTTAGACTCAGACCATAAGACCTGTATTTCCTATTCATAAATCTGTCGGGTTCTTTACCCATTAATAAAAAACAAAAAAAAAGCATAAAAACCAGGAGGAGAAAAAAGAAGTGAAAAAGCCAATTGCCAGAAATGAGCCGATGTACAAACCAAAATAAAATATTGGCATGCCTCAATCTTACCTTATTTTGACAAAATTAAGATAAGATAAGATAAACAAAGATTAAGACGTAGAAAGCAGAAGATAACTTCTTTTTTTTAATTTTCTGTAAAGACACTCTTTGGCTTCAATGTCCAAAACAAAGAAGTGTTTAGTTGATTCAGGATGTCAACATCGTACAATGACGTGCCCCCTACAGACCAATCAAACGTCGAGGCTTTTGTCTTCCCCGAGTACGAACCACCCGAACCCCCACCGACGCTTATTGAACGTGGGACGCGTCGGCCTATATTTCTTGTCCTTTTTGTGTTTGTTGTGTTCGCTGCATTGGTCACCGGGCGCAAAGTCCGCTGCGGGGGCCATTTGAAGGAGAGAAATCGAACACCAGTGGTACGGCTTTTCCGGGCTTTTCTATTAGAAAACCCACCCGGGTGAGGAACGTTGTGGACAAAGTTAACCACTCCTTCTCCCTTTGGTACTTTTCCAATATGTCTTCATGTCCTTTAATAATAATATCAGAACATCTATTTCAAACCAAGATACACGTAACGTGCATATAAAGAATTCATGACTAAACTAAGCAGTGAGAGAATAGCTTTTACTGTTTTAGTTATCATACTTTCTTTTCTTTTCTTTTCTTTTCTTTTCTTTTAATTTTGTATAAGAAATAAAGCAACCCATCCATGAACTCTGATTATCATTTCCTTAGCATAAATTTATTTTATAAAATTGCTTTCATTTTGATTGAAACACTTCCATAATTCTTGGAGACAAGAGATGAGGATTTCAATGATTCTTATCATATATTTCCAGTATAAAACGTTAAAAATGATAAGACTATAACTAAATCTTATAAGTCCAATGCTGACGAGAGTCCTTAATCAGCAAACAGAGGCTGTGAGCGTCACTGTAATCTCATCCCAGGAGGTGACAAGCAATTGTAGAGCGGCGGCATCGAATGAAGCAAGGTAGGACACAAGAATAGAAAAAGATCCCACAAACCCCACACGATAAACAGAGACAGAGGGAGAGAGGAAGGAAGATTTTGAGGTATGACGTACTACTAACGAATCTTGGAAAAGGATAATCATGCATGAACACAGAACAGTAAGCATGTGTGCAGAAAAGGTGACTGATGGTCCATACCTCTCCCAATACGTGAACATCTTTAATCTCTTTATTTCTATCCAGCGAATAAGTCTGCTGTTAAAATCCAAGGAGTCAAAAGATGAGCATCGAGATTCTGGGATTGCCAAGGTTCTGAAACTAGCCACACGAACCTTCAAAGGCTTGGAAGCTTACAGAAGCTGCTTCAGAGTGTAGTTACTTTTTTTAATGCTGTTGTTAGGCTGTTCAAGGCAAGGGTTCTGCCGTATCATATTGTATCTACGTACCTAGTTGCTTCCTAACATCATTTACATATAAAAATTTGTACATTTTAAGTTTTATTTAAAATTTCTTTTTTAAGATAAAATATAAACTGTGTCCATGTAAGTTGATTTGAAAGATGAACTGTTCTTTCTAATATAATAAAAGTTTAAACTGAGGAAGCCACAGTTTTAGATATGAAATTTGTAAAAATCATTGCGTGTATACACACACGCATTAATGAAGGAAAACATTATTTGTTTGCCCAAATGGTGGTAGTCCTTTCGAACAATGTTTGTCTTTTTTTTTTTTTTTTGTACTAGTAAGTTTGTGAGATCTGATATCTTTATTTCAAAGTTAAATTAATATTACTAATATTAGTAATATTACTAAAAGATTACTAATGTTAAAGCGACAACAAATTTAAGCTAGTATCTATTCTAAAATATTTCTTTTTTACTATAAGTTTTCAAAATATCTAGAATATATCTCACTCGTGTCGACCATAGAAGGTACAATCATTTCTACTCTGATTCAGATTGCAACATACATATGGCTTTCTGTACAAAAGTGTACTCTATAAGAAACCAATGATTTCTACAAATACTTGGATCATTTGTATTAATTGAGTAAATTTCAAAATATCTAATTAATGAAAATAAACATAAATGATATTGACTATATGAATACGTTAACAATCACTTTCACATCTCTAATCATGTTAATTTCTAGGAAATTAATTGGTTTAGTAGTTTAGAGTCATTAGTCTTCCAAACACTTCTTTTCACTAATTTAAGAACATTAATCTCTTTTGATTACCTTAGTTCATATTTGCCCTTTATTACTGGCACCTTTTACTTGTAAGGTTGGTGTTGATGTTATTCTTACTGTGTTAAATGTTGATAATATGATTATTACTAGCAATTTTTTGTGGCATGCATAATCTTTGGATGTTCTATATTTGCAATTTAAGGTGAAGAAATTTGGTTTGTATAACTACTATTTTGATTTGGAGGTAATTTGATTTAGATGATTACTTTCTCTAGAGCAAAACATGCTTCTAACTTCTCTCTTGTGTTGGATTATATCAAAATGTAGATAATAAGTTTTATATTACTAAATAATATATTAAGAATCTTGTTTATAAGATAATGAATTTATTAACCTTTGTGTCAAGTTTTAAATTGAATAATAGATCTTTTAATATAATATTAGAGCTCAAGTTAGATATTACTCCAAACCCATTAATCATATAGCATTGCTACTATTAAGATGATTACTTGGTGTGCAAGAAGTGTTGGAAGACATGAGTTTCATATTAGAGAGAAAAAAAACCTATAGTTAAGTTTAAATGAAAGAACTTTTTTCTTTTCTTTTGAACTAACTTTTGAATTGAGCCTTTAGGCTTTCTAAAAGACTATATAGATTAAAGATTATTAAATACTCTTCTTAAGATGAACTCAAAACTTGATGCCACTAACATTCCTTACTTATGGATGCCAATCTTTAAGGCTAATTAGTTGGTGCCTCATTCACTGAGTTGTTTATGGTAACACTATGTTTATTCATTATACTATAGGTCTTTGGATCTTCTTCTACATGAAATGGATACCATTTTACAGCCTTTATTCACCTATCCCATTCAATTTTGGATGCATATGGCTAAATATATTGATTTTTTTTTAATTCTATTGGTGGTCGATCCATTATCAACTTTTATTCATACTAGATGACTATCTTTCTTTGACATACTAATAAAAAATTTGTTTTCGTTCACTCGACTGCTGAGATGGAGTATTATGCATTTATTGACACGACCTAGAACTTTTAATCTTTTTTTCTCTTTCTTTCTTTAAAAAAAAAAACTATATTACACCTTGCAGGCATGGCACAGAAAAATATAGACCACTTTTTAATTGCTTTTTAAAAAGAAAGTTGGTTCCACCTAACATAAGAAGTTATAAAGTAAGAAGAAGGAAATTTTCCACGGGGTTCCTAAACGATAAGATAAGATAGCAAGTGGACCAGGGATAAAAAAAAAAAAAAAAAAAAAAAAAAAAGCAACCAAAAGTCGGTAAACGAATTAAAATAAGATGTGACAGAAGTGCATGAGTTACTGTCTGCGAAGTAGTCACTCTTCTGCGAAAGTCTATCGACTGTGAATAACCCATACATAAGCATTGACGTGCCTAGGTTGAAAATATCCTAAACCCAGCCACACTTTACGCTACCAGAGAATTTGACAGCTCTCAAGACCTGTCAATGAAAACAGTCAAATTAATAATGTCTTATGACATAATTTGTTCACCAGTCAGAAGCCTGGCTGGCTGTTTTTCTTGTTTTCGGACAAAAATTAAAATCTGTGCCCCTATTGGAAGATAATGAGTATATATTATTAGAAAATCTGGTCTCAAATAAACTATTTTGTAAGATCAAAGCATCAATTACAAAGTGAAAATGGGTTTCAAGTAACATTTAAAGCTAGTTAGAAATTATATTGTTTTTCTCCATTTCTTTTGTTATAGGATGGCTTTAAGCCTTTCCCTCTATTTTCTCCAAACTAGGTTCAATGAGATAGTCAAAATTACTACAGATTTGAGGAGTGAATGGAATTGAAGGTAGATTGTAGAGAGGTGCTTATATCATGAAGAGTGTGTTCGTGTATGTTCATATGAGTGAAAGTGTTTGTGTTGTCTTTTTAAGTGGGTAGAGCACAATGTTGTGGCAAAATATCCTAAAGGGCATTTTTTTTACTAACAAATGCAATATAATGTAACATAACCACCTTCATTAAATCTTCATTGTAGTAAGCTATAATATATAGATGTAGAGAACTAGAAAGGAAACTTAGCCAATCAAGGAATATATCCATACAAATAGATTAACTTATCATAAATTATAAGATAGACAAAAATTCACACTTAATAATAACAAATAAGTAATAAGAAAATATTAATGTGTATACTATGTGTACAAGTACAATAAACTAACATATTACATCAACTAACTATATTACATAGATTCATACAATGAGCCAACATATGTCCTTATTTTCATAAGAGACACCACTCAGCAGAGTTGTTTTGGTAATATTATATGTATGTATATATATATATTACATGATAGAGTCCTCTATTCCTGAAGTCCTCAAAAGTAAGGTACCCCTTCCCCCTCGGCCGTCAAATCTTGGGCTACCAAAAGGGAGCCGAACATTCTCAAGAGCAAAAAGAGGAATATGGAAAAGAAAGGGAATCCGTAGAGGAATGAGACTTCTGCCCCACCAATGCCACTGCCTCGATTCAGTTATTCGTTACCATAACCAACAGGACCACAATGCCAACAACTCAGTTATGCTCCATCTTTTTTCGCTCCGTTAGTCATATCACAAGCCGTCCTTTTCCTTTAGACATTTAATGTATCGTGGGAGTAACTAAATTGGTCAATACAACCAACTAGGAATCCACTTTTGTCACCTCCACTTGAGATTGAGATAGCCTTTTGGGTGGCTTCGTTTCGGTGGTCGTGGTCTAATTATAGCGATGATAAATTTAACAAAATAATTGGCACATGTTAAGACTCTTTTGTATTAAATATTGGACGTGACAACCCTAAGTGGGACCACTTAGAAGAAGATAAAAAACGAGTTACCTCAAACTAGCAAGCAATGGCTACCACTTAGAAAGAACATAAAAAGTGAGTTGCCTTGAAGCAGAAAGCAATGGCTCATGAAGGCAAAAGTAGACACACATAGTAAAGACATAAGAAGGACAAGTCGCTGACAACTGGATCTCAAAGATTATTATTTTAGTTCCATGAGCCATTGCTTTCTACTCTGACGCATTGAATCTCACCTATACTCATACTTTTTTTAAAGCAGTCATTATTTTTTCTTAATACACGCACAAAAATTTATACATTCAAATGTTAGACCAGAGTCTTGTTAGTCTCCATCTTTTTAGCTTACCATCGAACTAATAAGTGATCAACAACCTCTATTTTTTTTTTAATTATTCTCTTATAAGCTTTTATTTGTACAAATTTGTGAGAGTTCTTTAAATCTTGTGAGTATAGCTGTAATTGGAATGTAAATCTTGTGAGTATAATTGCAAATGGAACGAAAAGCTTGAAGCTCTAAAGGCGTTGCAATTAAGGCATGTTTATAATTTACAACAAAGTTAAATTCTTTACTATTTGTATTTTATTATTTTATTTCATTCCATTTATAGTTATTGCAAAACCCATATATCTATGTTTGCTTTGAAACCTAGGGAATTTTGCTTTTAAACATTTAGAAAAACATAGACAATTTTAGGTGCCAATATTAGTTTTGAATAACATTATCTAGTAGTGAAAGATTAGATTGTGTATGAACTTTAGTAAGAAATGATAAATTATAAACATGCTGATTAATTTATATTTTGTACAATCTACACTAGGGTCTATAAATGTAATTGTTAATTACATAAAAAATAATATAAGTCAATTAAGTTTGACACCATATTTGGATCTCAAAAAATAGACGGAAGGAACTTTTAAAATTTTACAAATAAGAAAGACGATTAAATAAAGAGTAAATAAATAGTCTAAGAGATAACAAAATCCCTAAATTATTCTATGGCACTTCAAACATAATCAAGGAGAATATGAAAATATAAAAAGAAATCTTAGATTATTGGAGGCAATTATGTAAAGATCGTAATTTTTTTTATACAACAAAGAAATGAGATAGAGACTTAGATAAGAACGACTTATCTTGAAACTAAACATTTTCTACACCATTTTAACTTTTCAATGTCTTTATTACTAAGAAGATAACCAATTTTCAAACTTTGATCACATGGGACATGTGAAAAATGAACATATGGATAACGAAATTCTAGTCAGAAGAAGAAGAAAATTATTCTTCTAAAAGAAAGAAAAACCAACTAAATCCAAAATATTTTGTTAATTAGGAACATATTGAATTTATTGTGGAAGATAATAAAACCGGTGCATCTTCTAGTGGAGTCAAAGAGAAAATTCCTCAACACTTAACAGTGGACCAATAATGTGACACCAACAAAATGTCAACACACCCAATCCAATAATTTGGTGGTCTCACTTAATATGAATTTGTCACAATGTATGTAGTAGACCGTTACACGCAAATATAACTTTTCATCTAAGCAAAGGACTGAAACGTGGTTGCCCATTGGTCGTGGCAACAAGTTAAGTAGGTGGGTGGTGGTGGTTTGTTCCTTCAGGTGTCATTTTAACAATTCTAATGCCTAACAGATCGCCGTGCGTGTTCTTTCCCTGTAAAGATGACATGACTAAACAAAATGTGGCCATGAGCAATATACATATATATATATATATATATATAGACTTTACATATATTCTTTTAAGAATCAACTTAAAAACTATAAAATATTGGGTACAATCCTCTTTAATTATGGTAATCAATCATAAACACATTTTGATAAAAGAAAAGTTTTTAGATTACGTTATTGCAGACTTTCAATGCAGCATCTTACAATGGTTAAAGGAATGGGAAAAACTTTGAAAGTTTCTAACATTTGATGACATTTTTAGAGAATTTGTAAAAGTACTCGAAGAAAAAAATTCTTGAGTTATCAACAAAATCACTCCTACAAGAGGATGTCAATCATGCATTATCCAACCTAGAATTTATACAGTGTATGTAGATTTACAAAAGTATGTTAAAATCTTTTTAAAATATTATTTTTGGTAGACTCACCAAAAAAATGAATATTAATTAGAACAATTCTTCAATAAATTATTCAGCCCTTGGAATAAAATTTTTCATTCAAGATATTTAAAATTTATAAAAGAGATAAATGAAATGAATAGTCTTAGTTTTAGAGTAAATTATATACTAAGGATAACTAAAGCTATATATATATATATATATAACTAGCTTTCTAGCCCTAAGACTTCAGTAGAGCCCGGGCGGCTCGTACGTTATATGTTGGAGATTTGGTCTTGGCCCAACTGAGGAGCAGTGTCAGGCCCATTCTCCCCAACAATTTGTCGGGATAGCCCACCAAAGAAAGGGAGAAGAATAGAGGCTACGATGGAAAATATTCCAGAGCGAAAGAAGCGAAGAATGGGAGACAGAAGAGATGCAGATACCCAGAAATCGGCAACAACTATTACGAAGTGGCCAATTATCAAACCTAAAGGAAACCTGCAGATCACTCGCCTGAAAGATACGGATCTTTTTACTGTAAAAATTCCATTCTTTACTCTCATCTTCTTCTTTGTTTTTTTTTTTTTTTTTTCAAGCAATTTTCATAATTTGTGCACGTATGAGTTCGCTCATGAGATTGCTTTTCAATTTCAGCTTTGGAGCATATCTAGCATTGGGTACTTGTAATTTATTCCAGGATGGTAATCAGAAGGGGAGGAAGTGGCTTGGCGTTTCATCTTAGTCAATTTCTACTGTTGCAATGTTGCCCATATTGTTTTTGATTCCATGAGTTTTTATTTATTAATTCAGGAGGTGATTTTGGGATGTAGCTATAATTCTGCTTAGATGTTAGCTATTGGTAGTAAGTACGAATGCCGGTCGTTAAGTGGTTGGTATGCATTGGAAGCTTGTTCGCGCTCATTGATTTGTCTGTATCTCATGACCATAATGTATTCCATGAAAATTATAGTTAGTACCAACATTGCTGAGAGGGGTACAGTTGGTTTTTTTCTCAAGGGGGAAGGTAGAGGTGAAATCAGTGGCTGAGAAGATATAAAATTCCAGTGGAATTGTATTACGGTATGCAATGAAAAGTATTCCCTTAGTTAGTGGGAAATAATGAACCGGGATTTACATTTAAGCTGTATTTTTTTGTGCAATCTAAGATTGGCAAATTTTTTTTAGGGTGTTACACTTGTCACTCTAGTCGAATTTATCTTCATGATGGCAGGACTGACAATCATGTTATATATGGTTACAAAACTTGTGATTTGTGTTGAAAACATGCTTGAGTTTTACTGGGTTTAATATTTCAGCATGTTTGAGACGTGCAGGTGCAGAATTTCTTCACATCTGCTGAATCGAAAGCATTTATTAATGCTGCTGAATCTATTGGTTTTGTCCACCAAGGGAGCCTTGGTCCAACGAAAGGTGAAGCTTATAGAGATAACGACCGAGTCTCTGTGAATGATCCTGATCTTGCAGAAAAAATATGGGAGTCTGGATTGCACAAATTGTTTTCTGATATTAAAATTAGAGGAAAGATTGCTGTTGGCTTAAATCCAAATATCAGGTTCTACAGGTTGGTTGAAAATTTTCCATGAGTTTATTCTTTGCTTTTCCTTAATGTAGATGTGGTAAAAATTTATAGGTACTTAGTGTTTAAGGGACTTCACTTAGTGAATGTTATTGATGTTGTGAGTAATCTCTTTAACTGCATGAATATAGTGGGAAATAGGTAGGACTATTTTGGATTCAATCTAAATAGAGATTGGTCACTTTCTCTTTCTCTTTCTCTTATTATTAAGTAAAAAAGACTAGCCAAAACTTTATAGTTCCATCCGCCTTGAAATTTCATATTGCTTTGGATGGTTTGACTTTTTTTAGGTATAAGGTTGGTCAGCGCTTTGGAAGACATATTGATGAAAGCGTAGATCTTGGAGAGGGAAAGCGTACACATTATACTTTGTTAATATACTTAAGTGGTGGTTTTAAATCCAATGCCAAAAATGGCCTGAGCAGCCCATCAGAGCCTTTAGGTGGAGGAGAGACTGTCTTTTATGGTTCAAGGAATGCTGTTGTATCTGAGGTAAATCCTTTTTGGTTCTATCTTTCGTCCCATCTGAGAAAAAAAAAATTGTTTTGGATTTTTTTTCCTGCTCAATTTGCGAGGTATGCATTTTTAATTAATGTTACATAAACTTTGAAGGTCGCTCCTACTGAAGGGATGGCTCTCCTACACATTCATGGGTCTCAATGTATGTTACATGAAGCCCGGAATGTTACTAAAGGTGTTAAGTATGTCTTCCGCTCGGATGTTGCATTTGTGTGATGAGTATAGCCATCTTAGTTTGGTAAGTTGCTCAGTTGAAGGCATATCTCATCTTCTGGCTCTCTCCCTTCTTGATCATCTTTTGTATCATGTTGATTTGCTGCTCAGAGTAAAGCGCAAGTTTTTGACTGAATGATTGCTGTAATCCCTGATAGGTTGTGTGCTAATGAACTCCTTATCTAAAATTCTTTTTAACTTTAGAGTTAAAGTTAGTTGGAAAATATTTTCTTGTCAGGATGTGAGGATTGGTTATGAACTGAATTGGTTGAAGTTTTGAAGGTTATAGTCTTTTGTGCTTGAAACTTCTGGTTCTAGTGGGTTTTTATAATGGAAGGCAGCTGTCAGGATGCGTATAGTGTCTAGGAATTAAATGGTGAAATTTTAAGGCTGAATGGGGGCTGAATTTTGAAAAAGTAGGTTGCCTATGTCTGCTGCAGAGAATGAACGTTTGATGCATTTGTGATGGTTGTAATCTTAGGAAATTTTGAGTCCTTATAAAGTCTTAAATAAGCTTAAGAGAAGGCAGGTTTTTACGAGAAAAGAAGGAAGAATGGTGAGATTAAGTAGTTTGAGCACTGGGAGGGGTAACATAACAGTCATGCATACATAGATGCGGGGAAAGAACTCACCAAGCACCCTTGCCTTAAGTAATACTAATTCTCACATATTTGCTAGTTGATTTCTTTAAGTACAATGAAGCATATATATCAAGGTATGAACTCCTTATTTAAAATGTTTATTTTACTTTAGAGTTAAAGTTAGTTGGAAAATGTTTTCTTCTCAGGATGAGGATGGTTGTGAATTGAATTGGCTGAAGTTTTGAAGGTTATATAGTCTTTTGTGCTTGAAACTTCTGGTTCTAGTGAGTTTTTGTAATGGAAGGCATCAGTCAGGATATGTAGAGTGTCTAGGAATTGAATTGGTGAAATTTTGAGGCTGAATGGGAGCTGAATTTTGAAAAAGTTGGTTGCCTATGGCTGCTGCAGAGAATGAAAGTTTGATGCACTCGTGATGATAGTAATCTTGGGAAATTTTGAGTCCTTATAAGGTCTTAAATAAGCTTAAGAGAAGGCAGGTTTTAACGAGAAAAGAAGTAAGAAAGGCAAGATTAAGTAGTTTGAGCACTGCGAGTAGTAACATGACAGTCATGCATACACATGCAGGCAAGGAACTCACCAAGCACCCTTGCCTTAAGTAATACTAATTCTTTTCTGGTTGATTTCTTCAAGTACAGTGAAGCATATATATCAAAGTATATGGATTGGACAAGGATACTTGATATATAAGGTAAAAAATACATGGCTAACAGAGTAATTTAGAACTTGTGAAAGCACTTGTAAAGCCTTTAACTACCCTAGGGAGATTGGGAGCTTGATATCAGTGTTAAAGGTGAATTTAGGTGGACAATTTAATGGAATTCATTAGTCCTCTGCAGGTAACAATATCCAAAACTCTCTACTTGGTGTCTCAAAGCTATTACCTATTTCAGGCCTGGGATACTTTTGCAGAGTGTTCCTAGGATCATAACTGCCTTTGAATATAATAGCTGCACTTTGTCTTAGACTTCCATCTGGCATTATATATGGTTTAATTATATAATAACTAGTCTATGTGGAGCAAATAAGTCGATAGTTAGTATCAGCTTAGTCGTGGAATGGTTTGCTTGGGTAACTTTTTTCTTATCCCAAGCGCAAAATTATAGATTTGCTTGGTAATAGTATGGAACGCTTTTTGGTTTTAGAAAGTTCCATTGATGATTAATGCATTTAAGAATTTGTTTAATAATTAAGAAACATTTCTCCAAGGATGGTGACTGCTACCTGATGGATACCATAAGAAGATTTGATGCTACCGTGAGTTTGGTAAATAGATCTGACGGCCGTTGTTGTGACTGCTGTTCAAATCTAATGGTCAATTGGTGGTTGTCACTTAGTCAAGGACTGCAGGAGATCAGTTCTGGAGCCCCATCAGCTTCTATCTTTCATTTTCAAAACCATGCATTTAATGTTGGTGTCTGTCATTTTACGTTTAATACCACATATTGGACACATTAGTATTTAGACCAAATACTAAAGATGTTTATGAGAAAAAAAATTTTAAAAAAAATTTTGTATGTTGTTTTGAACAATAACATTAGGAATAAACTACAGTTTTTTTTCTATGGTGATCACATCCAAAAACTTGTTTGAATGACTATTGTCTGAAAAGTTCTATTATGGTGTCATCAAATTGAACTTCACTGCATTACATGACGATGATGTAACATTTTTGTATTGCTTCTCAGGTGAATGCCAATTTTCTACTGTTGTATCAATTGACTAAGCAAATAAGCCAATAGCTAAACTCTGTTTGGCTCTTCTGATGCAAAGATGATTTGACTTTAAAAGGAAGATCATGAATTTATTTTGTGGAAAAGTGTAGCAGAGTAGAGTTGCAATATTCATGACACATATGCTCTCTTCATCTCGTCTTCAATATCCATGCAAGCTCCGTTACCGATTCATCGGCCTCAGAAATTGGGCGCTGCCAATATATGCTAAAAATTTGAGCAGGTGTTTAGTACTGCAGACAGTGACTAGATAAAAGAAAAGGCGGTCGTTTGTGTATTCAGTTTTATCTTTTGATATAACAGCGCTTCATATTAAACCTGTTAAACTGCAATGAGTAGGTTCGCTAGAATTTTGAATATTACATGCTTGTTGTCTCTATTTCTTCATGCTATGCGTTCTTTGGTGGGGCTTGTGATGGAGTAGGGGGTCATAATTAAGGCATCACCGATCAACTTGCTGCACAGTAGGGGTAAACTCTCCTTCTGAAAAAATGTGAGGTTTATGGATTATAATTTGGATTATCTCCTAACGCATTATGATTCGGGAAAATGGGTTTTTAGTTCTTGAAAATTCTGTCCATGTCATGCTTCTATTTCTCAGCTTCCATTTCATGCACACAAGGGATGAATATTTCAATTACTTTGCCGATCAAATTTATTAGATTTCAAAGACCACTCGGTAACGAGATCAGTGTTACATTTATTATAAAGCAGAAGCAAAGCTTAAAGAAATAAAAATCTTAGGCTTAGTCTTTCCGTCTCTCTCAATTTACCAATCCCTCAGTGTCTCCGAGTCTCTTTAATTTACCAATCGGCATTTTAGCCTTACTTCACCCTTTTCAGTCACCCCAACGTTCCCTAGCTTGACCATTGAAGCGGCAAACTCCCGAAAGAAGAAACCTTGATTCTTTGCAAATGCCTCAACAATCCACCTGGTCCTATAATCACTAAGCAGTGATTGATCCGATTCAAAAACGCCCTCTCCTGCCACCAGCCTTCTGTAGTAGTCGTTGTCAAAAGTTGACGACGTCGAGTCCAAGAACTGCCCTGAGTTGCGATCCCTGTTTTGTTTTGGGCATTTATTTCTCAGGTTTTGCGCAAACTCGGCATTCATACTGGGGTCAATGTCATGCACCAAACTGAAGTTACGTAGCCGGGCTTCGAAAGAAGAACAATGTGAAAAGCCAAGGCTGTGACCTCCGGATAAAGCAACCAAATCTTTGACTCCTAAACCTCTCTTGGCAAAGCTTTGAATGAGTTGAGTTACATTGAAGCTTGGCGCTGGTAGGTTGACGGTTTCTGCTGCTTTTGATACCCTTCCATCTTTCCTTCCTTTCAGCACATTCCAGTAGGGACCCCCAGTCTGCAGAAATGGAAAGAAGGTTATGATGATGAATCCAAAGAAGAATGCGAATTCAGTTTCAAATGTCAGTCGAAGTACAGATTCAGCTTTCAATTGCATTCTCGTAAAGAAGCTTATTTAGATCATAGCTAGGAGAAGCTAGAAGGGGAGTTACCATGGCTACAACGTCTCTTGCTGCAATGGCAACTACATCAGCACATGAAACTGCATGTGGACAAGCCATTTCAAGCTTTGCTTTGGCATCATCAATCACGTAAAATGATCGAAGTGAGACGTTAGGAGGGCCGTCTTTCTCTGCTTGGTTCCCTGGCGTCGAGTCGAGCAATACCGAGGCATCACATCCCTAACAGCTCATTAAGAAGGTTAGATTAGATACCCATTTCCATAAGAATGGAAGAAAAGGACAGGAAAGCTCATACCCTTATGAAACAGTCATGGAAGAACATCCTTAGAATTCGAGCGGGAACCTTAGGATCATGCATCGAAGCGTTGTAAACTGTCTCCAAGATTATCTTCTCTGCCTGTGGGCAAGAGTAATCATAATAATGAGCATCGAGCACCGCTTTTGTCAGTGAAACCATAAGCAAGAGTTGGAAACTGATCGTGAAAGAAAGAACTTTTGGTGCACAAGCAGCCATTTTGTTGCCGAGTAAGATGATGAATGAAAAGAGCAAATGGAAATCACAAATGGTGATGAAAGTTTCATGGAAGGGTAGGAGTATATATAGTTAATTTCGGCATAAAAAGAAATGATATCTGCTGATTTTCTAGTACCTTTGATTATACTTCCAAGCAACTCAACGTACGACAAAGTTTAGAAATTTGACCCTGGCTTTCTTCTTCTTTGACACCAAGTATCTCCCACCTAAGCTTTGTATCTACGCACCAACAAAACAATATAGACAATTCCCGTTTTAGAGGCCTAGGTGACAGACACACAACGTTAATCATCTGGAAGTTTCAAACGTGAAGAGTAGGAAAACGCTATTGTGTTGTTGGTGCATGTCTATCGAGTTGGTTAAGCACAACGAGTACAGTTGGTGAAAGATGGGAGTACCTAAACTGTGTACTTCCTTTTGTTAAGAACTAAAAGTTCCACATTTGCAAAAAGAACAAAGGAATTTAAAGCTTTTTGCATTACTTCACAGGCTGTGCAGCCAATCACGCAGGCAAGACTCCGGTGCAATAAGTTGTCACTACGTGCACAAAATAGATAAACTTAAGGATCTGGCATCTCGTAGTTCACCAAAAGAAGGCCTGACAAGAAGGAAGAAAGGAAGAGATTGGATCAATGACTTGGTTAATACATACATTTAGGACATCATTGAAGTGAGAAAGCTCTTTATTTATTGGCTTGATAGCAAAGTGGTTGTTATGTACTCTAATCCGAAATATTTATTATTGCTAATCAAAAATTGTAATTCTAGAAATTTTATCTCTCCATACATTCCTTAAATCTTCCTTACGCATTTCCCATTTTAAAAAAATAAAAAAATAAAAATTGCAGGTAAGCTTCTTCACATCAAATGGGGTCCAGGTGGCCAGCACTTGGAAAAAGACTGCCCTGGAAGGACAGCTTAGCATAACGCGTGTCAGTAAAAGCCAGCCTGCTCTCCACAAAGCACAGCAAGCCTGAGGTGCCAGGTTCGGGACCACCACGCGGTCAAAGTCCCGGTGGGCCCCTATCCTGGGGACACGTGCCCTGCGTGCACCATATCACATGACTACAACTCGTGGCGCACACTGAACCACTCAGCTTCGTCCACGGAGAACCCCACTTCTTCGAGGTCGCGGTCCCACACACTCTCCAAGAAGCTGTGGCGGGGCCCACTTTGCACGTGCATCACGGTGTCACGGGACCTCCTGCTGGACCCCAACCCCAAGGCGGCCTTTGCGGGACCACTAGTTCTTCGTTGACCCACCACGAGTGCCACCTCACACGTGACCAGAAAACAAGAAATACAACCCACCGTTGTCCCGGAAGCTCTCTGTTCCGAAACAGAAAAGAAAGAAAGAAAGAAGAAGGAAGCCAAGGAAGCATAAAAGAAAAAGGCAAAGACAAAAAGGCATTGAATGACTAAAAACTCGATGACGAAAAGAGGTGGAGTAATCTCTCCCGTGTGTCTCTGTTGCATTACACACAAAGTCTAAAACCCCTAAAACTCTGATAAACCCTATACAACCAAAAGTCAGGGGACCTTAGGGCTTCGAACAAGGTGTTTGTGTCTTTCCAGGCCGACCCAATAATTGAAGCTCCTTCTTATCATAGATCTCCAAAGAGAAGTCCCTAAGCGTCTGCGTCGTACTGCCACTCGTAGCAGCCCCACCAATCCTTGCAGAAACACCACCTGTCCCCGAACCCGAAGTCGTACTCGTACTCGAAGCCATAGTAGTAGAAGGAGAGGAAGTTCCGGAAGCGGAGTTGCCAGTGCAAAAAGAATCAGCAGAACCTTGCAGGTGGCCCACTTGAATGCCAGGTTGCATAGCTGACACGAAATTAGATATGGGTCTGGCTTGGACATTAAACATAGGCGCTGCCCCTGCTGGAATCGCCCACAGCTGTGGCTGATTAGGCCCGCTTCCGGCATTCGGAAACATGAAGAAAGGCCCCCCACCGGCACCACCGACAGGCCATATGGGGAGCAGCCCTTGCGACATGGTAGCTGGTGCTATTGGAGCTAGTCCTGCGGACGCGGAAACACGAGGAGAAATATGGCATTCCTCGTCGTCATTCACGTCCATAAAGTCACCACTGGATGCTCTTCTTCGCCGCTTCCTTGGAATGTCTTGTTGGCCGTCAGGGTTCGCAGGAGATGTTGTGGGGATCTTCAGGGTGCCGCCCACGGAGACTGCTATCGCAGGCACGGTGCCACTCCCCGTGGCCTCAATGATAGCCCCCTCCGCTTGTTCCAGAAGCCACTTGATGGTCTCCCCGTCGGACTTGTGGCCAAGCTCCCTCGTCAGCTGGAAGATCCTGGCTGCACAGGGGGCAGGCATCCGGATCCTACGTCCGCGGCCTTCCACCTTCGTGTGGCGGTCCTTGGAGGGTCTCTTTGTGCCAGCTACCGTGGACACCGCCGGCGATACGCGGGCCTGGAGAAGGCTTATTGGGAGCGGCATGCCGTTGGCGTTGGACGACGGGTCATCTGGATGGGTGTCTTCGATGAGCTCTTCTTTTAACGGTGGCTCGGGGTCTGCGAAATTCGGGTCCGGTGGCTCCGCCAGAGGACTCTCTGTGGGACTGCTATCGGGTTCTTGTTGTTGTTCCTTGCTGCTTGGAACATGCCCGTGCTGATGGTCCATAATCAGTTGTTGATCTCCGGGGAAAAGAAAGCGAAACACAAGGGTTTCAAGGATTTTATTTAACAAGGACCCAGAAGATATTCTAGGGAAAACAAACTGTAAAGCGGGAGAGAACAGGAAGAGGAAGAGATTTTGAAGCACTTAAGATCACTTGAAGCATGCGGCTTAAGTTTACTCTATATGATTGGAGAAAGTCGTCGAGAAATCGGAGCAAAGGTGGGTTTTTTCGGTCTTTTCAAAATGTAAAGTAGGGAGGAGGGAGAAAGGACCGGGAAGGAACAAACCCTAGAAAAGAGAGCCAAGCCCCACTTTATCCTAATATCGAAGAGGGACCCTCTCCAAGCCTAATTATTTATGTGGGAAAAAAGAGGATTTAGGGTTTACGGGACTCGCAGGAGATGGTGACACGTAGTTGGTCCTAACTGAGATGTACGACCAATCAAAGAGGCCTAAAGACTAGCGTTATCTGCAGTACAGCCCATGTTGGTCAGTCGCTCCAACGAACCAGAACACCCTTGCTCTGTATCTTGGAGAAGAAAAGTTCAATGTTCTGATGGATCTTGCTTCTGCTTGGAAGCCAAACGTGCAGCATAGATCCATGACGTGTTCTTTTGTTGGGTGTATATAAATATAAAAGAGTATTACATTCAATTTATTTTTTTCTGTTACGAGCAAAATAATGTGTTATACAAGTTAATTGGGAACAAACGGCCTAGAATTAAGAGAATTTAGGTTCAATACTAAATATATATGCGGGTGTATGTGTTTTTTAAAGAAAAGAAAACACAAGTATTAATTGGGAGCAAATGGCCTAGAACTAAGAGGTTTTAGGTTCAATATTGAATATATATATATATACATGGGTATATGTGTTATTAAAAAAAAACAAAAAACAAAAGTATTATGAAAAAATTGTCACACATATGCATGAAAATTGTTTTTATTTTTATTTTTTTTCAAACTCACACACCCGGGGAGAGGGGAGGGATGGGATTCGAACCCCCTGACCGGTGGGACCACCGGTTAGGCTCAGAGAACGCCACTGAGCCAGGGCCCCGCCCCCTTGAAAATTGTCAGTGATCCATTCTGAATATATACACGGGTATAAGTGTTTATAAAAATTTTTTTAAAAAAATATTATGCAAAAGTTGTCACACATATTCCTGAAAATTGTCAATGATCCATTATTCCTTCTGTTTCGGGAAGGAAGTCGTTTTAAGTTCTTTCTTTACTAGGCAAGTCATCCCTTTCTTTTTAGTAGATCAGATAAAGCCTTCTTTTTCGTACGCTAGACAGGTGCTTTTGGTAATTACGGGAGGGGCAGCTAGGCTCACTAATCTCTCTGATCTTTTCTTGTTGCGTGGAAGTATAGTTGGTCACTGCAGTAACCTCTTTCTGTTTCGGTAGTCGGCTCATATAAATCAAGCTGTTTTTGATGGTTCAGCTTGTGATTCACTTTAAGTAAGGCTAAAGCTTAGAAAATCTCTTCCTTCCTGTCTTTTTGTATTCCAATTCAAGAAAAGCAGAAGCTTGACTTCAAGTCCGGGATCAGGGAAAAAGAAAACTGTTCTCTTTCGGGTTCTAGGGTCAGAGAAGGAACTCTAACCGTAGTTACAGGAAGCTTTAAGATCAGGGCAACAGCCGGTAGTTTAAACTTTTTTTTAAGCTCTTTTTAGTTAACTAGAAGGAACTCTAACCGTAGTTAGAGGAAGCTTTAAGGTCAGGGCAACAGCCTGCAGTCGGAACTTTTTTAAGCTTTTTTTAGTCAGCTTAAGAGTAAAGTCCAGCTTTGTATAGAAAGATAGAAGTCCCGTTCCGGTGTAGGTGATGGCAAACTGTAACAAATTAGAACCGAGTGAAGGAATCTCTCTTTATATTGATATTGCTCTGTGTTACAATGTACAATGATAGGTCTTTATATAGACCTATGATGAAACTATACAAGGAAAGGAATAATTAAGGAAATATTATTTACATAACGTCAAATGTCCTAATGTAGCGTTAGAGGAATATTGACATTCCATAACACTCTCCCTCAAGTCGGAGATTTGAACAAATCAAATACTCCGAGCTTGGATAGAAGATGCTAGTGTTGCCTGCTGCAAAGGATCTTAGTGAATAAATCTGCAGGCTGCTCCTTGGTAGATATGTGATCGGTCGAAATTATTCTCTGTTGTAATTTTTCTTTCACATAATGGCAATCAACTTCTATATGTTTTGTCCTCTCATGAAATATCGGATTTATCGCAATTTTTTCTGTTGCTTCATTATCACCAAAAAGTAGAGTTGGCTATCAGAGATAAAAACCAAAATCACGAAGTAGCCCCCTGATCCATACTATCTCACAGGTGGTGATTTGCATGGCTCGATACTCAGCTTTTGCGGAAGACAAAGAGACTGTTGGTTGTTTTTTGGATCGCCAGGATACTAGAGAATTTCCAAGCGTTATACAAAAACCCGTGGTTGATCGGCGTGTCATAGGACAAGTACTATAGTCTGAATCACAATAGGCTCTGAGCTCCAATTTTGACGTTGAGGGAAACATGAGTCCAAGACTTGGGCAACTCTTGAGATATCGAATGACTTTTATAGCTGCCTCCATGTGTGACTGTTTCGGATTATGCATAAATTGACTGAGTAATTGGACTAGAAAGATAATGTTTGGTCTAGTGAGAGTTAGATAAATCAATCTCCCAACTAGACGTTGATAGGTAGAAGGATCTTTGAGCGGCGAATCATGAATCTCTTATTTGGAACTTATATAATATTCAACACTTGTAAATTTTTTGTTATGTTCAATAGGAATTACTGACGATTTAGATCCAGCTAGTCCAGCTTCAGAGATGAGCTCCAAGGTATATTTTCGCTGACTCAAGGAAATGCCATGTGGAGATTGAGCGATCTCAATACCGAGGAAGAATTTTGATTGTCCAAGATCCTTTATGGAGAATGTGGAGTGTAAGTAGGTCTTTAAATCTGATATGGTTGTCTTATTGTTTCCTGTGATCAAAATGTTATCAACATAAATGAGTAGACCCACAAAGGAACTTCCCTGAGTTTTGGTGAATAGAGAGTAATCATGCTAGGATTGCTGAAAGCCATATGCAATTAAGGCTGAAGTAAATTTGGCATTCCACTAGCGAGATGCTTGTTTAAGACTATACAAGGATTTGCGCAATCAACATACAAGTCCCTTTCCCTGATTGCAAAATTCGGGTTGAAGAGCCATATAAACCTCTTCAGAGAGATCACCATGAAGAAAAGCATTCTGGACATCCATCTGGATCAAGGGCCAATGATGCACTGAAGCAAGAATAATGAGAAGCCGAACAGTAACATGCTTAGCAGTGGAGGAAAAAGTATCCTGATAGTTAAAACCTTCACGTTGACTATCACCTTTTGCAACGAGGTGAGCTTTGTAGCGCTCAATAGAACCATCTGCACGGTATTTGACTTTGTAGACCCACTTGCAACCAACATAACGACGACTAGGGGATAAGGGGACCACATCCTAGGTGTGATTGGCCTCAAGAGCATCAAGTTCACTATCCATGGCAGCAACCTAGTAGGGGTCCTTAACAGCTTCATGATAATAAGTGGGTTCTGGGATGGCAGAAATGGAAGCAACAAAATGACGGTACTGGGGATGACATTGGTCCAAATAAATGTAATTGGAAATGGGATAAATGTAAGAGGAGGAGGGCTAAGGTAGGACAAATGTAATCAATGCTCCAAATGGGTGGTTTAGTGGGATGACTAGAATGACAAACAATGGGAGAGGAAGGTGAGGGTTCTAGTGGAGAAGGCGAAGGTGGGGGTGTAGGGACAGATGGGGAAGGACAATCCGTAATATGAGGGGGTGGAGAAGGAGTAGGAGCATGAGAAACGAAAAACGAAGGGTTAGTATTAGATGGTGGTGTATCTGGAGAAGAAGGTTCATCAACAGGTAGGGCAGATGGAGAGTAGGATTCCACAGGAGGTACAATGGGTGTTGAAGGAATGGTCGAGCCTTCAGGGGATGAAGGAGAAACCTGCAAAGCAAAAGGAAAAACATCTTCATGGAAAATGACATCATGATTGATGAAAATTTTTCGGGTAGCAAGATCAAAAAGTTTGTAACCTTTTTGATAGGATGGATATCCGATGAAAACATAAGATGTGGCATGGGGACTAAACTTGTCACGAGGGCCACAGTAATAGCATAACATTGACAAGTGAAAACACAAAGATGATCAAGAAGAGGACGAATATCAAAGAGATGCTCATAAGGGGTGATGCCTCGAAGAGAGGAAGATGGAAGGCGATTAATGAGGTAAGTGGCGATAAAGATGCACTCGCCCCAAAAGGAAGGGGGTAGATGGGCTTGGAAGAGTAAGGCACGAGTGACATCGAGAAGGTGACGATGCTTACGTTTAACCACCCCATTTTGTTGTGGGGTATGAACGCAAAAGCTTCATGGATGATACACGAGAACGGAGGTAAGAAAAACATTCAGAGGAAAAGAATTCAATGCCATTGTTAGAGCGTATGCGTTTGACAGTGGCATTCAATTGAGTATGAGCCATGGACAGGAAAGATTGAATTTTAGAAAAAACTTGGCTTTTAAAATGAAGGAGAAAAGTCCAAGTTTCACGGGAGAAATCATCAACAATATTTAAAAAATAATAGGCACCATCATGGGTAAGCTGGTGATGAGGACCCCAAAGGTCTATATGAACAAGATCGAAAATAGAAGTTGTGGCAGACGTACTGGAAGAAAAAGGAGCACGGGTTTGTTTTCCTAAGGGACAAACATCACAAGAGAAAAAATTCAGGCAAGAAATGATTTTCCCATTAGCAAAATAAGATTTTAATGAAGAATGACCTAAACGTTGATGCCAAAGAAAATATTCATTATTAAAAATTGAGTTACAAGCAGGGGGTTGCTTGAGAGTACAACTAGAATTTAAAATAGAAGACAAATATTCAGAAAAAAAAAAGGAATGAAAATGTTTAGGAATAAAAAAACAAAGAAAATAAAGTCCCCATTCAGCCTTGCCGAGCCCTATCAGTGCCCTAGTCCTATGGTCTTGGAAGACACAAAATTTATTGAAAAACAAAGTCACACAATTGTTATCACGGGTTAGTTTTTGAACATATAAAAGATTGTGGTGAAAATAAGGGTCATATAAAATATGGCGTAAAATTAATTTGGGGCTAGGGCGAAAATGTCCAATATGAGTGACAGGACTACGAGTTTGATCGGGTAAGTGGATAAAAATGGAAAACGCACATGGATAAAATGAATCAAGATAGCGTAAATCACAGGTAATGTGGTCATTAGCCCCCAAATCGATAATCCAATTAGAATTAAGTGAGGCCAAGGAAGAAGAAGTACTTGTGAAGTTGGCACTAGAGTCAGTAGGGCCCACTTGATTGAGCATAGAAATAAGCGTGGCTTGTTGATCAAGTGTCAAAACGAGTCCAGAAGGTCCTCCAAAAACACTTCTAGGGGCTAGAGAAGTATGACCCAATAATCCTGGGCTAGGTGGTGGAAGAAGACCTGAAGGAGGCCCACCATAGGAGCCCGTTGTAAATGATGGATATGAAAAAATAGAAATGTCAGAGGCTGAATTATGAGCTGTGGGCCTAGGCCCATTGGGCCTGCAATGAGAGGACTCGCCGCGATGCTTGGGCTGCTAATTAGGTGGGTACCCAACTAAAAGGAAGCAAGCCTCGCGAACGAGGCTCGCTTTCTTGCAGTGGGTACAAACCTACGTATCATGATAGGGCCCAGAGGAAGCAGCGCTGGTAGGCCGTGCGTGTATGCCCGTAGGAGCAGGCCAGACTTGCGAGGGGCCTGAGGGTCAGATGTGCGAGGGGAGCGTGACCTGCTCCAGCCTTGTGCCTAATTTGACCAGGCTTACTCGTCATCACTGGAGGAGATTCGGAGACCATGAAAGCCAGCGGTGTCACCGGCGGAGGCTCCACTCCCTGGTGAACTTATTGTTTTGACAGAGTGTAAGTGTGTTCCAATGTTGGTAAGGAATCGCGAGATAGAATTTAGGTTTGTAGATTCTAAAACTCCTTGGGGAGCCCCATGAGAAACTTCATCGAGCGTTCTTGTTGCTCATAATCGTGGAGACGATCGTTAATCCTGCAAGAACACAGCCCGCAGTCATAACGGATTGGTGGTTCCTGAGTTTCAAGGCCGCTCCAAAGATCTTTTAAGTGAATGAAGAAGTCAGTTAATGCAGTGGTGATGTAGCCGCTTGAGAGTCGCAGATCAGAAATCGCCTGACGAAGTCCATAACGCTGAGTGCTGGAGACTTTGGCAAAAGAATCAGTGAAGAGATCCCAAATTTCAGAAACAGATTTGGATTGGCAGACAAGGCGTTCCAGGGATTGTACAACGGAGTTGACAAGCCAAGATTTCACAGCAGCGTGCGCCTGATCCCAGCAGGCAATGGCGTTGAGATCGGCGGTCGGTCGGGGAAGATCGCTTGTGAGAAAACCCAGTTTGTTCCTGGAGAGACAAACGGTGTAGATCTGTTCAGCCCAGACCACATAGTTTGATTCACCAATGAGACGATGAGGAACAACAGGACCGGCTTGCAAATCGACCATTGAAAGAAAGTATGGGTCATGAAGAGGGGCGATGGCGGGGATCACAGATGAACCAGGGGTTGATTGAGGTGGGGTGGTGGTGGATTGAGTCGGAGTGGCGGTGGAATTGGCAAGATTTGTAGTGGTTGAAGCCATTGAAACGGTGGAGATTGGTGGTTAGAATCGAAAGAGTGGTAGCTAGGGTTTAGTGGTAGGGCGGTAATTCGAAAAGGGGGCGGGGGTAATTTGGGAAAGTGAAAAAAATGACGGCTAGGGTTAGGGGTTGGGTAAAACGGGAATAAAGGATAAGATAGGGGTATTATCAGGAAAGAAAAAAAAGTAGAGAAAAATGATGAACTTGGAAGAAAAAAAAAGAGGAAAAATAGCGGAAGCGGATTAGACCGAGCTGGCCTTTGATTCCATGTAACAAATTATAATCGAGTGAAGGAATCTCTCTTTTTATTGATACTGCTATGTGTTACAATGTACAATGGTAGGTCTTTATATAGACCTATGATGAAACTACACAAGGAAAGGAATAATTAAGGAAATATTATTTACATAACATCAAATGTCCTAATGTAGCGTTAGAGGAATATTGACATTCCATAACACAAACTCCTCTTACCGATAGTTGAAGGGAAGCTTGTTAGGTTAGCTTGTCCGGTAATAAGAAGTGCAAGAATCCACGAGGCTTTAGGGCTTTTACTTTTAAGAGTAAATGTAGCCTTTCATAAGGAGAAAAATGTTTAAAGCTTAAAAACTCAAAAAACATAAATAGTTTCGAGTATAGGTTAAGCGGTTCATAAAATCAATACTTCCCATCCTATTTGAATTGGCAACTATGAACAATTTAGGGATGAATTAGCAACTACAAGCCTTTTAACTGTGCAACAAGTTGTAAATACATTTATTAGTAGGTTAAAGGCGAGAATATAAGGGGATGTGGAGGCTAAACATCTTGCCATTTTGAAGGAAGCCCTTCATTATGCCTTGATTTATGAGGACCAATTTCTAAAGTTGAGGGGTTTGACAACTTACCTTATTACTCATTGTGTGGGCGGTTAGCTTGTAAAGTGGGGGGAAAGCCTAAAATTTACAAATCATGAATAGAAATCAACAACCAACCCTTAGAAAAAATCATATTTCGATGCAAAGGACCCTATTGCCCACTAGAAAATTTACAGCAACAAAACTGGAAAACAGGAGACAAAAGGGATTGTGTTTCCATTGTAATGATCAGTATGTGCCTAGCCATCAATGTAAAAAGAAATTGTTCATTTGTGAAGTTGTGTATCTAGATGAATGGGGTGATGCCATTGTGGACCCATTTGGAGGAGGTGGCAAAAGGATAGAATTCTATGACACGGATGATTTGATGGGAATATCAACCATGGCTTTGCATGACATTGGATCGGGGAAGCCTAAAACAATGAAGGTAGAGGGCCAAGTTGGATTGTTCCAATGGCATATTCGAGTATTAATTGACTTTGGAATAATTTCGTAAATAAATCACCAGCCTTGTAAGTTGGGCTTTAGATTGACATCACTACAACTTTTAACGTGATGGTAGCTAGTGGGAAGGGGGTGGAGAGTGACGGAGAGTGTAAAGGAGTCAAGGTTAAGTTGCAAAGAATGGGGATGACATTGGACCTGTATGACCTACATTTCGAGGTTGTGGATCTAGTAATGGGGGTACATTGGTTGGAGACCTTGGGGGATATTGTTTGGAATTTTAGCCATAGGATGGAATTTACAATAGAAGATAAGCAAGTTATTTTTCAAGGATGACAACCCAAGGATACTTGGTTGGTTACATGGGTATATTTTATGAAAGAATTGACCAAAAAGGGGTAGTTGTTTGTAGTGTAGTTGGTCAACAAGGAGGAGTAAGAATACCATTTTGTTGAGAAAGAATGGAATTGCTGAGCAAAAGGATATTAAGATTTAGATATGCTATTGGAAGAATTTTGAAATCTTCTAGAAATTCAAGGGACTTCCATCGAAACGTAGTCATGACCATAAGATTATGTTAAAAGGGGTTGGGTAGCCAGTATCAATTAAACTATATTGGTATCCTTATGTCCAAAAAAAAGAAATTAAGGGATTGGTTAAGGGACTTTAGAGGATGGAATAATACAACCCAAACCCTTTTCCCTTACTAGTGCTACTTGTAAAAAGATTGGATAGGTCATGGAGATTTTGAGTGGATTGTAAGGAACTCAATAAAAGATGATGAAGGACAAATTTTCTATACCCATTATTGATGAGTTGTTGGATAAACTAAGGGGAGCTCAATATTTTTCAAAGTTAAATTTACAATTAAGGTATTATCAAGTGAGAATGCGAGAGAAAGGCATTAGGAAAACTACTTTTAGGACTCACTATGGCCACTACAAATTCTCGGTGATGCCTTTTGGAGTAATGAATGGGCCTTTAACTTTTCAATCGTTAATGAATGTGGTTTTCCAAGTGCATTTAAGGAAGATGATTTTAGTCTTCTTCAATGATATTTTGGTATACAACCTAAGTTGGGAGGAGAACCTTTAACATGTAAGGACAATACTAAAGACTTTGAGAAAAAACAAGCTTTGTGTAAATATGTCGAAATGTGAATTTAGGTGAACAAAATTAAAATTTTTTAGACATGTGGTAAGTGCATGTAGGGTGGTAGTTGATCTTGCTAAGGTGGAGGCCATTACTAAATGGCCAATTCCAAAAACAATCAAGGCCCTATAGGGATTCTTAGGAACTACGAGGTACTAGCATAGGTTCATTTAGGAGTATGCTAGAATAGTTGAGCCACTCACTAATTTACTAAAGAAAGACACCTTTGTGTGGGATGATAAGGCATAACAAGCCTTTGAGAGGCTTAAGCAAGCCATAACAATAGCTCATATACTTGGATTACTAAATTTTTATGTGCCCTTCATTCTTAAGTGAGATGCTACTGAAACTAATGTGAGGGCGATCTTATCTTAAGGAAAAAGGCCCATTATGTACTTCAGTAAGGCATTGCATAGAGCTCACTTAAAACTCTTCACTTATAAGCGTCAAATGTTAGCTATCATTATAGTTGTTCAAAAATGGTGACATTACTTGTTGAGGAGCAAGTTCATAATTTGGATGAATCATAAGAGCCATAAGTATTTACAAGATTAGAAAATAGTGATGTCGGCACAACATAAGTGGTTATTAAAGCTAATAAGGTATGATTTTTTTGCAGAGTTCAAGGTAGGAAGAGAGAATGTGGTAGCAAACGAACTATCAAAACAAGAGGAGGAGAATTCAGTAAACTAATGTGAGAAAGGCTTGTGTTTAGTAGTGACATCCTTAATTTCACAGTGGCTAGATGCAATTAAAACATAAATTAGAGGAAATAACAAGGTAGGATAGTTGATCAAAAGGATTAAGGAGAGTGAGGCCATTGTCCCTTGTCCCTTGGAAGTACAAAGATGGAATTATTACTTTTAAAGATAAGATTTTTATTTCACAAGGATTTTCTTTGATTCCTCTTATTGTGAATGAGATTTATAGCAACTCACATGAAACGATAAAGAAGACATTGAAGAGAGTAAGGGTTGTGTTCTATTGGAAAGGGATGAAATTGTTGATTTGAGCAACAAGTTTAGCAATGTATTGTATGCCAAAGGAACAAAAATGAGAATACCTGTCCACTAAGAACATTACAATCCTTTTCCATTCTGAAACAAGTATAGGAGAATATTACCATGGATTTCATTAATGGTCTACTTGTGCTTATGGAAAAATCAGTAATTCTAGTAATCGTTGATTGGTTGTCTAAGTTTGGACATTTTATACCTCTTTCCCATCCTTATGTTGTAGTGAATGTGGCTCAGGCTTTTTTTGAGAACATTTTAAGTTATATGAGATGTGAAGAACGATTGTATGTGACAAGGATCCACTATTTACCATTAACTTTTGGAGGGAGTTATTTCAGCTACAAAATACATGTTTTTAAGTTCTCATTTACTTATCACCCCCAAAATAGACAGCCAAACAAAGGTACTAAACGGAATGCTAAAAATGTACTTATACTGTTTTGCAGGAAAACACCCTAAAGAGTGGGTCAAATGGATCCCATGGGCTTAATGTTGTTATAATACATGTCGACATAGTGCTACCTTACATACCCCCTATGAGATTGTATATGGATGAACTCCTCTTTCTTTACTATCTTATGTAATAGGGATGGCCAAGGTGGCTTCTATGGAGTAATTATTGGAAGAAAGGGATGCAATGTTGTAAAAGATCAAGTGAAAGTTATATGTTGTGTAGGATCAGATGAATAGACTATATGATTAGAAACGAAAAGAAGTTGAGTTTCAAATTGGAGATCATGTTTATGTTAAGCTCCCGATGTATTGTCAGACCTCAATCTCACAATGCATGGACCAAAAGCTTAAATCCAAGTTTCAAGGGTTGTATCAAATTTGCAAGCAAATTGGTAAAGTGACTTATGAGTTGATTCTTCCAGTAAAGCCTCAAGTTCATCTAGTATTTTATGTCTCAGGTTGAAAAGATTTGTAGGAGAACTAAAGTTTGTGCATAACATGGATTCTGAAGAATTCCAAGATGCATTGGAGCACTTGGAGGAGGTGGATCAACCATAAGTTATGTTAGAGTGATGTTGTCATGCTAAGAACTTTGAGCTATTAATTATTGGAAGGGAAAAACACATGCAAGTGCAACTTGGGTGGAAGAACAAGATTTCAAGCTTTGTTTTCTAGATTTTCAACCTTAACAAGGTTGTTGCTAAGGGAGGGGGGTGGGAAGGGGGAATGTTATAGGCTTTTGTTTTACTTAGTCGAGTTGCCTTTTGTTTTACTTAGCTAGTTGTAATGTTAACTGGACCTTGGACTATAGATTGGGCCATACATGTATTAACCCAATTGTTGTATGTATTTCGTTGTTGGGGAAGGAATGAGAAGGTAGAACATTCTAAGTTCAATTATTGCTTTTACGGAGATTGGCAATAAAGGTTCCGAGAGGGAGATCCATCCTAAAGGGCCAACCACAAGGACACAAGCAATTATTTTAATAGCTTTATTAGTGGAGAATCCCCCTGACTCCCATCATTATGTAACAGGTTGGATATGGTTTAGCCTAAACAGATGGCATGGTGGTCGGATTTGGACTTTGAGAGGGAGACGATCCTGGCCTCATTAGAGGGAAACCAACACCTTCGGCCTCATTGGAAGGAGACCTGACACCTCTGGTCTCATTCGAGGGAGACACCACCTCCATGTAAGAAAACTTCCCCAGTTCCATTCATCCAAAAAGTTTCCTACAATTACATCATTCTCCACATTTAACCTTTTTACTTGGGCTTTGAGCTTAATACTAACTTGGGCTTGACCACTTCTAAGGTCTAAAGACAGGCCTGTAACACACTACCACACGTTACTTAACATTGACCCAATCATGGCATCACAGTATTTTACAAGATCTCATTACACAAAGTCACCAATCTGCCTTCAACCAACTTGGATATGCTACCACTCACCGCCACACTGCACCTTTCTCTAACAACATTCTCTCACATGAATGGCCTTCTTGAAAAGTTTAGTTACATTGGCCCAACGATTTTATGACAGACCCCATACTCCTATTCTTTCCCATCACAAGGATGGGGTTTTACCCAGTCAACACTATTAAAAGATGAAATTTCAGTTGACAAATCTGTCAACATGGCCATGTCAGTAATGCCATGTTTCATGAGCATCTCATTTTCATTAAAACACGTGGATGCACATGTCAAACGAGTAAGCCATGTGAGCCCTAACCAACACGTTCCTCAAACAGCTTTGTTCTCACGAAAATCATCAAAAATCATCAAAAAGTGCAGAAAAAAACCTAGCCGGAATCCCATTACTGGAGAGGTTAATGGGATATGCAATTATGGTCAACATATTCGAAATATCATGCATATCTTCATCAAACCGAAGATGGAAAACTTTCTCACCAACTCATCAAGAATTCAAGCAAGGTTCCAAAACATTCCCGGACTTCAACGGATTCTAAATCAGCTTATATGGAATGATTTTCTAGTCTTTATTTCAGTTGCACAATTTTTGGTTTCTGATTGTATTTCTATTTGCCTATAAATAAATACAAGCCACATTGTAATGGTTAATTCATTCAATTTTACGAAATCAATTTTAGGGTTCTATGTGTTCTTTGTGTTCTTGGGTTTTTCCATTTAAAAAATCCTTCGATTTCTTGTCTTCCCTTGCTTAATTAACACAAACTAGTGGTAATAATAATAATGACAATGGAAATTCATCTCAAGGAACAAATTGGAGTCATCCAAACATGCTGATCAACAAGCAATTAGGAGCAAAATAAGTTATTGTTTGTCAAATATGCGGAAAGAAAGAGCATTATGCCTTTAAGTGCTAGAGATGCTTTGATGATGCATTTCAAGCAAAGGAAATATACAAGCTCTAGTTATTATGAATTTGACATAGAAAGGCAAAAATGCATGGGTGGTTGATTTTATTGCAACTACTCATGTCGTCGACACAATCACTAAGTTGGACAATGTTGAGCTTTATTGTGGAACTGATGTCATTTAGTAGGAAATGGAGAAAGAATTCCCATAATGTATGTCAGCTTTGCAAGTCTAAGTGACGGTCAAGTACCTTTAAACTCAGTTCTTATGGGCCCTTCTATTTCAAAATATCTACTACCTATTCCAAAATTAACAGATAATTTTTCTTGTATTGTAAAGTTTGACTTTCATATTGAGGCTACATGAGAGTTCTAGAGGAGCATTTGCCACAAGTTAGGCAACAAAAATGTGGAGATTACGAAAGTTACTTTACAGGGTTATCACCATAATGTTCAACTAATAGACGTTGCTACACTTTGTTACCCTTAAGTCAAATGGGATATATTTTTGCCAATTTGATGTTTTTTAGGTTAAATTTTTGTTAAATGAATATTTAGTTGTTAGTGCTGCTAAAATGAACGTTTAAGATGAAAATCCCCTACTTTTGCTTCGTCCTTTCAACTGACATGTGTCAGTTAACTGGCCTATGGTATCCATATGTGAGTACCCATGTCTTTGATCTTGTTCTCCTTTGATACGAGTGTTTTTATTATTTGAAACTGAAAGCTTCGTGTATCGTTTCAGTGAAGTTAGAGGCAATAATCTGACTGGTACAATCTTAGATGCCATTGGCAACTATACAAGCTCTGAAATCCTGTATGTTTTTCCTTTGGAATATTTTATTTGCTTCCCTATATCACTCAACTGTATTATTGCTCTTTTATATCTGTGATTTTCATTATTCTTGTTAATGCTTTCAGGCATATATATCATACAATCAGATCAGTTATTCACTCTCCTAATGATCAATTTAAAGGACAAAAAAAGAAAAGAAAAAGTGATTAAAAGTTGTCTATCTATTATGTGCCTTAGAAGCTGAGCTTGAAACAAGGCCTTCGACAAAAAATTCTTTCTGAAACAAAATTTGGTCATAATTTTTTTTATTTTTCGCATTTCGTTAGTAAACCTTGATCAAAAGTTATTATGCTGGGGAATTAATCTACACAAGAAGTCTTACATTATGTTTGAGTATACTTGTTAAAAAAATGCATTCTTATTTTACAATTGATTTAAAAATCTTAGAATTATTTTTATATGAAATTTAAGCAATATAAAACTTTTGTTACACTGTTTTAATATTTTTTAATGTATTAAAGAAGCTTTTTTTGCAATAATCATCTTTGAATATCATATTGAATGATGTGACATTGAAATGAAACTCAAGAACCATTAGGTTCAAGACTCTTGTGTTCTCTCTTACTCAATTCCATCCTTCTAGAACCCGTTCTAATTTTCGGAAACAGAACGAACTATTTTGTTCGTAGTTTTAGCTCTTTCAATTGGTTCAGCGTGGTCCTTTAAATTCTCATCAATGGCAGGGATGCCTTAAGGGTCTTCTCAGAAATGCCTATAAAAGATAGGGCACCAGATTATGTCGTCTATGTAGGTGTGTTGAGCACTTGTAGTCACGCTCGTCTTGTTAACAAGGGATTCCATCAGTTTAGAAAGACGGTGAAAATTGAGCATGGGATTAAACCAACAGTCCATCATTATTGTTGTCTGGTGGACCTCACTGGGCAAAGCAAATTGCTCAATGAAGCCTTTGAGTTCATCAATTCAATGCCCATTAAGCCAAATGATGCTGTATGGCGAAGCCTTCTTAGCTCCTGTTTGGTTCATCAGAACTTGGAGCTTAGAGAGATTGCAGCAAAGAACCTTTTCCAATTCGAGTCTCTTAATCCTAGATTTTATATAATGCTATCCAACATGTAATGACAGTTGAAGTTTGAAGACTATTCCCCGAATACATCACAGGTATTAATGGGCAGAGATTGAAAGCTCACAGCCAGAATCTACCTACAGTTTTTATACTGTTACATCTCAGGAGTCTCCCATAAGGATAGTTAGAAATGCCAGGATGTGCAATGATTGTTATACGTAACACCAAATATGTTTCAGTGATTTATGAATGAGAGATCATTGTAAGAGAACATTCTCGATTCCACCATTTCAGAAATGGAACTTGCAGCTACTACGGTGATTTCTGGTGAAATTGACTAAGTTTTGTCCTTGCCTAATTGATTCATGGGGAACATCTGTGTTTTTATCACCATCTTGAATGTATTTCTCTAGAAATATAGATCTTTGGCAGGAGAAGTACACCATTAAAGGAGAGGAAATTGAGTAAACCAAGCTTTTGAAAATGGCTTTCATGGCTACTATCATTCAATCATAGAAACTGGAAACTTAAAGTTGCCACAAAAAATGTGATGGCAAAGAACACTCTTTGGACATTCTACTGGAAAAGTAACTTTGTAGAACTAATTCTGCCGTTGAATAAAGGTCAACATTCTTCCAGTTTACAGGAGTGGGCTTATTAGATATGAGCAGATGAAACTGCTACTGTGGTTCTAGTGGTCCACAGATCACCACTTTCTATAGCAACACCAGGGGGATCTTCTCTGACTAACAGCGCCAAAACATTGACTGAACTCCACATTTTAGTGTCGTTGCTGCCACAATCCCCTAAGGTTACGACAAAGATAGCATCAAAAACACCTGCTCCAGGAACTCCTACTAGCAAAACTCCTTCCATGTTAACTGGAGCGTCCAAAAGCTGCATTTGTGTTTCAAGTTCAATCTGCAAATTCAGAAAGGTAGTCACTAGTTGAACCAGATTGCAATGAACTAGAGTTTTTTTTTAATAAAAAATAAAAAATAAAAAAGGGACAAAGCCCCCAAAACTTTATTAATAAAACACAACTAAAAAAGGCAAGGCTTAAATCTTTCCCGTACACCAGAAGCCTCCTGTAGGGTGGGAAAAAGAAATACAAGGCACAAACTGCAACACCTAGGTTATGCAACACCTATGCTTCCCAAAACAAAAGCTGCTCATAATCCCTATACAAAAGATGTGGTAATGTCGGGATCTAAAGGAGCCCGCACTAGTGGGAGCCCCGGGGCCCGATGCAGGTGGAGTTGGAAGCGGGCATAGAGGAGTGAACTGCAATACTGATTCATCAGATAAGCTTGGTGGAGTAAATGGACTGACAATGGGGTAATGCCCTAACGAAAAAGGCTCCTCTTTCACCAAAATAAAATTGGACAACATCGGTGAACCAATCATTTTTTCATCGTGCGGATTGATCTCCTTCTTCCGTGATGGTTGAGCTTCTTCTCCGTCACCAGAAATGACTTTCCCACCATCTTCATCAACGTAGCTCAGGGCCAGGAAGGCATAATGCACTTAAGGGTGCATCATAAAAATCCGTGAAGGACTTACAGCAACCTTAGGTGGATTTTTTTTTTTTTTTTAAACACACGGGAGGGATAGGAGTAGCAAACTCCAAACCTGGTGGAATCGCAAATTAAGACTCCTTGACTCTTTGCCATTAAGGTATCCATTATTGTAAAAAAAAATTTAAATTGCAATTTATGAAAAATTTATGAGGCAAAATATAGGTGAACCTATGTTCTCTATATGCATAAAGTGACTACTAACTACGAGCTGTTGAATGCTCATAATTCGTTTGTCAAGATTAATTTTAGTAAGTGTTCAATCAAACGTTTTACCAAGATTGTAATCTCAAATCAACTGAGTTCATTAGCAATTATATGGAATTTTTAGATACATATTAAGATCATAGTAATTATTCTTTATTGTTTCAAATTACAAGATTGTAATCTTTGCTTGAAGTTTCACAATATTTTTGGGCCCCAAATCTTACAATTCTGAAAATTCTCCTTAAACTAGTAGCAAATATGTTGCAACAATACGAACTCCCCATTTTACCAAAACTATTGAAGTCTGATACTCATTTTTCTTTTGGAATTATTAACCTGGATCTGCGTAATTGATGTTAATTAAAGTAGAACAACTAACGAGGGTAAAGCAAAAACCAAACTCCAACTTCATGATTCTTATTGAAGGGAACATAGAAAAAACAAAAAGCACTTCAAAATCGGGAACTACTTTGAAAGTGTCAATCTTTGGCTTGAATCTTATATGCAAAACCACTATTTTGGTCCTTGAATTGCCTGTCATAGTTTAAAATTGTCATCAAATCATCAATTATGTTGATCAAATCCCTTTTGTTGTGAATGTCTTTCAATGTTAATCGTGACTTGCTTGAACATCCACAGCCTGATGGAAAATTGCTAATGCGACTAATGTCATTATACACTTGTCCTCATAAATGCAGGAATAAGAGCAAAGAAAAATTCTTTCAGTATCCTTATTAGTCCAAACAATAAAAATACCATTATTCTTAGGCTTCTCAGAATTTTTTTTTTTTTTGAGTCACCAAAATGCAACTTGAAACTAAAGCAGCTATGGTAACACTTAAGTTTTTTCATATGCCATATAAAATGTTTGTTTTTATTAAGGTGGAGAATACAAATAACTGGAATGACATATGGTCTGACATGACGAGAAAAGAACCTATGGAACACCGGCATATGATATCTGATCACAAGCATAGCATCTCTGGCTGCGGACACCGCTTCAACAATCACTTTTTTTGTTGGATCAGAAGCTTCCTCTGGCCATTGTTGAAAATTTGCAAGTGAAGAATCAAAACTAGAAATATTAAAAATAAGAAAAAGAGTAGAAAAGTGAAAAATACTAAATTTACAGGTTATATAAACTAGATAATCTCAACAACACGCACATGGTTCTCCAAATTGTACGATTTCTGAAGTTCACAGTTTGAAAATGGAGCTCATAAACAAGCAAAAACCTGGTCTAGAACATAGTTTTATGTGCCTAAATCTTATTTAAAGTACCACATTTTTTTTTTCCACAATGAGACGTGGATAGCTTATGGTAATAGACTCGGGATAAATCACTTGCTCCTCCCTGCTCTCACCGACGGGAAAACTAGAAGTCCAAAAGAAAACCCAAAAAGACGATAAGTACCACGACCAAATCTAAAATCAAAAAAATCAACCAATCAAATAGCAAGCAACAACCTGAAATTTCATCATGACAACTGTATAACTTGTTATAATTTCTGAATGAATGTCTTAAAATAACTTGTTATAATTTCTTAATCTTGTGGCCCAGCAAATGAAATATTGCATTTTTACTCAGCCCAACCCAGCCCATAACAGCATAAAAGGCTTTGCCTTAATTACGGTAAAAGTGTTGATTGTTATTGCTAAATTACCCTCGGAACTTCCCTCTTTGTTGAAAAGAAGCCCACCGCCGACTTGGCTTTAACATTTTCAGACGTAAATTAATCCTGAGAGGATTTCGTCGTGGTTCCGTATGAAGGGAACTTGGTCGGTAGGTTAATTCTATCCGGCTGATCTGGGCTTGCACTTTCCATATTGACCCCGACCGCTTGCCTTTCCAAACCTTTCGTCAGTTTGCATGAGCGAGAGAGTCACAGAGAGGTAAGTTCTCTGTTCCTCTATTTTATATGTTTGAAATTTAGGGTTCCTTTTTTTTTTTTTTTTGGGAGATTGAATGAATGAAACGCGAGTTAAAGATTCTTTTGGTTTGTGTCGATCTGAGCCTTATTTTCTTGTATGTTGGGCTTTTGAAATTTTCTTGCTTTAGAAGGTCTAATGGGATTTTATCGGATTATTGGAGTTCGGCTTGTTAGATTTTTTTCAGAGGTCCGCTCTGGTTTTATATACGTTTGGTTTTTGGTTGCCTAGAATGTTTTTCTAGATCTAGTGTTCGCTATATTCTATTTAATTTGAGGATTCTAAGAGCTGAATTGGGAGTTTCCTTTAAGTTTTTTAAAACTCAATTCGTTTGAATTATCGTTCATTCTTCCCTTTTCCTTTTCTTGATAAACAAGCAAAAAATGTTCTAATGCAAAGACTTGTAAAACCCATGAGTTGGTAGACCGAAGTAGGGATGGTTTTAATTCTGGTTTTTTGCCAACACAGTTGGCCCGTACGAAACAAACTGCTCGTAGGTTGACTAGAGGAAAGGCTCCCGGAAAGCAACTCGCTACCAAGGTTTGTGCTATTATCCTAACTCCTCTCTCTCTCGCGGTTAGATTCATGATTAAAATGTTATTTCTTCGTTCGTTATCTAGACAATACCGTTTATTTTCTATACACCATATGATCAAGTGCAGAACTTAAAATCCATTCTCTTAGATAATGTGATTGGTTGTAGAATTACACCTAATAGTAGACCAACTTTCACACTTCAAATTCTTGTTTGGATTGGTTCCAATTAGTGTGTTTTACCATCTAGGTTCGACCAAACTTGTAGGTGAAATCACATCAACCATACTTAATGGGTTTACTCTGTAGTCATCAACGTCCTCTTGGTGTGTTAGCCCAAAATTGTGGTGAAGTCGTTAGCTATGCTTGTCTTCAAAAAGCACTTCAAAAGATGTCATTTGTAGGGTGGTGCAGTAATTGGTGTTGTACTGCATCTCAGCAAGTGCTAACCGGTAATGTTACTTCCTAGGCCTCTTAATCTAAATTACATTTAGATATAGTGGAGGGTCAAATAGAGAGATTTTAATTTTTGAGAAACTCAGCAATTCTTCTTCTAAGGTTTGGGCGGAAAAGGCCTACTGGCAGAAATTCTTCTTTGACACTCGAAAATTTGTCATTCAAGAATGTCCTTTTTATGAGACATACGAGGACATTGATGGGGTCCCTTTGCCTGTCACCGCTGTTGTACCCTGTAATGTTATTTTGGCAACCAAGGTGATAGCTTTAGCCACCCCCATTACTCTCAAGTGTGTGCGGAAGCCACTGTTTGGATTGCTAAAATTGGCCGCCTATCACATAGGAATTCTCACATGAATCAATGTCAATAAAATCTTTACCTTAAATCCAATAAGAACAGGATATTTTTACGTATATAGACCAAAATAGTGATTTTTTTTCTTAGTGAATCTGTTTGTATACTTTTGTATCCAGCAACTGATTCTCTATTCCTCTGGGTTTATTTGCAGGCTCGGAGCTTCTAAGCTTTATTGGGTTTTTGTTACAAATAGCGTGTTATCATGGCAGCACTAAAGGAGCTTCTTCCGCCTGCGAAATCAACCACAACTACATATTATGACCACTCCAATGACCCGTGGTTCAAGCAGAGATTCAGTTCCTCTGAAGCGGAAAAATCCACTGTTGTCAAGCACAATATTGTGCCTCCTTACCTAAAGCGTGCAGGTTTTGTTCCCCGAAAGGTAGAGGATTTTGGGGATGGGGGTGCATTTCCAGAGATTCACGTTGCTCAATACCCTCTTGGCATGGGTAGAGACAGGTCATCAAAGCCTGGATCAAAGATTCTTCCTGTGACTGTTGATGCTCAAGGCAACGTTGCCTATGATGCAATTGTGAAGCAGAACGAGAATGTTAAGAAGATAGTTTACTCACAGCATAAAGATCTTATACCAAAGGTCCTGAAGAATGATAGTGGAGAGGCAGAAGCTGATGAAGAGATTGAGAAAGAGATTGAAGAGACAACACAAGAGACAAAAGCTGCCCTTGAAAAGATTGTGAATGTGAGGTTAAGTGCAGCGCAGCCAAAAAATGTTCCAAAACAGTCCACTGAAACAAAATTTATCAAATATAAGCCATCACAGCAATCGGCAGCATTCAACTCTGGTGCCAAGGAAAGGATAATCAGTATGATGCAGATGCCTGTGGATCCACTTGAACCACCTAAGTTCAAGCATAAGCGAGTTCCAAAGGCTTCTGGGTCCCCACCTGTGCCAGTGATGCATTCTCCTCCTCGGCCTGTGACCGTGAAGGATCAACAAGATTGGAAGATCCCACCTTGTATTTCAAATTGGAAGAACCCTAAAGGTTATACGATACCCCTTGATAAGCGTCTGGCAGCTGATGGTAGAGGCCTTCAAGATGTTCAGATCAATGACAATTTTGCAAAGCTTTCTGAATCTCTGTATGTTGCTGAGCAGAAGGCTCGAGAAGCTGTTGCCATGAGATCAAAGGTTCAAAAAGAGATGATGATGAAGGAGAAGGAAAGGAAAGAGCAGGAACTGAGGACACTTGCTGAAAAAGCTCGTGCTGAGAGAACTGGTGTGGCACCCCCAGCTGCTATTCCAGTCCCTTCTGAGAAGAGAGCCATGGATAGTGCTGATATGAGGGTTGATTATGAGCTCCCAAGGGACAAAGAGAAGGATTTCCCAAAGGAGAGTAGGGAGGAAAGGGAAGAACGACTGCGGCGTGAGAAAATTCGGGAGGAACGACGCCGAGAGAGAGAGAGGGAAAGGAGGTTGGAGGCCAAAGATGCTGCAATGGGAAAGAAGAGCAAGATCACTAGAGATAGAGATCGTGATATCAGTGAGAAAGTTGCTCTTGGCATGGCCTCTACTGGGGCAGGAAGAGGAGGAGAGGTTATGTACGACCAGAGACTGTTCAACCAGGATAAAGGGATGGACTCTGGATTTGCTACTGATGACCAGTACAATGTATATGACAAGGGATTGTTTACTGCACAGCCAACACTTTCGACCCTTTACAGGCCAAAGAAAGATGTCGATGCTGAGATGTATGGAGGTGCAGATGAGCAGTTGGAGAATATCATGAAGACTGATCGCTTCAAACCTGACAAGGGCTTTACAGGTTTTGAGGTGCAGATGAGCAGTTGGAGAATATCATGAAGACTGATCGCTTCAAACCTGACAAGGGCTTTACAGGTGCCGCTGAAAAAGCAGGTTCGAGAGATGGGCCATTGGAGTTTGAGAAAGTGGCTGAGGAGGCTGATCCATTTGGACTGGATCAGTTCTTGACAGAGGTGAAGAAGGGCAAGAAAGCCCTCGAGAAAGTCGGTACGGGAGGGACAATGAAAGCAAGCGCTGGGTCTTCAATGAGAGATGGCTATGAAGGAGGAGGTTCCAGTAGGACTCGCATTGGGTTTGAAAGAGGACGTTGAGAAGCTTTTCATTTTATTTTGTGTTTTTTCCATCTTTCTCCCTTTCTTGGTCTCGTGGTAAAACTAGTGGATCGCATGAGAATGTGTATTTTCTGTACACTGATGTACTATTTTCCTTTAATAGATGCAAATAAGCGTACATTCTTGTTTACATTGTTTAGCATCGAGATAAAATTGAGTTAAGATACGTTTAATGTCAGATTTACTGCACAAGAGATCTACCTATCAAACATGGGTCGGTCCTCACATGTCATAGACCAAATCATCACACAAATTTCCGAACATTTAGAATAGGATATTCAAATATCCATGTGAAAGTTTTTGATGTTTAAATTCAGATCAATTGAAACATATATGAAAAATATTGAATATTTTTACTCAAGGTATTTGATATTTGATATTTGAATTCAAGTCAATTCAAACTGGCATTAAAAAAATAATAAAATATTTCTTAACAAGATATTTGATATCTTAATTAAAATCAATTTAAACTTATCTATAAATATTTATGGTTTGGGATTCATTAAAGTTCAATTTTCCTAACCGTTTCCCCAGGGTAGAAAATTATATTTCAATTATTTATTTGAATGAAAACGGAACAGAGTTGGAATATGTTTTCCCTATCTTACATTTCAGTTTGATAGGTAGCAAATTAAAGCGTACTTTTACTTTTATTTTCTTTTTTCTTTTTTCTTTTTTAAAAAGATTTGGACGCAAGAAGGCCTTGGCAATCGTTGCCTGGCTAGTGGGGATTTTGCTTTAGTATGGTGAATTACGGTAAACGGAGAGAGAAAGAGAGCGCCGGATTTGACTGTTACTGCAATTGGTCATCAAATGTGTTCGTGGTTAATCGTACGTTAACGGCTGAGGTTGCTTGGAGAAAAAGAAATGAGGGTCTTTTTTTTTCACCCCTCCCCATGTAAGTAGAACCAGACACCAAATCGAGAATCTTATAATTAATAAATAATAAAGTTTTAAATTACAAAGTAATTTATTATTTTTTATTCCTTACTTCTTATTAATTAAAATTAGATATTAACTTAATATAACTGAATTTTGAATTTTTAACATGATTAGCTCTTAATCTAGGTTTTGGACACCTAATCCAGTACGACTAGGTTTTAGATTCCTTACCTAATTAGGTTCTTTATGTAGAGGAAATAAACTATAAAACCTAATCGTAAGTATTCCAAATGGAAGAACATCTTGTTTAGAGAAAGGAAGAGAAAGGAGAGAGAGAGAGGGGCAAAACAAAGTGGCAATAATGTTGTTTTTTGTAAAGAACATACTATATACTCTTCTTTTAAAGAATGCTTTGAACTTTTTTATAAAGAACTTTAAATTAGTGTAAGTTAAAAAACCAACCAGTTTGTGGGAAAGATTTTGGTAATTATGCAATAAGAGTATAAAAAAAAATTGAACAAAAATTTTTACCTTAATTTGAAATGAGTTATTTAGTTTTAAGTTCTTAAGTCCTTTATTCAGCATCTTTTCTTAAATTATTACCTTTTAATTCTCATCATATTTTAACACTTTGTAGTGAAAATTATCTTATTAAAAATCTCTCACTAGCCTCGCATGTCCAGACCTAGCTTCCTAACAATAAATAATAAATAATAAGAGAGAGAGAGTTCATTATAATTCTCAAATGATAATTTATAATTGATGTAAATTTAGTGACAAACTTTTTTTCTTTTTTAATTTTAACAAGGAAGAGGAGGAGAAAGGACTCAAACCCATGATGACAAGCTTGAGTGAGGTCAACTTAAGGTTAGTATTTAGTAGTCATTTTAGGATGAATATATATATAGTGAATTTAATATTTGGTAGTTGTCTATTCAAAAGTAACTTTATTGGAGTATTGAAATATCTAATCCCACATTGGATAAGGGGACAGAAGAGCCTGACCTTATAAGCTTCTGCTGATAATTCACTATTACACATTTCTATGTTTTAGTTAAGCCCTTCAGCTGCGTAGCCATTCGTAATGGCTTAATTTGATTAAAAAAATGGAAATGGAACCAAAGCGAATCCCACATTACAGTCAGGGTTGGAGGTGGTTGGCTCCACAAAAGCTGAACCACTTCACACACTTGGCTGGGGTTTCTCGTGAGAGTTCCAGGTCTAGAAATATTTTCTGCTTAGATGTTAGTTATCGGGAGAAGAACGAATGTCGGTCGTGAAGTGGTTGGAATGCATTGGAAGCTTGTTCGCGCTCATTGATTTGTCTAAAGAAATAAAGGCATTTCATGAGCGTAAAGCATTCCATGAAAATTGTACTTAGTACCAACATTGCTGAAAGGGATGCAGTTGATTTTTTTCTTTTGGGGGAGGTAGGGGTGAAATCAGTGGCTGAGAAGTAATAAAATTCCAGTGGAATTGTATAACGGTTTGCAATGAAAAGTATTCCCTTAGTTAGTGAGAAATAATGAACCAAGATTTACATTTAAGCTGTATTATCTTTATGCAATCTAGGTTTGGCAAAAATTTTTGGGAGATGACTTGTGTTTATACTTGTCACTCTATTTGAATTTATCTTCATGATGACAGGACTGACTGTCATGTTATCTATGGTTACAAAACTTGTGATTTGTGTTGAAAACAGGTTTGAGTTTTACTGGTTTCAACCTTCCATTATGTTTGAGACGTGCAGGTGCAGAATTTCTTCATATCTGCCGAATCGAAAGCATTTATTAATGCTGCTGAGTCTATTGGTTTTGGCCACCAGGGGAGCCTTGGTACAACGAAAGGTGAAGCTTACAGAGATAATGACCGAATCTCTGCGAATGATCCTGGTCTTGCAGAAAAATTATGGGAGTCTGGATTGCACAAACTGTCTTCTGATATTAAAATTCGAGGAAAGATTTCCGTTGGCTTAAATCCAAATATCAGGTACTACAGGTTGGTTGAAAATTTTCTATAAGTTTATTCTTTGCTTTTCCCGAATGTAGATGAGATAAAAATTCATAGGTAGTTAGTGTTTGAGGATCTCATTTAGTGAATGTTATTGATACGTTGTGAGTAATCTCTTTAACTGCATGAATATAGTGGGAAATAGGAAGGATTATTTTGGATTCCATCTAAATAGAGGATTTCTCACTTTCTCTTATAATTTTATTAAGGAAAAAAGACGAGCCAAAACTTTATAGATCCATCCGCCTTGAAATTTCATATTGTTTTGGATGGTTTGACTTTTTAGGTATAAGACTGGTCAGCGCTTTGGAAGACATATTGATGAAAGCGTACCCTTTATACTTTGTTAATATGCTTAAGTGGTGGTTTTAAATCCAATGCCAAAAATGGCCTGAGCAGCCCATCAGAGCCTTTAGGTGGAGGAGAGGCTGTCTTTTATGGTTCAAGGAATGCTGTTATAGCTGAGGTAAATCCTTTTTTAGTTCTATCTTTCATTCCATTTAAAAAAAAATAAAGCTTTTTTAGTTTCTTTTGTTCTGATCAATCTGTGAGGTATGCATTGTCAATTAATGTTACATAAACTTTGAAGGTGGCTCCTACTGAAGGGATGACTGTCCTACACATACATGGGTCTCAGTGTATGTTACCTGAAGCACGGAATGTTACTAAAGGTGTTAAGTATGTCTTCCGTTCGGATGTTGCATTTGCCTGATGAGTATAGCCATCTTAGTTTAAGCGGGCTTGGTAAGTTTCTCAGTTGAAGGCCATATCTCATCTTCTGCCTCTCTCTCTTCTTGATCATTTTTTGTAGCATGTCTCTTTACCCTTGATTTGGTGCTTAGAATAAAGATTAAGTTTTTGACTAAATGATATGCTGTAATCCTTGATAGCTTGTGTGCTAATGAACTCCTTTTCTAAAATGCTTTTTAACTTTAGAGTTAAAGTTAGTTGGAAAATATTTTCTTGTCAAGATGTGAGGATTGGTTATGAATTGAATTGGTTGAAGTTTTGAAGGTTATAGTCTTTTGTGCTTGAAACTTCTGGCTCTAATGGGTTTTTATAATGGAAGGCAGTTGTCAGGATTTGTAGTGTCTAGGAATTAAATGGTGAAATTTTGAGACTAAATGGGGGCTGAATTTTGAAAAAGTAGGTTGCCTATGTCTGTGGTAGAGAATGAAAGTTTGATGCATTTGTGATGATGGTAATCTTAGGAAATTTTGGGTCCTTATAAAATCTTAAATAAGCTTAAGAGAAGGCAAGTTTTTATGAGAAAAGAAGAAAGAAAGGTGAGATTAAGTAGTTTGAGCACTGTGAAGGGTAACATGACAGTCATGCATACACACATGTGGGGAAAGTACTCACCAAGCACCCTTGCCTTAAGTAATACTAATTCTCACATATTTGCTAGTTGATTTCTTCAAGTACAATGAAGCTTATATATCAAGGTATGTGGATTGGACTGGGATACTTGATATAGAATGTAAAAAATACATGTCTAACAGACTAACTTAGAACTTGAGAAAACTCTTGTAAAGCCTTTAACTACCTTAGGGAGATTGGGGGCTTGATATTAGTGTTAAAGGTGAATTTAGGTGGACGATTTAATGGAACTTCATTAGTCCTCTGCACGCAACAATATCTAGAACTCTTTACTTGTTGTCTCAAAGCTATTGCCTGTTTCGGGCCTGGGATACTTTTGCAGAGTTCTCCCAGGATCATAACCGCCTTTGAATATAATAGCTGCATTTGGTCCTAGTTTTCCACCTGGTTTAATTATATAATAACTAGTCTATGTGGAGCAAATAAGTCGTCAATTATTATCAGCTTAGTCGTGGAATGGTTTGCTTGGGTAAGTTTTTTCATATCCCAAGCACAAAATTGTAGATTTACTTCGTAATATTATGAAACACTTTTTTGGTTTTAGAAAGTTCCATGTGGTGATTAGTGCACTTAAAAATGTTTGATAATTAAGAAACATTTCTCCAAGTATGTTGACTGCCACCCGTTGTCTTTAAGTGATGGATGCTATAAGAAGATTTGATGCTACCATGAGTTTGATAAAGAGGTCTGATGGACGTTGTTGTGACTTTTGTTCAAATCTAATGGTCAATTGGTGGTTGTCACTTAGTCAAGGACCGCGCGAGATCAGTTGTAGGGCACATCTGTTTCTATCTTTCGATTTCAAAACCATGCATCTAATGTTCTGTCTTTTTACTTTTAGTACCACATATTGGACATATTAGTATTTAGACCAAATACTAAACATATTTAAGAGAGGATTTAAAAAAGAAAAAAAGAAAAAGAAAAAGAATAAAATATGTGTTTGTTGTTTTGAACAATAATATTAGGAATAAAAACTAAAAGTTGTTTCTATGATCTGAAAAGTTCCATTACAGTGTCATCAAATTGAACTTCACCGCATTACATGATGATGATGTAATTTTTTGTGTCGCTTCTCAGGTGAATGCCAATTTTCTACTGTTGTATCAGTTGATTGAGTAAATAAGCCAACAGCTAAACTCGTGTGGCTCTTCTGGTGGAAAGATGATTTGACTTTTAAAGGAAGATCATGAATTTATTGTGCGGAAAAAAGTGTAGCATAGTAGAGTTGCAATATTCATGACACATACGCTCTCTTCGTCTCGTTATTTACATGCAAAATTCAGTTTTGTCATCAATATACATGCAAGCTTCGTTACCAATTCATTGGCCTCGGAATTTAAGGGTTGCTATTATGCTAAAAACTTTGAGCAGGTTTTTAGTGCTGCAGACAGTGACTAAATAAAAGAAAAGGCAGTCGTTTGTGTATACAGTTTTATCTTTTGATATAACAACGGTTCATATTAAACCTGTTAAACTGCAATAAGTAAGGTTCGCTAGAATTTTGAATGTTAGAAGCTTGTTGTCTGTATTTCTTTATGCTACACGTTCTTTCGTGGGGCTTGTGATGGAGTAGTGGGTCATCATAATTAAGGCATCACCTATCTTCTTGCAGTAAACTAGGGATAAACGCTCCTTTTGGAAACATGTAAGGTTCTTGGGTAATATTTTGGATTAATTCCCAACACATTCATGATTCGGGAAAATGGGTTTTTAGTTCTTGAAAATTCTGTCCATGCCCACAAAGACCACACCTCTGGGGTCTGGGTACCATTCTTCTATGAGCTCTTCTTTTAACGGTGGCTTAGGTTCTGGGAAGTCGGGTCCGGTGGCTCCGCGGGAGGCTCTCTTGGGGACTGCTATCGGGTTCCTGTTATTGTTCCTTGCTGCTTGTAATATGCGCGTGCTGATGGTCCGTTCCCAGTTGTTGATCTCCGGGGAGAAGAAAGCGAAACACGGTTCCAAGGATTTTGTTTGACAAGGACCCAGAAGATATTCTAGGGAAAACAAACTGTAAAGCGGGAGAGAAGAGGAGAGAGGAAGAGATTTTGAAGCACTTGAGATTAGTTGAAGCAGACGACTTAAGATTACTTTAGATGATTGAAGAGAGTCGTCAAGAAATCGGAACAAAGTTGGGTTTTTTTTGGATCTGTTAAAAATGTAAAGTAGGTAGGAGGGAGAAAGAACCGGGAAGGAACAAAGTCTAGAAAAGAGAACCAAGCCCCACTTTATCGTAATGTGTAGGGACCCTCTCCAAGCCTAATTATTTATTAGGGAAAAAAGAGGATTTAGGGTTTACGGGACTTGGCGGAGATGGTGACACGTAGTGGGTCCTAATTCAGATGGACGACCAATCGTAGAGGCCTAAAGACTAGCGTTATTTGCAAGACAGCCTATCTTGGAGATGAAAAATTCAATGTTCCGAAGGATCTTGTTTCTGCTTGGAAGCCAGACGTGCAGCTGACATCACTACGTGTTCTTTTGTTGGGTATATAAAAAGGAAAAAAAAGTAGGAAAAAAAAGGTATTATACTCATTTTATTGTTTTCTATTACAAGCAAAATACAAGTTAACCTGAATAAAGGGGTTAGAACTAGGAAGGTTTAGGTTCAATGTTGGGTAGACTCATCGGTTGGAGATTTGACCCAATTTACCACTGTGCTAAAAGAGTTCGCTTGTTATTAAAACGCTAGAAGGAGAGCATGAACCTTCGACCTTGTGGTTAACAGCCACATAAATAAAGGACATGGAAGGAATCACGTCATAAGGGTGTTTTGATATCATAATTGAATTAGGTTATGGGTCCTTTCAGTTGAATCGGAAAGTCTTCTTCCCACCACGTGGGTTTTTGAAAATTAAACAAAAGGAAAAATCAAATACTCAAATCTTCCTCACCTACAATTTATTATAACTATGACCGACAATAAAACAAACCCCACCAATGACCGGCAAGAAAAAATTGGACAAGCATACCAAATCGAAAACGAGTAACAAAACACCAACCAAAAAAAAAAAAGGAAAAAAAGAAAACCAAACCTTCTGCCAATCCAGTTTATACAAGCAATCTTCAGATTAACTGAAAAAAAAAAAAAAAGTTTCTCCCAATGCAGTTTATGCAAGTAATTTCCAGACCAACAAAAAAAAAAAACAAATGTATACCAAAGTTTCTCCCAATGTAGTTTTATGCAAGCAATTTCCAAACCAATTGAACAAAAATTCCAAATGTTCGATCAGCACACTAGTTCAGTGATAGTCCTTTGTAGTCATAAAACTTGATCAGCATCATTATAATTCCCTTGTTGTCGTGAAACTTGATCTAGTAGAACAAGGCTTTCTACATATTTATCCTAATAAAAAGAATCTTCTACACACTTAATGTGAAGATCTCTTTTATTTTTGTTAATAAGATTGTATGAAAATATCCTTTTATCACCATATATCATAACTTTATTCTTTTTTTCAAAGCTAATCACCTTCTTCATATCAAATTCCTCACCAATCTCAATATCAAAAATCACATCAATCTCATTATCAAATCCCCCATAAATCTCAATATAAAATAGTTTGATACTAGATTTTTCATTTCCATACTCCTTCATCACCCAAACAGAGTAACACTCCTTTTGCCACCATCATCTAGATGGGACAAGTGCAAGATGTTCACCAACCATTGAAACTACCATGTTCACACATTTATCTTGTAAAATCTTTGGCGGAGCACTTTCATGAAAAACTTCATCCTCCATATTAAATGACAAGATTACATTTCAAACAAAGCAGGGTGTTACACAGGATCTACTAACTAGTGGAGTGCTTCATTGAAGTAAACTAAGAAGTATTGGCAACTTATGACATCGGAGGTAACCAAAATCATAATAGAGTGCCATGTGCTAGTTCTTAGCATGTAAACTTCAACCACCATGAGAACACCTAAGAAAGCCCTAAACAAATATGCAAGCCTCACTAGTTTGTAATCATTTATCTTGACATCATAACCAAATCCCAAAGAATGACTAAGTGAGCGAGGATATTTCACTAGTGTCAGGAAGTGGAAGTAATATGGATTTGTTAATAAAAGGGTTCCAAACAACATATGACTCATGACTAAAAGGAGAACCACTATTGGTGAGACAAACTAGGTTGCTGCATGAACATAGTTAGGCTATCACGGAGTGTGAACAATGCAACTCTGTGAAATTTGACCGGTAAGTGAAGAAACCTCTTTAGGCTTCTAATTCTCCAGTGATAGGGAGTAAAAGGTTTTGTATGTCAATGAAATGGTTCGAGGCAGGGAAGATAAACTTTAAATGGTTAAAGAAATAGTTTTCAAGGAATGGATCATCAAAAGAATGAAGTGTGAAATGCACTTTATTGGAGTGGAGGTTGAAATGGTAGAAGAGAAGTGAAGGCAGGTATTGGGGGTTGGAAAAAGAGCATTTGAGGTGGGTGGCAATGAACTAGAGGCTACTGATAAGAGAGTGCCATGTCTTGGAAACACATATGAATCTTATCAATGGCTTCATTGGTAGTCTTAACATGACTTCTGAGATTAACTCTATTGGGAGCTTGCTTGCCATTGTCTTCTTCAGTAGTATTGATGTAAAGGAAAAAACCTGTAGAAGAAAGTAGAATGAGTTTTCTAAGTAAGAATGTGTTTTCAAAGTCTTTGTGTAAGGGGCTCTCATGCTTATCGTGGGAGTTTTAATAGTTTTTATCATGATGTCATACATTGAAAAACTATGAGTTCCCATTACCCAAAAGGAAAATTAATTTTCTCCATGCAACACTTTTGTCTTAGTGAGTATGCTACACTAGGTATCTCCATGGCAACAAGCTTTGGGCCAATTCCTTTAAAGATCAACTTACTAGGCCAAGACTAAGTTACTTGTAAGAATCCTTAGACCACTTGTCTTATAGACGTTGGTTGTATTCTTTTTCTTTAAAAGCTAAGCTAGAGGATTTTTACAGGTAACTAGATGAAAACAAATTGGTTACGTAGATTCAACAGAACTTAAGGGTTAAAGCAACTGTTTGAATTACAAATCTAGTTGTAATATCTTTATGTTACTTGGTATTTGTAATGAATTGGTTAGGTAGACTCCATTGGAACTTGGGGAGTTAGAGTAGCCTTTTGAATTGCAAATCTTGTTGTTATATTTTATGTCACTTGGTCTTTGTAATCCTTGAAGTTGTTAATGCTTGTCATGCTATGCCTTGAAGGACCCATTTCTTAAAACATCAACTCTTATTCTACATTGATCAATTGTATGAAATATTATTGGTTAAATGTTTGATCAATATACTCGATCAGTGATGCTCCCATGCAATCATGAAACTTCATGGGCATCTTCATAATTCACCTGTTGTCGTGAAACTTGTGTTGAAAAAAAATTGAGCTCAAACAAGCTCCAAATGCCAAGATCAATTAGTTTATCTTGGGACTTGAAACTTAACTTAAAATGTACATGCTTTTGGCTCCATTTTTAGCTGTTAATGATTGGAATCTTCTCTTTTATCACTCTCATGAAAACACTAGCTTGATAAGATAACAATTTTTATTGAAGATCAAAGAGAAACGAAAGAAAGGAACAGGTGCTTCACGGGCTTTTTTTTAAAAGTTTAGTTAGTTATCCTTTTTGGTCATGTGTGTTGTTTTTATAAACATGAGTGTTTAGATATTATTTTACTCATTTTTTAATTTTTTTCTTAATGAGTTTGAACTATAATTTCAAACTCAGCACTTTTTAATTCACCAAAATATATGATCTTTATTGAATGCAGAACTTTAGTGGGTATGTTAAGAGCTAAACGAGGGATCTAGCCATTTACTAATGTGTTGCCCATATAGTCCTCTTTATTACAATTTTATATGGTAAATATTAGCTTACACTAGCCAATTCCATATTTAACAATTAAGGATCCAAATGCTCAACTAAATGGACTACACAAATCATTAATTTAAAAAAAAGTTTGGCAACTGCATAATTTCCATTGATATAAGCCCATTTTAATATCAATTATTGCTAATAGTCCAACAACTTGATCTAGTAGAATAAGGCTTTCTACACCTCAAAAGTAAATATCTCTTATGTCTTAGCTAATAAAATCATATGAGAATAGCTTTTTATCCCTAGTTATTATAACTTCATTCTTTTTTCCAAAGCCAAACACCCTCTCCAATTTCTCATAACTCTCAATGTCAAATAGATTGATCCAAGATTTTTCATTTCCATACTTTTCCATCACCCACATGAAATGACATTCCTCTTCCCACCTTTGCCTACATGGGACAAGTGCAAGACACCCATTAAGCATCGAAATTGTAAAGTTCACCTTTTTATCTTGTAAAATCTTTGGTAAGGAAATTTCATGAAAAACTTCATCCTCCATATTTAATGACAAAATCACATTTTCAAACAAAGCAAGCTATTGAGTATGTGCTAACTAATGGATTATCCTTTTTACAAACATGAGTTTTCGTTTAGATATTATTTTACTCATTTTTCAAATTTTCTTTTAATGAGTTTAAACTATAATTTCAAACTCAGCACTTTTTAATTCACCATAATAAATGATCTTCACTAAATGTAGAACTTTAGTGTGTATGTTAAGAGCTAAATGAGGGATATAGCCATTTACTAAATGTGTTGCCCATATAGTCTTTCTTATTACAATTCTATATGGTAAACACTAGGCTACACTAACTAGCTCTATATTTAACAATTAAGGATCTAAACGTCTCAACTAAATGGACCATAAAAATCATTAATTCAAAACCAAGTTTGGTAACTACATAATTTCTATTGATATAAGCCCACTTTAATAACAACTATTACAAATAGTCCAACAACTTGATCTAGTAGAACAAGGCTTTCTACACCCCAAAAGTAAATATCTCTTATCTTTTATCTGATAAAATCATATGAGAATAGCTTTTCATCCCTAATTATTATAACTTCATTCTTTTTTCTCAAGTCAATTACCATCTCCAATATCTTATAGCTCTCAATGTCAATTCCAAGATTTTTCATTTCCATACTCTTCCATCACCTAGACGAAATGACATTCCTCTTCCCACCTTTGCCTACACGGGACAAGTGCAAGACACCCATCAAGCACCGAAATTGTAAAGTTCACCTCTTCATCTTGTAAAATCTTTGGCAGAGAAATTTCATGAAAAACTTCATCCTCCATATTTAATGACAAAATCACATTTTCAAACAAAGCAAGCTATTAAGTATGTGCTAACTAATGGATTATCCTTTTTACAAACATGAGTTTTTGTTTAGATATTATTTTACTTATTTTTTAATTTTTCCCATAATGAGTTTGAACTATAATTTCAAATTCAGCACTTTTTAATTCACCATAATATATGATCTTCATTGAATGCAGAACTTTAGTATGTATGTTAAGAGCTAAACGAGGGATATGACCATTTACTAAATGTGTTGCCCATATAGTCTTTCTTATTATAATTCTATATGGTAAATACTAGCCCACACTAGCCAGTCCTATATTTAACAATTAAGGTTCCAAACATCTCAACTAAATGGACCATAAAAATCATTAATTCAAAAACAAGTTTGGCAACTCTATAATTTCCATTGATATAAGCTCACTTTAATATCAACTAATGCAAATAGTCCAACAACTTGATCTAGTAGAACAAGGCTTTCTACACCCCAAAAGTAAATATCTCTTATCTTTTATATGATAAAATCATATGAGAATAGCTTTTTATCCCCAGTTATTATAACTTCATTCTTTTTTCCAAAGCCAATCACCCTCTCCAATTTCTCATAGCTCTCAATGTCAAATAGATTGATCTAAGATTTTTCATTTTCATACTCTTCCATCACCCACATGAAATGACATTCCTTTTCCCACCTTTGCCTACATGGGACAAGTGCAAGACACCCATCAAGCATCAAAATTGTAAAGTTCACTTATTTATCTTGTAAAATCTTTGGTAGAGAAATTTCATGAAAAGCTTCATCCTCCATATTTAATGAAAAAATCACATTTTGAAACAAAGCAAGCTATTGAGTATGTGCTAACTAATGGATTGCCCATTTTACAAACATGAGTTTTCGTTTAGATATTATTTTACTCATTTTCCAATTTTTCCTTTAATGAGTTTGAACTATAATTTCAAACTCAGCACTTTATGATCTTTACTGAATGCAAAACTTTAGTGTATATGTTAAGAGCTAAACGGGAGATCTAGCCATTTACTAAATGTGTTGCCCATATAATCTTTTTTATTACAATTATATATGGTAAACACTAGACCACACTAGCCAGCCCCATATTTAACAATTAAGGATCCAAACGTCTTAACTAAATGGACCATAAAAATCAATAATTCATAAACAAGTTTGGCAACTCTATAATTTCCATTGACATAAGCCCACTTTAATAAAGACTATTGCAAATAGTCCAACGACTTGATCTAGTAGAACAAGGCTTTCTACACCCCAAAAGTAAATACCTCTTATCTTTTAGTTGATAAAATCATATGAGAATAGCTTTTCATCCCTAATTATCAAAACTTCATTCTTTTTTCCAAAGTCAATCACCTTCTCCAATCTTTCATAGCTCTCAATGTCAAATAGATTGATTTAAGATTTTTCATTTCCATACTCTTCCATCACTCACACGAAATGAGATTCCTTTTCCCACCTTTGCCTACAAGGGACAAATGCAAGACACCCATCAAGCACTGAAATTGTAAAGTTCACCTTTTTATCTTGTAAAATCTTTGACAGAGAAATTTCATGAAAAGCTTCATCCTCCATATTTAATAACAAAATCACATTTTGAAACAAAGTAAGCTATTGAGTATGTGCTATATGTGCTAATTAATGGATGGCCTTTTTTACAAATATGAGTTTTCGTTTAGATATTATTTTAATCATTTTTCAATTTTTTCCTTAATGAGTTTGAACTATAATTTCAAACTCAACACTTTTTAATTCACCATAATATATGATCTTCACTGAATACAAAACTTTAGTATGTATTTTAAGAGCTAAACGAGGGATCTAGCCATTTACTAAATGTGTTGCCCATATAGTCCTTCTTATTACAATTCTATATGGTAAACATTAGCCCATACTAGCTAGTCCCATATTTAACAATTAAGGATCCAAACGTCTCAACTAAATGGACCATAAAAATCGTTAATTCAAAAAAAAGTTACGCAACTCTATAATTTTCATTGATATAAGCCCATTTTAATAACGACTATTGCAAATAGTTCAAGAACTTGATCTAGTAGAACAAGACTTTCTACACCCCAAAAGTAAATATCTCTTATGTCTTAGCTAATAAAATCATATGAGAATAGCTTTTTATCCCTAGTTATCAGAACTTCATTCTTTTTTCCAAAGCCAATCACCTTCTCCAATCTTTCATAGCTTTCAATGTCAAATAGATTGATCCAAGATTTTTCATTTCCATACTTTTCCATCAGCCACACAAAATGACATTCTTTTTCCTACCTTTGCCTACACGGGACAAGTGCAAGATACCCATCAAGCACCGAAATTGTAAAGTTCATCTCTTTATCTTGTAAAATCTTTGGTAGAGAAATTTCATAAAAAGCTTCATCCTCCATATTTAATGACAAAATCACATTTTGAAACAAAGCAAGCTATTTAGTATGTGCTAACTAATGGATTACCTTTTTTACAAACATGAGTTTCGTTTAGATGTTATTTTAATCATTTTTCAATTTTTCCCATAATGAGTTTGAACTATAATTTCAAACTCAACACTTTTTAATTCACCATAATATATGATCTTTATTGAATGCAGAACTTTATTATGTATGTTAAGTACTAAATGAAGGATCTATTCATTTACTAAATGTGTTGTCCATATAGTCCTCATTAGTATAATTTTATATGGTAAATGCTAGCCCACACTAGCCAATCTCATATTTAACAATTAAGGATCCTAACGTCTCAACTAAATGGACCACAAAAATCATTAATTCAAAAACAAGTTTGGTAACTCTATAATTTCCATTGATATAAGCCCACTTTAATAATGACTATTGCAAATAGTCTAATGACTTGATCTAGTAGAACAAAGCTTTCTACACCCCAAAAATAAATATATCTTATTTTTTAGCTGATAAAATCATATGAGAATAGCTTTTTATCCCTAGTTATCAAAACTTCATTCTTTTTTCCAAGGTCAATCACCCTATCCAATCTCTCATAGCTCTCAATGTCAAATAGATTAATCTAAGATTTTTCATTTCCATACTTTTCCATCACCCATATGAAATGACATTCCTCTTCCCACCTTTGCCTATACAAGACAAGTGCAAGACACCCATTAAGCACCGAAATTGTCATGTTTATCTCTTTATCTTGTAAAATCTTTGATAGAGAAATTTCATGAAAAATTCATCCTCCATATTTAGTAACAAAATCACAATTTGAAACAAAGTAAGCTATTGAGTATGTGCTAATGAGTGGATTGCTCTTTTTATAAACATGAGTATTTGTTTAGATATTATTTTGCTCATTTTCTAATTTTTCCCTTAATGAGTTTGAATTGTAATTTCAAACTCAACACTTTTTAATTTACCATAATATATGATGTTTACTGAATGTAGAACTTTAGTGTGTATGTTAAAAGCTAAACGAGGGATCTAGCCATTTACTAAATGTATTGTCCATATAATCCTCCTTATTCCAATTCAATATGGTAAGAATCCAAATGTCTCAACTAAATGGACAAAAAAAAATCATTGATTCAAAAATAAGTTTGGCAACTCCATAATTCCCATTGATATAAGCCCACTTCAATAAGGAATATTGCAAATAGTCCAATGACTTGATCTAATAGAGCAAGGCTTTCTACATATGTATCTAAGTAAAAAGAATCTCCTGCACCGTAAATATAAAGATCTCTTATATCTTGGTTGATAAAATCATATGAGAATAGCTTTTCATCCCCAGTTATCAGAACTTTATTCTTTTTTCCAAAGCCAATCACCCTCTCCAATCTCTCATCGCCCTCAATATCAAATAGATTAATCCAAGATTTTTCATTTCTATACTCTATCACCCACATGGAAGGATACTCCTTTTCCCACCTTTGCTTATACGGGACAAGTGCAAGATGCCCATCAAGCAACAAAATTGTCATGTTCAGCTTTTTATCTTTTAAAATCTTTGGTAAAGCAATTTCATGAAAAGTTTCATCCTCTATATTGAATGACAAAATCACATTTTGAAACTAATGTGTTTTGTGATAGGTAATGGAGTGAACTTTGGATTATAAAAAGATTGGCAACGAACAACAACAAAAATTTTGGAAATTTAAAAGTACTGGAAAGGTAAAGACTAGAAAAAAAAATTACTGAAACGTAAAGATAGTGCAATAATGAAACGATTGGAATGCAAAAGGCTGAAAAATAAGAACATGAAATTAAAAGGAAAAGTTGAAAAAAATGAAATTCTTTCTAACCACAAAAGGTTCTTCTCCAAAAGTTCTCGAAAAAATTCTACTTACAACTGAAATAACACTCTCTTTAAATAAACAACTAAACCTAATTTTAGAAGGATAAGTAATCCTTAAAACCTAATCTTAGTAGGATCCAGGATCCCTAAAATTAAGGAAATTAAAATCCAATCAAATCAAGATCCCAACAAATTACAAATATGATCTTAACAAATCAACGATCTCAACAAATAAGGAAATCCTAGGTAATTAAGAACCTTGACAATTTAAAAAAATCTAAAACAACAGTTAAGGAGTCCTAAATATATCAAAATTCCTAGAGAATCTTTCGGATGCCCTGCAAGTTTAGGCTTCTTAGACCCAAACATATAATTGCTAGGACACTCAACATATGGGTTGGCATAGTTACTCCCACATCAAAAACAAAGCATGATGTTGAGTATGTGCTAACCAATGGACTGCCCCGTTTAAATAAACTGTGAAGTACTAGAACTAGAGCACATAGGAAGGAATTGGAATCATAACAGAGTGCCATGCGCTGGGTCTTAGTGTGTAAACTTTAACCATAGTGAGAACACCTATGAAAGCAACATACGACTACTCAAGCTTCACCAATTTGTAATTGTCCAGATTGGCATCACAACCAAATCCCAGAGAATGACTAACAAAGTGAGGATGTATCACGGGAATGTCAGGGAGTGGAACTAATATAGATTTGTTAATAGAAGGATTCCAAATAACATATGACTTACAATTATAAGGAGAACCATTATCAGCAAGACAAACTAGGATGTTAGATAAACCAACTACGACCAAAGATCCATTGTCGCGATAGTGTGGATAATAAAACTTTGTGAACTTTGATGAAATATGTGAAGAAACTTCCTTGGAATTCTATTTCTTCATCAACAATCTACGCAAATATTATCTAGATGTTCAGTGAAATGGTTTACAACAAGGCAGATAGAATTTAGATGCATGATGAAATGGTCCTCAACAAATGAATTATCAGAAGAATGAAGCATAAAACATGTTTTATTGAAGCGAAGGTCGAAATGGGAGAAAAGAAGTGAAGGCAGGTATTGGGCATTGGAAAGAGAGCGATTGAGGTGGGTGGTGATGAACTCGCGATTGCTAATATGAAAGTGCCACATCTTGGAAAGGCATTTAAATCTTATCAATGGCTTCACCAATAGTCTTGACAGGACTTCTAAGATTAACTCTATTGGGAGCTTGCTTGCCATCTTCTTCTTCGGCAGTCTCAACACAAAGGAAAAAAATGTAGGAGAAAGTAGAATGAGTTTTCTAAGTGAGAATGGGTTTGTAGAGTGAGAATGGGTTTTCAAAGTCCTTGTGTAAGGGGCTCCCATGCTTATTGTGGGAGTTCTAATAGTTTTTATCGTGATGTCAAAAATTGAAAAATTGTGAGTGATAACTCTATTTTTATAGAGTTATTTTACCTATTTTAGGCAATAAATAACTTTAATAATTGTGAGAAAACATTTGAACTCCTCTTTATTTACTTAAATTTATCTTGTTTATGTAGCACAAGAAGGCAAGGAGAAAAGAGATGAACATGGAGAGCTTGATGCTTATTGTGTGGTAAAATCGTAATATCAGGATCAAGAGAGTCAAGATGGGCTTGGGCTTTGAATGATTGTTATTAGATTTTATTGTTATTGGGTTTTCTAAATAATTAGAAAACCTAATCATATTAGGAGTTCAAAGCCTAATTAAATTAGGAGTTCAAAATCCAATTGTTTTAGATCTCTAAGACCCAATTCTACTAGGATAAAAGTAGGTCTAAACCTAAACCCTATTTAAGAAAAGAGAAGAGGCAAAAGAAGGGAGAGGAGGAAATTGAGTACAACTCAAGAAAGAGGCCAAGAATTCAAGATTTTCTTGAAGAGAAGACAAAAAGGGTGATAGACTTCTTGTTCTTGGATTCAAGATGCCTTCTTTATTCCCTATTATTATTCTTCCTCATTATTTCTTTATGCTTTAGTTTATTTTTGTTAGAGCTACGATGTAACTTAATTATAATGGTATGAATCTTATGATTATTATGTTTTGCAAGATATTTTATTTATGTGAGTTATATATTATTATGCTTAATGCTTTTAAGTGATTGGCCACCACTTGAATGATTTAATGTGCATGTTTGAGACTGAGAGGTAATAATATGCAATTGCTTCTTATAATATATAACCATGAATTAAATATGGATAGACATATACCATGTTGTTTGTGTGGCTTTTGGTGATAAGATAATTGAAAGATTTATTGTAAACTGGGAATGTTCATAGATCCTAATGCATTTGGTTTGTTTCAATTCACATATAGAAATATAGTGAATTAATGAACTAAGTAGGTTTGCTATACCTAGACATAGGATAGTAAATAAATTAGGAAGTTCCGCCATCACATAGATATTATCCCTCTTGCAAGCATACATAATCTACATTAGTACCTCATAGTTATGGTGAAATCGGACACTCTAACATATTTTGTGTATTTAGTTTTATTAAATTTAGTTGATTAGTTTATTCTCTATCAATTTGGATTTGTTAGATAAATTCTAGGAGTTGTTCACCGTTAGTAATTAGTTGGCATAGTAATCACCAATCTCTATGGGACGATACTTTCCTTATCATTATATTACTTGTTCGACATATTCACTTGCATTTAAAATTCACCGAACAATGAGTTCCCATGCCTCAAAGGGAAAATTAACTTTCTCTATGTAGAGTTTTTGTCTTAACTAGTATGCTACACTAGGTATCTCCATGGCAACAAGCTTATTGGGCCAATTCCTCCAAAGATTGGCTTACTAGGCCAAGACTAAGCTACTTGCAAGAATCCTCGTACCACTTGTCTTATAAATGTCGATTGTATTCTTTTTTATTTTATTTTACTTTATTTAAAGCTAAGCTAGATGATTTTTATGCGCAGTTAGATGGCAACAAATTGGTTGCACAGATTTCGATAGAATTGAAGGGTTAAAGTGGCCGTTTGAATTGTAAATCTAGTTGCAATATCTTTATGGCGCATGGTCTTTGTAACGAATTGGTAGGGTAGACTTTGTCGGAGCTTAGGGAGTTAGAGCAGCTGTTTGAATTGTAAATCTTGTTGTAATATTTTATGTCACTTGGTCTTTATAACCCTTGAATTTTTTTAATGTTTGTCATGCTATGCCTCTGGAATCTTGCCAACAACATGCTTGAAGAACTCATTCCCCAAAACATCAACTCTTGCGTTGCATTGAATTAATGGTATGAAATATTATTGGTTATGATTTATCACCCCTTTTATGATTTTATGCATGTTAAATTCTTATGCATATGATATTTGTGCTTGTATATGATATTCTTATGCATTTAAAGCTTTTGCATGGAATAAAATATTAAAGTCAGAAGGAAATTGCAATATCAAATGCCAAAGTTTAAAGGATGATATAGTTTAAACATCCTTAACCATAAAGAGAGAAGTTTTACCTATGATAGATGATTAAAGCAAAATCACAGGGCCTTTCGTTAGTAGAATACATTTTTTTTTCTTTTTTGCAAACATCAAACAAGGATAATTACAATCCTTATTAGTTAATTAGAAACATATAAGAAAATATGATAACCTTCTATGGATGCTTTCCATTGTACTTTCTTATAATTCATTTGGTAGAAAACAATACCCCTATCTTTAATGAATAAACTTCCTTGCACAAAATCCAAATAGAAGCAAGAAAAGTAAAAGGGTAGCTCTCAGAATTTCTTTGTTTGGTGAGTACCTCTCGTATACTTTGACATAACAGTACCTACCATATAAGCAACACTACCCTTCAGAGAAACATGTTTTTTAGCAAATCATCAACTAATTTACAACACCCAAATAGGTGAACATGACCTCAACTAAAAGCCCAATTACCATCTTTGACATTCATAAACAATCTCGTTTGTAACTTCCTTTGTCCTCAATAATGTCCTCTAATGAGACAACTACTAAAAAACTGGGCAAGGAGACCTATTAGGAAAATGGACATTGGACAATAAAGATAGTTAATATAGAAATATTACCCCACAAGGCACTTCAATAATCAATGGTACCTTTTACAGTTTTTGGTTTTAAAAATTATTTGCCCAAATTTTCCAATCACTGCTACAAAAATTTGCATTCTCAATGGTATTTGTAACTAAAAATGTCTCATCAATGCCAGGAAAGGTTAAAAAAATTTCTATTTCAGTTCTAGAATTCTAAAAATTAAATTAGTTTCATATAATGACTTTTAGTGTGGATAACATGGAAAGGAGTTTCAATATGGTCTATCTTTGACATCAACAATCATTATATGATTTTTATAACATCATCAGAAGATACAACCAGTAGGTGGTTTGGAACTTTGGAAAGGACTCAAAACACCTAAAACCCATAGGTTGGTGCTAATATACTTTATTTGTTAGCTTACATGTTTAAAATCTTATATATCATATTGTCGGTATGGCTTGAAATGACAAGACATCCAAGTTTTCCTAGCATGCAGATCATCATGCTTTTAATTTCAAATTAACATAAAATTTTAAAATCTAGTTATTCTCGAATTTCATGAATTGGGGTTTAAAATTGAAGGCCAAGGTTGGTTCCTAAAAACATAATGTTCTATGCATGATCCTAGCTTACTAAAAATAAAATACGAAAGGTTGTTTTGGAAGAGAAAAGGATCTTAAACAATAAAAAGAAATGAGAGTACCTCAAAAGTTTTTGTTAGGAAGGTTTTGATCGACTTGCTTTTGTCAATCACAGTCTCAGTGCCAACTTCCAAGTGTCCACTTTGTTTAGGAACAATTTTATGTTTCTCTACAAGAGAAGTTGTAACTGTCAAACTGAACTTCAAAGGACTTATAAGCACCAATCCTTTTAGGCAAAAACTTAAAACTAAAATATAAAATTACTATAATAAGGAACATGTTGAACCATATGAATTGACCTTATAATCAATTTCCAAGTCTGAACAGATAAAAATAAATCACTATCTAAATTTTCATTTCAGGTCAGAGTGAACAAAGTTCTTTCAAAAGCATATCAAAATCTTTCACATAAGTTCTAGCAAGAAACAAGAATAAAACATATTTAATACAAAATGATCTCTCATAGAGCGTCAAAGTGCTGAGAATCCAATGTCCTTATAAAGAGTTTAAACAAGACAATCATTCACTCAGCTATGAAAATATTATGAAGAAAAGTGAATGTTAGTTTGATCAATAAACATTTGTTTCCTCATAAAGAAGGAAAGAATTATCCAAGAACTTTGAGGCTTAATGTGTAGCTTTTCTCCAAAGTGCATAATGGAAATAGTGGACAATCACTCTAGAACTCTTCAAATAGATTGCCAAAAGCTTTAAAGTAGAGTATTATGTCCAACAACTTAGTTAAAAGATATTCCTTAACAAATTCAATAAGAACACAAAAAGTATTTAGGTTAGAGTGGCACAGAGAGAGACCTCTATCTGTTAGTGATTTATCATTGGCAACCAACAAAAGTACATATCATTGAAAATAGTATAAAGATAACTTCATTGAGATGACATCTTCCTCCTCTATACAAAATGGCATGCAGTCCTACCCAAGCCCAATGGCATATTTTCCTTTGCTCACGCCATCATGAGTCTCTAGGGCCTCCTATAGATTGATGTAAAATAGAAAGTTGTATTAGGACAAAAAGTATAATGCATATTGATTCACAGCCCTTTTCTAATTGAAATGTAGAACGATAATAATGTTAGGGACAAGCTATACATATAAGGATTTGTTGAGAGGTGGTGTTTGAGGCTATTTGTCGTCCCTAAAAACAACATCAATCGGAAAAAGTTTTCAAAAGAATAGAAACAAACAAGGACAAAATGCGGTTAATGAAATCGAAGATCAGAATCATCATTCTTTTCATACCTAGTGTTATATGAAATGAAAAACATGTGAGAGACATGTTTGTATCACTGTTACATAGGGAAAAAACTACATTTGATTTGTCCCCATAAAGTGAAAATGGAACATAAAAGGAAAGGCTTCGATTTTATCACTCCACAACCAAGACTCGAGTTGGGATGACGACGATGACGTTGACAATGTCAAAGAATCCTAGTTACATCACTTCTCAGGAAAAGGAACAGAAGTATTAGCAAGATTTTCGACGTCCCTTAGGTGTAATACCAAACATTTCCGATGCTAGGTTTTAGGATCTCTAAGAAACTACTTCATGTGAAAAAAGAACTACACGCGTTAATTTGATTTTCTTCAGAGGTTTCGCAGGAAACAACCATCTTTGACTGCTGTTGAGTTGTTTTTTAATGTAACGACAATGGCCCCCACAGAGACTTGCTCTAAGCTCTGCTTGCTTACAGAGAAAATGCAGGAAAGTGAAGATTTTAATGTCCAGAGTGTTCTAAGTTTACCGTCTCCTTCTGTCCTCACATGTACCAACGACTAAATAAAGCCACAGCGGTTCTCTCAAAGCTTTTTTTTTTTTTGGTTAAGAAAAAAAAAATCAAATTTTAGGCGCTGCATTATGCACACATATGTGTAGCATAAAAATAAAGCTTAAACATCAACTTTATTCAAGCAAATGGTTTCGAAAATCGGAAAACCCGAGGAATCTTCACCTGCTGCACACAAGTAGGAAAGTAGATTTCCACGGCGAGGATTCCAACGTTTCTTTTGAATTGAAAGCCATTAGCTCCTCGGTCCAAGCGTGTGAAATCATCCCTGCTTGCTTGCTTCTTCAGACTTGTTTGGAGGCAGAGATAAACAGAGAGAAAGTGGCCGAGAAATCTCCTTGCAAAGCCAGTAGGAGCTCGCGCGCGTTAAGGCATTCGATTCGTATTTGACACTGGTTTGATACTTACTCACAGGTCTGCCCTTTTGAAGAAGATGAAGCTTCGATACCAAGCTAGTCCCATAACATAACTTAATGATGGACATTTAATTTGGTATTGATTTCGTCGTGGCTATGGTAGTTTACCTTATAAGTTTTTCTCATTTCTAAAGGATCCATTTTATGTCACTTTGTTCCACTGATTTTTTTAATCAATATATATTACAGATTTTTTTTTTCTATCTTTGAAGTTATTTTTCATGTATGATTCTTTCAAATCTCAATCATTGCTTTTAAACATTTAACATGTATCCAAATATAATTTTGTATTATAGTTGTTTCTCTCATCAAAAAGATAGGAGAGGTGATTTGGTCATATAAATGAAATAGTTACTTCTCTCAATTAAGATTAGATTTTCAAAATAGAATCCAAGTTTGTGACATTTCATCACTTCTATATTTTCTACAAAATTTATATTTATCACTTAGTGTTAATCACATTTGACTATATTCAAAAATTATAATATTTATATGCTACAATATTAATTTAGATATAAAAAATCGAGCATAATAATATATTTAGTAATTTAGAAAGAACTTTGATTCATATGTTTTCACAATAAAAAAAGAAAAAAAAAAGAAAAAGAAAAAGAAAAGTACTAGTTGTAGTAAAAAAAGACAAACTAAAAAGTATTAAGGGTTGGTTTAATGTGTGTTTGTTGCATGTCTAATCCAATAAAGAAAAATGAGAACAAAAAAAGGGTGTTGATTGGCATAGAGATGCAACCTTAGCTTAAAAAGGTGTAAAAGATTACAATAGTCACTGGTTAGAGGTTAAGAAGTGAGAATAAAACCAAATTCTTTTTTCATAGAAGAATTGTTTCCTTTCAAGAATATACCATGTGCTCTTCCCTTAAAGTATGCTTTGAACCTTTTAATAAAAAACTCTAAATTAGCGTAAGTTGAAAACCAACCAATTTGTGGGAAAGATTTTGGTAATTATGCAACAAGAGTATAAAAAGAAAAATTGAACATAGATTTTTACCTTAATTTAAAATGAGTTATTTAGTTTCAAGTCCTTAAGTTCTTTCTTTAGCATCTTTTTTTGAATTATTACTTTTTAGTTCTCATTACATTTCAATACTTTATAGTGAAAATTACCTTATTGAAAATCTCTCACTAGCCTTACATGTATGGACCCTTTTTAAGGAAGATTTGACCTTAAATCATAGCTTCAACTTTGGCTTTGATCACTTCATGGTCCTTTTATTTTAGAATCCATACCAAAAGTTGCCAATCAAATCAACCTTTGACTTCAGCATCCTACTTAGTTTTGTTGGTTTGCAAATCATTGCTAGAGCCACAGCACCTAGATAAGGTTTGTAACTTGGCCTATGGTATGGCCTAAAAGAGAAGCTAATAGTTTTAGAATGTTTTAGTTGCTCCTTCATCTATACCATCAACAACTCCTAAGATTGTAATTGACATGTTGTCTTTTTAATTTCTCTTTCAATCATTATAAACCTATTTGGACAATTAACTTGAAAGTGACCATACTCTTGACATTTAAAGCACTTCTTTCCCTTTAGACCTTGCTTTACAAAATTGGATTTCTTTTTTGAACTAGTGCCCTCCTTGTTGAAAGGTTTTGATCCAACCGTTTATGATCCTCCTTTGCTTCTCTACTTTGATGGCTAACTTGCAAACATCATCAAAAGAACAATAGAATTGCAAGACTAGCATGTTAGCTATTTCAAATTTAAAGCCCCTAAAAAACCATGCTATGTTGTGCTCCTTGGATTCTGACAACTCAAACATCATCATGAGGTTTCAAATTTCCTCATATAGGTTGAAAGTGGATCCCATAATTTCTGCAAATGCATCATATCATAGAATCTTGCCCTTGTACAAGAAGGATAATGTCCCTCTTCACCGAAATGATCTGCTTGCCACCAACTTTCAAAAATTTCTTTTTCAACTTATTCCAGACACCTTGCCCACTAATAGGGTGATAAAATGGTGAGTCAGGGCAATATTAGGTACACATCTACCAAAAACCTGAATTAGATTTTGCCAAGCAATTTCGTGGCTCTAACCAACTTTTCAGGGACAGTTAATACACTAGTTATCTCATTTGAATACAGGAAGTGCAAGTCACCTTCTTGCACCAAAGTACCTAGGTGGATCCTTAGAAATTGGCTATTGGGAGCATAATCTTCCTTGCGGCTTCCACTTGTTGAACTAGTTAGCTCTTCCTCTAGCTCCTCTGTTAGTGTTGCCACTCTCCATTGTCCAAAAATTTACCAAAAAGGCAATCTAAGAAGCTGAACAAGCTGGCGGTCAAGGTGTTTGACGAAATGCTGTAGATAAGAAGAGTAGAAAACTTGAAGACCAACTGTTCAAGAAAATACCCCTAAGAAAAAAAAATGCATTGAGAATGATCTCTTGAGTGGTGTAAAATGATTGATAAGTATCCAGAAACTGTTTTCACGAAATGAGATCATACTCAAGCCAATAAATTCAACAAAGGATGTTCAAATTTGGAGAAAAAACGTGTATAAGGCAGTGACCCAATCTAGTGTGGAACACAAACGTGGACAGAAAATGAGGTAGCAAAAAATAAGAGTGAAACTAATCAAGAACAAAGATGAACCCTCTCAAATACCAGATAAGAGAAGCAATTTAACAAAGGAAAGGTGGTACGATGAAGTGGTAGGCAACTTCACGTAGATTTCTACATTCCATTTCTTTGGATGATAATATTACAAAGGATAACCTTCTATTTATAAAGGCTGATACTATTTTATCCTACTGTTACTACCTTTTTTAGTACAAAACATACAAATACATATTGACTACTGGATGGTGTCTAGACTTATCTTCCACGGCAGTGTCCTTTCTAGCAATTGTCTTTAGACTCCTCTTCGTTAGTAGTGAGGTAGGTTTCTTCCTCTACAAGGCATAGTAGTTTGTTTCCATCTTCTCTTATTTTGAGTTGACTAAGTTTGCTATTCTGTCCTTTTGAGTTTGAGTCACTTGCACCTTCATTTATCGCATAGTAGGTAGGTCTTGTGCTGATGGGCTTGCTTGGTACTTCAAGCTCCATATATGTTGGTTCACAGTAGGGAACATTCATATCAAAGTCTTACACGTACTGGGCTTTCTGCACTTGACTGTTGTTGGGTTTATCATGTGGGAATAGCATATAGAATGCCTGCTCAGTTTCTGTTGCGCTAAGCAGGGGCTCGGCTTCCTCTTGGACCTCTCTTATGTTGGGTATGTTGTTTCCTTCTACTGTATTGCTTGAGGATGGTCCATGGACCCTACGACCCCTTGTGACTGCATTACTGACATTCCCCCTTAAACTCGGTTGCCTTAAGTTGAGTTTGTTCCGCATGTTCATGAAGGGTGCTATCAGAAAGGGCTTTGTCAGGATATCAGCTACATGTTGTTCGGTTGATATGTATTTAGTGACAATTGTACCTTGTGCAACCTTTTCTCACACAAAATGATAGTCCACTTCTAGGTGTTTAGACTAGTGATGAAAAATAGGTTTTGTAGTTAAGTAAAGAGCACTTAGATTATCACAAAGCATTCTTACCAGAAATAGATGTGAGACTCCAAGATGTCTCAAGAGGTGTAGAATCCAGGTTACTTTTGCTGTAGAAGGGCTCTGTATTCGGATTCAGAAGAAGAACGTGATATAGACCTTTGCTTTTTAGAAGACTAAGAAACTAGATTATTTCCAATAAAGAAACAATACTCGGTTGTTGATCTCCTGGTGTTTGGACAGCCTGCCTAATCTGCATCCGTGTACCCTATAAGTCTTAAAGGACTATTCTTTTTTATATGAAGGCCGACTCCTATTGTCCTATGTAGATATCTAAGAACTCTTTTGAGTTCAAACAAATCTTGTAATGTTGGTTGAGACATTTTCTGACTTAGTTTATTTACTGCAAATGCTAAGTCAGGTCTAGTTAACAGGAGATATTGCAGGGCTCCAATCAAGCTTTTGTAGAGTGAGCATTGTGCAAACGGGTTATGTCCATTTTCTACTTGAGTTACCTTTGCTGCCATAGGAGTAGGGAATGGGCGGCAGTGCTGCATCTCGGCTCTGTGCAGGATATCTACTATATATTGTTCTTGTGATAGCACTATACTGGTTACATCATGAGTTACTTGGACTCTCAGGAAAAAGTGTAGTTGTCCTAGATCTTTCACTGGAAACTTTGAGGCAAGTTTTCCAGCACAGATATTGATAAAGATTGGGTTGTTTCCTGTTAGAATTAAATCATCTACATAGGCTAACAGCCACATGACAGTCCCGTGGTGATCATAGACAAACAAAGAAGGGTCAAAGGGAAAGCATGCAAACCTTTTTTCTAGCATAAACTTAGCTAGCTATTTAAACCAAGCCCATAGGGCTTGTTTTAATTCGTAGAGGGACTTTTTCAAGGAGCACACAAAGTCAAGATGTCTTACATCAGTGAATCCTGGAGGTTGTTCCATGTATATGGTTTCAGAGAGCCTACCGTGGAGAAATGCATTGTCTATGTCGTATTGTCTCAACTCCTAGCCTTGAGTTACAGCCAAGGTAAGGATGATCCTTACTATTGTAGGCCTTATAACGGGGCTATATGTTTCCAGATAATCAATCCCAGGTTCCTAATGGAACCCTTTTGCCACCATACGTGCTTTTAAACAATCTAGAGTGCCATCAGGACTCAACTTAGGTTTAAAAACCCATTTGCATCCCACCACGTTCATGGTAGGTCTGCGTGGGACTAAGGTCCACGTATTGTTCTTAAGTAAGATTGTTATTTCTCTCTTCATGGCTTCTCTCCAGCCATTATGTTCAAGAGCTCGTTGAATGGAGGTTAGAATTGGAGTATGATATTGGCTGATAGAGCATAACGTGGGTTAGGCCTTCTTATACCAGCCATGCTACATGTAGTCATGGGATGTGTTCTGGTTGTTGATGGACTGGGTTGAGTGGGGTTTTCATGGCTTGGTATTAAGGTTTTGGCTACTGGATTGGGTAAGTGAAGAGAAGGCCGATTGGGTGGAGAATGGAAAGGGGATGGTGATGAGTGGTTTAAGGGTTCATGTGAGCTCTTCCTTATATTCTGGTCTGGAATGGAGGCTGACGTCATTGGACTATCGTTGTTTCTCCATGAATTTCTCACGTTTTAAAATTTTGGTTGTGGTGAGCCTTGATTTTTGCTATTCATTAAGGAATGGTCAGTTGTACCATGATTTTCTTCACATGGGGTAAGACTTGAGAGTGTACCTCTTCCTTGTATTTCCAGATTTGTGCTATCACCAAATCTCATTTGTTCCATATCTAGGTTCCTACCTTCACCTCTTATTTCAAACTTTCTGGAGGAAGTGTCTGACCCGTGTAACAGCTCTTCACTTACTTGTTGGACTATTGGACCATAAGGGTCTTCTTCTTTGGTCTTTAGGCCTTATGTAAAGGGAAATACCTATTTATCAAATATTACATGTCTTAAGACAAAGACCTTGTTAGTTGGAATATGGAGACATCTATATCCTTTGTGCTTGCTGCTGTAGCCAAGGAACACACATGCAATTGCTTTAGTTTGGAGTTTGTTGGTGAGTGTAGTCCTTAGGCATGGGAAACACTATGATCCAAAGACTCTTAATGAGTGATATTCAGGCTCCTTATTATATATTTTTTCAAAAGGAGATATATTTCCCAGTGAGATGGATGGTAACCTATTTATAATATATACTGTCGTGATAAAGGCTTCTACCCAATATTTCTTCGATACGTTTGCTTCTACCATCATGGACCTTCCAAGTTCAGTAATGTTTCTGTGTTTCCTTTCTGCTACTCCGTTCTATTATAGTGTGTAGGGGCATGAAAATTGGTGAATTATGCCATTTTTCTTTATGAAATCATTCATTTCCTTTTCAGTATATTCTCCTCCATTGTCCGATTGCAGGATTTTAACTTTTGTTTCAAACTGTCTCTTAGTCATTGTGATAAATTCAACAAAGATGCTGGACAAGTCAAACTTCTTTTTCAACAGATATATCCAGGTAAAATGGGAGAAGTCATCTATAAATATAACATAATATTGATAATTTTGATAGGATTGAGTTGGGGAAGGACCCCATACATCACTATGCACCTTCTCAAGTGGAGTTGTGGACCTTTGTGTGGATTGTCCAAACGGTAATTGATGACTTTTACATGAGAAACAGGTAAGGCATGTATTAAGAAGATTGCCCTTTATTTTTATTAAGCCCTTACTTTGTAATTGTCTTAGTTGTTGGAGATTCGAGTGTCCAAGTCTTTTGTGCCACATACTACCATCTGTACTTTGTTGGTAGGCCAAGTAATATCCATGATGCTCTTGAAGAGGTAGTACGTAAAGGTCACCTTTCCTATGTCCCTGAAGTAGGGTTTCCTGAGTTATTTGGTCCTTTACAACAAAGGAATGCTTGTTAAATATAACATAGCAAGGCAAGTCATTAATCAACTGTAGTATAGACAATAAATTTCTTTTTATCGTTGGTACTACAAGAATTGTTTTGAGTGGAATTTTTCCATGGTTGAGTTTAGTAGTACCAGTGTGTGTGATTTGTAGGTGATGTCCATTACCTACCATAATTTGATCATGACTATTGAACTTTGCAAAAGTTTTAAGCTTACCTGTGGAGTCAGTCATATGAGCAGTGGCACCTATATCTGCAACCCATTCTTCAAAGGTGAAGTCTACTAGTTGTAAAGTAGCTAGTGCTTTGGGTATCTCTTCAGTTTGATATGTATAATCAAACCTTTTCCAGCAGTCTAGAGTTGAGTGTCCACGTTTACCACAAATTTGGCATGATATAATATTTAGTGATGCTGGGTGGTTAGAAGTACCTGAGTTTTTCTTTGCATGTTAGGTGAAAAGGTGTTGTTCCTTAGGGTTGTTGATAACTCTATTTTTATAGAGTTATTTTACCTATTTTTTAGGAAATAAATAATACAATGCTTATGAGAAAATATTTGAACTCCTATTATTTATTTGAATTTGTCTTGTTTTTGTAGCATAAGGAGGCAAGGAGAAAAGGAATGAACATGGAGAACCTGATGCTTATTATGTGGTAAAATTGTAATATCAAGATCAAAAGAGTCAAGATGGGCTTGGGCTTTGGATAATTGTTATTAGATTTTCTATTGTTATTGGATTTTCTATTTAAATAGAAAACCCAGTCATGTTAGGAATTCAAGTCTCAATTAATTTAGGAGTTCAAAACCCAATTGTTTTAGGTCTCTAAAATCTAATTCTACTAGGATAGGAGGTAGGTCTAAACCTAAACCCTATTTAAGAGAAGAGAAAGAGGCAAAAGAAAGAAAAGGAGGAAATTGAGCACAACTCAAGAAAGAAGCTAAGAATTCAAGGTTTTCTTGAAGAGAAGACAAAAAGGGTGACAGACTTCTTGTTCTTGGATTCAAGATGCCTTCTTTATTTCTTATTACCATTCTTCCTCATTATTTCTTTATGTTTTAGTTTATTTTTGTTAGAGCTACGATGTAACCTAATTATGATGGTATGAATCTTATGATTATTATGTTTTGCAAGATATTTTATTTATGTGAAGTTACATATTACGGAGTTTAATGCTTTTAGGTGATTAGCTACCACTTAGATGACTTGATTTGCATGTTAAAGATCGACAGGAAATAGCATACAGTTGCTTCTTGTAATATGTAACCATAAATTAAATATGGATAGACATATACCATATTGTTTGTGTGGCTTTTGGTGTAAACTGGGAATATTCATAGATCCTAATGCATTTGGTTTGTTTCAATTCACATATAGAGATATAGTGAATTAATGAACTAAATAGGTTTGCTATACCTAGACATAGGATAGTAAATAAATTAGGAAATTCTGCCATCACATAGATATTATCTCTCTTGCAAGCATAAATAATCAATATTAGTACCTAGTAATTATGGTGAAGTCATATGCTCTAACATATTTCTTTTATTAAGTTTTCTTAGACTTAGTTAGTTAATCTATCATCCATCAATTTGGTTTGCTAGATAAATTCTAAGAGTTATTCACCGTTAGTAATTAGTTGGTCTAGTAATCACCAATCTCTGTGGGACGATATCTTTTTTATCATTATATTACTTGTTCGACATGTTCACTTGCATTTAGATTTCACCGAACAGTTGTGCCAGTTCAGTTTCCTAGAGCTAGTGGGCTGAATCCTCTACCCTGTGAGGAAAAGGATGGTGTTCCACGTCCTCTGGATCCACCTCTCCCACTTCTGCCACCTCTTTGGGATATGAAGGCAGCATTTTCATTCTGGGATGTTGACTGAGCCAGAGAATATTTGCTCATTCTAGCTTTGAAAGCTTGAAGTTGTGAAACAACTTCATTAAATTGTGGTATTGGTGGCTTGAACATTGTTGTATGGAAAGATTTGTAGTTCTAACCAAGGCTTTTGAGAAGTCTGAAGGTCTTGGCAGAATCTAATAGTGGTTTTCCTATTGAACTGAGTTGGTTTAGTAACCCTTTGAACTCAGTTAGAAAGATAGGCAAGGTCTTGCATTCTTTGTGGAGGTGATGGATTTGTGATAATAGATCAAACTCATGAGCCTTAGTCTTCTGAGCAAAATGGCTAGCAAGTGCTTCCCAAACTTGAGCTGAAGTTTCCAACTTAAAAATGTGGCCTAAAGCTTCTTCTAACAGTGTACTAATGATCCAGGACTTGACTAGGGTATCACTCTTTATCCAAGCTTCATAAGCAGGATTTGTAGTAGCTAGATCTCCATTTTCGGTGGTTGCAACTGGTTGCTGTGTCTCACCAATGAGAAATCCCATGAGTTTCTGGGTTTGAACGAGGGATTTTATTTGGGTCATCCAAGCTAGATAGTTGCCTTCTTGCAATTTTATTGTAACAAAATTTCTGACATTAACATTGTTGGGAAAGGGGTAAGTTATGGTAGTGGTTGTGTTGGTAGTCATGGCAAGGAGTAGCAGAACGATGTGGTGATCGTCCTGCTCTGATATCAAGAAGCAATTTAACAAAGGGAAGGTGGTACGATGAAGTGGTAGGCAACTTCATGTAGATTTTTATATTCCACTTCTTCGGATGATAATATTACAAAGGACAGCCTTCTATTTATAGAGGTTGATACTATTTCATCCTACTGTTGCTGCCTTCTTTAGTACAAAACATACAAATACATATTAACTATTGGATGGTGTCTAGACTTGTCTTCCACGGCAGTGTCCTTCCTAGCAATTGTCTTCAGACTCCTCTTCGTCAGTAGTGAGTTAGGTTTCTTCCTCTACAAGGCATAGCAATCCGTTTCCATCTTCTCTTATTTTGAGTTGACTTAGTTTGCCATTTTGTCCTTTTGAGCTTAAGTCACTTGCACCTTCATTTATCGCATAGTAGGTAGGCCTTGTGCTAATGGGTTTGCTTGGTACTTCAGGCTTCATATATGTTGGTTCACAGTAGGGAACATTCAGATCAAAGTCTTACACGTACTGGGCTTTCTACACTTGACTGTTGTTGGGTTTATCATGTAGGAACAATATGTAAAATGCCTACTCAGTTTCTGTTGCACTAAGTAGGGGCTCGGCTTCCTCTTGTACCTCTCCTATGTTGGGTATGCTGTTTCCTTCTACTATACTGCTTGAGGATGGTCCATGGACCCTGTGACCCCTTGTAATTGCGTTGTTGACAATAAGAACACAAGGAATTGAGAAAATTATCAATCTATATTTACTAGTGTGTAATAGTTACAAAGGAACAAAAGAATTTGTGTAAAGCTAGGTCTACAAATGTTCTACAAGCTGCTCCCTATTACATTATGATCCAAAACATGATTGGGGTTGCTTTTTTATACGTAGGTCAATAGACTAAACCATTTTCTTAACAGATATAGTGCTGTGGAAATATAAATAAAACTTTTTAGAAGGTGAGATGGGGTGGGGAATCCAGTTTTCGAAATTGAAAAAAAATTTCGGGCCATGATTTTGGTCAGCGCTGAGGCTTGCAGGAGGCCTTCGAGGCGATATATACACTCGACCATGCATTCTTCGATGTGGGTGCTTTTGGACTCAAGGGGAGAAGAGTGAGGATGTATACGAATCCATGAAGAATTGGCAGGATATTTATCTTCATAGACCTCTTCTGCGGCTGCGAATTTTGTAACGGATACGAGCAAGGCTATGCTTCCCGAGAAATGGTACCTTATAGGCTTCATTGATAGGTGCAAAGGTTTAAGATTCTTCAAGCAAATCCATGCGCGACTAGTAACATCTGGCCTGGTTCGTGATGAGTTGGTCATTAACAGAGTTGCCGGTTTCTTTGGAAAATTTGTTGAATTTGGTGAATATGCTTGTGATCTTTTGAAGCAAACTCATTGCCACATAAGTTCATTCCCCTCTAATTTACTGATATCTGGCTATGCTGGTAGTGACTCGCCGAGGGCGGCGGTGCTAACCTATATGAGGATAGCTAGAGATGGATTCATGCCTGACATGTACACTTTTCCGGTGGTTCTAAAATCCTGTTCGAAGTTTCTGGGGAGTGGGGAAGGCAGACAGGTTCACGGAGTGATTGTGAAAATGGGATTTTTAGGCGATCTATTTATGCAAAACTCGCTTGTCCATTTCTACAGCGTTTGTGGTGATTTTGCTGTTGCTAGTAGGGTGTTTGACGACATGCTTGAGAGAGATGTGGTGTCATGGTCTGGTTTGATATCTGGATATGTGAGAGCAGGGCTATTTGGTGAAGCTGTAGCTTTATTCTCGAGGATGGATGTGGAGCCAAATATAGCAATTTTTGTCAGTGTTCTTGTGGCTTGTGGGCGAATGGTGAAATTGACTTTGGGTGAGGGGATTCATGGATTGATTTTAAAGCGTATTGGCGTGGGTTTGGTGGCAGGCAATGCAATCGTGGATATGTATGTTAAGTGTAACCGTTTGTGTGAGGCAAAGCAAATCTTTGATGAGCTCCCTGAGCGAGACATTGTGTCATGGACCATTATGATCGGTGGCTTGGTTCAATGCAAACGTCCCAAAGAATCGTTGGAGTTGTTTCACGAGATGTACGCTTCGGGCATTGAACCCGATAGGGTCATACTCACTAGCGTGCTCTCAGCTTGTGCCAGTCTTGGGTCTCTAGATTATGGCAGATGGATCAATGAGTACATTGATCTGAGGGACATCAAATGGGACGCCCATGTTGGAACAGCTATGATAGACATGTATTCCAAGTGTGGATGTGTAGAGATGGCATTGCAGACCTTCAATCGGCTGCCCTCGAAGAATGTTTATACGTGGAATTCCTTACTAGGGGGTCTAGCAATGCATGGACACGGACATGATGCACTCAAACATTTTGATGAAATGGTCAGATCCGGTGCGAGGCCTAATGAGGTGACATTTTTAGCCATTTTGACAGCTTGCTGCCATTCTGGCTTGGTTGATGAAGGTCGTAGGTACTTTTATCAAATGATATCTGAACAGCATAATCTTTCTCCAGGGTTAGAACACTACGGATGCATGGTTGATATGCTCTGTCGAGCTGGACAACTGGACGAAGCTCAGGCGGTGATAAAAACTATGGCCATGCCACCTGATGAGCGGATATGGGGATCTCTTCTTAGCGGTTGCCGTGCCAGTGGAATCGTGGAACTCTCTCAAGAAGTATTCGACCGCCTTCTGGAACTTGCATCTCAAGATAGTGGGATATATGTCCTCCTGTCCAACATATATGCTACTAATCAGAGATGGGCTGAAGTAACAAGGCTGCGGCGGTGGATGAAGGAGAACGGTATAAAAAAGGTCCCTGGCTTAAGCGTTGTCGAGGTGAATGGTAAGACTCATGAATTTGTGGCCGGAGATTCTAACCACCCTCAGAATGAGGATGTTCATAGACTGTTGAGCATCCTTGCTAATGAAATCTATATCGAAGGACATTTTTCAGACATGTTCTTGATAAGATGAAGATGTTATTATTGCAAAGTTGAAGAGCATCTTTTTCCATGTTTCCTCTGAGTTCCGTCAAGGTACTTCAAGACTGTATTTGTCGTGATAACTGGGTTTATATAGTTGTACAGGCAAGTAGAAAAGAACAATTGATACGAGGATTAGGTGCGAAATGAAGATATTGTACCGGATTAGTTGTAACCTTTAGGACGACCATGAAACACAAGGATAAAGAAAGTATGTTGAGGAGAAGCAGATGAATGGTCAGCAGCTGAACAGCAGCATACATTCTTCAATGTGAATGTGATTATGCAAATACATTAATCCTTCTCTCGTTGGTTGTCAATGTTCTCTTTCACAATTATACAAATGTATAGTTGATCTAACCATTTCTATCACGGCCAGCAAAGTTGATTTCCTTGTGGTATAGATGCTCGTTTGTTTTTTTTTTTGCAAAACTTTGGCTGGCTTACGTTTGTATGTTGATGTACTATCTGGGACTGGAAAGAGCCTACACTGATCTTGTCATCTTAAGGCAGAACCCAGCAATGCGTTGCTTTATATTAATATATCTCAACTGTTGTTTTTCTGCCTGAATAACTTGCTTGCAAAGATAAGTTTCTTGGTCAGTTAAAACCTTGAATTAAATGTACATATATCATCCCATTGTGCTATCAGCCCTATGGTGGTGGTGGTAGGGAATGGCTTGGTTTTCGTCACTGCCCATCGACCTCCATAGAGGGGAAAAGCCTGGAGATCTCTAGCTTTACAGGGGTGAGCAAGGCTTAAGTTACCTCCGTCACATACGCCTAGGGTGAAGCCATATCTGCAGAAGTGTGCAGGGGCAAGGCTGGATTTACTTCTCTACTGAGGTTAGCGGAGGTTCAGTCAAACACCATCGCCGCCCTTCATATGGAGATGGTGATGTTGATCTAGATATACATGATACATTTTTATTGGTCTAAAGTAGATAAGATGACAGGTGAAGGATCTTCAATAAATTAGATTTAAGAAAATTTAGACTGTTGTATTTATTTGTTACGAGAACAGAAGCTTAGGCCTTATAGTCAGAAAGTACGTTTGGGTTTCATGCTATAATCTATGATGCTTGTATCACCTTGAAGATTTTGTCTGCTGAAATACATATGCAAAGAATTAAATGAAAATTCTGAGCTACATTTCAAGAATGAACAAATATGAACAAATTGCGATTACCCCTCCTGTCAGTGTTCCTTCCATATGTTCAAAAATCTAGGCTTGATTGCACATGCTGCTCTATCTGAGCTCCGGCGTCCCGAAGAATTTAACGAAGAGTTCCCAGTTCAAACTTCAATGGTTTTCTGATTAAGAGCCGTATATCTCCATCGCTCCTTCTCCACAAAGTCTGCATCCAGGAACCGAGCAACAAAAGCCCACAGCTTGTAGGTGTCTCGAAAATTCGCCGGGAACCCAAGCGCAGCGGTAACCACAGTTATTCCTTGCACAGCTTTGTCCTCCCTCTTGTTTTTCACCAGTTTAGATGATCCAGTTCCTATTACCTCGAGGACCCTTTCCTTCTCTTCTGCATACTTATCTGAGAACCAGATGTTATGCAAGAACCCATAGCTTAGAGAAATGTTGCTTCTGTCTGCGAGTTTCTGTACGAGAACAGGCTCAACTTTGTCTCCTTTCCAATCAAATATGTTGAAAGCCAATGCAGGTCCTCTGTTAAATTTTATCTTTGGCCCATATATTCTTACCACGGGAACTCCTTCCCTGTTAGGATGCTCAAGCTTCATCAAAGAGTTGACAAGCCAATTGATGAGGTACCTTGCTCTGTTAGTAATCAGAGATAGTCCCAATGAATCCACCTGATCCAAGGCCCTGCAATGGATTTCCAAGTTCCCATTTCTGCTGCTTTCGCCATGTCCACGCTTGATTAAATGAGAAGGTTTTTCTGATTTACCAATTTTGGATGCCTCCAACCTTTGTGGTTCTGCAGGCTCCTCTTGTTCCAATCTTCCGGACTCTATTTTGATACGACCAGAGAAAGAGCTCGATGATGCTGATTCATATTCTTGTACTCCATCCCTAGATGTCTGTACAAGTTCTGTGTCAGTACCAGGAGACCCATCCCCTAACGGAAACAGCTTCCCATCTGGAGCAAGACTGATCATACCTGCACTTGTAGAAAGTTCCAGGATTGGAATAGCAGACTTCTTGACAAAGAGACATCCAAACCCAGATGGGTTTTCCCCAAAAATCTTGTAGAAGGAACAAACGAGGAAGTCCGGGCGAAAGAGAGAGAGGCCAAAGCTGTCCATGTCCTTTGGTCCCAATGCACAGGCATCTATCAGGACATGCCACCCATTCTCCTGTGCTACGCTCATCCAGAGATAAGGATATCTGGATCCTGTAATTCTAGAATGAAGCGGGAAGACAAAAAGTCCTCTTTCCTTTCTCTTCTTCTTGTTCACAACCATCTTCCTCAACTTCGCGGACTGAATCCTGAGTCTTGGCCATGAAAATTCTGCTGACATAATCTCTGCTCCTTTCTTTGCTGAGCTATTTGTCATTGCTTCCACTGCCTCACTTTGATAGTCATAAACTGTCAGAAGCCTTCGAGATTGGAAGGGGTAAGATTCAGCTAAAAGTTTAAAAGCTGAAGTTCTATTTGCAGTGAAAACCATAGAGTAATCGTTTTCAGAAATATTAAGAAAACCCATGATTCTTTTCTTCATTGCAGATTCAAATTCAGATTCTCTGCCGACATGAAGAAGATGCGTTTTCAGATTCCCCGTCTTGAAGGACGTACTAAAGAAGGGAAACTGCGATTTTCGAGGAGGTGATAGGGGTGGTGGAGGAGCAGAAGAAGAAGAAGAAGCAATTTCGTTTCTTGTGGGGTGCTGATTTTGCAGTTGAGAATAGGAGAAGAGGCCAATACCAATATAATCAAGGCAGGCATGGTTGGAGAGTGAGAGATGGTAATATTCCTGGGCTCGTATTTGGTCGACTTGATCAGTATCAAAGTATTGAGGGTAAGCTTTAGTGAACTCAAGGAACGATTCTTGCAAAGATGGGAGAGACTCATGGTTGGTGAACTTCTTGCTTGGGAAGATAGAGGAAGTAGTTATGGATGCAAAGTCGCGGCGACAAGCTGCTGAAGTTCTTCCTGATTTGGAGCAACCGTTCTCCTCGGGCTCAGCTAGGTTGAAGAGGGGGGTTGGGCAGCAACCAGAAAGACATACCTGTGGAGCCTCATTTAGGCAAGATGACTTCATTTTTCTTGGCTCTCTTGTCTCAGCAGCTCTTGCCATCTTTTTCTCCTCCGATTGATTTCCTTGATGCTTTCTTTTAAGCCAGATTTAGGGCCTTTTATAATGACCTGCAGTTGTTTAAGAGAGCCTTACAAGTTAATTTTTAGTTTCTGAAATGAGTTGTGAACGTGGTGGCTTATGGCGCATTGTATGAACAAGTCTGCTCGCCCGAAGTTGACCTTATCTTCCTTCATTTTCCACCAAAGAAAGACGGCATGTTTCAATGCCTTAATAAATGCCAGTCACCCCAGTAGACCCATTCAGCAAGCGGCCTCACCAGAGTAGGCCTTTACATCGGCCTCTATGCACTCCCAGTTTAACCATAAAATATAATTACGAAGATTGTCGTAATGAGCTGTGGTACTGAACAAGAACAGGGCCAAGCAGCTCGCGCCACGCGTTTCTTTCCCTTTACTCGTGCTTCAAAGGAAGAGCGCGAACGGCATGCGACAGCCGGAAGTGGACGACAAAAAGGGCTTTGCAGCGGTCAGCATCATGGACGTCTCTTTGGGACCCCTTAATGGGTTGCTTAAGTCTTAAGTTCCAGGGCACTGCCCTCTGATCGCTGTCCATTCGTCTCGTGCCAGTTGTCCCATCTCTGTGCTAAGATGGAGTCCACACTGGGATTTGGCCTTATTATTTATTTACATATTTCATATAAAACAAGCCCATATAGGTTCCTTTCTAGAAATAAACAACCCCAACCACCACAACTCTGTTACATATTTTCTTCCTCTTTTTCTTTTTGTTTTTTTAAAGCAAAGCTTCTTTTGACATAATATCATGCATGCTTAGGACATAAAAAAAATTGTGTGAATCTTTGTAATTGAATCAGCTTTAGCCATCTGCATATTTTGTCAGGAGCAAAAGCTGGAAAAAAGCATCTCAATGGAGCTTATATTAGAGTTTAGTGGGCTGTGGCAGGAGCCGGACATTCAGATTTAAAGGGAAAAAGTGAACATTGAATTCCCTGGTGCGTCGCAATGATGAAAAAGCTTTAGCTTCGTCTGGCGCCAACCGCGGAGAAAGCAACGAGAAATAGGGAGAATGATTAGACTTGCATATTACATGTAAAACTTGGTTTCCAGGACATTTTCTTTCTTCCAGAAGTCTCTTAAAACTTGTAACATCATGAAGACCTGGCTTTACCTTGTCTAAATTGTACTACATGCGTCGCTTAGGCAGCATTTGTTGTTCTGTAGTCATGGAAACCAAAGCAAGGCAGATAAAATGGGTCACTAGAAAAAGGTTCGGTAGGTCCGGGTCCTAAGGGTTGTTCCATCTACAGCATCCCTGAATTTGTGGGTCCAAAGTGTTCCTTTTTCAATGCTTTTTTAACTTGCCTCTTCTTTTGATGCTTTGCTTGAAATCTTTTACTTGCAATAAAATAATTGCTGGAACCTTAACCCTAATGCTTGGTCATGGACTAGATTCTCGCAGCAGTTGCCGGAGGAAAATAGACGCAAAAGGCATAAAGTGTCGAGAGGGACGGCGCACAATCTGGCCATAAGCTTCAAAGAAGAACAAAGGTCAGTGTTAGCTAGCTCAAAGTAACACTAAAATACCCAATGACACAGCAAAAATCTCTACTTACTGAAGAGGCCTGGATTCCATGTAAAAGATTGGACTTAGTAAATGACCTCAGAGAACAGCATAAAAGATGTTCATGTTTATTATATCAAACAGCCTTACATTCACATTGCCGAACACCATTACCACTGCAAACAGGTACCCCACAGACCACTACGATTCGCGTAGTGAAAGGGCAGCAGGCGTAAAAAGTGATTAACATTCCCCTCGTCATGCCCAAAAAGCAGACGTCTTGTCTCAGGAAGAAACAAAACCAACCAGTTTATTATTGACACCAAGTCTCCCTCCAACAGCCATCCAAATAGTGAAAGGTCTAATTTCCTGTTACCTTAAAGTATCCCTGAGAAACTTGTCTCACGCAGAGTCTCTGTATCACGTTGGGCTTGAATCTCTTGTGCCAAATTAAATACCTAAATTAGTTCAAACAAGTCACATGAGTATTTTCTTCACCTAAGTTTATTATAAAGATTACATATTTGGTATAATACTTTTATCTTACACTCTCATCTCCACATACATATTAAACTCAAGATTGTATAATTTAAAATAAATATAATATGTACTTTTATATCATATTCAAGGAATTAAAGCTTAATTTAAAAAATTAACTTAAAAACTGAAATATATTTCTTTAATTTAAATTTTATTAAAAAAAATTCATATATATTCTATGAGTAAAATTCATTTTCCCCTCATCACCAATATGCTGCACGCCTCCTTTCCAATTCTGGGTCAGCCGCTTTCTTACGCAAGCAATCCGAGACCTAACCACTTCGGCTCTAAAAGTACTAAGATTGTCTCTTCTCCCCGAAAAGGACTTAAGGTTTGGTTTAAGTTCCTCATTCCAACTTGTGAAAGGATAAAGAAGAAAGACTAAGAAATATGCATGGCCAAAATGTATTAGCATTTGTCAGTTGAGGACAGAGCTCCATAAGCCCGTGGTTTTGCTTTGGGAGCTATTCTATTTGCTGAACTGCATAAGATGTCTTCTTCAGAGTAGAAGGAACGAGAGGAACACCGAATACATATTTAAAAAAAAAAAAAAAAAAAATATACTTCGGAGAATGCCCATAAATTGGCTCTTAATTAATAGGCGCTGGAAACAACAGATGAAATTTTGTGAGGATTGGCCACCGAACAGGACAGATCTTGCAATTGGTTCAAGCAATCTCGAACCAGCACAATCCATGACTCCCTGCCCCTTGCAGAAAATGAAAAGGTCATTATCAAACAAAGATGATAAATTTTTCATCCCTGTGACATATCACGTGAAATCCAAGACAGTCTTCCCCTAATCGTCTCTTTCATGGCCCCAGAGGAGATCTCCATCACCGTAACAAGCAGGTAAGGTGACGATGGATCACCTAACTTGAACCTTTTTATTGAGACTTGGTAAACGTCCTACTAATGAATGAGACTTGAAATTTGATATTTTGCGTGTGGGTTGGGAACATTATATTGTAATATTAAAAATAAAATAAAAATAAAAATAAAAATAAAAATAAAAAATATCCTAAAAATACTCCTGCCACGTTATCAGTGAGCTGTACACTGCATCCCTCTACGTGTCAGATCTACGTGTCAGATCCAACAGCATAAACGCCAGCAGGGTCAGATCAAATGTGTTCATAGTAATCGTGCATTAAAAGCTGAGATTGCAGAGAAAAAGAAACGGAAGTCTTTTTTTTTTTTTTTTTCATCCTCTTATGACAGGGGAGCTAAACACCATATCGAGGATCTTATAACTGATAAATAATAAGGTTTTAATCACAAAATCATTTTTACTCATTTTTTTTATCATTAATTCCTATTAAACAAAATAAACTCTTAGCTTAATATGATTAAATTTTGAATTCTTAATGTAATTAGCTCCTAATATGACTAATTTCAGACTCTTAACCCAGTAGTATTAGATTTTAAACTTATAATATCATTAGATTTTAACTCTTAACCCAATACCACTAGGTTTCAAACTTCTAATACGATCAGACTTTAACTATTTTAAACCTTTGACTCTATTTAAAGGAAAACAAAAAGATTAAAAACTAAAAGTAAGTATCCAGTTGTTTAGAGAGTGGGCGAGAGAGAAATAAGAAAGTTAAGGAAGGAGATGTCGTACTTGCTGCCACACTTGCACTCTCGTTGGGCCGTGGATCAGGCCATCCACTGTCATCCTGGCCGACGAAGAGAGGCTCGTCATCATCCGCTTCGGCCATGATTGGGACGAGACCTGCATGCAGATGGATGAAGTGTTGATGTCTATAGCTGAGACGATTAGAAACCTTGCTGTTATATACCTTGTGGACATAACAGAAGTGCCCGATTTCAACATTATGTACGGGCTGTATGACCCATCCACTGTCATGTTTTTTCACCGAAATAAGCATATTATGATTGACCTTGGAACTGGAAATAACAAGATTAACTGGGCTCTCAACAGCAAGCAGGAATTCATTGACATTGTGGAGAGAGTCTACCGTGTGGCAAAGAAAGGTCGTGGTCTGGCGAATGCTCCAAAGGACTACTCCACCAAGTATCGCTACTAAGTTTGTGCGCAAGTTGACATAAAGTTTGTAGATTTGATTATGAAAACCTGTTGCATACTATCAAACTCTCCCGAAGTTATTGATTTGAAAATTTGTAAAATTAGATCTCCAATTTATTATGAATTAGGTAGTTTGCCAATTTAAATTTTCTGGTGTAATTTATGTCTAAGAAGAAATTCTTTTTTTTTTTTAATCTACTCACAATCAACAAAGACTATGGCAAACATGAAAATAATCAGATTGCCAAATCCTTAATTATTGCTTAGGATTTCTCTAAATTATTAGAAAGTCCTAGATTGTGTGAGATTACTTATTTTTTAGAATTCATTAATTTTGTGGGATCTCTAGTTTGTATGAGATTCTTTAGTTATTTGGGATTTTTTAGTTCTTTGGAATTCCTTAGCTCCTTAGCATTTTTAAGTATTAGGCTTAGTTTCTCATATAAATAGAGAGTATTTTTCATTTTAAGGATTCTTTTTTAGAGAAATAGAAAACTTTAATGCAGAATTTTCACCGATTCTGTAGTCTCTAATGCCACTTATCGATGTGGGTAAAAGGATGGAAATAGCAAGCTTGTCCTCTAATGCAAAAAGAGGGAGCCCGAAAAAGTAGATCAGTAGCCTTTCCCTTTCCTCTGCAACCGGAGAGAGAACTGTAATAACCAAATCTTCTTCAACAGGCAAATGAACTGGAAATCAATAGAGATTCTTGAACAAAGTAGAACCATCGGGTTTCTGACTATTTTCCCACCCTGTGTACATTTTATTTTTCCTTCGATACATATAAGTTCAAGCGTTTGTTCAAAACTCTTATATACTTTTCAATAAAGCTTAAGATATCCACGGCTTATCAGACATTGTATATGAACGGACGAGGAAATCTAGGCCCATAGTTCTCTTTTCTTGACCTTCTATGCCAATAACTATAAAGAAAGAAAGAAGGAAAGAAAAAAATACTTAAAAGAAGACAGCTGAAATTGCTTAAACTTTGTGAATATATATGAGAAATAGGTTCTGTTTAACCTCAGTATTCAGCGTACCTTTTGCTTTTGTGCATAGAGGGTATAAGACTGTGACAAGCCAAAGCAGTTTCAGGGCAACTCTCCTTTGGCAAGTTATCTACGAATAAACTTGGGTAGCTTTATATATTGCAACCTGCTAAGGAAGAGATGCCCTGTAACGGGTTTGCTCATTTGACTAATTCCTCTTGAGCGTCTTGCCTCGAACTGCCCTGGGTTTCGGGGAGAGACACCTTCAAGCTTTATATTCACCACTTGTTTTGCTAGAGCAGAAGAATAAACCATCGAAACAATAGCATATACCCCATGGTTATGCCGTGGACATTCTCAGGATGTGCCTTTCGTTGATGCGGAGTCCCTCACCCCAGGCTTCTTCACCTTTACAAGTGAAGGAAAAGAAAATGCTTTTCCAACCATATGAGATTCTTCGTTGCTTTGAATGTGAGAATTCAAAAAAGCAACTGAGAGAGAATCAGGTGATACTCCATATTATCTACCAAAGAAGGGAGCCTTATGACAGCATCTCGCCGTGCCATATTCTCTTCCTTTTCTTTTGCTCCATCCGTTGGCCCTTCAGTGTTTCTAGGTTTGGCAAGCAATTGTCAAACATTGTGATCTTTTGCTTTGTGCCAGATCTTCAAATAAAACACTATTAGTTGTATCTTGTTGGCAAGATGCCACAAATGTAAGTAAAGAGAAAATAAAAAGTTTCAATGCCCCAGTTTATGCAATCGAAGTGGGCGTAAGAAGCCAAAGCTACTGAACGAGCCATAGAGAACTAAAGAAAAAGCATATTAAGTAATAAAAATGCCAAAGAAAGCCAAAGAATATAGAAAACACTTATTTGAAACAAAACAAACTATAGTTTGGGTTCAAAATATTATGTCAAACCCCAAAGAAGATGAGTTTTTCCAAGGCTAAGATTGAGACTATCATTTTCCTTAAAGAGTGCATGGAAAACACTCTTATGAAACTCCTCAGATCCAGATATCTCCGAAACATTGACAACGGGCCGCTCTTCCTCGGCCAGGATGGCCACATCCACGGGCCATCTAGAGTGAAAGTGTGGCCGCAAGTACGACAATCCCCTTCTCTCTCTCTCAACAATATAAGCTTTTTTTTTTTTCTTTTTCTTTTAAAGGCTAGTGCTCATGATATTCACAAAGATAATAGTACACCAATCAAAATTAGGACTTATAAATCTACGATTATCATCAGAAACATCAATCCACATTACTGTTCAATATTACATGAATTCCAATTCATGAACAGAGCTCGGATGGTACACAGAATCGCTTGAGTCCGACAGTGCGACCACTCTCTCAGGTGGTGGAACACATTTGAGCGGAATTATACATTCTGCAGGAGCCCGTATAGCCTCTACACTTCGGACTGGGATTGTTTTCGTGCTGCTTGCATGTTCCTCCGACTGCAACTTTTGATCTCTGGGAGTTTTCGTACATTCAGTCGTCGTCATCAGCTTGCGTCTCACCGAGGCCCGCTTCTCGCTAGATCTGGCATAGGTTTTGCCATACCTCCTCACTGATACATATTCAGCCACCTTGTGTGAAGGTTGTTGATCTAATCAAACTTGTCATTACCATGCCAAGTTTGAGGGGTGTGTTAAAGTTATTGATTTAAACAAGCTTGACATTATCGTGCCAAGCTTGAGGAGGTATGTTAACATTATCCGACTGGTACAAGCAATAGATGATGAGATTGCAGAAGCATTTATGACCTTACAGAGACATGAAGACGCAGGAATTCAGAACCTGAATTCGTTCTTCTCACTAGAAGGAAGGAAGCCACATAATAATATGCAACATGGAGGTTATGGGACCCACATATCAAAACTAAAGGAAGAGATAGACGGGTCCCACGAATTCTGAAGATAAGATGCTGAAGACAAGTCCATGGGTTCAATGCATCAAGATGAGTGCTCGAAGAAGTATGGATACTACAAATCCTGGCACAGAGATATCCTGACAGCTTCCTTCATTGGTTTTGTAGAATCAATTATGTAAAAGATAAGATTCTCACAAGTTGCATCTGTTATCTAGCAAATAGCTTTTGTCTTTTGCAACTCAGCTGCCTATATAAAGGCACTCAACGATTGTAGAGTACAACAAGTAAAGTTTTTCTATCTAAAGCTACGTTCTATCTTCTGTGAATGTTAGCAGGGTCACTCAGTCCTATCTTTATGAAAGTTTTCTATATTCTTTTTTTTTTTTGAATTATTTATGTTTTCTTTATAGTTTTGAATATCTTCTACACTCAGCCTTGCCTTTATGAAAGTTTTCTACATTCCTTCTTTTCTTTCTTTGAATTATTTATGTTTTCTTTATAGTTTTGAATATCTTCTACACTCATGTTTATTTATAAATCTTTGATTCTTCGTCTCATCTTTTTGTTATAGTTTTATACTTTGGTTTTATCTCTTTTGTTACAAACTCCTCGAGCCTCTTCATTCAGTCAGTATGTTTACCAAATCAAACCCCTCAAGCTTGAAACAGCAGGCCACACGTTGCCATATTCAACAAACCCACCAAACTCTGATTTTCAATTCCTTGGAGTCTTTGTTTTTCTTAGCCTCTTGATGTTTTCTGCGTCTGGCCTGTATTCTCTGTTCTTCAACCGCTTTACCTTTAGCTTGAGCCATAAATTGCACACCGGAGTCGGTAGGTGGCGATTCCTATGCCTTTTGATTTACAATAGCCTCTTCCTCTGTTAGGGCTTGATTCCGCTCTGTCGTGGCTTGCATTGCCAATTCAGCTGCATCCCCTGAAACTCTGTCTCGGTGAAAATGCGGAATTATCCCGGATTGTAACTCATAGACCATACGATCCCAACCAACATAACCTGCATAAATAGTCAAGAGTCGATCGTACTCCTTTCGATCTTGATGCAAGACCGCATCATGTAAATCAAAAATAGTGAGTTCAGGTACTGTTCTTTTCCTGAATTTGCCTTCCACTGAAGTTTCCGCTAAATCTCTTCTAGTTAATCCACTTTGCATTGTACCTGCTCCCTCATATCTAAGACCCCTTGTCAAAACTGGGGGAATTGGAAGATCCTCGATAAGAGTCTGCGAGGTCTCAATTTGAGTTTCCTGAACAACTTCATCCTTTATTCTTGCCTCCTGAACTCGCTCCCCTTGCGGGGCCATAGGTTCCATTTGAGTAATAGCCACCTTAGATGCCATAGTTTGTAACGCAATCTGTTTCTCCTGCTGTATCTCCATTTGAGTGGTAATCGGAGGCTCTTTCAACAGTGGTATCTGCTGAACTTCCTCCTGCTGTCTGCCAATGCCCCAATCCATCTGATTTTGCGGAGTATCCTCCTGTTCTAAATCCAGCAATGTGCCCAACACAGCAAGGGTGTCGTGAGTCTACACCTCCTTCTGCTTTCCTAGTGCCTTGTACCTGTCTTCTCCACGCTATCTGACCTCGGTGCCTTCTGCCAAATCCTCATTGCATACTGTTGTAAGTCCCACATCGGAACCAGGCGGGGATCTTGACCTGCATATATGTAGGGGGGCACCTCTCTCCTTTGACCATGGTTTTGGGAGTGGAAAGGGCTTTTCTAAATGGTATCAGAGCCAGGTTTGTGGGACCTAGGTGTGTGGATGGTATCCGTGCCACCTTATTCCTATATGGCTTCCACGTCTATGACGTGGGGGGGCATGTTGTAAGTCCCACATCGGAACCAGGCGAGGATCTTGACCTGCATATACGTAGGGGGGCACCTCTCTCCTTTGACCATGGTTTTGGGAGTGGAAAGGGAAAAAGAAGAACATGCACCGGAAAATCTATTGCGGAGCCATTGATTTCTCTTTTTTTTTTGGCTGCCTTCAACTATCACCGGTAGATCTATTATATTTTTTTTCAGTTGCCTTCAGCTGTCACCGATAGATTATTGGTGGGAAATCTACTGTAGAAGCTCCTCTGGCAACATCTGTGGCATTTTTCGGCATCACCCACAAATCTGCCGAAAATCTAAAAAGAGGCTTTGTTTTTTTGGATTTTTCCAAAAGTCCAAACTTGGAAAAGGTTCTTTGTACGAGGTGCAAAAGCTTTTTTGTTTTCTCAAGCTTACTTTGTTGGTTGCGCGAAGTGAAGAAGCACGCTTTTCAAGCTTGCTTTCTTGGTGCTACTAGGCATTTTGCTGTTGCGGGCATGGATTACCCAGGCAAGCAATTTTTCTCTTCAGGCGTGGGACATCAGCCTATCCTTCCGAATGTGGGACCCTTTATGGGATTCAATGGGCAACAGCCGTAATGCCCAAGCTTTCTCCCGCATAATTCACTTCAAGCTGCAAAGGGGCACTCTTATTGGCCTACATATCAAACCCAAGGGCCACAATTTCCAAGTTCTTCACTTAACTTGAATCAGCTTCAAAACAACTTGGGTTCCTAAACATTAGGGAATTATGAAGGTATGATGCTTCAATCACATTATAGTCATCCATGGATTATAGATTCAGGTACAAGTGACCATGTCACGTGCGATTTAAAATCTTTATATTCCTATTATCTATACGCACCACAATCATTACCCATTCAGTTGCCTGATGATACGTTTGTTTATGCTACTCATGTTGGACACGCACAACCCACAAATTTAATACACTTGACTCGTGTCCTTTTTATACCTCGTTTAAAATTTAACCTGCTTTCAGTTAAAAGGATCACTTCTGATTGCAATTGCATTGTTATATTTCTGGATAATTTGTGTATTTTTCAGAATCGTACATTGTTATATTTCTGGATAATTTGTGTATTTTTCAGAATCGTACGACTGGGCAGGTGATTGGGCTGGGTAAAGTGGTGCGAGGGCTTTATTTTTTGCAACCCACTCTTCATGAGTTATCTTCTTGCATTACACGCATCATGCATACTGTTAATTCACTTTAATCCTATTTGAATGTGAACAATTTATCTAGTGATAGCATTAATTCTAGCTACATTCTATGGCATAGACGTTTAGGACATAGCTCTCAAAAATGTTATTACACACATGGGAAGCGTATAGAATGTCCTGAATTTTTTTCTTGTTCTATTTGTCTATTGGCAAAACAGACTCGATCTGTTTTCCCACAACGTCAAACATTTAGTAAGGTTGTTTTTGACCTTGTGCATATGGATTTGTGGGGACCCCATAGGGAACCCAATCATGACAAGTCGTGCTATTTTTTGACCGTTGTTGATGATTTCTCACGCGCGACTTGGACCTTTCTTTTACGTTTTAAAGACCAAGTATTTCCCACCATTCAGTCTTTTATTTCTATGGTTCAAACCCAACATGGTGTCTTAGTTAAACGCATTCGTTCTGACAATGGCACAGAATTTTTTTCCGCTGCATGTTCTTCTTTTTTGGCATCTTGTGGGATATACCATGAGAGCTCTTGCGTGTATACTCCCCAACAGAATGGGGTAGTAGAACACAAGCATCGCCATCTATTAGATGTTGCACGAGCTTTAATGTTTCAGGCTCACATCCCTACACGTTTTTGGGGAGATTGCATTTTGGCAGCAACCCACATTATTAATCGATTACCTAGTGCTAGACTTGGGAATCGATCACCTTTTGAGATATTGCATGGGAGAGTCCCCTCCTTGGATCATTTATGAGTCTTTGGATGCAGATGTTATGCCACAAATCTACACCCTAGAGATAAATTCTCTCTAAGGGCCATACCATGTGTGTTTCTTGGTTATCCTTCTATGCAGAAGGGTTACAAAGTTTATAATCCGAATAGTGGAAAAATTTTTGTGAGTCGTGATGTTGTTTTTTATGAATATGATTTTCCATTTTCTCCGAGTCAGCCACTAGAATCTTCTCGTGATTCGCCCTCGGATCAGGCTGCACCAGTTCCAAACATCACCCAGTCATGCGATCCATTGTTTACTCCACCGGAGCCCTCTCCAGATACATCACAAACCCTACCTCAAGAGACGCCCTTGGAGCCTTCTCCAGGGTTAAGCACACCACATTCAGGTACACATTCTCAGCTTGTTAATCCTTTTCAAACTACAACACCAAATCAACCCTCTGAACCACTTGTGGAACCTTCTCCAGTACAGTCACCACCAGCTATTCGGCGGTCATCACGACCCACACGTCCTCCCATTTGGACTGCCAACTATATTTGTTCGACCACCTCCATAAGGTCGAACAGTCACTACCCTATATCAGACCATATCTCCCTTGATCATTTTTACCCACATTACCAGAAATTTGTTACCTCAATCTCTACTGTTACTGAACCTAAGACCTATCATCAGGCACTTAAGGATAGTCATTGGGTTGATGCTATGGATCGAGAATTATCAGCCTTTGAGGCTAATCATACGTGGGATGTAGTACCACTTCCGCCTGGTCGGAGAGCTATTGGGTGTAAATGGGTGTATAAGGTAAAGTATCGTGCAGATGGTATCATAGAGAGATACAAGGCTCGCTTAGTAGCCAAAGGGTACACACAACGAGAAGGTGTTGATTATGATGAAACCTTTTCTCCAGTTGTGAAGTCAGTGACTGTTAGATCAGTTATGAGCATTGCATCTATTAGAAATTGGTGCCTTCATCAATTGGATGTTCAGAATGCCTTCCTACATGGAGATTTGGTAGAGGAAGTTTATATGCAACTTCCACCTGGTTTTCCTCTTCAGGGGGAGCGATCAGTATGCCGTTTGAGAAAATCGATATATGGGTTAAAGCAAGCCTCGAGGCAATGGTATGCCAAGTTTACAGAGGCACTTCTCGTAGGAGGTTTTCAACAATCACTTCATGACTATGCTCTGTTCACTAGACGGACTAGAGATTCATTCATCATCCTCTTGTTTTACGTTGATGATATCTTGGTGACAGGAAATAATACTTTAGCCATTTCAGAGCTAAAAAGGTATCTTCATTCGGTATTTCATATGAAGGATCTTGGACAATGCAAGTATTTTCTTGGGATAGAGATAGCTCGATCTCCTAAAGGTATCTATCTTAGTCAACGCAAGTATGCGTTGGAGTTAGTCTCTGAGGCTGGACTTGGGGGGCATGTTGTAAGTCCCACATCGGAACCAGGCGGGGATCTTGACCTGCATATATGTAGGGGGCACCTCTCTCCTTTGACCATGGTTTTGGGAGTGGAAAGGGCTTTTCTACATGGTATCAGAGCAGGTTCGTGGGACTTAGGTGTGTGGATGGTATCTGTGCCACCTTATTCCTATGTGGGTTCCACGTCTATGACGTGGGGGGGCATGTTGTAAGTCCCACATCGGAACCAGGCGGGGATCTTGACCTGCATATATGTAGGGGGGCACCTCTCTCCTTTAACCATGGTTTTGGGAGTGGAAAGGGCTTTTCTACACATACTACTCTGAGTTAGGATCTCAGGTTTGAAATAATCAAAATTTAGTCATATTAGCAGTCCAAAACTCAGTCGTACTAGGCTAGGAGTTAGGATCCTAACCATGTTAGAAATTTCAAACCCAATCATACTGGGTTAGGAGTTAGGTATATTTAATAAAAAAATAAAAATTAAAAAAGTGTGTGAATTATTTTGTAATTAAAACCTTGATATTTATTGGTCTCCGTTAAAGAAAGAAACCAAAGTTGTGGTCTTATAAACTTTTTTATTAATTTTCTTTCATTAATATTTCGTGAGGGAAGTGAATTCTTCCACCATGGCTTTACATCACTGTAGATTATTAGATGCTTGTGTGTAACATATGAACTCTTAAGAGACTGTCGGAGCATATGTATGTTGATGTGTTAATGAACGCCTTGTTACGATTGGTATTTGGTGAAATTTATGGGTAACTTCATCATTATGGGCTATTTGTTTGTCGTTACATAGAAAAGTGGTTTTATCGAATTGGGCATCGGCCATAATGAAAATTCGTTGGGTCCTTAACGAGTAATATCTGTAGGCTTTGCAGCGTAGAGAATCTAAGAGCTAATTTGTGTGGATTTTATGGTTTGAGATAGGAAAAAAAAAAAAAAAAACCAAACGTCCACATATTTTTAAATGAGAAATTAAAGGAGTTTTACCAAATACCCATTCCCATGGATTTTTAATGAGTAATATCTGTGGGCTTTGCAACCTAGAGGATATAGCGTAAGAAAACACATGATTGTGATTGGGGCTAGTTTGTGTGGATTTTATGGCTTCGTGTTGTTGAAAAATCAAACATTTAAATATTATTTAAATGGGAAATTAAAAGCGTTTCACCAAATAATTGTTCCCATGGGGATTGATTATTTAAAAGATATTGATTATTTACCAAATAAAAATGATTATTTATAATATGAATCACAATTTCAAAGGTACAAAGTCTCAAAACGGACAAGATGTAGTATGACAAGGCTTATTTCATCAATGAGGTAATGTGTGTGTGTTTGTGTTTTTTTTTTTTTTTTGGAAAAATCATTTTGGGAAGGAGAATATGAGCTTGAGAACCTTTCTTGTATGCCATGTTGTTGAAGAAAAGGGGTTAGACAAATTTTGTGCCACCGTGTCTTGAATTGTTTTCAATTTGCATGTGAGTTTTTGTTCCACAATTTTAAGAAAATGTTTGAAAAATTGAGAGGAATTAGGCCTAAGTTTGAAGAGAATAAAACCAAGTGTATTTGGAATAATTATCAATAAAAAAATATAATACATGTGTACATGAGAGGAGTTTACACAAATAGGCTTCCAAATATCAAAATAGACTAGTTTTAAGAGAGTCCACAAGTGATTATATGTTAATATTGTGATGGGCGATGACTCTCACTAATAGAGCATCCCAAATGGGGTATTCTTTTTGAAAACTAGTCATCATGGATTTTAGTAATTTTGCTATCCTTAGATAGACAATATGCCAAAGTTGTTGGTATTAAGTGGACAAGTTATTTGTGGATGCCAAGAGAACAATTGGAAGCTGCTAGGGGCCCAATTGTTGGAGGGGTTGAGGTCTTTATCAATTGGAAGCTGCTAGGGGTGACTTTTCACAATAAAAGAATTATCATTATTTTCTTTTATAAATTGAGAGAAAGAAACCAAATCTTTAGAAATTTGGGGAATGACAAGACCATTGGATATTTATGCATCCTTATGAGTTTTGAGATTACTTGTACAAGTGATTGAGAGGCCAACACCATTATCCTCCATCACATGTTGATTCCCCATATAAAGGGTAGCATTATTGGTGATGTGGTGCGTTTGCCTGAGTCGTAGAAATTAAGAAATTTCAAAAAGTATTTGCTCCAACTGAGTCAAGATAATTAATGGCTTGAAAGACTAATTTTTAATTTCAAAAATTTTCCTGAAAAAGACTTACTGATAACTTGAAATTGTAAGCTCTATGAAGATGGTGTGAGTAATTCCATAACTTCACAAGTCTTGAATTGTTGTTGTCGTTGGAGATTTGCTTCCATAATTCTCTTGAAGTCATCCTTAGATAATGCTCATGGTGACCATTTAATGCTGCTCTTCAAATGTAAAAATGCGTTAAAGAGGATTTAAGATTATGCAAACTTTGAGATAGAATTGAATTCATCACTCAAGAAATTATGCAAAAGTTGGTCAGCTGTTCTTGTGAATATCAGTGCAATCGCTTAAATTCAGACGCACCAAATGGGACTTCTCTTTAGAAGGTGAAGTCTAACTGAGGAGAACACATGGAAGAATCTGCATGAGAGAAGACGGTAAGGAACCATAAAGAAAATCCGACCATTGGAGGGAACAGAAAGAAAAGAGAGCCAAAATCACGTGTCCCGCGTTCCAAGGATCACATCGCGTGGGCCTTTTTATTTTTATCTCATAGGAATGTCTTGAACATGATTCCCTTTACAGCCACGTCAAGTGGACGGGAGACGACAAATCCATGAGAACCCACCGCAGCGATCATGGTCCACAATTAGACTTTGATGCAGAAAGTAGGACCATCAATTATAGCACCGAGATCGAAACCGAAAAGAAAGAAACGAAACAAGCATGGATTTAAACCATAAATACCCATATATGTGGGTAATGCATGGATTTAAACCAATAAAAGTCACAACATTGAATTGGTCAACAAATCTCTAGCTTTAAATTAAATAGGCAATAAAAAATACGTGTCAAGCCATATTTTAAATGTGTATGTGCATACAATGAAGGATCAATTAAGTTTAAGTAATTAAAGATTATGATAAAGTTAAACGTATATATTTATGTTTTTATTTTTAAATTTTTATGTAATAGTTTGATATATTTTTTCTTTTCTAAGAATTAGGCTTATTCCTTTATATATATATATATATATATATATACATGAAGTATGGTTATTATACTATTTTTTAAAATAAAAAAAATTAAAAGTTATATTTTAAATGTATGATAAAACATCGAAACATCAGAATTAACATAATTGCACCTATTGGCCATTTAATGAGTCAAATTGAAGTTTCAATAGCCTCCCCATACGTGTATAATATAACGCAAAAGACAAATTAATATCCCAGAGATATGAGTAAATGAATCAATGAATTTATATTGAAATTTGGTCAGGGGCAACCTCGTCGTGGTCGTATACAAAGACAAAATGAAAAGCATGGGGCTGAACTTGTCAGCTTTTTTTCATTTGTTTTGTCTGATCTCATACTTACAACGCACAAAAGAAAACCGATAGCCGAAAAAGGAACTGACGGACATAAGACACTGAAGCCATTCTGCCTGTTTAAAGGGACTAAGGAACGATTTTACAAGTTCGACAATATTTCTTCAATCTGAAGAAGACTCTTTCTTTTTGAACATGCAGAACAAGACCAGAGGCGGAGCATGTGCTTGTTAGCCATGAATTTATCCGAGGGCATGTGAAGAAGAAGGAAATACAAATACATATACAAAGGCATAACTCACTTGCAAGTTATTTGGTGAATCCTACAAGCTTTTAGGAACAACAGAACACTATAAATGTCCTAGGAACTTGCTGAAAACGTCATCGCGTTCCCTTCACATACACAGAAAGAGAAGAAAAGGAAATACAAAGGCTCCAGACGGTTTCCTTCCTATCAGAATTGTTCTTATAATTTACATCCTGGTATTGGGAAAGGGCGAAGAAGAAGGCGAGGAAGAAGAAGAAGAAGAAGAAGAAGAAGAAGAAGAAGAAGGTACTTTCTATCCACTACCTTAAGAACCTCCTTGACTTGGAGGAAGTGATCTTGATTACCAGTCCAGGAAACACATCATCTGGGTCATGTATATGGGGGTTGTTCTCCACGATAAAGGGATCGTCGCACTTGTCACTGATGGTGTGTAAAGTCTCGCCCTCTCCGACCACATAAATTTCGTCGCAGGACCGCTCCGAGAACTGGTTCCCCCTCACGGTTTCATCTGCGAGAGAATTCTCCCTTATGGAGGCCAACAAGATTAAGCCTAACAGGACTACGGAGCAGTACCACGACGCTACATCGGCTATGGGTTGGGACGCGTTCATGGCCAACAAGAATGCTTGTTTCTGGGAGAGACAGCCGCGCGAATCCGCAAGAAGATGGGTTTGCGACCCCGGTGTGTTTGACTACATGTTCCCACATACGCCTATATATATACACATTGCGTAAGCAGAGCAACGAAGAGGTCGTTGCCGCTTGCGTTGGGAGGAAGTTGGGTTCGACGACTTTTGACCTGGTTCGAGTGCTGCAAGTGTAAACTGAGTCATCTTCCGACTCTTCTAATTACTGAAAAGGACCTCAAACGTAGTGAAATGGTCGTCGTGGCTGATGAGTTTGAATTCAATAGCGTCCCTCTCTTGGGCCCGCGTTAGTTGAGCAACATCTTAAGATGGTATGAGATTTTGGAAATTGAGTTGGGGCATTAAGGTACGTAAATAGAAGACATGTCAGGGATTTTGGAGATTTGACAGGTTCAGAAGATGATGGGAGGATTGGAAAAGGAGAAGGGAGGGGGTAGAAACGTGGGAGCGCCGTGGGCGTGGGGCAGTGGCAAATTGCGTGAAAGAATCGTGGCTTCCTCCACTCACCACCTTACAAAGACCTGTAACCATACAGTTTATCAGAGTCCCCATTGCCTCCACTAACCAACTAACCTAACCCAAAAAACCCAGCCTTCACCCAATCATGGGGCTTCATCCTTGCTCTTCGCGTGCTCTTCTGAAGATGTTCTGTTCAACATTCCACATTCCAAAGAAACAAATAAATAGAATCTCAAAATGGTTATATTGCTGTATTTTAATTCAAACTAATGGGTAGTTCCAAATATAATATGATTTTTGTTGGTCTTCTGTATTGAATAGTTTTGCAAGTTGACTTTTCATGCTTGTCTTTTTTTTCTTTATGGTCTCTTTGGAAAGCCTGCCGGCGACTGCGGAGCTTCTTTCCTCTCGAAACCCTTGACAAACTGTCCAGTTTTGCCGTCCTTGACAAACTGTAAAGTTAACTTTCTTTTGGGTTGGCTGGCGGTGGACCCATTGGACCTTAAATACCCATCTTTCATTGTATGCTATTGATTACTGATCAGAATAAATGTTCTTTGTGCCTAATTGGAGACGTTTGGTCGATTTAAGTTTACTAAAGCCATGAGAAATTATTGTAAACCAAGCCTTTGCGGCAAGAGCTTACTTGAACAAAAGTTTCACAACTGAAGCAATTGTACTGAAAATCTTTAATTACTCTTAAGCCATAGTTCCGGGCTCTTAATGTGCATTTTATCACCTGATGCAATAAGTAGGAGTTAAACGCCTCTTTAATGCTCGGATCGGGTGGAAGGAAGTGGAGAAAAGGGGTAAGAAATAGAGAAGAGTGAATAATATTCCTTATTTAGAAGTATTAAAAAACCAATTAGTTGAATTTGTTGTTATACAAACAGAATTCTTGATATATTTCTTAATAATGTGAGATTCATTAATCATATATTAACATGCTTTGGCATTATATAGGCTATGTTTCAACTCTAATCAATGGAAGTTCATAAAAAGTGCTAAGAGGCTTCTAACTTTAATACTATATTATAAAATTGTTATTGTTAAGAGAGAATCAATTTCATATTGAAACGGAGACTAAAATATCTACACCTTATAAGGTGTTGCCTTATAAGGCATAGACTACCTTTTATTACTGTTCATGAGTTTTGGTATGCTTAAGCTTACTATTACAATTATTTAATCTCAAAAGTTGACTTTAAATATGGTAAAACTTATTATAATATTAATTTTTTAAATATATTTCTTAATAATATAAGACTTATTGACTATATTTTAATAAAAACTCATTTTGCTCTTGAGAGTTTGTCCATTGTTTTTTTTTTTTTTTAACTCTGAAATCAATCTTTGTTAGACACGAATGGAAAAAGAACAGATATAAAGAAAGGTTGGTCGATCTTCGTCTTCTTTTTTTTTTTTTGTGAAAACCAAAATAAGCGTTACAGGAAGATTGCAATTTAATTCAGTTCCACATAAAAGATTCCACCCCGGCATAATAGTCATGCCTCTTAACCTGGGTCACCATCATTCAGTGCTCGCTAATGCTAATGATGTCAAGCTACATTTTATTACCCTGATGAGGTGACAGGAATTCTTCAAATTCATGTTTGGATCACTAACCAGTTGTTGGCCACCAAGTTATTATCAATTATTTGGAAGACTGCCAGAACATTTAGTGCCACGACTATCCGAAGTGGTGGCCACAAATTATCTATCCTAATCCTCCACAACCAAGAGACCAATAACAGCGCAAGTTAATGCTAAGCAAATGGTTTCCAATCCATTAGTTTGTAAAAGCTCTTTAGATTCTCAAAAGTGTCGAGAGTCATGGCAAACACGAAATTGGCACTTCAAAACTCATTACCGTTTGATAATCGTCCTTCATGAAACATGTGCTACGAATTTAAAATTCGGAGGAGGAGGCTTGGGAGTAGCCCTAAACCATTTCTGTGCAAATATTTAGACTGGTTTACAAAATTTTGTTGACTTTGTCTCTCTATGATTCCACAATTATTTATCTTTGTTGATTTTGTATTCTCTTAGAATCTTTGTCATCCTATATGGTTCAAGTCCAGAGTTAAGGCTCAGGCGACGATCAAGGAAACCATGTTACGATAAGATGGTCCTGGCAACGGCCCGAAGAGGGCGTCGAGCCTATGACGCTCAGGCAGGGCTAAGCCATGCGCTTATGACTCGCTCAAACACTCTAAAAACGCTGTGCTTATGACTAGCCAAGTGCCCATGATTTGGTTGTAACGAATCTAATTATTGAATTAAAAGGCTTATAATTGTTAATATAACCAATTTAACTATTTTTTGTATATCGTTAATTATTAGGCCCTTATAAGCTTTGCATGTCTTGGACTCTAATAAACCCCTAACAATTCTACCATGCTCATGATTTAGCGTCTCAATCACGCTCTATATGGCAACTCTATTAAGTGGCTTCAATCTGGCTCCCAACTCCTTTTGCAATTATCCCTTTTGGAACTCAAATTTGAAATATGGGTCTTATCTCTTATATCAATGATAACAAATTCAACAATTAAACTAAAAAAAATTAAATATATTGATTTGACGGCTCAATTAGTTTTGTAAGTGTCTTGGGCCCTGTATGCTCGTATCATACCCAAATTCTTGGCACGCTCAAAAAACGCCAATGCTATTGCTTTCCTTTTGAACGAACATGCCATCAGATTCGTTTCGTATGGATTGAAGAAACAACGGCTAACATTTTCCCTCTAAACGTTCAGTTTTCCTATTACTAATAAAATTTATAACGTATCGTTACCGTTAAAAAAAAAAAAAAACATTTTTCCACCGACAAATCCCTAGGCCCTTTGTCTTCTGCCGTGGAGCTTCGAGCTCTGAAGAGAACAACGGCGTTTATCCCTAGACTTTCGTCATCAGATCCGTAGAAACGGCTAGTCGGGCAGTGAGACGGTTTGTCCTTCGATCCTCGATCATTCCCCGTATGCTAGGCGGGACCTTGGTATCATCTTTTCGGTTCAGGCGCTCTTCTTCTACGGATGTGTAATGATTTGCGGTTCTGACCTTCGAATCCTATTCTTTCCCCATGAAGCTACGAAGACCCATTTCCCGCTTCTTCAGCTCTAATTCAACGAGACAAATACCAGAGAGTGTAACCAGCGACCTTAACTCCCTCAAACCTGTCAAAGAGCTTCACGCCCACCTCATCAGAACCCACCTTCACACTGACCCATCTTCAATCTCTGAGGTTATCAAGTCCTACGCGCTATCTCCACCGACTTTATCAAAGGCCCACTTCATTTTCAATCAAATTGAGCAACCCACATTACTAGTCTGGAATTGCATGATCCGTGGTTTATCACAGAGTGGCCAACCAAGAGAAGCAATTCGTTTCTATAACCGTATGTATCATGGAGGACTAGCAGGGAATAACTTGACTCTAATCTTTGTCTTCAAGGCTTGTGCCAGAGTCTCTGATGTTGTTCAGGGCCAAAAGTTACACGTTCATGCTTTGAAACTTGGGTTTGAATCGTATCTTTTTGTTTCCAATGCTTTAATTCACATGTACGCAGCTTGCGGTGCTTTGGCCTGGGCAAAGAGGGTGTTCGATAAAATGAGCAACAGAGATTTGATTTCTTGGAACTCTTTGATATGTGGATTCAGTCAGTACAATAGGTTTGAGGAAGTTTTGAGACTTTTTAAAGCAATGCAAGCGGCATGTGTGAAGGCTGACGGGGTCACAGTGATGAAAGTTATTTTAGCATGTAGTTATTTGCGTGAATGGGAAATTGCAGACTATATGGTTAATTATATTGAGGAGAATCATATTGAGATTGATGTTTATTTGGGCAACACTATGATAGATATGTACGGACGGCGTGGCTTAGTGGATTTGGCACGAGAAATATTTGATACAATGCGGAACAGAAATATAGTTTCTTGGAATGCAATGATAATGGGGTACATGAAAGAGGGGATCGTAGGTGCTGCGCAGAAGCTTTTTGATGAGATGCCTAAAAGGGATGTGATCTCTTGGACTTCAATGATCACAGGTTATTCTCAAGCTAACCAGTTTAATGAGGCAGTGAGGATTTTCAAAGACATGATCGCGGCAAATGTGAAGGCGGATGAAATGACTGTAGCTAGTGTGCTTTCTGCTTGTGCCCATCTGGGTTCACTTGATGTTGGGGAGGCAGTCCACGAATACATACGTCAACATGGTGTAAAAGAAGATGTCTATGTTGGGAATTCTTTGATAGATATGTATTTCAAATGCGGGGAGGTAGAGAGGGCACTGGAGGTTTTCCGAGGGATGAAAACAAAGGACTGTGTCTCTTGGACTTCCGTAATTACAGGTCTTGCAGTGAATGGTTTTGCAGATCCTGCCCTCAATCTCTTCTCAGAAATGTTAAGGGAAGGTATTCAGCCGACTCATGGAACTTTTGTTGGAATTTTACTAGCTTGCGCTCATGCTGGATTGGTAGATAAAGGGTTGGAATACCTTGAAAGTATGGAAAAAGTTCACGGACTCACTCCAGAGATGAAGCATTATGGATGTGTTGTGGATCTCCTGAGCCGCTCTGGCAATCTAGACAGGGCATATGATTTCATAAAGAAAATGCCTATAGTTCCAGGTGCTGTGGTATGGAGGATATTGTTAAGTGCTTGTAAACTTCATGGAAATGTGGTCATAGCTGAGATTGCTAAAAACAAGCTTCTGAAATTGGATCCTTGTAACAGCGGGAATTATGTTCTCTCATCAAATACCTACGCAGGTTCAGATAGATGGGATGATGCTATAAAAATGAGAGAGTTGATGGAGAAAAACAATGTGCAGAAGCCATTTGGTCGTAGTTCAATTGTAGTGAATGGTCCAACGTTTTGGAAGTGTAGAGACCCATAATTCAATCTCAAAAAGAGGAATCCATTAAACTCAAAATGTAAAAATTGGGATCTTCCATTGGTAGTTTTAGTAAGATTTTGAGAGGAAAAACTCTAATGGAGTTGCCCATCAGAAAATGAAATCGGGGTTGGTCCTACAATTGGCTAGGGGTTTAATGAGTCCTAAATATCATGGAAAGGATTTCCTCCCACATCATGAAAGAGAGTGAGAGATTCTGATTATATAGGTAGGTTTAACTACTTTTCTTATTAGGTTTATCTTTTGAGATAGAATTCAAATTTATGACCAGTGATATGAAAGCTAAATCATAACCTGACTTGATGGCTTGCACTTTATGCCCCTTTATGTGTGGGGTGGGCAAGGATGTTCACCTATCTTAGGGCAATGATGATTTGAGTGAGGGAGAATGTCACAGAAAAAGCTTTCTCTCATATTAGGAAAGAAAGTGGAAGAGCTTGGCCATACATACAAACTTAGCTACTTCTCTTATTAAGTAGACTTTTTGAGATGGAACTCATGCCCATAACACAAAGGCTCAATACAATTAATATATTTAACAACGAGAGGTGTCAATGACTGATTGCCAATAAACCATTCTAGGTTGATAATATCAAGGCATAGGCTTTAGATGCCAAAAACTAGGCTTAGTAAGACAACATAGTCATGACAATTCAAATTAGAAAATTATTAAAATCTAGTGAGAATTTAATATTACCAAAATATTAATATATGATATTCTTTATAGATGAAAGTATTTTTTTCTCTTACAAATCAATTTTAAGAAAAGAAATGAGCCTTTTGATGTGGACTTAGGTATGCTTTATGTGGGAAGTGTTCTTGTAGTTAAGATGAGAAAATATGTTGAAATCTATTCCATGTCTTACATTGTCAAGGTATTAATCGAGCCAAATTTGAGAAAGAAAGTAACCTTTCTAACAAGAATGAAATTATTCTTGCAAAAGCCTATTGGCCTTTCTTGACCTTTTGTGTGCCTTTGCTCCCTTTGGATTAAGCATTCAAAGTTAGTATCCTTGCTTTTTGGTTTTTCCTCTCACGTGACAAAGGTTCTTCTTGTATACTTTTTCCACGAAGAGTGCAATCAAATATAGGTTTTTATGACTAAGATGTTAGAAAACAAACTCGTGAATCTAAACTCACAGAATCTCTCAGGATCTCACCCACACATAAAGAGAATATTAGTCAAGTAAAGAACACACAAAAATTACGAGGTTCGAATAATTCTTACATCTCCGGCCTAAGGAGCAATTCTTCACTATGATGAGGAGGGCTTACAATGCTTATAGAAAAACTTTTGTTTTCTCTTAAGCACTCTCAACCTCATACCATAAGGTTTTCTTTTATACAAGTATCAAGGAAACCCAAATAGAATAGGATTAAGAGACCTAAATAGAATAAGATTGAGAAATCCTTATAAACTACCCATAATATAAATATGGTAGTTACATAATTACCCTTACTAATTTACTTCAAACCTAACAATTTCCCCCTTTTGATGTAACATTAGTTTAATATCCCTACACCATAAGAGAAAGAACATTACTCCCTAGACTTGACTCTACTTGGAGTCCATTCCAGTAACCCACTGACAAATCTCTAGCTTGTCTTTTATCAGCGGCTTCGTCAATATATCTGCTCCATTATCATCAGTGTGAATCTTCACAAGATCTAACTGTTTGGATTCTAATACATCTTTAATCCAATGATATCTGACATCAATGTGCTTAGACCTTGAATGAGATGACGTGTTCTTACTGAGGCGGATGGAGTTTTAGTTGTTGCTATAAAGGATAACCATTCCTTGTTTTATGCCAAGTTCTTGAAGAAACGTCTTCATCCACAACACTTCTTTTCCCATTAATGATTGCTATATACTCTGCTTCTGTTGTAGATAAAGCAACATAATCCTGTAGCCTAGACTGTCATGAAAATGCTCCCCCTGTGAAGGTGAGCATGTACCTCGTTGTAGAACTCCTCCCATCATGGTCACTAGCCATATCTGCATCTGTGTATCCAACCAATACAAGCTCATCATTACCAAAACACAAACACAACTTAGGAGTTCCTTTAAGGTACCTGAGTATCCATTTCACAGCTTCTCAATGCATTTTTTCAGGATTTGAAAGAAAATGACTAACTACTCCAATTGCATGAGCAATATCTGGTCTAATGCTTACTGCAACATACATCAAGCTACCAACCGCAGATGTGTAAGGTGTTTTCTTCATATACTCAACATCATTCTTACTTTCAGGCTTCTGCTCCTTACTCAACTTGAAATGACTTGCAAGTGGAGTACTTACTGTTTTTGCCTTATCCATGTCAAATCTCTGAAGTATTTTCTTTATATATTTCTCTTGAGATAGCCATAACTTTTTATGTTCTCTGTCGCGTTTAACTTCCATACTAAGGATTTGCTTTTACCGGTCTTAAATCTTTCATCGTGAAAGACTTGCCTAAATCCTTCTTCAGCTCAGCAATCTTCTTAATGTCATAGCCAACAATCAACATATCATCAACATATAGGAGTAAGATGACAAAATCACCACCTGAAAAGTGCTTCACAAACACACAATCATAGAGTTGGTCTTGTTATAACCGTGTTGTAACATGAATGACTCAAACTTCTTGTACCACTGATGAGGTGCTTGTTTTAGATCATACAAGATTCTCCTTACCCTTATCTATGAAGCCCTCAGGTTGCTTCATATAAATTTTTTCCTCCAAGTCTCCATGAAGGAATGCAATTTTCATATCAAGTTATTCTACCTCCAAGTTCACTCTAGCAGCCAAACCAAGAATAACTCTTATTGAAGACATCCTTACCACAGGAGAAAAAATCTCCTCAAAGTTAATACCTTTCTTCTGACCATAACCCTTCACAACTAACTGCACCTTATACCTTGGTAGTGGATTATTCTCTTCTAACTTCAATTTCTACAACCACAATCTTTTTGATAGAGAAAGATTGGATAAAACTCTCTTCAAAACAAGCCCGCATCAACTATGCCATCTTACCTTTTCTTTAAACCACGCCTCTCTTAGGTTATACCTCCTTAGGCACTTCCACTGCATCCTCTTCTAGGTTACACCTCTCCTAGGCCGTGTTTCTCTCCAAGCATCTGCACATCATCATGGGCTTTTTCCATCTAAATGTGTCCTCCACCATGAGGCCCTCAATAAAAGTAAAAATCATGAGACTTTCATAACAATTGAGATTACTCTTCGAAATTCCCAACGAAAAGTCCATCTCCCATCCAAAATTGTTGGTGCTTCCCCAAAATTAACCATCAGAGTCTCAATACACCTCATCTGAATATCGACAAACTTGAAAATCTCAAACTTTTACTTCATCAATCACATCAATATAGGAGCATCACATGCTCTCCCTTAATAAATGTCAATCAAATTAACCAAAATACCCCTTTGATTATGCCCAAAAATAGTCAAATATCTCCCAAAAATCACAAAAAAATATTATAAAAATTGGCACAGAAATCACCTGAAAATTATGTTTGGTCAAAGTAAACGGTCTACGGTCAATAGTCAAAGTCAACACTCGGTCAGTCAATAGATAGTTGGACTGGGTTGACAAATCGGGTCTGGATCTGGGCTGGGCCAGGTTTTCGGATCTGGTCAACGGTCAACAGTCAACATGTCAAACTTTGACCTGGTCAATGGGTCAAACTTTGACTGGGTCAACTCTGAGTCAACAAAACTTGTTTTTGTTGTTGCAGCCACCTTTCTCCTCTGATTACTGTCGTTCCAAAGTGGTTTCTAACGAAATAAGAACACCAATCAATAGATCGACTTCTAATGAGTCTATAGAACTCAAAATCGCTCCATGAAACGCTCAAACGAAAGAGAAATCGCAATTCTCCTTTTTGGGCTCACAGGTTCAACACAACCTGCAACACTCCAATTGATTTTCTGACCACAAAAAAGTCAAAAATCACACAAACGAAGGCTAGAGAAGAAAATTCATACCTCAAACGCCAATTTTAGCTTCTCCCTCCGTGCGTTACACACCAAGTGTTCGACAAAAAAGTTTCGTGGAACAAAGCCTTTGTTGACAAATTCCCTCTTATGTGTAGTGTGCTAAATACACACCGAAACAGTCGTTCTTCCGCTAACTGCCTGACAAAAAACGAGTCTTGACCCTAATTTAGGAATCTAGGCACCGATTCCAGTTTGTTAGAAAACAAACTCGTGAATTTAAACTCACGAAATCTCTCAGGATCTCACCGCATACACAAAGAGAATATTAGTCAAGTAAAGAACATATAGAAATTACGAGGTTCGGGATAATCCCTACATCCCCGACCTAATGAGCAATTATTCACTATAATGAGGAGGGCTTACAGTGCTTACAGAAAAACTTCTGTTTTCTCTCAATCACTCTTAACTTCATACTTAGGTTTCCCCATAAAATTTCCTTTTATACAAGTACCAAGGAAACCCAAATAGAATAAGACTAGAAGACCTAAATAGAATAAGATTGAGAAACCCTTATAAACTACCCATAATACAAATATGGTAGTTACATAATTACCCTTACTAACCCCTAATCCTAACATAAGAATCTAAAGGCTTAGTATAAAATTAAAAGGCCCAATTATCCACTTAAAATCAATTGGTAATAAATAGGGAAAACTCTTAACTAATAAGGCTAAAGCCTTCACCTTATATGATTGGTGTGGGACTTACTTTTACACTCCCACAATCTAAACTTAGTCTTTTTGCCGGTCGGATTGGCCATTTACGAGATTGGAATTGGGTGTGCCCAATTGATTATGATACCATATAGAATTAAAAGGTCCATTGTCAACTTAAAATCAATCAACAATAGGTGGGGGAACTCTCAATTAATAAGATCAAAGCTTTCACCTTGTATGACTGATGTGGGACTTACTTTTACACTTGGGTCTCCATTTTTTTTTTTTCTTAACATGATGCTGAATCTGAATCTCGACAATGCAAATGTGGGCAAGCTGAAGAACAATGCTGCCACTACAGATACATGAGAAAGCAGGGTCCAGAGATGGGTCAAGAAAATGATGGTAATAGTTGCATAAGCCTTTTCGCTCATCAAGGGCATTTATCCTAACTATAAATGGAAGGTAAGCATCATTATAATCTACTATAAATAGCTTGTGTTCCTTTGTTGCCTGCAAATGCACAATAGACGCTTCAGACAGTTTCATACTCATTATTCCTGCGTCTGGTTTTCAACGATCAAGCCATTGGAGGAGAAACGACAAGGTATGGAGGGGATAGAACTGACGAATATCAAATTCTCCGGGACGCGAAAAGGGCTCAAACAAATAAAAAAATATAGAAAACTAAAAAGTAATACTCACTGGAAATTATCTTGGGCGTGTCATATTTAATAAGTCCCGTACTGGAGTACTGTATATTGCTGACCACCTTTGGCTAAATGTGCAGAGAAAGAAAATAAGAAAGAGAGATTTCTTAGAAAAATTAAATCTTGTAAATAATTTTTTAATTTTTTATGATATTTTCACGCTACTTGGCTGATATTTTTAGCAATCAAGCCTTTTATGAATTAACAAATTATGTAATAAGAACATAATTTCATCTAACAACCTAACTCAATGTACAATAACTTCAACAACTATATCTCGTCTCTTGTTATTGTTTTTTTCTTTTTTCCTATTGGTCTTTAACTTTGTCTTCTCAATTCTTTGCTTTTGATTTGGTGACGCAATAATACATTTTCTCCGGAATGCCAGAAAATTAGGGTGGCTCTCCCTCCAGCTATTCCCAGCTTCTGTCGATACCCCTCAACACCGATCTGTGCCTACTGGATCTTCGAAGCATCTTAGTTGACTGCTTCAAGCATTTATGTTACATAAATAAGTCGGGTTGGTTCGTCGTTAATTAAGAATCTGGCGGCAAATTTCTTTGGTTTGATCAAGAAGACCTTGAAAAGAAACTGGAGAAATTTCTTCTTCCTATTGTCCGTAGTCCATTGAACTATAATAACTTATAAAAATTTTACAGGTATTTTGGGCGCCCATCAGTATGTACTGTTTGCATGAAATAGGCTTTCTAATGGGCCAAAGTTCATCGTTTGACAGTGAACCTTTTTCTTTTTTCTTTTTCCTTTTAACACCACAAAGAAGAGATGCAGAAAAAATGCTGGCGCATTAGTTTATTGGTTATCTGCAAATCATTTCATAAGTGGGGCAGCCTTACTTTTATTTTTCTCGGCTGTTACTGAAATGGAACAGCGGAGGAAGCAAGCATTTAATCAGCCCACATTCATCTTACAAGCCCTGTGAGACCTTTTCTTCTTACAGATTAAACATGACTTTGATAGCACTACCTCCACCAGCACTTGTTCGAAAGGCATCTTCTACCCCCTGCTGTGAGAAGCTAAACCTGTGAGTTATCAACGGCTTAACGTCGATCTTACCAGTCTTCAGAAACTCAATGCAGAGTGGCCATGTATTCCTATATCGGAATATTCCAATTACATCAACCTCCCTAGCACCCAGAAAAGATCCAAATGATCAACATTATGAATGCAAAGTTCAGCGGCATAAGAATTAAAAGGAACCTTTCAGCTACTGGATGTTCTACCATTGTAATTAAGCAGCTGATTTGCTATCAAGTATGATACTGTAATTAACAGGTAGTTTGTCAAGCTTGACGAAGGGGTCATTCTTATTTTACTTGGAAATACATACCAACCTCAACAATCTGCTCCAAATTCTACTGGCTTAACATAGCACTAAAATTGTTATCACATTGATAACGCATCCAAATAGTTAGAATGATTGCAGTCATTTTCTGGACTTTTTTTTTTTCCTAACTGAAGGATCAGAAAAAGAGGAAATCCAAGTAGGGAAATGGACAAGAGTTCTAAAGTTCTGAGATTGGACCAACTTTGTGAGTACCAAAGTGTTAAAACTTGTAGACTAGAGTTGATTGTTCATTTGGTTTGTAGGGGGATGAAAGCCAAAAAAATCATTCTGAGGAGCTCACGCACTTCATTTGAGTTTGAGTTTAAGTTTACGTACCTGGCCGCAGCAGGGGTGAGAGGGGCAGTCATCTGACTCTGAGCTAAACCAATAAGACAAACTTTGCCACCTGAGCGAGTGGCATTCAAAGCTGTTGACATGGTTTTGTCAAATCCAACACAATCGAAGCTAACATCAATGCCGGAGCCCATGGCGTTTTTAATCTTTACCACTTCTTCACTGACATCCTGAGCAACAACATTTAAATTTAAACCTTAAACAAGTAGAAACAACTTGGAGGAAAATAACTTTTGGATGTATTTTTCTAAACAACGTGTAAGGCCTAAAATGATTCAAGGGATTGTTCAAATGAAAAGAAAAAAGGAACCTCAATATTTGTTGAAACTTGGATCGTCTCATCCGCCCCAAGATTCTTTGCAATAGACAAACGGCATTCATCAACATCCACAATGACAATTCTGGGTGCTCCAAAAGCACGAGCAGCCAACAGTGTGACAAGGCCTATTGGTCCTGCTCCCATGATTAATACATTAGTCTCAGGATTGACATTTGCCCGACGACAAGCATGGACACCAACACTGAGGGGTTCACACATTGCTCCTTCCTCCAAGCTCACATTCTCAGGCAGTTTAAAACATAAATATGCTGGATGCACCACCTGTACAAGAAAATTGCATCTACCTATAACTTCAACCATGAACATCAACTAAAATCTCCCTCAACCAAGTGGTATAAGTACGAAAATTGGTCATGACAGGTAAGTATTCCTATTTTTGGTTCCAAATCAAACAGGGTGTCTGCCACGATGTTTGAATATGGTTTGATGAACAAAACGGGAGAAATCCCAACTGGAATCCAGTTTGAACAAACTCAATGTCTCAACGAGCTCCAACCTCAACTGATTGAAGGGTAGAGTCATAGTTTTGAACCAAGTGCCATTGCTTACTGATAAAATTAAATAAGTCAGATACCTTATTAGCAAGAGCGCCATTAGTTGGGGGAGAACCAAAAAATTTCATCTCTGGGCAAAGATTGTAGCGACCATCTTTGCAGAGATTGCATTGCCGGCAACTGATTCCTGGCTCTAAAGCCACGCGGTCACCAACTGCTAGAGATTTCACTTGGCTTCCAACTTCCTCTATGATTCCAGCACATTCATGCCCTATAACCATGGGCTTTTTGACGATAAAATTTGCACATCTCATTGTCTGGTAAGTGATAACAAGCATATCAGTCATCACAGAAATCGGTAGATTACAGAAACAAGGTGATATAAGCGGATTATGGAATATTTCTGTCCCCCTGTAAGAAAACACTTCGTGTAGTTGTTATTAGAGGAGAAAATACAAACGAGGAGTTAGGGAGCATACTACCTTGAAATGGTGAACATCACTTCCACATATACCAAGAGCTTTTATCCGAACTCTGACATCAAGGGGGCCTAAATTTACAGGAAATTATGGTCAAGTCATTAATATTTTACTCCATAAAATTGGTTGGTTGAAACTTGATTTGATCATACTGATTTCGTGTGTACTCGCTCATCAGATCATGCTCCTGCGGTGTAAACTATAATAATGGTAACAAAATGTATTTTAAATTTTTATCATTTGCTTAATTTTAACACTGGAAACATCTTTACAAGAATCACTTTTTGGCAAGACAGAAAGAGGTATCGCAATCTTTTGCCAGCTGAAAAGTGCCTACTAGCTCAGCAAAGGCTGAGCTTGTGATATAGATCAGACGACAGTTGAGCTCTGCTCAACGTAGTAGACAGGCTGCACGCTCTCGTGTCTGATAAGAACCTGCTTAAAGGGAATAAATTTGTGGCTGAGGTTGATGGTTTTCTTCAGCTAAATACGGGAAAATTGGTGATCAGGGTTCGTCGGTGTTCATAAAAACATCCATGTAATTTAGATACTCAGAAGCAGAAATGAGATAAGACAGATTAGAAAGGAAAGCAAGGAAAGGGATGTATATTTACCGAGAGAAGGCAAATGATACGGTTGAATCTTAAGGGTTTTGATACCAAGAAGCCAAGCTGCCACGTTCTCTCCATCTCCGTTTTCCTTTCCTTCCCCGCTACCCCCTGACATCTCTCCGTGTGTCTGGCGGGGACTCGTTTTTCCCCTGTATAAATGTCATCGTCCCCTCGTTTCTTACCATGTCATGGGCCACCCCACTTTCTGGTTGAAGCACTTCCATCCACCAGTCCTTCCTGTGCTTGCTTAATTAAGGCAAATATGATCTGCTTGTGGAAGTAACTTGCAGGGCCAAACACATGCCTCGCAAAGAAAAAGTTTTAAAATTGAAGCTTGTTCTTCATTAAATTATTTTCTAAAGATTTCCAATCGAATATCTAGATTATTGATGGGGGTTTGAATTTTTCAAATGTATTAAAACGATTATCCAGATATATAGTATGACGTTCTACACGATTTCTCTCATCAATCTAAACAAGAAAATCTTTAAATAAGACATTGTCTGCTTATGTCTTTTAACCTTATCAGAGAGTTTGTCTAGTTGTAGTCATCAAGCCACGAAAGTTGGAGTTGCTGACGATGATAATGGATAGAATACTCTGAGGGCAGTTGAAGTTAGTGGTAAACAACCATATGTTTTGGATTTTTTAAGATAATAACTAAATGAAAGATCCAAAAGGGCCCGTCAACGTAGTAGCCGGAAGTGGCGGGTTTCATGATGGTGATAATGGGTAGAACCAAGCCTCTGTTCAGGCCCACAGAGATCCTTTTCTGTTTGCGCACGCTGAATTCGCTAGCAGACGATCTTGAGGTTATCCACCATGAAGCTGACTCATCCTTCGTTTTTCTTCACAGCTTTCCTGGTCTGAAAATAGAAAACATAAGAACGCTACATCTTGCGGTTCACAGTTTTTGTGTGAGAGAGAGAGAGACAGAGCCAGAGAGGGAGCTAATGGGTAAGGGTGGGATGTCACACGGAGGTGCTGGAGAAGCCAAAGATGGCGAGGAAGAGAACATGGCTGCTTGGCTTCTTGGTATCAACACCCTCAAGATTCAACCTTTCAGGCTTCCGCCTCTTGGTATCACATTTTTCAATCTAGTAGTCCTTTTGCTTTCGACTAGACGGTTCTTATCTATCTAATGAATTTATGCTTTTTCACTCCTGCATAAATTAATCAAATTATTTACGACCCCTATCTCTGATTCTTTCTGAACTGTCTATTCTTTAGGATCCCATGATGTTAAAGTTAGGATGAAAGCTGTTGGTATCTGCGGCAGCGATGTTCACTACCTCAAGGTGAACCCACTTTTCTTGATTCTATCTTGTGTTTGCATATTTGTTTATCACTATGATTGAACTGTTGTCATCTCAAATAAAATCTTTATGGTGGCTAAGAAAATATTGGAGAAATAGCAAGATTCATTCGCAAATTTTGTATATTTATTCGACTACTTGATATCCCGTGGTTATCTTTTCCTCTTTTTGCAATTACAATATTTGTTGCTCCTTAGCAACCAAAAAGCATAATACAGTAACTTTCGGCTGATGGGACTAAGTAAAAACTCTGAGTGGTTCAAGCCCCATTTTTGAATGGTCCATGTCTTTTCAGACCCTGAGATGCGCGGATTTTGTAGTTAGAGAGCCAATGGTGATTGGTCATGAGTGTGCCGGGATCATAGAGGAAGTTGGTAGTGAAGTGAACTCTCTGAAGCCTGGTGACCGCGTGGCACTGGAGCCAGGGATCAGTTGCTGGCGATGCGGCCTTTGCAAAGAAGGTCGGTACAATCTATGCCCAGAGATGAAGTTTTTCGCTACTCCACCTGTCCATGGTTCTCTCGCAAATCAGGTTAAATTTGCAGCATTTTGTACTTTGCATTTCTGATATCTTGCATCACAATAAAAGTATTTTAGTTTTAACACACTTATGTCCTGTGTAGTACAAATCATATTTTATGCTTATTGTACCACCATTTCTGACATTTGAAAAGGTATACAGTTAGCTTACTTTAAGTTTCTTGTTTAACTTTGTGGTGTTCATGTTCATATTCATGCTCATGGTGATGCAAAGTTAACTACTGGGTGATGATATTAAAGATCTTACCACATGATCTGACTAGTACTTTGAAAGGGAAGGACGAAGTTACAAGGAAAGGCAACCTCAAAACTTGAGTTATTTGTCTTACCTGGTTTTCAATGTAGCAAAAATGATACACATGAAACAGAATTTATCAAACATTTATTTTTGGAAATTTGGGAATGACCCATAATCCGTTGGAGAGATTTAGCATGAAAACTTTTACTGGGTGCTTATGCAACTGTAACCGGGTTGGAGATTATGGAAAGTTGGGTTATATGTGTCTATCTCCCCTGAGCCTTTTGATAGGACATGACTTCTGTACAATTGAAATATGCAGTGCAATTATCCATGTTGATTCATCTTTTATGGCAGGTGGTGCATCCTGCAGACCTATGCTTTAAACTACCCGACAATGTCAGCTTGGAGGAAGGCGCTATGTGTGAGCCCTTAAGTGTTGGTGTTCATGCTTGTCGACGTGCAAATATTGGTCCAGAAACAAATGTGTTGGTAATGGGAGCAGGACCCATAGGGCTGGTAACAATGCTAGCAGCTCGTGCTTTTGGGGCACCTAGAATTGTAATTGTGGATGTAGATGACCACCGTTTATCTGTCGCAAAAGAGCTCGGTGCAGATGAGAGTATTAAAGTTTCAAACAATGTTCAGGTCTCAATTTGCTACTCTCCAAGTCAATAATAGTAATCATGCACCAGATCAATCTGCCTAACCTCATGCCCTTCCAGAGGCTATGGTGGATGATCTTGACAATTAAAAAATATTCGAAATATCTCCATGTTATAAATGTTTTCCATTTTCATCAACTTTCTTTTCTTATAAAGTTTATAGTTATAGCTTTAAAATTAAAAGGGACCTTAGCCTGTTAGTCTAACCTCCTCAGTCCATCTTGATTCCCAACTCCATTCACAAAGTAAATTTTAGAAAATTATCTTAACTTAAGAAGGTGGTCCATTGTTTTCTCTACCAAATTTAAGTTTTAAACATTTCTTTAGTTCTCCAAATTTATCCTAGTTTTCATATTTTCCTTTTGTCAAAAGAGGAAGAAAGGAAATTACAAGAAGTAATACTCTGTATTATTTAAAATCCTTCCTGTATCTATGCTGTTATTATCTTTTCAAGCTTTGGTTCATTGTTTCCTTTCTCCATTGATTAGTGTCAAGGATCCATGTTTCTTCTAGTGGTTGTCACTTAAATGCACCATTTCTATCCTCCAACGTTGTTATTATACAGGATGTAGGTGAAGAGGTTGTACAGATACAAAAAGCTATGGGAGCTGGAGTAGATGTGAGCTTTGATTGTGCGGGCTTCAACAAAACCATGTCAACAGCTCTGAGTGCCACTCGTCCCGGTGGCAAAGTTTGCCTTGTTGGTATGGGTCATAGTGAGATGACTGTCCCACTCACTCCTGCTGCTGCAAGGTAGTTGATTGAGTTATGATCAAACATTTTGGGTTGAGGAATTATAAAGAAATAATTACAGCTTTTTGGCTAATTTTGTGGGAAAAGAAGACCTTTAGATACACATTGGAAAGTTCAGATTAGAGAATCGTAATGAAAAAGTTTGTAAAGTTCCAAGTGGAATAGATGAATTGGATAAAAGGAAGAAAACAAAGTGCATGGTATCTGCATTTTAATCATTATTTGGAAGAATCGGTAACAGAGCTAGTTATTGGAGAACTATTTGCTTTTAATGAACACAAGTCGGTTAAGAATGTTTAGCACGAAGTCAGTTAGAAAGTTATCCAGAAAGAAGTCAATAGATATTTGTCATAACTGTTAAATCGAAAGCGAGGTTTGTTAGGCATGTTTTGTAATGGTATAAATTTGCGGCATTAACTTGCTTTTTCAAACTTTGTTCTTCTTCTTCTTCTTTTTTCCTTTCCCCTCTTTCTTAGCAGTAACAGCTTTCCAAATGTTGTAGGGAGGTTGATGTGATTGGCATATTCCGCTATAAGAACACATGGCCGCTTTGTATTGAGTTTATAAGGAGTGGTAAGATCGATGTGAAGCCCCTTATAACCCACAGGTTTGGGTTCTCTCAGAGGGAGGTGGAAGAAGCCTTTGAAACTAGTGCTGGTGGTGGTAATGCCATTAAGGTCATGTTTAATCTATGAAGTTAGCCGTCTCAGTTGTGTTGCTGCCATGAAGCTTTATGAAAATTGGAGCCAAGTTTACTTGTAATTATGGAATGTTCTCTCAAAAAGAGGTGGAGGAAGCCTTTGAACCTAGTGCTTGTGATGGTAGTGTCGTTAAGGGCATGTTTAATCTATGAAGTTGGTCGTCTCAGTTGTGTTATTATCCATGCCGGTTATGTACAGTTTACACGTTTATACTACTAGACGTATTTAAAACATCTTCAACGTTCGGCAACTGCCGTATTAATGTTCTGAAACTCCTTCCTTCGACTACCAGCTTCTCCGTTTGCCACTTGTGACGATAGATAGCACTCTGTGAGGCCTCCGGTGATGCTGAACTTACAAGTGTGTTGAGGAGGAGGCTTGGAAGTTAGCAAAGGGACGCGACAAATGACTTCATGTTATCACCATTTAACGGGGAGGCACAAAATGGGAAAATCAGTCACTGGGAGGACACATTACCGCGACACACCACAGGACACTAGGCTTGTTGGGCTTGTTGCTGACTGGAAGCACACGTGACGCGATCACGCAACAAATCTTCCTTTATAAAAATTAAAAAAAAAAAAATCAACTAAACAGTCAGGGGTTCAACAGCAACAGCCTCCAACCAGTCGCTAATAATAATAATAAAAAAAATAACACAACAGCAACAGCAACAGCCTCCAACTAGACGCTGATTGTCCCGCCCAAGCACACTTTCCTTTGTCACAAGATGTGAGCAAGGAGAGAGAGAGAGCATGAGAGAATTCTCTATATTGCTTACCTAAAACTGAATGTACAACGTAGTGGTCCTCTTATAGGAGAAGCACGGTCCATGCTAGGAAATAATATAAGCAATAATAATACAAATATTCCTACCATATAAGCAACTTCCCTAATAAGCCTACATTACATGGTAAATATCTCAATCTATACAAGGAAGGAATAATGCAATATATGACGGTATCTCCAACACTCCCCCTCAAGCTGGTGGTTTAGGTGGCTTGTAAACATCAAACACACCTAGCTTGTTTAACAGGTACGTATGTTGCCTTTGACATAGGGCTTTGGTAAAGATATCTGCAGGTTGTTCCGTTGTTTGTATTTCTTTGGTTTTGATAATTCCTTCCTGAATTTTGTCTCTTGTGAAATGACAATCAACTTCAATGTGTTTTGTTCTTTCATGGACCATAGGGTTTGCAGCTAATTTAAGAGCTGCATCGTTGTCATAAAATAAGAGTGTGGGACCTTTTATGTGAATACCAAGATCGCGAAGAAGTCCCCTCAACCAAATAACTTCACAAGTAGTCTTAGCCATGGCTCGATATTCAGATTCGGCAGATGAAAGCGACACAGTGGACTGTTTCTTCGTCTTCCAAGAGAGCAATGAGTTTCCAAGTTTGATACAATAACCAGTCGTAGACCGTCTACTCATGGGACATGTAGCATAGTCTATGTCACAGTATGCTGTCATTTGCATGTTGCAATCTCTTGATAAAAGGATTCCCAATCCTGGACATCCCTTTAAGTACTTGATGACTTTCAGAGCGGCATTCATGTGGGACAGCTTCAGTTCATGCATGAATTGACTAAGTATCTGGACAACATAACAAATGTCAGGTCTTGTCATGGTGAGATAGATGAGCTTCCCAACGAGTTTCTGATAGCTAGAAATGTCCTTCAGTGGAGGGTCTTCGTCTAAAGGTGAGACGCCCATATCATACTCGGGTGTTGTAAGGCTCAAGTTTTGTTCAAAGGGGATGACTGCGGGCTTGCATCCAGAGAGACCAGCGTCAGAAATGATTTCCAAAACAAACTTGCGCTGACTGAGACAAATGCCTTGAGGAGAGCGGGCGATTTCAATCCCTAAATAATATTTGGGAGGTCCCAAATCTTTGATGCAGAACGTGGAGTGCAGAAACTATTTGAAATTGTTAACAACTGTGGGATGACTACCCATGATCAAAATATCATCCACATATATTAAGAGATAAATGGAGGAAGAACCGCGACGCCAAGTGAATAATGAGTAGTCATGACGAGACTGACGAAAGTTAGTAGATAGCAGAGCAGAGGTGAATTTTGCATATCATTGACGAGAAGCTTGTTTGAGCCCATAAAGGGATTTACGGAGACGACATACCCGAGACTCCCCCTATCTGCGTAATCCAGGAGGAAGGTCCATGTATATTTCTTCGGCAAGGTCACCATGAAGAAAGGCATTGTGGACATCCATCTGATGAAGGGGCCAATCACGGAGAGCTGCAACGGCAAGGAAGGAGCGAACAGTGCCTTCTTTGGCCACAGGAGAAAAAAATATCCTGATAATCGAAACCCTCTTTCTGAGTGTAGCCTTTAGCCACCAAGCGAGCCTTATAGCGTTCAACGGAACCATCAGCCTTGTGCTTGACCTTATAGACCCATTTGCAACCAATAGGGCGACGATGAGAAGGAAAGAGACAACATCCCAAGTACGGTTGTCAGCAAGGGCACGAAGTTTATCTTCCATAGCTTGTTGCCATTTAGGGTCACGAGCAGCCTCATGATAAGAAGAGGGTTCAGTTTCTGCAGAAATCTAGCTAATGCAACATAAATGGTCGGGGGAAAGCCAAGCCAAGCTGACATAAGAGGAAATGGGATATTGAGAGCCAAGAGGGGTTACACCAGAACAGACATAGTCATGGGTCCAGATCGGGGGTCGAGTGGCACGACCAGAACGGTGAGGTGCCATAGGAGGTGGTGTAGGGATGGGAGAGGGTGGAGCAAGAGGGACGGGGTTGGGGGGCACCTGGGGGGCAATATAGGGAACAATGGCGAGGGAATCATCAGGAGCAGGCGATGAGGCAGTGGGGGACGGTGGAGGCAGGGGTGCCAAAAACGAGGAGGGGGGAGTTGGGGGAGGAACAATGTCTGGGGGTGGAACAGTGGTTGGGGATGAGGGAGGCTGAGGAGGTTGGGCCGGAGCAGGCGGGTCAAGAACTAGCGAGGGTGAAGGGGACCCCATTTCATCCTCAAAAAACAGTGGCCGGGACTTGTCTGGAAACTCAACAGAGACATCAGAAGATAATTGAGACTGAAAAGGAAAAACATCCTCATGAAAAATCACATCGCGGCTGATAAAGAACTGATCAGCGGCGGGATCATAGACACGATACCACTTTTACAAAGGAGGGTAACCATGAAGATGCAGTGAGTAGCACAAGGACTCAGCTGATCCCGAGGACCAACGGTGGTTGCAAAACAAAGGCAACCAAAAACCCGAAGGTGGGAAATCTCTGGAGAGGTCCCAAAAAGTAACTCAAATGGGGTTTTGCCACAAAGAACTCGAGATGGCATGCGATTAATCAGGTAAGCAGCAGTGATCACACAATCGCCCTAAAAAATGTGAGGGATAGAGGCTTGGTACATAAGGGCCCGAGCAACCTCGAGAAGGTGACAGTGTTTACGTTCAACGACACCATTCTGTTGAGGGGTATAATTGCAAGAACTTTCATGTAAAATGCCGCAAGAAGTGAAGAAGGAAGAGCAATGAGAGTTAAAAAAGTCACGGGCATTATCGGTGCGAATGCACTGAACGGAGGTGTGAAATTGGGTGTGAATGAGGGTAAAGAAATTGGAGAGGTGGGAGAGGACTTGGGACTTGGATTGCATGAGGAAGACCCAAGTGCTGCGAGAGAAGTCATCGGCAAGGGTGAGAAAAAAACGAGAACCGTCACGGTGGGGGGTGTGATACGGGCCCTAGATGTCAAGATGGATGAGAGAAAATATGGAAGAGGCACGAGAAGAACTGGAAGGAAAGGGTTGGCGAGGTTGTTTTGCGAGAGGACAAATGGGGCAAGCTGGTTGGGGAAAAGAAGCGCTGTGACCCAAACGTTGGTGCAAAAGGGAATTTTTATTTGCATTACAAAAGGTGCCCTTAGGAAGGGAAAGACATTGAGAAAAAGTAAAAGGTGCAGGGCATGAAGACCAAAAATAAAGGCCTTGAGAAACGCTACCCAAGCCCATCGGTTTGCCAGTCGAACGGGCCTGAAAAAAACAGGAATGAGAAGTCATGATGACATGGCAATCATTTTGTGCACAAACTTGAGAAACGGAGATAAGATTAAAGTGAAATTGGGGAACAAATAAGACATTTTGTAGGGTGATGGTAGGGCTGAGTGTGACATCACCAACGTGAGTGACGGAAGTGATATTCCCATTGGGAAGACGAACGGATGAGGAAGGGGAAAAATTGTGAATTTTGGAAAATAATTTTTTGTCGCAGATGATGTGATCACTGGCACCTGAATCAATAATCCATGCATGAGGAGAAATCGAGTTCATGAGGCAAAAAGAAGTACCTGAAAAACTAGCAATTTTGTTAGGGGCCCCCACATGTTGGAAAGCGTTCACGAGCTGAGCAAGTTGGGCCTCGGTGAAGGGTTGATTAGGCTTGTCTTGGGAGATTACAGCATTGGAAAAAATTTCTTTATCCTTGGAATCGCGAGCAGTGGGTCTACCATGTAATTTTCAGCAATTTTCAATGGTATGATTGATTCGTTTGCAATGATCGCAAAATAAGTGGTTGGATCAGCCTCGAGAGGAGTTTGGACCGTTGGATCGGCGTGATCGTGAGCCGCTGGATCCCCTGTGTGCGGGTGCAGCGTTAGCATAACTGGAGCCGTTGATTGAGGGGCCGGATGCATGAGGCGCGATCGAGGAGGGGCCGTCGGATAAAGGCATGCCTAGGGTGTGATAAGGACCGTCTAATCTAGGGTTGGCACAGGAGCCGTCTGATCCAGATCGGGGTCCTGTCTCAGAAAACCCTAGGTTGAAGGGCGCCGTCCAATTATCAGCGCAATCATGAGTGCTGCAGAGAGAGAGATGCTGCTGGGGTCACCACTGACGCCGCCGCCTCCGCCGCCGCAACCAGAAAGGGCGCGTTGTGAAGCAGTCAGACGAGCGGAAAGGATGACGTTGTCGCTAACACGAAGGTATTCGGCGGAGGCCAATCGTTGATTTTCTTCCTGAACGGCGAGGAAGAAGAGGCGGCGGAGAGAAGGAGGTGGCTCCATCGTGAGAATCTGGGAGCGGAAGGCACCGTAGGACTCGTTTAGGATGAGGAGGAAACGAGTGATGCGATGGTCTTCAGTCCGCTGGCGAAGCTGGCAGAGAACAGAGTCGGGAGCGGCGATGGGCTTTTCGATTTGATCGAGCTTGTTGCAGAGAGCGAGGAAACGATTGTAAACGACGGAGACCGCCGAATTTCCTTGCTTGAGGTCGTTGAGGGCTTGCTCGACCTGAAAACGACAGATCTGATCAGAACGGCTATAGAGCTCGCGGAGAGAATCCCAAAGGGAATGGGCGTCGTCGGTTGGCGGTACGGCGGCGACAACCTCTGGAGAGAGTGTATTGCCAATCCAAGCGCAAACAAGTTGCACGCATTTACGCCACTGACGCAACAGCCGTGCGTCGGTTGGAGGGGGAACGGAGCCGTCAAGGAAGCCATCCTTGTCTTTGGTGATGAGCGCCCGCCGAAAATCGCGAGACCAGACGGTGTAATTGGTGGTGCCGAGCAGAGGGTGCGTGAGAAGACGCAGTTTCGGGCCGTCAAAGGCGGCCGTGTAGAGAGGGTCGCCGGGCTCAAGGCGGACGGCGGCAGAGTAGGGCATGAGAGAGGAATAGGGGGGCGGGTAGGGATTTGGACCCGAACCCGAAGGAGTCGGGTTGGGTGCCTGCCCCACGAGGTGGCCCAGGTCGAAAACTGGGTAGGGATTGTGGCCCAAACCCGTATGAGGGGGGTATGGGGACAAACCCGAAACCGAATCCGGGTGGGTGATGTGAGTGTCGCTCGTAAGGGGCCAGGTCGAAACGGGTCCAGGGCGAGGAACGAGCAGGGGTGGGACTGGTGGGCTGGGACTGGCATGGGCCAAGGGAGGGGGCCAAGAGAGAGTAGGGTTTGTCGAGAGAGAGCCCAAGGGAAGGGGCAGGGAGCTGACATAACCCAGAGGGTGAGGCCCAGAGAACAAGTGAGAGCTGATAAGAGAGGCCGTGGGTGAGGATTGTGGGGAGACGTCTTCGAGGATGGGGGCATCAGGATCAGTGGAGTGGGCGGCCATGAGAAAAAATGGAAGGAAAAAAAGGTGAGGACAAAGGGAGCCGAAAAAAAAGGAGGGAGAGAGAGGGCGGAAGCAAAAAAAAATTAGGAAAACAAGGCTCTGATACCATGTCACAAGATGTGAGCAAGGAGAGAGAGAGCATGAGAGAATTCTCTATATTGCTTACCTAAAACTGAATGTACAACGTAGTGGTCCTCTTATAGGAGAAGCACGGTCCATGCTAGGAAAGAATATAAACAATAATAATACAAATATTCCTACCATATAAGCAACTTCCCTAATAAGCCTACATTACATGGTAAGTATCTCAATCTATACAAGGAAGGAATAATGCAATATATGACGGTATCTCCAACATCCTTGACTATTTTGTACAGGATTCTAGGCTTACAAATTGTACAGCAATGAGAAATAACCTTCTGCTCTCAAACGTTGATCGGATAGAACCAAGTCTTTGTCGAGGCCCGATGAAATAACTATCAGACGATCTCGAGGTTATCCACCATGAAGTTGACTCGTCCCTCGTTCTTCTACACAGCTTTCCAAGTCTGAAAATAGAAAAACATATAAGAACACTACATCTTACGGTTCACAGCTCTTGAGAGACAGAAAGCCACAGAGCCAGATAGCGCAGGCAAATGGGTAAGGGAGGGATGTCACATGGAGGTGATGGAGAGGCCAAGGATGGTGAGGAAGACAACATGGCTGCCTGGCTTCTTGCTATCAACACCCTCAAGATTCAACCTTTTAGGCTTCCTCCTCTTGGTATCACCTTTTTAAATCCTAGTCCTTTTGCTTTCCCTAAACAGTACTAATGTAACTAATGAATTTTTGTTTGTTACTCCTGCATAAATGAATCAACTTATTTACACTCCTATGTTTTGTTCTCTCTGAACTGCCAATTCCGTAGGACCCTATGATGTTAAAGTTAGGATGAAAGCTGTTGGTATCTGTGGCAGCGATGTTCACTTCCTCAAGGTTAACCAACGTTTCTTGATTCCATATCTCGTATCTATATTTTTGTTATCCCTGTGATTGAACTGGGGTCATCACGAATTAAATATTTTTGGTGGCTAAGAAAATATTGGAGAAATAGCTAGAAGTAATTCATTACTTAGTATCCTAATTCGACCCCTTGATTTCGGTCGTGCTTTTCTTTTTCCAAGTACACAATTTGAGTGGCTAATGCCTCCTTTTTGGATGGTCCATGTATTCTCAGACCCTGAGACTCGCGGACTTTGTAGTTAGAGAGCCAATGGTGATTGGGCATGAATGTGCCGGGATCATAGAGGAAGTTGGAAGTGAAGTGAAAGCTCTGAAGCCTGGTGACCGCGTGGCACTGGAGCCAGGGATCAGTTGCTGGCGATGCGACCTCTGCAAAGGTCGATACAATCTGTGCCCAGAGATGAAGTTTTTCGCTACTCCACCTGTCCATGGTTCTCTGGCAAATCAGGTTATATTAGCAGCATTTTGTACTACGCATTTCTGATATCTACATGCAGCATCATATATACATTTTGGTTTGACACACGTGTTCTACTGTTTAGTAAAAATCACATTCTATGCTCATTGTTCACCGCTTCTGACATTTGAAAAGGCATACAGTTAGTTTAGTTTGAGTTTATTATGCAACCTTGCGTTAAGTTCATGCAAAGTTAATGAGCCGTTAAAAAGGAGAAACTCAGAGCAATTCACGATCATGAAACCTTCATTGCGGTTTTACTTTACCTAGAGGATTTAGGTGACATGATCCTACCAGAAAAGGACACTGGTTGGTACAACAGTAAAGTATTGAGAGAAGCCACTTCATGCGAAAAACAATGAAAGGCTAGGGCTGTGTTCAAGTCATCCTTCCCAGGACCTTACTTGAGTTGCACAAGAACTAGGTGATGATCTTAAGAATCGTACCACCTCATCTGGACATTAATTTAAAAGGGAATGACAAAGTTACAAGGTGAGGCAAATAACTCAAGTTTTTGAGGTATTTACCTTACCTAGGTTCCAATGTAGCAAAAGGATACTCCTGAAACAGAACTTGTCAAACATTTACTGGGATTGGTAGAGAATGACTCATAAACATTAAGGAGATTGAGCATGAAACTTTATTGGGGGTTTATGCAACTGATAACTGGGTTGGAGCTGATGTAAAGTTAAGTTATATGTGGCAGGTGGTGCATCCAGCAGACTTATGTTTTAAACTGCCAGACAATGTCAGCTTGGAGGAAGGAGCTATGTGTGAGCCCTTAAGTGTTGGCCTTCATGCTTGTCGACGAGCAAATATTGGTCCGGAAACAAATGTGTTGGTAATGGGAGCAGGACCCATAGGGCTGGTAACAATGCTAGTGGCTCGTGCTTTTGGGGCACCTAGAATTGTGATTGTGGATGTAGATGAACACCGCTTATCTGTCGCAAAAGAACTCGGTGCAGATGAGAGTATTAAAGTTTCAACCGATATTCAGGTCTCAATTTGCTACTCCCCAAGTTTATAATAGTTCATGCATCAGATCAATCTGCCTATCCTCATGCCCTTCTGGAGGCTATGATATATAATTTTGACAGCTAAAACATATTCCAAATATCTCTATGTTATAATTTTCTTAATTTCTATCGTCTTTATTGTTGCATAAAATTTGTGATTCAGCTTTAAAATCAAAAGGGACCTTATCCTGTTAGTTCAAACTCCTCGGTCCATCTTTGTTTTCAACTCAATTCACAAAAGAAGATTTAGAAAATTACGTTAACTTAATAAAGTGGTCCGCTCTTTTCCCAACCAAATTAAGTTTCTAACATTTTTTTTTGGTTCTCCAAATTTATCCTAATTTTCATATTCTTCTTTTGTCAAAAGAGGAAGAAAAGAAATTACTAAAGGTAATACTTTCTATTATTTGAAAACCTTCTTGTATCTATGCTCTCATCATCTTTCTCCATTGTGAGATGTGTCGAGGATCCATTTTTCTTCCAGTGGCTGTCACTTAAATGCACCACTGCTACCCTCTAAATTTGTATTATGCAGGATGTAGCTGAAGAAGTTGTACAGATACATAAAGCTGCGGGAGTTGGACTAGATGTGAGCTTTGATTGTGCAGGCTTAAGCAAAACCATGTCAACAGCGCTGAGTGCCACTTGTGCCGGTGGCAAAGTTTGCCTTGTCGGTATGGGTCATAGCGAGATGACCGTCCCACTCATTCCTGCTGCTGTGAGGTATTTCATTGAGTTATGAGTGAACATTTGTTGAGGGATTATACAGAAAAATTTGCAACATTAACTCAGTTTTTCAAACTGTGTTCTTTCTTTTTCTGTCTTAACTGTAACAGTTTTCCAAATGTTGTAGGGAGGTTGATGTGATTGGCGTATTCCGGAATAAGAACACATGGCCGCTTTGCATTGAGTTTATAAAGAGTGGTAAGATTGACGTGAAGCCCCTTATAACCCACAGGTTTGGGTTCACTCAGAAAGAGGTGGAAGAAGCCTTTGAAACTAGTGCTCGTGGAGGTAGTGCCATTAAGGTTATGTTTAATCTATGAAGTCCGTCGTCTGAGTTGGGTCACTCTAATGAAGCTCTTAGCTCTTACTGAATTAGAGCCGGTGTTTTACTTGTAATAATGAAACGACTGATTAGTAAATAAAAAACGAAAAAGAACAATAAAACTTTAGTAGCATATGATAATTATCCCTGCTAGCGTCCTATTTACCTTCTTGCGGTAGTAAAGTTCAGGTGGTAGTTTTATGCCCTCCTGCTCCATTACTTTGTGACAGTAGGTAGGAGCATTCACTTAATTAACGTCGAGTAAATTGTCCTCTTTAAACCGCTAATGATTTTATGTCGAGGTCCTAAGGTTATCATAGTGCTGAGGAGAATTCACCCAATAATGGCATCTTGGGTTGATATATATATATATATATATATATATATATATATATATATATATATATATATTATTAGTAACTTTAGTAGTGTTGACGTCTAAATGGTCTTTGAGAGGAAATACCATGAAGAAGAGTGGTTTAGAGTGTCGCAATTCATCGGTCCACTTTGTGGTAGAACCGAGAAAAAGGAGCCACTTAATGAAATGAGGCAAGTGATGGATAAGTGTAACCATTCTAGTTTGCTGGTGAGCATTCTGGTCTGAGTGTATTTTGGATTGATGAGATTTCAGATTAAAATGCTCTGGGCATCTAAGCATGTGAAGTTAAGGCCATGGTCACACCACATTTAGAAGGAAGCTTGAAAATTCATTATCTAGTTTGTTCGTGGCATTTTGCCGACCATTGAAATTTGGAAGCAAAACTGTTACCTAGTTTGTGCTTTCCACAGACCAGTCTGAAAAATACTCCGTAAGAAAAGGCAACCGAGTACGGTAATCCTTTGAAGTTGATGAAATCCACAATCGAGAGACATATCCATCCAGAGGAAGGCAATCACAAATTTACCTCCGAGAAAGATTTTGAATTCTAATCTGTTGATCCAATCACAGGCTATTCTTTGAAGGATGCTTGATTTCAGAAATTCATATATATACAGAAACTTCTACCACGGACCTAAATTTCAACTCAAAAGACTAATCTAATTAGAGAAATAGTCAGGTCCCTTATATAACCATAAACTTCCTCTCTCCTTTTTCATATGAGAGGAAGTCTCACTTAGAACGTGACACTTTGTAGTTTGAATGATGAGATACAACATAGAATGAGCAAGTACACTTGCAGCGACCAATACGAATATTTGCTCAACTTGCGCGAAGACCTTTCAAAATGTTACAGCCTGCATATACCAAAGAAGCCCCTCACTATAATTATGGCGCAGGGCAAGAAGACGATAGCTCTGGTGCTTCAAAAACAGAAAACACCTACTACCACTCTGTACTCGAAACTTAGCATTCCTTGTACAAACTCAGCAATTACAAAGAGGAACTAGAAAAAGGTGACCTATCTAAATTGATCAATACAATGAAGAGGAAGAAATTATTGCCACTCATCCGGTGGCAGCTGCTGTTTCAACCGACAATTGCCACACTTTCACTTGACCTGCTCCATCACCAGTAAAAAACAGGCCGCCTGGACCCATCTGAATAGCTCGAACCTCTTGTTTAGCAAAAATTTTGCCTCTCTCAGAAAATCTATATACCCAGAACAGACCAAAGAAAAGGATCATGGTGTGGATTAGTGGGGGTTCTGGAAAACACAAATAGATAGTGACAACAGAGGAAAATAAACCAAAAAAGACAGCCATATAAAAATACTCACGATGGCAAATCATAGAGGTGGACAGTGTTATCATTGCAAGAGCATAACAAAATGGGCTTGGCTTCTGAATCATGCATCCCACAGAGGGTAAGCAGGCCCTGTAGCAGCCAAATTCATACCATCATTAAACTAACTGTACTATGATATAGAGGAACAATCAAAATGCTAATCATTGTATAACGACAAGAAAGCAACAATCAAAAACTAAGCAAATAAAAAAGAGAAACAATATAAAATGAGAGGTGTCCTCTATTATTGTGCTAAAACAAAGAATTTCGACGTGAAAGACCAAAGTAAAACCCCATGATTTGAATTTTGGGTCATGAAAAAGGTTCCCTGTGACGGTGTTGTACCAATACACATTTCTCAAGAGTCACAGCTGTGATTCAGTATTCTAGTTAAACCTAATTCACCATATACCAAATGCTTGTTACTAAGTTCAATCTTATTATCCTGTTCTGCAGAATATTATATTACATTTAACAGCCCAGGACATAAACATACCCATAAAGAAGACCTTTATGCAAATCTGAGTATAGAAGCTCAGCAAAGTAATAGAAGGTATGTATCAGCTAGGTAACACAAGATCCATGTCTGAGTTGCTCACGTCCTGAAGCTACAAACTACAAACTACAAAATTCAAAATACTTATACCACACACCAGAACTAAAACCAGTTAATTTTTAATTCAAAACTGAAACCATCTCACTAAGTCATGATATTTTCTGCCCATACAAACCTACTCTCTTATTTTTCTCTCTTCCTTTCTATCTCTTTAATTCGAAAGATACTGGATTTTATGGAAAATATAAAAGCACTCATAAAAGAATGCGTGGAGACTAAGGATTTCTAAATGGCATTCTTAACATAGATATTCCACTACGTTGAATGATCCATCCAAACATGCATAAAAAATTTTCCTCTATGAGATACACTTTCTAAAGATTCCATTTGTCCATTGCACCACCTATACCCTTTATATCAAGTCATAAAATCCAAGACATTAATAATAGATTAGTCTAGGGGCACAATAATGAAACTGCCACTATATCCTCATGTGTCTTCCTTTCCTGACTATAGCCATTTTATTCTTAAATTTCAAAAGACATACCAACCACACCTACAAAGTAATCATCTCGTAATTAAAATGCTGGTTTCCAGCAATCACCTAAGTCAAAAGTCAGCACTATTCCCAAAGGTTTAGGTCCTCTTACTTACGAGTAACTTAGATAAATAGAACCTCTCGTTCTTTATGTAAAACCATAAATTATATAGGAAGACTGTTCTATAATGATTGCCCCGAAAATCCAAAATCAAGGTCCGACTCACTGAATAGGACAATATTATTATTCACAGAATGCCTAAAGTAGGACTTGTGAAAGATTATATTTAAGTTAGTGTCTATTTTTCGAAAAGTTACTCAAGAGTTCACCAGAACATTTTCTTTCATGAACTCTACATGCTACACACGTACAAGACATTGTTAAACATAGTCCCTATCCAATAGATGCTCAGTTTGTACTATTTTCACAACTCTCTTCAATTGGAACTCAGAACACTTCTTAACAAAACCAACCCAGAGTCCCAGAGTCTTCATAACCAACGTGCACACAATCTCCCTCCAAGCAAAAGCTAATGTTATAGAAGACAAAGATCTTTTTCAAAACCTCCAAATATTCAATGAGTATGAAGAGTACTTTCATATCATTTCAAGCCTTCCGAGCAATGACAGTTTACTTGATGAGTACCCAAGTCAGCATATGATTGCATCACAATGTCCTAAATTAAGCAGACCAAGATAACTTGATAATACCAACAAATGCATCCAAAGATTGCAAGAAAATCAAATGTTCCTCATATAAATACTGATGTCTGAATTCAAGGACTACATCTAAATGAATTGACAAGCCCCCAAGGGTATTCTGACATAGCCTGCTTTGTTGTAAAATAAATACCAACATGCATCAGAAAGCAAATTGTAATAGTATAGACAACATACATGTTCCTCGTTGTGTGTGTATGTTACTTCCAAGTTTCCACTTTCTGTGGCGACCCACACCTGAGAGAATGGAAAAAAAAAAAAGGGAAGAACAAACTGTTTAGCACCTGCATGTAACTCCAAAATTAAACACATAAATAGACATACAGGACTAAATTGTAAAGAATGGACATAGAGACATTCACCTTTATTGTTTTGTCTAATGAACATGATAAAAGAAACTGGTCCCAGCAAAGAACAGACATCACAACTGAAGTGTGCTCTTTAAGTGTTTGTATACATTGCAATGTTTCCAGGTTCCAGACCTGAAAGAGAGCAGATTATGGAATTAAGTAGATATAAGCACGGATACAGCCAAGAACAAAATTACGCTATGAACATGGGCGGGCCAGAAAGAAAACAAAGACATTCCAAAATCTAACTATTAAGTAGTTTTGAAAATTGGCCTCCTACAAGTTCTTCACTGAAAAGATAAGATGAAGATAACAACTATGATACTGAAACCAAACTTACTCTTATAGTATGGTCCATGGAACCAGAATAGAGCCTATTAGCTCCAACTACTAAGGAAACAACTCCAAGGTTATGACCTTTAAGTGATGCAGCTGGTTCAAAACAGTTGGTAGCTGCATTAAACTTCCAGGCCAGAATAGATCCATCCTGCACAAATAAAATCCTCAATGAATGCCGGTCAAACATAGCACAGAGGGAGAAAAATGTACCATCTTAAAGATGCAATCGCTTTTTGAGTTGTGAGGTTCGAGTTGCTTTGTCAAATTTTATATCCAACAGAAATAAGGGGCCATTTGTACTATAATTCTTTGTTCATTAGCTATCATATATTCAAAAACCCCTAATTGCATGACCACCCATTATCTCTCTTTTCCTCTGCACTCATTTTTATCTTCTAAGTGAATTGAATTGCACAATTCCCTCCCTCAGTAGCATAGTAAAAGCAAAAGCAGATGATTTATGTAATGGGGTACAAAGAATCACAAAACCCACTTATTAAAGACCCAATCAAACAGCTAAAGATATGCAGAGATAACATATTAGTATCTAATATGAGTAGTCAAAAAATTACCTGCGTACCAGCAAAGAGCAAATCATTACCCACGACCATGGCATACACTTGTCCCACAGGCCCACTAAGACTCATCTCAGAGGAAGTTTGGGTGTTCCACGCCTGCAATACCATTATCACAAACCCAATTAGGGCAGAACTACTTACTCCAGTATAAGCACACAAAATATTCCTTTAAGAACAGCACAACAATATAGTACTGTAACAACAAAACAGGAGGAGAAGAAGGAGGAGGAGGGGGTAGCGCAGGGGGGTTGGGTAGGGAGTATTGGGGGTTGTGAGGAACAAGAAGAGTGTACCATATTAGTAGACCCAAAATTTGACAAAATTTGCCTGCTATCTTACCTTGACAAAATTTGGTATCCCAACAAAGACCCAAGGACCTTCACTGATCATACAGCCTACTTCACCTCCAAGATTAATCACTCCCATGCACTGCAAAACAATATAGAGAAATCACAACATACAAATCAATATTTCAACTCTTAAGTTGGCCACATAAATGAGTGCGAATACAATGTTGGCATTCAATTTTACCAATCTATTTGGTAGCATAAGAGAGAGTAAAAAAAAAATTTAACTCACACAAGCAAAAACAAAAACCCTATCTGTGAAATTTACATTACTATTATAATACTACTAGAACATATGCTATTGACAATTTGTGCAGACAGAATGCATCTAGTATTTCAATCTTTCGAAGCAACCCTCCTTCAGTCTCTTGATTTTAGACACATCTTCTCCTACAATATCGCTGATCACAGCCATAAAGTAATTATCATCTTGAGAGTAAATGGGGACCATTGCCCTTTCCACCTGTTTTGAATACAAAACAGCCACAACCAATGGTGGTGATTGTAAACTACATCCTATTAAGCAACTTGTTATCATAGTTGATCCTCCCAATGATTTTCCAAAGGTGATCTTCTTTTCTCGTTTCAGTTGGCTGGATAATCTTTCACCCACTCAAAACCAACCAACGCCAACAAGTGACTTCCAAACCATAAGATTCGAAGCAGCCACACACAAAATCAACTAACAACTAAAATAGATTGAAAACCAATAGGCAAACAACAGCACAAAAAGATGACACCGACCTGCCCGGACTGGCAATCCCAAACCCGTATAGTCTCATCCTTACTGCCCGTATAGAGCTTGTCGGAACCGGATGGCAACGCGATCCCACTCACAACCTGCTCACCGAAAAACGAAACCAAAAAAAGCAACAGCCAATGCGTCAATACCCGCAAGACAAAAAGCACAAAAATCCCAAACGATCCACTCAAATAATCAAAAATCTTCACCTTCTGGTGCCCCTCCAGCTGAGTGAGCATCGAAAAGCCGTCACCCAAGCTCCACGAATGCAAGAATCGGCACTCCTCACCATACCCGCAGTTCCCCTGAAGCCAATATTTGCAAATCTTGGAGACTCTCTCGGGCTTCCTGAGCGTTCTGTTATTGGCGCCGCCGTGGGACCTACCCCACGTAGAGCCGGCGTAATTAGACCTGGGTCGGGGGCCCGAGAAGCCTGAAGAGTCATCGGCGAAGCCGTGTGCCCGCTTCGATGGTGCACCAGCGGCCAACGGAGGCGGCAATTCCCTGTGAAGAAACGGACACGGATGGCGATTGCAATTGCCCGCCCGCCAATGGTAGCAAACCTTTTGATTCTTGGTATCTAATGGGGCACCCAGGCGCTGGAACACGCGTTTGCCGCCGTTGTCCAGGTCCATCGCTTACCAAGCCCCAGGCCCAATAGCTCCGATTTCAGATGCTATTGTCTCAAATCGTTCGGATTATTGGGTTGGAGGAAGCAATACTCGGCCGTGAATTCGTATATAGAGAAGTTATGAGTGCGATCAGGCACTCGGAGGATATCAGAAGCCCTAATTCTCTTACGGAGTACTGGTGAATCTCAGACGGAGGTTTTGCGGAAGTCAGAATCTGAAACCCTACATTAGTTTGCTCATCTCCGATAAATCGATGTCCCCGCGTGTTCGGAATGGGGGAAGGAGTTGGGCGGAAAAAGAAGACACGGAGCTGCGTCGCGGAATTACGAAAATACCCTGGAACGGAAACATAGAAGGCCTGAGATGAGATTGTCAAGTAAGCAACATTCATATTTGCCGCTGTTTGCTGATACGTGAAGTACGCTGATTTCGGTTGTACCTTGGAAGTGGATGAGGAAAGTGTGAGAGGCCCAAAACTGGGTAAAACCACCACTTCTGCATTTTGACGAAGAGGTGGTTGTCCCTTTTTTCTTTTACTTTGGTTTTCCTGTCATGCGAGATAAGACAACCTTTGACGACCACTTATTTTATTTTACGATGATTTCTGCTAAGAGGCTGTTTCAATTGGTGATACAATGATGGATAAATTATCTCCTATATTTCAAAGAAAACTGTTTAGATTGTGCTGTTGGTGTCAAAGCAGGTATACAAGGTCATGTTTCTTGATGTTGGGCGCTCTCATTGGTTAAAACCAATCCTTGTTTGTATAGTACATCTTTTGACAAAAGTAATGTGGGATCGTCTAAGTCAATTTAAGCTAACAATTCAAAACATATGCCAGTCACAACATGATTCAATGGGTTTAAGAAATCCAAAATTAAAGAGCAACTCTAAGACCATTTAGGAATCCTTAACTGAGTCCAAAAGCCCAAATTTAAAGAGCATCTCTAAAACTATATGAGATTTCTTAATTGTTTAAAATTTCTTAATTATTTGTAATTCCTTCATTGTTTAGGATTTCTTAGATGTTTCCGAATTTTCTAGAATTCCTTAGTAGTTAGGTTTTAGTTCCCTATTTATATGGTGGGTATTTTCAATTGTAATTAGTTTTATCTTAAATGAAATAGAAAAACTTTGAGTTGTTAGTTTAGCTCGATTCCTTTATTCAATTTTTGCCAAAAATTGGTAGTTGAACACCTCCTTGACTAGTGACTTAGTATTTATGTTTTGAAATCATGCACCTAGCATCTTAACTTTTTCTTTCTTACCAATGTCATTCTTTATCACAAAATACTAAAAAAGAAAAAAAAAACTACTATCAAATTTTAACCCTAAATTTAGCTCACTTAGTTTCACCACCAAATCCGCATAAAGAGAAGCCGTGTAATTACTCAGCAATTCCAGAAGTTATTCTTTGAGCACAGAACCCTAAAGATAGAAGTTATATTTGAGGATGAAAGGAAACCTACTCAATTTGAATATATGTATGACACACACACAAAAAGAAAAAAAGAAGAAGAAGAATTGCATCCATCATCTTTTCTTAATATCCACTTGAAATACTAAATCCAAATCGTTATTCCGAAGAATGATGGTTGCGACACAGTGAGGTCTCTCTAAAACCAACAAATTCTTAGGAAGCTAGAACTACAATTACAAGCTTATCTAGAGAATTAGAGAGGAAGCATCCTACCTCGTTTGAGATTGAAGATAGATCGAATGTTGTAGAGGTGGACTATTTCATTTCCAATACATTTCGTACAATTAAAAATCCAATTTCGAAGAATGATAATAATTTGTTTTCAAGTCTAAAGTGATTGCTAACTATGATGTTAACTGCAACACGTGAATTGAATGTGCAACGTAATTCACAAAGCTATTAACTCTCAATATGAACCTTATAAACAGGAAATGATGATAGCCAAATAGCATGTTTTACCAAAATATGTTGATTACATAAGAGGAGCTCGATGCCATTAAGGAAGGTGTCTTTGAAGGAGTATTGGTCACAAGGGATTCTCTTGCTCGACCTAGATGATGATAGCAACGAATCGTTAAAAAGTTATTTAGAGAAGATCTTGGCATCCTTGACAAGAACCTATAACTTGGGATAAGATGATAGATAGATAGTTTTTGTTGAGTTGAGAATATCAATTTAGTTGGTAGATTAGGTACTAAAAACCTCTACTAACTGATAAAAAGAGGCCTAATATCTTTCACACCTATTTTCCGGTAGATAGTTATGGTACGCATGAAAATGAGGAAAACAGATAGAACCTGGGGGAAAACCAAGGCGAGGCAGTGATTATATGGGCATGTCAGGGTCAATACAATATAGTGGTCATGCGGTTGACATTGGCCATATATTATAGTTTTCTTAATTCCTTGTTTTCAATTCTACTTTTCAGATTTCTGATTAAACATGTTTCAGGGAAAATAATCAATTAAAGTTCTATTCTGAATATTATTTTTGACAACTTACATGGGTCGCATCCAGACAAGTATTAGGATCATAAGTTTTGAAAGACTTATAAATCTAGTCTAGAGACAAAAACGATGAAAATAAGCAAGATTAATCCCAGATGTAGAACCAACAGAATCTGATCTCCCTTTTCATTTCTTTGGCTTTCAGGTTAAAGCTCGATTCCTTAAATTGGTATTAGAACATAAGCCAATTTAAGGAATGTCAATCGAGCTTAGAACATAAGCCAATGTAAGCCTGGTATGCCTTCCCCCTCGTTTCCATTTAAAGGATGAGAATAAGTATGGCATACCAGGGTTAGATCTCAGTAATGTAACCCATAACTCTGCAGCTTACATCGGATGGATATATGGGGGAAGGCAGAAAAGGGAAGATTAGTTTTTGTAACCCTTAATGAAATCGAGGCTGCTTCAGGGAACAAGCCTTCTGCACTAGTCTTTCAACGTAGGTGGTAAAAGGAATCGCTACCAGCCTCGATGATCAGCCCTCCCTAAAACTGATCACACGATCCCAAACCCAAGTATGTAACAATATGATACTAAATACAGAATGTTTTTGATCTTTGGCCATTTCAGGGGAGTTACTCTCTTATCAAACTCAGTTTCTGAACAAGTACCATTGCATTGAGGATACCCAAATAAAAGCCACACTTCAAAGTTTGCTAGTGTCTGCATAGTCTGTCTCAAAGCACCAAAGGTAACAAGCAAGCCGGACAACATAATAGCAGAGGGCAATAATTCCTCACTTTATGGGTCGCCGCATGCCTTTGCTTTACAGAGTGATCGTTCAGATATCTTACATCCCGTTAACCAAGCTTTTTGTTTAAAGACAGAGAATTTCTGGAATTTTAAAGAATAAAAATATGGAGGTTTTGGCACAATATATGTAGCGGCACAGGAAATGATTTGTTGTGGCGAAGGGTGAAGAAATTCAAGAGGCCAACAGGAGGTGAAACATCAGAAATTAAGAATAGAAGAAAATTGAATATGCAAAATTTCTGTATTACATATATACCATGGACATACCGAAGAGAGAATTTACAATCACCACACCTAATTTGTCAAGAGAAAGACAACTTCTTTATGATGCTTTGTCAACTGGCAAGCTTAAAAGCATCAATGAAGAGACCATAAGTGAAACCCATCTTGAAATTGTTGAGGAGAGCAAGAGGGAATGTTACCTTTGGTCGGCTGTAATAAAACTTCGTCACATATTCTGTCAAGAGAACACATACAACAGCAGCAATCACATCATTTACCCCTAAAGCTCCAAACGACAGAGAGATTGTCTGTGCAACATAAAAGCCACCCAACAAAGAGATTCCACCAAAAAGAGCCCTCCGGGAGGGAGTTCGAAAGTAGTTCCTTGACAGCTCCGGCACTAGTCTGATAATGTCAACTAGTCTTCGAGGCCCTCCATTCTCCTGGACAGCTCGAATACGAAAAAGCCTAGGTGAGGATCTCAAGGTGGAAAGTCTAAGTTTCCCATGGGAGATTATGGTTTGACGATTAAAGCCAGTTGTCAGGAGGCCACAAGAGATGAAACTCACAGAATGTGCCATCTAAATTACCAGTGCCAATAGGGGAAACAAGAATGCCTATCCTGGGAAAGTTGAAGGATAGCTCATTAGGCAGTAATATTTAACTTGGCAAAGACAAATAGAAAATATAGTAGCAAGAGATACACTGACAGAAAACCTATTAGTTCATAGAAACGATTATAAAGGTGCTAAGATATAGCCATTTCATTTAGCCCGAATTTCAAAAATTATTTGCTTCATTATGCACAGCTACATATGATTTTGACAGATGAGAAATTTAGGCGACACAAGCATGCAAAGACTACGGCCCTAGCATGGCCAATTCATATATCATCCTTTCCCAATCTCACATTATTCCTGTGAACAGCCTATAAAGTCATTTTTACATTACTCCCAAAATAAACATTCAAAGAGCAAGACATCTTCGTTCATAAGTGCAATGCGCTTCTTGGTAACATCAACAATCCCCATGAGATGTAAAGAAGGGGCACAAATCCATAACAAGCATATCTTCACCTTAGTCCTTAACTCATTTTCATAGAATTCAATAAGCAGACTTACCCTTGTATCCCAACATCCGAGGTTTTTCTTATGACAGTATATAAACCAAGTCAATCCCCGAACAAGTTTTCAAGGAACAAGCACATCAAATACATCGTACAGATCACAACATACAGAAAACGGAATAAATGCTAAACCCAGCAAATATGTTTCGAAGTTCGCAACCTGGCAAGCTCAGAAACTTTCTAACATTATATTCACCTAGACCGAGCCAGTTAATAGAAACCCAAAACTCGGAGCCCGAAAATGCAAAATGAAAATACCAGCCATAGTTCAGTAAATTCCAAATGCATACACTACCTAAGGTAGCTCAAATTAATTCATACAGAAACCGCATCGAATTGTATACGAATCCGAAAGAAAAATGATTCCAAGTCCAATCAAAATATAGAGGAGAATTAAAAGAGAAAAGAACAAACCTCAATCAAAGGAACGTGATAAGCAGTGATTTCAAATAGAGAGGCTATTTGCTAATCCCATTCCTCTTTGTTCCTGTGAATGAGAAGAGGGAGAATGTTGCTAAAACTGCTCGACTGGTCCAGAGAGCGTGGAGGCGCATTTACTCTGGCTCTCAAACGCCTTTGTCTTGTAAACCCAAAACGACATCGTTATGACAATGTCTGGGTCCATCTAATTTACAGCTCCGATCGGACGGATCCTGCACGGCCACGCCAATCAATAATTATCGTCAGATTTTCCGCACGATCCAACCAAACTGTGACAAACTACTTCAAGGAATTCTCAAGAAAAGATAGAAAGAAAGAGAGAGAGAGAGAGAGAGAAAGGTAAGTTTGAGAAATCTTACCTCGATATGTATTTCGTGGGTTCCCAACACATTGGATTGTTAATCTTTTTCCAATGGAGGAATTTTCTAAAAAAGGAAAAAAAGGAAAAAAAAGAAAAAGAAAAATACGGACTGGGAAATATTATTATTATATGTGGTTTGTGGGGGGGTATTTTATACGTTTTTTCTTTTTCTTTCTTTTATGTCAACCCTTAAACTTTGAATCCCACAGAATTTGTCAACTTTACCAAGTACCAACTCATGGTTGATTTAGTACTGGAGCGATTTACTTACTAATGAAATCTTGAGCCACCCATTGTCGTAACCATTGCAAGCATTCTCCTTGACAGTTATAAACGATACAGCCTAAAGTCCTTTTTTTTTTTTTGGTTTATGCATTCCTATAATTGATTATTATAATTAAAAGGGATTGTACCCAATCATCTATAATTTAAAGTTAATCTTTTAAAAAAAATATAGGTAAGATTTAAATATGTTTCGTTTTACGTCATGTTTTGTTTGTTCATATCATCTTTTAAATGATATGTGCAAAGATGGGTTTCTTATGTGATAGATTTAATATATACCTAATGGTTTTTTTTATAATTTTTTTAATATTATAATGCAAGCATCCAATTTAATATTATGTGAGACATTATTATCAAATTTATAATACAATGGAGGAAGCTAAACAAGTCTTTGGTAGATATATGCAAGTAGCATTATGTAGAGGTAAATCTATATATTAGAACAAGTTCTAAGCATAATTTTCTGTAATTCAGAGATTTTTACAATCTTAGAATCCCTAAGAAAATGTTTAAAAATCTTAGTGGAATCTGAAAATCCAATATTACAAGTTAGAAAGCAAGATTCAAACAACACATAAGCTACCTAACTAATAGAATTTCTAACTAAACAACAAAACTATTAAAAGTCAAAAAATCTTATGCAGAAATGGTCAAATAGATCTTGCTCCAAGAAACATTATATGGAGAAAATAAATGATTTTTTCACCATCAATGATATTTTTAAAACTTAGGAAAAGATTGAGTTAGTAAAAATACGAAGGAGAAGCCTTTTTGAAAAAAGTTAAAAGGTTACTCCATTAGAGAATTTATAGAAAGATTCCACAAAAAGTTATATTAATCAAATTTTATAAACTTTCTAAGAAGTCACCATAATGTTAAGCTTGAGGATGGAATTTCCAAACACACAATTATGATCAACTATGAAAGCTAATTTATAAAAGACATTAGATGGGGAATTACTAACTAGGTAATTTTCCTTGCTATGAGAAGGATTTTGATATATTTTGTAGTAAAAATCTTCAATGTATAAAGCATTTTACATTGTGAATAATCATACCATTGGATGGAGAGTAAAAGAAAAATTCTTCTACCTTACTAGATTTAGGAGTTAGAAACTACTTGAGAGAAAGAATTTGAAGGTCCTTATCTTAACAACTCATTAGATGAGGCTAAAAAGAGATAGACTACTAAATATTGAGTAGAATCTTCATAGTTTATTTGATGAGTTGTGTAAGATTAGAGAGCAAAAGAAAAAACCCTTTATCATCTCAAATGAGAGAAGATTATTTATTATTATTTTTGAATATTTCTTACTCCCAAACATTAGAACAAATGTTTGAAGTAAAATTATTACTTAAGAAGATGGCAACAAGAGAAAATCTTGATTTCCTAAAATAGCTAAATCTTTGAATCTATTGTAACTAAGATAGTTTTATAAATCAAAGCTTTTAAAGTTCTTCTATTTTATTATTGCTATGTGTTATTTAATTTTTATCTCTTGTAAAATCTACATATCTATATTTGTTTTTGTTAGGTTTGAAGTAAATTAGTAAGGGTAATTATGTAACTACCATGTTTATGTTGTGAGTAGTTTATAAGGGTTTCCTAGTCTTACTATTTAGGTCTCTTAATCTTATTCTATTTGGGTTTTCTTGGTACTTGTATAAAAGGAAATACTATGGGGAAACCTAGGTTTGAGGTTATGAGGTTGAGAGAGATTGAAAGAAAACAGAGGTTTTCTATAAGCATTGTAAGCACTCCTTATTATAGTGAAGAATTGTTCCTTAGGCCGGGGAAGTAGGGATTATTCCGAACCTCATAATTTTTGTGTATTCTTTACTTGACTAATATTCTCTTTGTGTATGCGGTGAGATCCTAAGAGATTCTGTGAGTTTAGATTCACGGGTTTGTTTTCTAACAAACTGGTATCGGCACCTAGGTTCCTAAATTAAGGCCAATGCTTGTTCTTTGTCAGGCAGTTAGCGGAAGAACATCTATTTTGGTGTGTATTTAGCACATCGCACACAAGGTTATCAACAAAGGCTTTATTTAAAGAAGCCTTTTGTCGAACACTTGGTGTGTAACGCAAGGAGGGAGAAGCTAAAATTGGTGTTTGAGGTACGGATTTTCTTCTCTAGCCTTCGTTTGTGTGATTTTTGACTTCTTTGTGGCTGGAAACATCTGGATTTGCCTAGAAAATCGATTGGAGTGCTGCGGTTTGTGTTGAACCCGTGAGGCTAAAAAGGGGATTTGCAATTCTTTTTTTGTTTAAGTGTTTCATGGAGCGATTTTGAGTTCTATAGACTCTTTGGAAACCGATCTATTGATTGGTGTTCTTATTTCATCGAAAATTGCTGTGAAATGGTAATAATTGGAGGAGAAAGGCGGCTGTAGTAGTAAAAATGGGTTCTGTTGACTCAATTTTGACCCAGTCAAAGTTTGACATGTTGACCTATTAACTGTTGACTAGATCCGAAGACCTGGCCCAGCCTAGAGCCAGACCCGATTCGTCAACTCGGTCTAGCTATCCATTGACCGTTGACCGTTGACCGTTGATCATTGACTTTGACTAGATAGAATTTTCATGTGATTTATATGCCGATTTTTATAGTATTTTTTTATGATTTTTTAAGAGATATTTGACTATTTTTGGGCATAATCAAAGGGGTATTTTGGTCTTTGGTTAGCATTTGTTGAGGGGTATTTTGGTAATTTTATACTTTTGATTTATATTTGAGGGGAAAGTTAAAAGGGAGTTTATTTTGTTGTGATGGATGATATGAATACTTCTAGTAGAGGTGTGACCATGTTAAATTCATCTAATTTCCAAACTTGGAAGCTGCGGATGGAAGATTACTTGATTAGTAAAGATTTGTATGATGTTATGGAAGGAGATTCTGCTAGGCCTGAGAAGCTGACTAATAAAGAGTGGGAGAAGTTGAATAAAAAAATTGTTTTTCAAATTAGAAAATTTGTTGAGGACAATATTTATCACCATATTGCGTAGGAGACTAAAGTTAGTGAGTTATGAAAGAAGCTTGAGGCTCTTTATGAATGCAAGACTCCTCATAATAAGGTAGGACGGCCGATGATAGAGTTCTTGAGTGAGTTTAAGTATTTGGTGAATCAGTTAACAACAGTAAAGATTGTTCTAGAAGATGAATTGCAAGTAATGTTATTGTCGAGTAACTTACCTGACAACTAGCAGACATTGGTAGTCAATCTTACAAACATAGCTCCTGGAGGCCTTCTGAGTATGAAGATATTCCATGAAAGTTTGTTTAATGAAGAAACCAGAGTAATTGAACAAAGAGTATTTAGACATACATAAGTATTGGTTACAGAAAGAAGGGGGAGAAATAGATATGTAGACAGAAATAGAGACAAAAGCAATAGTAGAGGTAGAAGTAAGAGTAGAGCACCAAATTCTGATAAATCACGTGGAGTGTCACGTTCGAGGAAAGATGTCAAGTGTTATCATTATGGTAAGTCTGGCCATTATAAGAAAGATTGCAGAATACTCAAAGAAGAAGAATCAAGGAATGGAGAAAAGGAAGTTGAAAAATATATAGTGGCAACTACATCCGGTATTAAGGATATTATGATATTTTGTGATCCTCAGATTAACATATCATGTCAGGTTTTGTCTTGGATTGTCGATACAGGTGTTTATTTTCATGTTACCCCAGATGAAAGGTTCTTCACATCCTATTCAGGTGGTGATTTTGGGTGTATTAGCTTGGAAAATAATGCACATGTAAAGATAGTTGGCATTGGAGATGTAGTATCGGAGACTAGTGTTGAATGTAAGCTAGTTCTGAAGAATGTCAGACATGTCCTTGAGATTTGTTTCAACTTGATCTTTACTGGCCTCCTTGATGATAAGGGATATGATAACTACTTTGGTAGAGGTAAATGGAAACTTAGTAAAGGTTTTCTTATATTTGCAAAAGGGTAGAAGGTCAGTACTCTCTATAAGATTGGAGCTAATATTCATAAAGGCAAGGTAAATGTGGTGGAAGATAATCACATGGAGCTATGACACAAGCAAGTTAGACATCTCAGTGATAAGGGACTTCAACATTTGATAAAGAATAAAATAATATCAAGAGTTAGTGGTGCTGATTTGCAGTTGAAGCCTTATGATCACTACTTAGCTGGAAAGCAACATAGAGTCTTATTTTGGAGAGGACCCCCGTCTAGAAGAAAACATGTTCTTGATTTGATTCATTTAGATGTGTGTATGTTGAAGAGAAAAACTCTTAGCGGCGCTATGTGTTTTGTTACCTTCATTGATGATCATTCTAAAAAAGTATAGGCTTATGCACTGAAGACTAAGGATAAGGTTTTGGAAGTTTTCAAACAGTTTCAAGCTATGGTTGAGAGAGCAACTGGAAGGAAACTGAAGTGCGTCCGTGCAGATAATGAAGGTGAATACAGAAGGCTGTTTGAAGAATATTGCAGAACTGAAGGTGTCAGGTTTGAGAAGATAGCTCCTAAAACTCCAGAGCATAATGGGGTTGCAGAACAGATGAACAGAACTGTTGTTGAGAAGATCAGGTGTATGCTTTCACATTCTAGATTATCTCAATCATTTTGGGGTGAAGCTATGTGTAGTGTAGTAGATCTTATTAACTTGTCTCCTTTAGTTCCATTAGAAGATGATCTACCTAAGAGAATATGGATTGGCAAGGAGGTTTTGTTCAAGCATTTGAGAGTATTTAGCTATAAGGTGTCTGTTCACATTCTTAAAGATGAGAGGAACAAACTTAATGATAAAGCTTGAGATTTCATCTTCTTGGGCTATGAACATAATGCTTTTGGATACAGACTGTGGGATCCAGTTGCAAAGAAACTTATTAGAAGCAGAGATGTTATCTTCTTTGAAGATAAGACTATTGAAGATCTTAAGAAGACTAAAAAGTCAAAAGTTGTTAATGAAAGTCTTAAGGATATAACCCTACCTTTTTCTTTCCTAGTAAATGCACAAGAAGGGGGAACTACATAGGAAGAGCCACTTAAGGATGTAGGAAGTGAAGAAGTTCTTGAAACTTCAGTTGTTGAAGAATCTGGAGGACATGTTGATAATCATCTAGTTGAGTCATCAACCTAACCCCCAGTGAGAAGATCTAGTAGAGAGCGTCAAACTTCGATGAAATATCCACCACATGAGTACTTGATGCTAACTAATGGGAGAGAATCGCAATGCTATGAGGAAGCTAATGAATATGAACACAAGAAAGAGTAGAAGAAAGCTATGTGAGAGGAGATGAATTCCTTACTGGAAAACCACACTTATGATCTTGTGACATTGCCTAAGGGTAGGAAAGCACTTAAAAATAAGTGGGTGTACAAGTTGAAGTCAAAAAAGAATAATCCACTACCAAGGTACAAGGTGCGGTTGGTTGTGAAAGGCTATGTTCAAAAGAAAGGTATTGACTTTGAGGAGATTTTCTCTCTTGTGGTGAGGATGTCTTCAATCAGAGTTATTCTTGGTTTGGCTGCTAGACTAAACTTAAAGGTAGAATAACTTGATGTGAAAATTGTATTCCTTCATGGAGACTTGGAGGAAAAGATTTATATGGAGCAACCTAAAGGTTTTACAGAGAAAGGCAAGGAGAATCTTATATGTCAACTAAAGAAAAGTTTGTATGGTCTAAAACAAGCACCTCATTAGTGGTACAAGAAGTTTGAGTCATCCATGTTACAACACGGTTATAACAAGACCAGCTTAGATCATTGTGTGTTTGTGAAGTACTTTCCAAGTGGTGATTTTGTCATCCTATTCCTATATGTTGATGATATGTTGATTGTTGGCTAGAACATTGAGAAGATTGCTAAGCTAAAGAAGGATTTAGGTAAGTCTTTTGTGATGAAAGATTTGGGACCGGTAAAGCGAATCCTTGGTATAGAAGTTAAACATGACAGAGAATATGAAAATTTATGGCTATCTCAAGAGAAGTATATAAAGAAGATACTTCAGAGATTTGACATGGACAAGACAAAAGCAGTAAGTAATCCACTTGCAAGTCATTTCAAGTTGAGTAAGGAGTAGAAGCTTGATAGTAAGAATGATGTTGAATACATGAAGAAAACACCTTATGCATCTGCAGTTGGTAGCTTAATATATGTTGCAGTAAGCACTAGACCATATATTGCTCATGCAGTTGGAGTAGTTAGTCGTTTTCTTTCAAATCTTAGTAAAATGCATTGGGAAGCTGTGAAATAGATACTCAGGTACCTTAAAGGAACCCCTAAGTTATGTTTGTGTTTTGGTAATGATGAGCTTATATTGGTTGGATACATATATGTAAATATGGCTGATGACCATGATGGGAGGAAATCTACAATATGGTACATGCTCACCTTCATAGGAGGAGCAATTTTATGGCAATCTAGGCTATAAGATTGTGTTGCTTTGTCTATAACGGAAGCAAAGTATATAACAATCATTGAGGGTGAAAAAAAAGTTTTGTTGATGAAGACGTTTCTTCAAGAACTTGGTATAAATCAAAGGATGGTTATCCTTTATAGAGACAACCAAAGTTCCATATACTTTAGTAAGAACACGTCATCTCATTCAAGGTATAAGCACATTGGTGTTAGATATCATTAGATTAGAGATGTATTAGAATCTAAGCAGTTAGATCTTGTAAAGATTCACACTAATGATAATGGGGCAGATATGTTGACGAAACTGCTGACAAGAGACAATTTAGAGACTTGTCAGCGGGTTGCTGGAATAGACTCCAAGTAAAGTCAAGTCTAGGGAGCAATGTTTTTTCTTTTATGGTCAAGGGATATTGCACTAATGTTACTCTAAAAGGGGAAAATTGTTAGGTTTGGAGTAAATTAGTAAGGGTAATTATGTAACTAATATATTTATATTGTGGGTAGTTTATAATGGTTTTCTAGTCTTATTCTATTTAGGTCTCTTAGTCCTATTCTATTTAGGTTTCATTGGTACTCGTATAAAAGGAAACACTATAGGGAAACTTAGGTTTAAGGTTATAAGGTTGAGAGAGATTGAGAGAAAATATAGGTTTTTTGTAAGCACCATAAGCTCTCCTCATCATAATGAAGAATTGCTCCTTAGGCCAAGGATGTAGGGATTATCCCGAACCTCGTAATTTCTATGTGTTCTTTACTTGACTAATATTCTCTTTGTGAGCGGTGAGATCCTAAGAGATTCCATGAGTTTAGATTCACGGGTTTGTTTTCTAACAGTTTCAAAGCATGTATTTTCCTATTAGCCTCTAAGCTTATGTGTAGCATGTTTAGCATTTAGAAAACTTTGGTTTTAGGCATTGAGAAACACATAAAAGGTTTTAGGTAGAAACATCAATCTAGAATAGCATCTTATAGTAATCAAAACATGGATAATGTATAAACTTTTGTAGGCAATGATAGTTGTTAACATGTGTTATATATTAATGAAAAATCTAAAAATAATCTAGGTGTTATTAGTGCTAGTCTTAATAGTATTAGTGATGATATTCACTTTTAGTTTAAGAAAAGGAAAAAAAATCCCAAAAAATTAATTAAAATTATGCTCAGTTCACTTTAGAATTTATATTATAATATAAAAAATAATATGAGTTAATTAGATTTGTAACACATTTGGATCTTAAATAAAAGACTGAAGAAACTTTAAAACACTTAGCAAACAAACTAGATAAATCAAATAGAAGTGGAATGCATACCCAAATAGATAAGAAAATCCTTGGACTATTTTATGTAATCAAGGAGATTAGGCTAGGGCACTTAGGGCAACCCACCTAAATCTCCTTTGCACTTGGCCCATAAAAAGACCTCCTTTGCAACTCAAATTTTGATAGCATAGAACCTCACATTGAGTAGTTGGCGAATATGAAGTACTGTGTCTAACTATAAGTCAAGAACCATGGATTAGGCGGCTAAGTTCCATTTGAGTACAAGGGCATTGTTGGCTCTATAAGCTTAATAGAAGTTAACCAAAATCAAGAAGAATATACAAATGTAAAAGAAATCTTGGACTATTGAATACAATTATATAAAGATTTTAATCTTTTAGTCCAAGAAAGAAAAATTTATATTACCCCCTACAATTGTGTGACATATGTAAAATTGAAGAATAAGTTAAAAAATTTCAAAAATATTATTTTTTGGTAAAACCAGCAAAAAATGAATATTGGTTATAACAATTCTTCAACAAGTTACTAAGCCTTTGGGATTTGAAAAGAATAATTTGCAATAAAATTGTTCATTGATGTGCTTTTGAGATATGTGTTGGGTTTAGAGACTTATCATAAAAAGTGATAGATGTGTCACGTAAGATTCTTTTTGTATAGATCATTGTTCATAAGATATAGATAAAAAGACAAAGACAATAAGTGTGCAAGATTCAAAGAAGAGAAGAAGCCATGTAATTGAAGAGAAAACAAAGAAGACAAAGAAAAAGCAATTAAAGAGAGACATGATGAAACCATAATAATGGAGATTGCAATAATAGAAACAAGAATAACAAAGTAGAAGAAAATGTGATGGATAAGCTAGTCTTCATAAACAACAAAAAATATTCTTTTTATTTTATTTTTTCCCATTGTCTATAAATAGGAGAATTCCAATTTTGTAGAGCATTTTAGTTAGTTTTTCATGTAAGCCTTGTAATCTTTCTTTTTCGCTGTAAACTTTTTCGCGTTTATAAGTGATGTAATTTGGTGGTGGGCAATGAGTGTGCTTTGGCTAGAACAAATTAGAGCAAAGACAGAAAAGATAAACAAAAATTATAGAATTCAAACAAGCTAGTAATAAGATAATTGTAAAGCACATGCAAAATGTAAAGGTGCAAGAAAGTTAAATGGCAATGGAATTTAAAGATAGAAGGTAAAGCACAAATTTAAAGATGCAGGCACTGAAAGGCAAGGAAAGAAATACAGAAATTTAAAGCCAAGAAAAAGGTGTAAAAGTAAAAGCACAAAATGTAAAGAACAAGGAATTTAAAAGCTTGAAAGTAAAGATGTAAAGGCAAAAAGCTAAAATGATAGAAAAACTTATTTTCTTATCTCAAAGGTTTATATGCAAAATCATTTTTGAGTTTATCTTTACTTACAAGTAAGTTGATAACCTCTATTTATAAAGAGTTAGGACACCATGACCAAAAAAAAAAAAGAAGACAAAATTAATGCGATTAATAAAGACCTTTTGGAACTTACAAAGTATTAAATGTAATGTTTTTGGAACTAACAAAAATAATAAATAATAGATTGCCTTGGACACTTGTCAAAATTGTTCTTTGTACAGTGTAATTAGAATTTGCATCCTTATCCTTTGACTAATTGGATTAGGCCTTTAATTTGATTGGGCTTGGTCCCATCCACACCAATAAGTTTTGTGAATACATAGGTGTAATTGGTATCAAAGCACATTAGCTCTGAATACGAGAGGCAAAAGCTCTAACCAAAAGGATGAATCTATAAAGAAATTATACACAAAATTTGCTTGTGATGAAGTGAAAATCTCAAGTCGTACTCAATAACGGCAGTGATGAGTAAGTCCATTTCCATGTTGGATTACATTTTCCATCCGCAACAGATGAAATCTTATTATATGATAAATTAGGATATCTGTAAGTGCTCGTTTTCTGTTTTCATATGCATGTTGAAGTTATGAAGGCGTCCTCAGCTTTAGCCAATCATGGTCTGTTTCTTTTGGGAATTGTAAAACCCACTGATGAAATTTCTGCCCAGAAAAAATCTGACAAGTGTCGGGAGCTTTCCAGTAAGACTTGTCTCCTGGTCTGGAAGGGTCTATTAAGCGAAGCATAGCCCTCTCTAACAATGCCGAGGATTTTCCGGATGTTTCTCGAATTTGACAAGGCAGAGAAGGGAACTCTTATGGAATTGGTTACTAACACAAGCAATGATGGTGTTGGTGGAGTTCGATGGGTAGATCAGAAAGCTCAATCATTTCCTCAGCAAGTTGATGGCTTTGTTCTTTCCCAAGTGCTTGTAAGGGCCACTTGGAAAGAAAAGTAAATCCGAAACTGCTCTTGCCGTTATAAAGATGGTGGCAACTTGAAGGGAACTTTTAAGGGCGGTAAAAGAAACAAATCGCATAAGAAGAAGAAAGGAATTTTTTTTGATACTTGGTTCCATTAAACTCTTATCGACCACTGGTAGTCTTTTGGGCTTTGGTAGACACAGCTTATCTGCCTTCCATTAGGATAAATCTTATCTATGCTTTTGTTTTGGACCAATGTGGACACACCCTTTTGTTTTCGGAAATGGAGACGTTATTTTGTGTATGACTTGGTTAGCAGACAATGGATGGTTTATTCCAAACTTTGGCTTGTGTGCTGCTGGCTGATGCTTCTTTTCTGTACTCCTGTTCTTAATGCTGAGGTTGTTCTAAGTGTGAGAGAATCAACGGAAAATCGTCTTAGGTTTTAGCACAAACGGTTAGGCAACGTTTCAACATAAGAACGGACATGTTGATTGAGCATGATATCCTCGTTGACTTAAATCTTTCTTATTTTGGAACTCATTAATTGTGTTAATGGGAAGCTCCCCGCTGAAACCAGAAAACAAAAGGTCAGAAGTGGGGACGTTTTGGGCTCAAAGCATACTTGGCAAAAGTTGGAATTTTGGGGTTTAGATTTGAACAAAAAAGAAATGGTATAAACTTGGTTGACATGTTTACAGGAATTCTTGAAGTTGTATTCAAGAAACTCTATTCAGATAAATAAAGAAATTGCTACTCAAAAAGATACCTTTGAAACTATTAAAAGACTCATCTCCTCCCTTAAAACAAATTTGTAAGGAAGACAAATACTCTAAGTACAATATACAAATTTCTTAGAAATGTGGAACACCAAATTTTAATTAAAACTAAATCTTAAACAAGCAATGGACTCTAGTTTATTATTGTTTCTCTAGAGGGTTGTTCCTAGGTCTTAGGCTTCGTAAGTGCTAATCTAAACGTGTGAAATAGCCCAAAAGGATCTGGGCCCACGAAGAAACCCAGTTCACGTTTAAGAGGCTGGATCCATGTGGGAGAAATGAGCTCAGTCCTTGTGGAACTCAGAGAAGAACAGTAGAGTCAACGGTGAGGAATTTGCGGTTTTCGATGTCGTTCAGCTGAAGGATCAATAAAGAGAATTTTCTCTTGTGAACCTTCCTCACAGAACGAACAGCCTGCCAAAACTTTTATCATCCGAATCCTTACTCGAACACGATGGTCAGCCTCCGGGGAAGGCCCAATAAGGGGACTTTAGCCCATTTGATTAAGTTTTAATATTAAGCTTATTTAAATAAACGAGATTGAATAATTTTAGGAGAATGTCCAAAATTTAATTGATGTAAAAGTACAAAACTTAGTTGTTTTGATAATCTAATACTCAATCGTTGTAAGAGTCCAAAATTCATTGTTTTGGGATTTTAAAATTGCTCGTATTGAATTAGGAGTTAGATCTATTTAATAGGAAGTAAAAATAAGATAATAGGTAAACAATTTTGTAATGGAAACCTAACTCTTCCTACAATTTGAGCGCAAATTTTTTTGTGACAAATACTAATAACATATTTGGAACATCTTAGCAAACTAAACCAAACATCTTTTAAGTTATTTGACATGCAATCTGCCATAAAAGGTGATGGACCATTTACCTTTCAATGCCCTTAAAGATGATACTGAGAAACTTTAGTATTGCCAGTCACATTTACTTTTAAGTTGTTGGCAGTATAATATATCTTGAAATACATACACGATATGATATTGCTTATATTATTAATGTATTAAAAATATACTTTAGAGAGCTTAGTTTTCAGTCGCTAGAAATCTAGACGACAAGTCGGCACTAGAAGTTTTTTGTTGACATACTCATGATCCAAAATCTTTGATTTGCTTTATTTAAGACAAGTAGTTAAGATTTGTATTGAGAGTGGGGGTCTTATATCTCTGTGTATCTATGATTGTAGACTAGGTTCCTCTATGTTGTCATGCACACATCTCTATCATCTATGGCATTAAAGATGTTATGACGTTATGCATTTGAATTTAATCTTGATGGATTGTTAGGAAAATAAGTGTTAATAACTACAGTATGATTCCTCTTCCCATTGTAAATCTAAACAATGATGCATTCTACTGGTGCATTGTTAACTTAACTAGGCACTTGGAAAACATAGTAATGGTTTGAGATGCTTGCTTGCATTTTGAACCATTGTTGTTGAATGACTTATGCTATTGCATTTGCTTCCTTATAATTGAGAAACTGGTGGTTGGAATTTGTTGAAAAAATAAAAAATAGTAAATACCCTAAAAACTATAGGAAATTTCTATTTCAAAATTGATTGAAAAGAATTGATTACAACACATGATTATATAGGGGTTTAAGTTGGTCTAATACAAGGATAAATTTACCTAGAACTCTAGATAAGGTTGAGCTAGATAAGATTTAGATTTCTTGGCTAATTCATTTGGATGTGCAACATGGTCTTCATTTGTTTGTTTGGATCATGAATCAAGTCTCCTAGCCCATTTCTTTAATGCCTTTCCCTTTTTGCCTCCCCCCTCCCTTGGGAGCAAGTTGATAGGGTGGTTTGCATAGTAAGCTTGGACTTAAAGAATTTGAAACTAAGGGAAGAGAGACCTTTAGTAAAGATGTTAGTTGATTGATAGAGGAGTGGAAATGAATAAGCAATTGCCTTTAAGCAACCCATTCATAAATAAAGTGATAGATAATTTTAACTTGTTTGATATGACCATGAAGGAGTGGATTTGCAGTGAGATGATAAGCAAGTAAATTGTCACATTGTGTAAGGAAGTGTGCCAAGGTAACATGAAGATCTATAAAGAGTGCCTTAATTTGAATAAGATACATGACAATTGATAACTTTGTATTTTATAGAGTTATTATGATTAGTTTAGAAAATATCTGATATAGTATTTATTAAATTATAGTTACATTTGTTTATAATTATGCAACTTGTGTTGTTTTATGTAGCAAACTCCAAAAAGAAGGGAATGAAGCAAAATAGAAGAAAGAGAAGGTTTGTTGTCACACATGTGGGGAAACTTAAGTGAGAAGGAAAAAAGAAAAAAAAAGAAAAAGAAAGTAAAAAGTAAAAGAAGAGAATTGTCGGGTGCATTATCTGGAGGCAAGTGTGAAATATCGAGCAAAGAAAGGGAGAGTCTATTATCATCGAAGAGAGCGAGAGAGAGAGAGAGAGAGAGAGAGAGAGAGAGAGAGAGAGAGAGAGAACAAAGCAAAACACAAAGCATTATCAGAGTATCGCTAGAGTGAGGGCATTGTTAGAGGCTCAAGGATTGCACACAATAATGTGGGTCTCAGAGAGGAGTGACGGTTATGCAAATGCTTATTGTTTGCCCTTCATTATCTCTAGTGATGACCTACTCCATTTTTTGGTGGTTTTTTGGGCATTTTCTAGCGAAGAGGAAGCATATCTGCCCTCCTAGTGTGATTTCCAATAATTATGCAATAACAGTGTGCGATTTCATGGTGGTTTCTAGCAAAGAATGGTGAATGCTATTTGAGCTTTCTTCATTAGATCTATGCGTTTCTAAGGCAAATTTAGGTGATTTCTCAACATATTGGCACTCCATGGATTATGATCTACAATTTTCGGCATTTTTTATGAAGAATGGTGGTGGTGCATGGTGATGGTGCGTGAAAATGCGTGTTGGCTTGTCTTCTTCCCCTTTTTTGGACAACTTTTTCTCCTTTTCTTGATATGCATATTTGTCCAAACTTTCTTTAAATTGAAGACATTTTGGTGACAACTTTCATGTTTTTAATTTAGAGAATATTTTGTTCAACTTCTATCATTTTTTTTGTTTGTGTAAATATGATGTTTTAGTTTATCTTGTTAAAGCTACGATGTAATTTGATTATAATGGCATGAAAGTATGATTATTATGTTTTGTAAGATATTCTATGAATGTGAAGTTACATGTTACTGAGCTTAATGCATTTAAGTGATTAGCTATCACTTATGAGTTAATTTGCATGTTAGAAACCGATAAGAAATGACATGAAGTTGCTTCTTGTAATGTGCAACCATAGATTAATATAGATAGACATATACCATGTGGTTTGTGTGGCTTTAGGTGTAAACTAGAATATTCATAAATCTTAATGCACTTAATTAATTTCAATTCACATGTAGAACTATAGTAAGTTAATGAGCTAAGTAAGTTCATTATATCTAGACATAGTATAGTAAATAAATAAGAAAAGTTTGCCATCATAGAAGTAGAATCAATCTTACAAGCATAAATGATTGACATTCGTGCCTAGTAACTAGGTGAAATTGGATGCTCTAGCATGTTTTGTTAGTCAAGTTTAGGTTAAATTTAGTGGTTTAATCCATGTTTTACCATTTTAATTTGCTAGATAAACTTTAAAAACTTTTCATTGTTAGTAATCAGTTAGCCTAGTAATCATCAATCGCTGTAGGACGATATCTTACTCATTATTATATTACTTGTTTAAAATGTATATTTGCATGTAGGATTTCACTGAATAATAGTGTTAGCACGACATTTAAATTTTGCTTCAATACTATATTAAGAGATGGTGTGTTGTTTGTGTGAACACTAAGAAATCAAGTTGGGCCCAAAGAATGACAAAATCTACAATAAAACGTTGATCTACTTTGTCACAAACTCAACTAGCATCCTAGTAGGCATGGAAAGCAATGGAGTATTATCCAATGAGAATGGCACCATGTCTATTTGTGTTTGTGAGATAGCAAAGAATCATCTTAACACGCTACTAATGAAGTTTCACAAAAGAGTGCATGTGTTAACAAGCAGTATTAACAACATAGGCATTTTTTGGATAAGTAAGCACCAAGTATTAGAAAGTCCTACCAATGCAACAATAGTGGGTAGGATTTAAAAGAAGTTCACCATCTTGTCTATCTAGAGTGAATTTGGGGAACACATAGTGGATACTAACTAAGTGGCACCCATGTTGGCATGAATAATAATCTTTAATGCATATTTCGCCTAATGTAACAAGAGGCCCTAAGATTTGGGTTAAACTTCCACACCAAGGAAATAATGTATAGCACCAAGATCTTTAATTGTAGACTCCTCTTGAAGCTAATTCATAAAAGTGGTTAAATTATGCATTGGGAGACCTAGTGAGTATGATATTATCCACATAAATAATAGACAAATATTTTAATGCTATGTGTGAAGAATAAAGAAAGATGAATACGCTTTAGAGATAATAAATTCTAGTTGCATTAAAAAGCCATTCAGGCAATTATACAAACCTTAAGGAGTTTGTTTGAAACTACAGAGAAAATGGTGAAGATGAAAGACATGTTGGAGTCAATTAGGATCCATAAAACCAAATGGTTAAGCCATGTAAACATTTTTAAATAATTGCTTATGTAGAAAGACTTTCTTAATATCAAGTTGATAAAGATGTCATCCTTAAGAATAAGCCAATGCAAGAATAGTGCAAATAGTGAAAGGTTTAACAAGGCTAAAAGTTTAATTAAAATCAATTTTTGATTATTGATGAAAGTCTTTGGTAATTGATTGAGCTTATACCTTTCTAAAGTGCCATTACAATGAAGTTTCACCTTAGAAACCCATTTACAATTAATAGGAAAAGCATACTTAGGTGGAGGAACAAGTTTCCATGTTTAGTTTTGAATAAGAACATTATATTCATCAACCATAACACCAAGCTGGTGAGGATCTTTGGATGCCTATGTGAAACAAGTAGATTTAGGGTAGGGGTGAGTGGCAATAATGAAGGCATAAGTATGATTGCAAGTTATGGCTTTTTGTGCAATAGTGTCACCTTTTAGGTGAGTAACCATAGAATGTGAGGAAGGTAGTAGGGGAGATGGAGAGGTGGTGAGGGAGAAGGTAAATAATAAAAAGGCTAGAGGAGGTGAGATAAGTGGATTAGACTTAGAAGTGTTGGAAAAGGGAGAATGTCGTTAATGGTGGAGCAAGTGTATTAGGAAGATGTAATGGAATGCTTTCTAATGGTAGAAGGGCCTCCCCTTCTAGCATTAGCAGTGAAGGGTGGAAGGGGAGGGGGGTCTAAAGGGTGCATTTCATTAAATCTAGCATTAGCAATGATGTAGGTTTTGTCAATGGACAGTGAGTAACACTGGTAACCTTTGTAGCCTAGGAGATATTTAAGGAAAATGCAAGAAAACTATTAGGGTTCAAGTTTATGGTCCATAAAAGGGTGAAGATAAGGAAAGACAAAACAATCAAATGTTTTTAGGTGGGAGATGTCATATGCTTCACCAAAAAATGTATTCTATGGGAAAACATGATTTAATGTTGGTACAAGGAGACAATTGATTAAGTAAATAGTAGTCTTAAAAGCAAAATCCTACAAATGAAGATGAATTTAGGCAATGATTAATTGTGGATAAATTTTGTAAAGCCACCTTGATAAGGAGCATATGGATTAGAAACACATTAATGAATGCCATGAGTAACAAGACAACGACAAAAGTGAAGGGAGGTAAATTTAACAATGCCATCACATTGAATAGATTTGATGCTAAAAGTAAATTATTTTTTAACAAAATAAGGAAATTTCTAAAATGAAGAGAAAAACTAAGCATTAATAGTTAAAGGATAAAAATGTGAAAATTTAAAGAAATCATTAATAACATAAATATAATATTTATGACCTTAATATGACCTTATAAGAGAAGGACCACATATATCAAAATGAACTAGTTCTAAAAGGACTTGGGATTTATTTTAAGTGAGAGGATGATAAGGGTGATGACTTTTACTCATGTGACAAACCATACAAGAGGCAGGAGTATATAAAAAAAAAAACTAGTAAAAGTATATTGCAATAATTTGGTGATTGTAGGGAAGGCTACATGATCAAGACGTTGATGCCAAAGTGATAAATCAAAAGGTAGTGGAGGTAATGAGGGTAAAAGGTGGTGAGTCATCTAATTGTGGAAGGTAGTAAAGACCTTGATTAGTAATGCCACCTAGAAGGATCTTGCTAGAGCAAAGACTCTTTGTAATGAAGTTGTTAGCATAAAATAATAAAATATAATGATTATCAAAAGTAAATTTGGATACTATTTTTGATGATTGAAAGAATAACTATGACATTATTAAGTTTGATATTAGGAGATAAAATAATGTTACCTATGTGAATGATAGGAAGGACATTATTAAGTTTGTTAAGTGTTGGATCTCCATTTGGCAAGGTAGCTCAACCATGGTCTTGGCAACATATTCCATTACTAGAGTAAACCACATGACAACTAAGGAGGTAAGCCATGAGATGTTGGTGATGATTGGTGGTATGGCAATGCTTAAGATCTATCCAAAGGCCATCGAATTATGGATTAACCAATCTTGAAAAGCTAGATTCAGGTCATGGGTCACTTTGTTGTCAAACTTTATTTGCTCAATTTTAATGGGCAAACCATGGGAGGGAACCATTGATGATGGGCATAAGGCAATTAGCCATCAAGAAAGGAATGATCTAAGCTTACCAAACCAAGTAATTATCATTCTCTAGGCAAATGTTGGTGTGGGTTTGTATTTGTGAAAGGTGGGGATGGGTTTTGTTAGGTTAAAGCCTATATGAAGGTGCTTAAGGTTGAAGTGGTGGAGCTAGAGGATGCCATGGAGGTTGAGGGCTTACACCATTTGGATTTGATACCAAATTGAGAAATTGGTGGTTGGAATTTGCTAGAAAATAAAAAAACAATGAAGACCCTAAAAACTATAGGAAATTTCTTTTTCAAAATTAACTAAAAATAATAGATTATAACACTTGATTAGAAAGGTGTTTAAGTTAGTTTAATACACAAATGAATTTGCTTAGGACTCTAGATGGGATTAAGCTAAATAAGATTTGGATTTGCTTGGAACTCTAGATATAATTAAGCTAGATGAGATTTGAATTTGCATTGATTTGTTTGGATGTGCAACTAGGTCTTTGTTGGTTTGTTTGGATCATGAAATGAATCTCTAGGCTGACTCCTTTAATACTTACTTGATTTGAAGCTTGGACATCATTTCCTTCGAATCAGGGTTGTAGTGGACAAGTGTTGTAGCTAGAAACTTTATATAGGCTAAGAGAAAAAATGAGAACATTGCAAATTATGCTAACATGTTATTTAGAAAAATTGTAGAGAAAAACTATAAGAACTCTATTTGCTTTCCTCTTTTTATATCTTGGCTTATCCATTTATTGTAATAATTCAATGAGTTTGATTTAATAATCTCAAAAAAATTTGCAACGCTTTTCAAGCATTTATCTGCATAATGATACAAGAACTTTGATAGAAATTGTTCAAAGACTTATTTCTTATCTTAAAATTAGTTTGTAAAAGAAAGAAACATTTTCATATATAAGGAACATAACATCCAATATGTTAATAATAAAATATATACATCAAATTTTAATATTCTTCTCATCTCTAATTTGGAGAAATATGTTTTACAAGGACTTGCTTAATTTACAAGTAAAAGACTATCTTATTCAAAATTTATATTCTAATATCATATTAGACGGCTAATTTTTTTCTTAAAATAAAATTGTGAAAAAGAATTCATTCATATATATAAATCAAAACAGAAAAATAATCAGCAATTTTAAACACAAATTAATTTCAATGTAAGCTATGCATTTATCTCCAATAACGGCACTGTAATGTCAAATGGTAATACGGAGCTTCCGAACTGATAATCCATCAACTGGCTTGTTACACAAATTGATACAGCATAAACGCTGCATAAAGGATTCTCCGCTATCTTTTGACCATCCTTTAGAGTAACGAGTGCGCCATCTCAAACCGAATATCTCACATGGAAACGGAAAACCCACACAATTCAAAATTTAATTTCATCATCCCACCACATAGTGATGCAATTAAAAAAAAAATGCAATTCACATATAGGTTATTGTTGTATGAGATTTTTTTTTTTTAACGAAACTTATACCGTTTTAGTTTGTGAATCTAAGTAAAGAGTAAAAGGTAAAAAGTAAAATTGCCTAACTTTTTCCAATAAGTTTGAATCAGCAGTAGTACTTTAGCCTCTCTTTTTGGGCGAGGAAGTATGGTGTTAAATTTAAGACTAAAAAGTGTTAAATAGTATTTATTCCTGAGTGAACTGAACACTTAAACTAAAAACAGAAGTTATTACTTTTTCGGCAATTCATTTACCAAATTCGACGAAGAGGAGGCTCAGCTTGGCCAAAACGAGAAAAAGGACCAATAGAAGGCTCCGGAAAAAGGGTACTGAAAAATGAGCTTTCTAAGAACAGAAAGAGGAGACGAAAAGATACGGCGAGTGTGGGGATTATATATCCGCAAAAGCGAGTAAGAGCAGAAACCGTAAAACAAATCGCAATCATACTACCAGTGATTAAACAAAATTAGAGTCTGTCTTGAAGTCCGAGAAAGGTCTTCCGATTCAAACAACAGAAGCCAAGTAATAACATCCGCAGCAACAAAAGTGGGCATTGGCTGGAACTCGCACAGGAGACCAAAGCAGAGCCCCACCCACAGAAGGGTCTGCCTTGAGGAGGCAGAGGAATCCCACTGCTCCAACGGGCCTCTTCGTACGTGGTCCTCACCTCTCGCTCTCTCGCTCTCTCCCTCTCTCTCTCTCTCTCTCTCTCTCTCTCTCTCTCTCTCTCTCTCTCTCTCTCTAGTACTTGTCCCTCAATTTTGGAATGTGGGTTTTGCTTATGCTTGACTGGATTGTTGGATGGGAATAGTTGGATCTGGGTTCTTTGTTTGTCAGGTAGGTAATGGGTTGTACTGAGTTTCCTTGTTCTTTTTGGTTTAGGGTTTTTTAAGCTGACGGCTTTTGGTGCTTTTGTTCTTGGGAGTTGATTTGGGTTCTTGAAGTGCTGTTGGCGTGTTAAAAGGTTTCTATTGGAAATATTGGATACTTTTGACAAAAGACGGAACCCTATTCCTTGTTTTACTTCATTGTTAGTTTCGGAGAAATTTAGAGACTTTGAGATTTACGAATGAGAAGACGACAAAAAAGAGAAAATCTATTTTAGGAACTGGTTTTCATTCTGTTCTGAGCTCGATTTGGAGCTTGACATGTTCATTCCTTTAATGATTTTAATGGTCTGTCCAGTATTTTACCTAATTATGCCTTCTCCATTAAGTTTTCTGTTCTTTTGTAGTATAATCTAAAAGGAATGGATTATTGATCCGAGTTTCATCCCATTTTTGAATGCTTTGCAGATCCAGTTGATCGGGTCGGGATTGAGGGCAAGGAGTTCAAGCTTTTGTGGTCTTTTAAGGTGGTATCGTGTTCTTCAAGGTAGGCCTCGTTGTCAACAACTTTCTGGAGAAGCTTTTCAGGTTTGACCTGAAATGTGGTCACGTTGAACAGAATTCAAACGAAGGGCAGGGAAAAGACAACGAATATTTTGACTTGAAATTTTTGGGTAAGATTCGGGGAGAATGAATTTGGAATAAGAAGAGGAGAACAGAAGCATAGTCTGAGATGCTGGTTGGTATCTTTTGATTGTGTTTGTGGGCAGCAAATTGCTATGGCTGTTGGCAGTAGCAACAGTAGTAGTGAATCACTCTCACAACCGTGCAATTGTTATAGAGTTGAGGGCTTGACCGAAACCATTTTGGACACAAATCAAACATCAAACTTGAAGGATCAGTACGTTCTTGGGGAACAACTGGGTTGGGGGCAGTTTGGTGTTATCAGAGTTTGCTCTGATAAGTTGACTGGAGAGGTTCTAGCGTGCAAATCTATTGCTAAAGATAGATTGGTTACGCCGGATGATGTGCGGAGTGTGAAGCTTGAGATTGAAATAATGACTAAGTTATCTGGGCACCCGAATGTTGTAGATCTCAAGGCAGTGTATGAGGAGGAAAATTATGTTCATTTGGTGATGGAACTTTGTGCTGGAGGGGAGCTTTTTCATCAATTAGAAAAGCATGGGCGATTTTCTGAGTCTGAGGCCAGGGTTCGTTTCAGGGAACTGATGCAAGTGGTTTTGTATTGCCATGAGAATGGAGTTATTCATAGAGATTTGAAGCCTGAGAATATCCTTTTGGTCACAAGAGCCTCATCCTCTCCAATTAAATTGGCGGATTTTGGTCTTGCAACCTACATCAAGCCTGGTATTTTCATGTTACTTTGGTTTCCTTTGCAGAATATTGATTCTTATTTCTCATCATTTATACTTCCCACACAAAAATTTGATTTGATTTAATTTAATGTTTTAAGCATTTGGGTTCTTCAAGCAGGACAGAGTTTGCATGGGCTGGTTGGAAGTCCATTTTATATAGCTCCTGAGGTACTTGCTGGGGGATATAACCAGGCTGCCGATGTTTGGAGTGCCGGTGTTATTCTTTACATTCTTCTAAGTGCAATGCCACCATTTTGGGGAAAGACAAAGTCTCGCATATTTGATGCTGTTCGGGCTGCCGATCTGAGGTTTCCTTCTGATCCATGGAATCGCATATCAGAATCTGCTAAGAACCTCATCAGGGGAATGCTTTGTATGGATCCTTCTCAAAGGCTTACTGCCGAGCAGGTCTTAGGTAAGTTGGACACTCATTGAGTCCCATGTTTACTGGTAGTGCGGAATTTGTAGTTTTTCTTTATGTATATTAAAGTGCAGGTATCCTTTTAGATTTAAAACATGATGGTTAATGGCATCATCAATCTCTTAAAAGTTAAAGTGTCTATTTGAAGCATCTGAAAATGAGGTGTACAAATGTCAAAATATGTGTCATGAGCACATCCAAGATTCTTTTTGTTACCTAGAGATGAATTTGCAATCAAGTACTTCTCCTTGATATATCTTCTTGAAGTATACTGATTGTCACAATAGCATTGCATTATGTTCTGAAGGATGTTGTTTGAGGAATTGCTTGAGAAAGTTTATTTCTTCAGTTAATTTATGTTGCTAGGCCCAGGGTTTTCTTGACTTTTCTCCTGTATCACTACATAGTGTTCTTGCCTCCCTTGTTTGCGGACTTTCTGCCCTTGCTACTGGCTGTGAGTATAATTTATTTTACCCTTTTTTTTGTCTTCCCTAGATCACCCCTGGATGAAGGACAATGGCTCTAAAGAGGAAACTGGATGTGAAAACCCTTGTTGTGGAGAATGGGGTTTAAGTGGTGGCTCTTTCTCCAACCCATTTATGTCAAGGAATCAGGACATCAGCTTTGGTTCTGCATCACCTATTACAGGCGATGTTGAATCACCTACATTCACATGCAGATCCTCCTTTTCCTCCTTCCTGATGGACCCAGCAACACCTTGCACTGCATCTGGGGGGTTTTCTTTCCGTGACAGTGGTGGTTCTAATGCCTTGGAATTGTCTTCCCCTGTTCGCACAATGCCAAGTTTTGCATTCTTCAGCCCTGGTTCTGTGATTGAACAAGGGAGTTGTGCATTAGAATTTTCGGCCAGTATCTCCAGAGTAGATGCAATTCAAGAAGGTACTCCAGTTTGGCACCTTCCAATTCTCTACAACACCTCATAGAACTTCAATCTAAAATCCTACTTTTGCCCCATTATGCAGAGACAAGCATGGGGAAGCTTCTCATGCTTCCCGATTCTACTCTTTCCTTTGGCGATGAGGCAAAAGAAATAGAACACAAGGAAGCTGAAGTTAGAAGGGCAGGAGGATCAACTGGGTCTAGGATTTTTTGCATCCATAGCAAAAGGAACCATACAATTGGACTTGGTGAGCGTGAGCAACTTGATCTTGTGGTGGCTGAATCCGTGATCCGTTGGTCTTCATGCACACATCTTCCAACCTCTCTTAGATCTTCTCTTGTATGTTGAGAGCATGAACAGGCTGACTGCGTTAAATTAGTTACACGCTCTGATGAAGTACTATAATATCAGGAAAATGACGTGAAACCTTCATGCCTTTCTGTTGTATTGTTTTGGTGCCATTGTCGCTAAACCTGGTTCTTACTGCCAGATTGGATCTTGCTTCATGGTGTGATGTCTGAGTGGCTTCTATCTGATTTGAAGAGTTAGTGGTAGGTTCCCCCCCCCCCCCCTTCCTTTTTTCTTTAAACCGGTAGTTAGTTTAAAAACTTGTGGTTAATGAACTATTGGCTTGTGTACAGGTTTCTCAGTGTTTAAATTTTCCAAGTTTTATGTGATTATTCTGTTTGGAGTAATTTTTCCTTTCTTTTCTTAACTATGCAGTAAGATGTATCCTTATAACAAGATTATACTTTTCTTTGCCCCTTCTTGATTCCCTAAAAGAGGCATTGTTGTTAGTAAGATTTCAATCTAGTTGATTATTCAATGTATAAGAATGGTTTGTTTAATTTTGTTGTAAATGAAAGTCATAAGTTTGCTGGGTAGATAATCTGTTTAAATGACTTATTGCTTATTTACGAGTTGTTTAATGAGTTTAATTAATTTCCTATACAAAAGGATTTGTGATTTTCGTGTAATTTTGTATTAATTATTAGTTACTCAACTATTCGAAGATCTTACTTTGCAAGTGAGCAAGACCATTAATCTTTTTCTGTGTAGAACAGTTGTACTATGCAAAATCGATGTTATGCTTTGTCCTGGCAAAGAAGCCAATAGGAAGAGCTCCAAGATTCCCACTTGTACCATATATGCTTTGTCCTGGCAACCAACCAAAGGAGCGTGGATGGGACAGAGGCATAAAACTTGTCAGTGGCCAAAGGCTTCGAAAGATTTGGTATCATTATCACCTGGTGTACGTGGATGCCATTTGCAATTGGATGAAGGCCAACTTTTGGAATGTTTCAAGCGACCATGTACTCGCTCTAGAATTTTTCCATCATTGGCCCGCTAAAACCAACCAAATTCTACCAACACTTGGAACGAAGCGGAAGAAGTTTCTTCTTCTTTTTCCTTTTTTTTTTTTATTTTTCATTTTTCCTGGATGTGTACCTGGTGGTCGGGTTGCCAAGTACCACAAAAAGTTTGAAAAAAGAAGACAAGACAAGTGTGTTTTTCCGCCTGAAAACATGTCGCCCGAGCAGTAATGTCTAGGTTTTCCAAGGAACCGCTGTTACATTTTCCGTGTTACACTTGTCACAGTTGAGCACCAGTGGTACGCAAGAGATGATGCACCAATGGGTAAGCATAGTAGATTCTTCAATATTAAAAAGATAAGGTTGCAACTCAATAGCAGAATCCAGCCGCATACGTTGGTGCATACACAGTTCCACGTGGACTTTATCACGAAGAACTCCAGAATCCAGTTCCTCTTCTTTTGCTTCTTTGAATTCAAACGAAACTAGGTACCAAATGGTCTGCAAGCTAAACCCCTCAGGCCCTCCAGTTCTTCGGAAATTTCCTGCAGAAAGGCCAAAGCTTGGACCAAAAACTATCACCTGCTCTTCCTCTTCCAACAATCCAGAAAAACAAAAGCTAACAGCTGGAGACGCCCAAACCCAAGTCCTCAAAGCCAATGCCTACAGCATTAATTTCAGGACTCTGGGAGCTTGCAAGCTGGGCATTTCACGGTACCCTGATTTCGAATACAACGCCGAAGGTGGAATAGGAAGAGGGTCTGGCACAGAGGTTCCTGACAGTGAATTGAATGATGAGATTTCAGTTTCATTTGACGTTAAAACACTCTATATACCATCATTGTCAAGTGCAACGACTAGGTTCTTGGGATTGCCATTGCCACCATTTCTCAGGATTGAGATTGTCCCGGGACTCTTTCAAGGGAGCATCGACAGAGAATCTGGCAGGGTAATTTTTTCTACACTCCCTAATTTCCACTGAATGAAATGAGCAGGCCTTCTATGTGGCTTTCTGTGCGTGCTGTTTGTACATAAGTAGACTGACTTACAGGAGAAAAGTAGTAACAAAAGCAGGCACCACGAATTAAAAAAATGTCAACTTGGTTATCAATAGTCAAAAAGATGTTTGAATGAAGATTTCTCAATTGCTTTGTGGAATATTGATCTCCCTAGGTCATCCCGTAAGTCTGTTAATTTGATTCCTCGACCATACTCACTTAATGTTTCTGCTATTGTTCGTGCAGGTTGATTTAGAATTCATGGCCAAGTTCTTGTTTTCCGTTGGGAGTATATATAGAGCTCCTCCACTGCTGGTGAAGACAGTTTTGACATCTGAGGAATCAAAAGGAACTATAAGAAGTGGAAGAGGAAGAAGATTAGATAAAGAAGGGCAGTGCAAACTAGTGGGGGTGGCAACTGTTGACCCCGTTGATGATTTCCTAATAAATAGCTTCCTTCGACTTCCTACAGAATGCCTTGCTAATCTGAACGCTGTAATCTCCTTTTCCAATTCTTTGTAGGATTTCAAAACCATAACTTTCACCATCCTCAAATCCTTCTTTTATGCCGTGTCAAATGCACCATGAATAAGAAATGATGCATCCATAATTTTGTCTAGCTTCACACTTTGGAATGGATTTTGAAAACTAGTCTTGCATACATAGCCCTTTATTCTTGGTTAGGAATAGTTTCATACAACTTTAACTTGATTAGGATTGCAAAGGTTCACATAAATTCATATCTATTCTGGAGGACTTTATTTTAACAATGATATCAACATTTAGTTTCAGTTAAAACTATGAACTCCTGGAAAAAGTCATCCTTCTTCTCAAGGCACAACCATTATTTGATCTTATTTTACTTTCCATGTGTTTGATCGGTTCTTTTTCCATCCAGATGCCGCCGCCACCATCTTCTTCCCAGCAATTCTCTCGTATAAATAATTTCTTTTGGCAATAGCCAAGTCAAACTTCAAAAAGGAAAGAACTATATCTTGGCTGTCCTGGAGCTCAGTCAAGGCTAAATATTTTATACATGAACTATATTTGCATAGAAATGAACTCAAGATTGTTGCTTTGTTTGTCTTTATAGTTTCATTTTGAGGATGAAAAAATTGATCTTTTATTTTTGTTTGATAGAGGTTGCATAGGTTATAATTCGAAATATCAGTTCAAAATATAAAAATGTAGTTTAGATATTTAAAAGTTACAACTTAGTTGACACAATTTATTTTATAGTTCAATGTAAAAATATTCGTGTTATTTAATATCATGAGTTAAGCTTCAAACATATTTAAGAATGTATGAAATTGACAGGATCAATTCCCTTAAAATAACCAAATATAATTTTCTTATGTGTACTCTTTCCCGCTAACTTGCAACAGTAGGTCGAAGCTCCAATTCACTTCCAGGACCATATAACCATGGTATCATAGCTTAGACTTGGAAAATCGAGTTCAACCATTGGAGTTGGGTGTTTGTAACTTTCCAATGTTTAACAACAACTAATGAAGCCACTTATATCCTTTTAAGTTTTTTGAGGTAACTTCATTGTACCTTATTTTCAACTCTTGAAGCCAAGTTTGTTGCACTATGCACTACTATTTTCTCAACCATATCAAAGGCCACCAAGCTCATGCGATAGTGGGCAACAAACAAGCACCTTTTGTACTCCATATGTCCCTCTCACTTCTCCAAAAGACTTGCTATAATGAACAAGCACCTTTTTCACTCCTTATAATGCTTGCACTCCTTCAAAAGACTTATAATGTATGACCATCTTTTGATAAATGCAAAATTGTGTTAAGAAACTGAATCTAAGCTGAAAAATCTAAAACAGCTTTCATTCAAAGAGAGAAAACTCAGTTCATGTACATGAGCATCAAAGAATAATGGAGCAAGTGTGGCTCTTATACAAACGTGAGAGAGAAAAGAACATATGCTATGTGGGCCTTTAATGGGCCCTCTATCTATATGGACTAAATGTACACAAGAACATCATCTTTTAACATCCCCCCTTAAGCTGGTGGTCGATATAAGTTATAGACACCCAGCTTGCCTTGAAGAAAGTGATGTTGTTGTATTCCCAAAGCCTTTGTTAACAAATCGGCAAGTTGATCTCAAGTAGAAATGTATGCTGTTCGAATCACTCGAGTAGCAATCTTCTCTCGAATGAAATGGTGATCAATCTCTATGTGCTTGATCTTTTCATGCAATACCAGATTAGCAGCAATCTTCATCGCAACTTCATTGTCACAATACAAACTTACAGGACGTAGTAACGGTACCTGTAGATCTCTGAAAAGTCCTAAAAGTCATGTGATTTCACATGTGGTAGATGCCATAACACGATATTCTGATTTAATGGAGGAACGAGAAATTGTGGATTGCTTCTTGCTCTTCCAAGATATCAGTGAGTCACCAAGCATGATACAGAATCCAATGGTAAAACATTTTCCCATGGGACAAGATCCATATGTGGCATCACAATATGCTCGCAACACGAGTCTATTATCTGATTTCATCAATAAACCTTGGCCTGGAGATCTTTTTATATATCTGATGACTCGAAGTGTTGCATTAAAATGAGATTCCTTGGGGGCATGCATGAACTGACTCAACAATCTAACAGCAAAGCATATGTCAGGTCGAGTCACAGTGAGGTAAATCAACCTACCAACCAATCGTTGGTATTTCCTGATATCCGCAAGTGGAGAGTCCCCTTCCTTATCTAAGAACTCATCATACTCTATGCTAGTATATTTCACATTCTGTTCCATGGGAGTATCAGTAGGTTTGCAACCAAATAAACCATATTCTAAAATCAATTCAAGAGCATATTTGCGCTGGTTCATAACAATTCCATTTTGAGAGCGTGCTAATTCCACTCCCAAGAAATATTTCACAAGTCCTAGGTCTTTTATATGAAATGTAGAGCATAGATATTTCTTGAGGTTTTGAATTTCTAACTCATCACCTCTAGTTATGATAATGTCATCAACATATATGAACACAATAAGAAGACCCTTATGTATGGACTTCAGGAAAAGAGAGTAATCATGTTGTGAATGGTGGAAATCAGCTCGCAAGAGGGCATCTGTGAACTTTTGGTACCTCTGTCTAGAGGCTTGCTTAAGTACATAGAGTGATTTCTTCAACTTGCATACTTTATTTCCCCCCTTGCGTTGAAACCCCTCTGGAAGATGCATGTAAATGTCAATGTCCAGGTCCCCTTGTAAGAATGCATTGTGTACATCCATCTAATGCATGTCCTAACTATGAATGGCGGCTAGAGCTATAAGGATACAAACTGTAACAAGTTTTCCCATAGGGGCATAAGTATCCTCATAATCAACGCCGTGCTACTGACTGTATCCCTTTGCCACTAGTTGCGCCTTAAAGCGATCAATAGTACCATCAACCTTGTATTTGACTTTATACACCCACTTACTTACAATAGCTTTTCGACCTGCAAGTAAAGAGACTAGTTCCCATGTATTGTTTGATTCTAAAGCCCTAATCTCCTCAGTCATGGCATCCCTCCATTTAGGATCAACAACAACTTCAGAATATGTGGTGGGTTCAATAATGGCAGAAATGGAGCATATGAAATGATCATGTGAGGTGGAAAGTCGATGATGTGATATTGCATGACATATAGGATGAATAGTAGAAGAGTTCGAAATATGAGTCCCTATATAATCTTTAGTCCAAATTGGTGGTTTAGTGATTCTACTTGATCGATGAGAAGGAAGAGGAGGTAGCTTAAGGTTTGGAGATTTGCAATCAAAAGTGGATTCCTGAACTGGTCCAGTGTAGGGGACAATGGCAAGTGAACCAGGATCCTGCAAGGGAACATAAGGAAATGGTGGACGCATGATTGGGCTAAGTGGATCAAGTATGGGAGAAGTTCGATCTTCATGATTGAAAGGGAAGACTGATTCATGAAATGCAATATCATGACTCACAATAAATTTTCCAAATTGAAGATCAAGCAAATGGTATCCCTTTTGACCAAAATGGTATCCTATAAAGATAGATGGAATTGACCTATGCCTAAATTTATCCTTTTGGGTCAAGGTAGCTCCATAACATAAACAACCAAAAACTCAAAGATGATTAAGTGTGGGTGGTGTTTCAAATAGGCGTTCATAAGGTGTCTATCCCTTAAGAACTGAACTAGGCGTGCGATTAATCAGGTATTTCTCCGTGAGGAGACACTCACTCCAGAATCGAATGGGGCAATGTGATTGAAAGCACAGCACCTTGGCGACATTGAATAAATGTTGATGTTTCCTCTCTACCACCCCATTTTGTTAGGGGGGTATAAGGACAAGAACCTTCATGTATTACACCATGAGAGACAAAGAAAGATGTACAAGAAAGGCTAAAAAAATCTTAGGCATTGTCAATACGAACACGTTTGATCAATGCCGAAAATTGAGTGGACACTAAAGAGAAAAAATTTTGAAGAGTGTGTAAAGTCTTGTGTTTCATCAAGTGTAGTCATCGACTATAGTGAGGCAATAACGTGCACCCGTGTGAGAGGGGGCTTTGTAAGGGCCCCAATATCAATGTGTATCAATTCAAATGGATGAGTGGTAGTAGTGGTCCTATGAGGGAAGGAAGATCGAGCATGTTTAGCGAGTGGACATATGGAACATGCTTGAATATCATGCATAAAAGACTTTGGAATATTTAAAACATGACGCATTGCATTAAAAGAAGGATGTCCAAGTCGTTAATGCATGAGATACAAGTAGATTGAGAAGTACAAATATTGTTCATCTCCTTTGATACAAAAGGATCTGCTACTGAATGAGATGTTATAGGATTACATGCATCTTCATCAAAATTAGATACAAGAAAGTAAAAACCATGCTTCACTTTATAAACCCCCGTCACTATCCCAATTCGTAAATCCTAAAAGAGGCAAAATTTGGAGAGCAATGTGATGGTACAATTATTTTCATGAGTATATTTAGTGGTAGACAATAAGTTGACAGTAAATGTAGGAGCATAAAAGACATCATAAAGGAAATATTTGTTATGTAAAATGATGGAACCAATATGGGTGATGGGAATATGCTTCCCATTGGGAAGTTTGACAGTGTGAGATTCATGAATGCATGACCGAGGAGAGATTAAGCAATGAAAATCACCAGTTATATGGTCACTAGCCCCTGAATCTACAAGCCAATGAGAGAAAGATCTTCGTTTAGGAATAATACCTGCTATGTGGGCGATGGTGTGGGAAGAATTTGCTGTAGCAGTAGATGAGCGCTTGTGTTTCTAGACAAAATTGAGAATTTCCCATTGCTCCACCTTAGAGAGGATGGTGCCATCATCAGAGTCTTTGTCATCAACCGCAGCATGATGAGTGGATTAACGTTTGCCCATTTTTCCTTTCCCTTTCTTAGTGGGAGCACTAGGAGGTCCATGGAGTTTAAAACATTTGGACTTAGAATGCCCAAAGAGACCACAATGACTACATTTATGTAGCTTATAGCATTCATCGATGGAATGCCCCTTCTTTACACAATGCTTGTAGCCTTCCGAAAAGGCTTGGTGATTAGCTGACCCCATGTAAGCTTGAGGGAAATAAGTTGGCAGGGGATAAGGGTTGCTGGGCACAAGTTGGCTATGAAATGGACCAGCAAAAGGGAGCTAGGATGAACCTAAATGAGAGTAGGCCTACGGGTCTGTTAAGTAACCAGGTAGGGCCTGTGTAAGGAGACCAGCAGCTGGCGCGACCTGCATGCCTGTGCCTGTGCCAGGCCCATGTGTCCCATGCGCATCTATGCAACCCGCATCTGCACCAGCTCCAGGCATCCCGATTGTGAGGTGAGAGAAATGGTTGTCAATTGAATAAGCCATGGAGTCCGGCCGAGCAATAATGCCGACTAGCCGACCATGATTCTGGCACCCCTCCTAGTCTTAAATCATCCCCACAACATCAAAAAGTTGTAGAACAAGCCTAGTATTCTGGATCTGTGACCGGGCAGTGGTAAAAACAGGATCTAAATCGTTCAGGAACTAAGTAAGTTTCACATTTTCCTGAAAACGCCGAAAGGTTGCAATCCCTCCAAGTTCAGGGAAGAGAATGGCCACGTAGGACTCATATTAGCTCCAAAGGCGCTCAAGCCGATAAGCATAGTGGTCCACAAGCTCTCCATTTTGAGCTGCAGTGGCCAAATTTGCCTGCACAGTGCAGAGTTCAGTGATACCCACTTGCTGGAATTTGTCTTAGAGGTGAAACCACACAGTTCTAGCATCAGTGGCATAGGTGAAGAAGCAATAAATGTCAAGAGCCAATGCGGTGAGAAGCCAGGAAAGAACAACCCCATTGTAGCATTTCTAGAACGGATACAAAGGGGATTCAGGGGCTGGTTGATCAACAGATGGGTTAATGATCCCATGTTTGTTCTTGCCCATGAGTGCCATCTCCATATTACAACTCCAACTGGTGAAATTTTCAAAGCCATGAAGCTTTTCAGACACAATGAGAATGCCCGTTTGTTTAGTGGGATGAAGATATAAGGGGTGGTCGGGTTTGATGGTGGAGGGGTCCTCATGGTGGCCAGATCGACCACGTGAACGAGGCTGTGTGTGAGAACGGCGACGATGGTGATGATGGTCTCGACGACCACGAACTGGACTAGGAGAGTCAACTCGAGACGATGAAAGAGAGGAAAAATACAACAAACACCAAGTGTTTGAGAGAATGTCCCAATGGGGAACAAACCAAAAAACGAAGGAAAAAAAAATTAAAAGAGAGGTGCGGAAATGTGTAGGAGCACAGGAAAAGATTTTCCTGCTTCGATACCATGTTAAGAAACCAAATCTAAGTTGAAAAATCTAAAACAACTTTCATTCATAGAGAGAAAACTCAGTTCATGTACATGAGCATCGAAGAATAATAAAGCCCTAGTGTGGCTTTTATACAAACGTGAGAGAGAAAAGAACATATGCTATGTGGGCCCTTAATGGGCCTTCTATCTGTATGGACTAAATGTACACTAGAACATCATCTTTCAAAAAATTGTATAGATCTAAACAAAATGTTGCATGAACTTGATCTTTTGATTCTTTTATGTGTGTTAAATGATAGGATCATTTCAATTGTAAAGTGAGGAAAAAAGGAAAAGTATACCGAAAAGAGGTTCAAATTATGAGGTATAATTGTGGGACAAGGTGCTAGTGTCATACGAAATAGGCTCAAAAGTGTGCTGTGTTTATGAAGGTGAAACTAGGGATCTAAAGCTAGGGAAGAGGTCATAGAAGAATGGGCCCTAATAACCAATGAACGGCAAGTGCTTTTAAAGTGCTTTTCCTTGTGTGGAGATAAGATTGAAGGAAGAGACAAACCGTGTAAAGCAGATGAAGGGCCAAGATTTGACCGTGACTTGGCTTTAATAATTGGAAATAGCTCCTTATTAAATAACACATTGCGAGAGATGAAGGTTTGACTATTAGAATATGGAAACAACAGTAACCCTTGTGTCAAGATTGTATTCAAGAAAGTCACACTCAAGTGAGTATGGAGATAATTTATAAGGGCTAAACAACAAAGGTGGAGATAGGAAGTACACCTGAACGTGTGCAAAGTAAAATAGTTTGGTTTTCTGTGGTATAATTTTTCATAAAGGGAAACACCACTTAGAGAAGCCAAAGGTAATCTATTAATTAGAAAGATTGCTATAGCAAAAGCATCAAACTAGAAATCTTTGGGTAATTCGGCTTGATGAATAAGCATCTTGCCCAGTACCATAAAATGTCATTGCTAGCATTTAATAAGACTGTTTTGCTTAGGTGTGTACAAATAAGATAATTGTTAGAGAATTCCATGTCGAGACAAAGGCAAGACCATTTTTCATGAGGAGAATTCTGTTGGCTAGTAAATTCTCCACCATTATCACATTGCATAGTTTTAATAGAACACCTTAATTGCTTTTTAGCCATGGACTAAAATTGAATAAAAATGTCAAACAAAATTGATTTTCATCAAAGTGGATACAACCAAGTAAATCAACTACATTCATCAATAAATAGTAGATAATATCCAAAGCCATCATTAGACATCTTCATGGGGGTGACCAAATCAAAAGTGCTAGATATCCCAATGGATGACCTATTACCTATAGTCAAACAAAACAGAGTCACTATGAAAGGCCAGTATAGGTAAGGGTGGCCATGCTTAACTCCTCATGCCAATACCACCTTGGTTTGCAAGTCCTTGATACAAAACATAAAGGAATCAAACTCAACAAAACAAGGAACATCTTCAATAAGCTTAGGGATTGAAAGAAGGTTTTTTCAAATATCTAGTGCTACAAGAATGAATTTGAAAGAAATGGATCCATTTAGAGTAGTTTCATAGATGTGGGTGATTGGAATAAGATTATTTTTACCAACCATGATCCCATTAATATTGGTATAAGTAACAAAATGGGTCAACTTACCTACATCATCCATAACATGCAAAGAAGCACCGGAGTTAACTACCTAGTCATGGGTAAGAAGCTTGTTGTCAAATTGGGCAATAAGAGTGGCAATATTACGGGTTGGAGAAAAAAAGTTAATAGGGTGAGTCTAAATAAATAAAAAGTTACGGGCCTCATAGACATTTGGGTTAAAGCTACGAGTCTATTGAGTTAGTAGACTAAAGGCCCAAAAGAGAAGGGATTTTGATGCAGAGCAACTATGCTAACCTAGGCCAACGGCCCAACCCATATGTTGAGTGTCCTAACAATTATATGTTTGGATCCAAGAAGCCTAAACTTTTAAAGGTCATCCTAGAGATTCTTTAGGAATTTTGATATGTTTAATACTCCTTAACTGTGTTGATTTATGATTCTTAAATTGTCAAGGTTCTTAATTATCTAAGATTTCCTTATTTGTTGAGATCATTAATTTGTTAAGATGCTATCCGTAATTTGTTGGAATCTTATCCTCAATTTGTTGGGATCTTATCTTAATTTGGTTAGTTTGATTTTTCCTTAAATTTAGGATTTGAGTTCTACTAGGATTAGCTTATCAGAGTTCTACCAGGATTAGCTTATCTGAGTTCTACTAGGATTAGCTTTTATGAATTCTAGATCCTTCTATGGGTAGTCTTAATCGTCTATTTAAGGACATTGTTCCTTTAGTTGTAATCAGAACCTTGAGAACGGTGAAGATTGAAAAGTTATTGAATTTCATTTTCCTTTAAGCTTTGTCCTATAAATTTCATGCCTCTACTTTCCAGCCTTTTATATTCCAATTATCTTAATTCCTGCACTTAAATTACTGCCTTTTATCTTTTAATCGTTTATTTTCCAGTCTTTACCTTTCCAGCCTTTATATTTCCAAATTGCCTTATTATTATTCTATTTCAATCTCTTCATAATCAAAAGCTCACTCCATTGCCCATCACAATCTGCATCAAGTGGTAATTAGAGCCAAGGTTTTGGTGAGTGAGCTATTCTAACAAATTTTTTCATCTCATAAATCTGTTGTTTGATAGCATCACCATGTCTCAAGAAGGAGATGATTCTTCTTGTTTATCGTCGCCCACTCCACCTTGGCTAGCTGCCAATATGGTGCAGAAAAGTGAAATCGAAAGGTGAGGGCTAATGTCCAAGAGCTTAAACTCTTAATTCAGTAGTATTTACCACCACAAAACAACGCACCCACCTCTCCAAACAATGTTAAAACCACCTCAAGTATCTATACCACATATACAAATGTCCATTCCTCAACCATTACTCACCCAACCACCAACCCAACCTTTTTTATCGAGAGGACCAACACCACATTCCCCTCATTACCAACAATATAGACCATATCAACCACCTCAGAGTTCATAACCAACATGTAGCCCCAACATATCAACCACCGCAAAGTTCACAACCAACCTATGTACCCCTAACATATGAACCACCTCAGAGTTCACAACCAACCTATGTACCTCCAACTTATGAACCACCACAACCTCATGTTGATGTTGAATCTGATGTTGATTCCAGTGATGAAGATATTAGGAGAAGAAGAAAAGGGAGGCCAAAGGAAGATGATCGAAGCTTTCGTATAGACTTTCCTGAATTTGATGGCAGTCTGAACCTAGATGATTTTCTTGATTGGGTTTATACTATGGAGAGAATCTTTAAATTCAAAGACTATAGCAAGGAAAAAAAATGCAAGATAGCTATTCTCAAACTCAAGGATTATGCTTCCCTATGGTGGGATAATACAAGAAAGTTTAGGGAAAGAGATGGGTGAAGTAAAGTCAAAACCTGGGATAAGCTTAAGAAGCTCTTGACTAGGCAATTTCTCCCTCGAGAATACAAACAAGAGCTTTATCACAAGCTGCACACTTTCAAGCAAGAAAAAAGAAGTGTTGGAGAATACATCAAAGAATTTGAAAAGCTAATGATCCGATGTGATGTTCCCGAACCAATAAAGCAGTCCATTGCCCAATTTCTTGGAGGCTTAAATCCAAATATTGCCCAAATGGTTGATATGCAAGCTTATTGCTCTCTTGATGATGTGTACAAATTGATTGTTAAGGTTGAAAATCAAAAAACTGCCTCCAGGATCAAGTATTTTAGCAAAGGAGATTATGTTCAGAAGACTGTCTCAAGCAACGCCAGATATGACTTTTTGAGTTAGACTCCCAAGGAACTAGACAAGCCCAAAAACATGGAGGCCAAACATGGTGAGAGTTCTCGATCCATTGCTCCCAAAAGTGAACGGCCCTAAGTTAGATGTTATTAGTGCCAAAGAGTTGGCCACCTTCAAGCTAATTGCCTTAATCGAAGGGTAATGACGATGAAAGAATGGGAGGAAATTGGAGAAGTCTACTAGGTGGAGGAGCCATTAGAAGAAATAGAAGGAGAAGATTGCATAGCTAAACCAGATTCTGGTGAGCTTCTGGTCATTTGTTGTACTCTTTTTTCAAAGCTTAGTTCCCAAGATGAACAAAGAGAAAACATCTTCCAAACAAGGTGTACCATTAGGGGCAAGGTTTGTTTTATGATTATTGACAGTGGAAGTTGCACTAATGTAGCATCCACAAGTTGCAATGGCTAAGTTAGGGCAATGATCTTCAAGTAAAGAGGCAAGTTTTAGTTTCTTTTTCCATTGGGTAGAATTATACTAATGAAGCCCTTTGTGATATTATTCCTATGGAAGCATGTCACTTGCTACTTGGAAGACCATGGCAGTTTGATAGGTTTGCAAAGCATGATGGAGAAGCAACACTTATACTGTGAAGAAGAATGGCAAGCATATCACCCTTACACTCTGTTTCCCATGGCCATCTGCATTAGATTTTGCTAGGACTTGGGGGAAGGTGAGGGGGTATTAGCATTTGTGTATGGTTTGGCTTTTGTAGTTTTGCAAAGGCAAATTAGTGGTGTGGATTCTTGACAATGAGCCCGTCTTCTTTCTTCTTGTCTCTTCCTTCTCTGTCTTTTGTCCATTTTGGCAGGTTGTATCTAGAAGCTGTCAAGATTCCTTATACAATCCGCTTGCGTAATGGAGTTCTCGGAAGAGTTCTAACTGAAGGGCTAATCACTTACTCTAAGGCTGCGGCTCTGCATCAATCTTTGGAGGAAGAGGTTTCTCTATTATAGGTGGTATTGGAGCATTCCAATCCAACCATGGAGGACCACGTGTCGCAATTGGAGTTTGGTTTGTTGTAAGTGGTTGGTATTGAATTATATGGAGGCTTTGAGAGGGTTTTTGGGCACTGCAAGGTATTACTGGCAATTTATTAAAGGTTATGGCAGAATCACGGAGCCATTTACAAGTTTATTAAAAAGAGATGCCTTTGTTTAGAATGACAAAGCTCAGCAAGCTTTTGAACAATTGAAATTGGTATTAACAACTACCTCGGGGTTAAGTTTATTAGATTTTTCTCAACCATTTATCTTAGAGTGTGATGTGTCAGGGACGGGGGTTGGAGCTGTGTTGTCGTAAGGAAAAAAAGCCATTGCCTATTTCAGCAAAACCTTTCATGGGAACCATTTAAGACTTTCCACTTATGAGTGTGAGATGTTGACAATAATAATGGCGATGCAAAAATGGCAACATTACCTCTTGGGGAGTAAGTTTATTATCAAAATTGACCAAAAAAGTCTAAAATTTTTACAAGACCAGAAGATAGTAACTCCTGCCTAGCAGAAATGGTTGTTAAAGCTATTGGGGTGTGAATTTGAGATTGAGTACATAGTTGGAAGAGATAATGTGGTAGATGATGGGCTTTCTTGTCAAAATGGGGAAGTTAATGGGGAAAACGAGGGGCTCACAAGATGTGTGTTGGCTGACATTACTAGTCCCTATCTACAGTGGCTTCATTCCATCTAAGAGGAGATTTAGCATAATCCAAAGGCATAGGAAATAGTGGCAAATATTGTTGGTGGGGAAGCTATGGGACCTTGGAACTATAAGGATGGGGTCATCACTTTCAAGAATAAGGTATATCTTCCCACTAACTCACCATTAATTCCTTTAATAGTTAAAGAAATGCATGATAGTGCACAAAAGGGTAGAGAGAAAACATTAAGGAGAGTGAAATCTGTATTTTATTAGAAGGGGATGAGAAGTCATGTAGAGCATGTGATAGAGGAATGCTTGGTTTGTCAAAAGAACAAGAATGAAAACACCAACCCAATTGGCCTATTACAACCATTATTAGTTCCTAAGTAAGTTTGGGATGACATTACTATGGACTTTGTGGAAGGGCTACCAAAGTCCTAAGGAAAATCAGTGATATTAGTAGTGGTAGATAGATTGTCTAAGTTTGGACACTTCATTCCCTTGTCCCATCCTTATACAATGGTAATGGTGGCCCAAGCTTTCTTTGAAAACATTTTCAGACTCTATGGGATGCCACAGTTAATAGTATGTGATAGAGATATTCTTTTTACAAGCAAATTCTGGAAGGAATTGTTTAGATTACTGAACACTACCTTCAATTTCTCATCCTCTTACCACCCCCAAATGGATGGCCAAACTGAAGTAGTGAACAAAACCCTTGAGATGTATTTAAGGTGTTTTATAGGGGAACAACCCAAGGAATGATGTAAATGGCTGTCATGGGTACAATATTGTTACAACACAAGTTGGCATAGCTCAACCTTGGATACTCCTTATGAAGTATTATATGGGAAAAGCCTACCTTTTCTTTTAAACTATGTGCCAGGGACCGTTAAGGTTGCTTCTATGGAGCATATATTAGAAGAAAAGGATGTGATATTTCGGGTCATTAAGAAGAATTTATATGCTACCCAAGACAGGATAAAAAGGGTGTATGACAAGAAGATGCGAGAGATTAATTATCAGGTAGGAGATTGGGTGCTAGTCAAGATACCACAGTATTGGCAGATTTCTGTTACCCAGCGGATGAGTCAAAAATTAAAACCTAAATTTTAAGGGCCCTACAAGGTGATCCGAAAGATAAGGAAGGTGGCTTATGAAATTGCACTCTTAGTCGGCTCCAAAATACATCTGGTGTTCCATGTTTCAAAGTTAAGGAGGTTTAAGGGAAAACCTAAAAGGATAGAGCAGAATTATGGTGAGGAATTTCAAGATGCCCGTGATGAATTTACAGAGGAAAAGAAACCTTAAGCAGTGTTGGAAGGTAGAAGTTGTAATGGGAAAACTAAGTTATTGATTCATTGGAAGGGAAAAGCTCCTGCAAAAGCCACTTGGGAGAAGGAACAGGATTTTTATTCTCAGTACCCAAAATTCTAGAGTAGGGACCCGGCTTAGCCTTGAGGACAAGGCTGAAGCTAAGCAGGGGGAAATGTTACGGGTTGGAGAAAAGAAGTAATAGGGTGAGTCTAAATAAACAAAAAGTTATGGGCCTTATAGGACATTTGGGTTAAAGCTATGGGCCTATCGAGTTAGTAGAGTAAAGGCCCAAAAGAGAAGGGATTTTGGTAGGACTTAGGGGGAGGTGAGGGGGTATTGGCATTTGTGAATGGTTTGGCTCCTGCAGTTTTGTAGAGGTAAATTGCCAATGTGGGTTCCCAATAACAAGCCTGTCTTCCTTCTTCTTGTCTTTTCTTTTTCTATCTCTTGTTTATTTTGGTGGGTTGTATCCAGAAGTTATCAAGATTCCTTACACAAGCCGCTCGCATAAAGGAGTTCTCGGAAGAGTTCTGACCGAAGGGCCAATCACTCGCTTCAAGGCTATGGCTTTGAATCAATCTCTGGAGGAATAGGTTTCTCTGTTACAGGCAACAACATCTTGGTCTTAATAATTGTGATCAAAGTGATGTAAACATTACTTAGTAATGAGGCATAAATTTGACATTCAACAATAGAACAAGTACTTAGGTGTTGGGGCTGTTACTAAGAGGGCTAAGATCGTAGGGGAGGTCTCCATGGAGTAGCCCAAGTAGTTTGACTAGCAAGGGTGAACCACTGGCCTTGGGACAAAAATATGCTGCTTAGAATGGCCTTTTCATTACTAGCTTTTTCCATCATTGCTTTGATTCAAATAAGTAACAAAGACGGAGGTGTCATTGAAAGGTTGGTTGTAGCATAGCAAGCAAAGCTTCAAAGGTGTGAAGCTGAAAGATGGCCTCATCAAAAGAAGGCAAGGGTGGTGGGTACATGGGCATTTAAAAGAACTCATAGTCTGCCAAAACTCTTAGGTAAAGCATGAGTTTTACTAGTGTCCAATAATGGCTACACAATGAATGATAGTTAATTTAAAAAAGTTACGAAGTTATGCAAGAAAGCTAAGAAAGGACATGTGCCCTTCTTTTTAGTTTTGGATTTCTTAGCAAAATGGTTGGCCAATATAGTCCAGATCTCCAAAGCTATCTTAAGCTTGAAGATATAATGAAATAGATCCTCAAACAAGACTCAACAACCCATGATCTAACAAGGCCATCAATAAATTCCCAAGCCTTAAAGGTAGGATTGTTTTCTTCTTTCCTATGAATAATGAGGGTTATGGGAGGTTTAGGTCTCCCTAGTAAGAAAGCCAAGAATTTTGAGGATTTTTGCGAGTCATGATCTTTTAACCGAGGGAAGGTAGTTGGTCTTGATAAGTTTAATGTTCACAAAGTTAATGAAATTGATGGTAGTGGGGTAGGGGTACAAGGGACGAGTTTTAGAAGATGAGGTTGCCATGAGAGAGAAAGTGTAAAAGGGAAGAAGAGAAGGGGAGGGGGTGGGAAAGGAAAGGCGGATTCGAAGGTCAAAATTGCCTTGGATGGCTTGATACCTTGAAGAAAGTTTAAAAATAGAATATAGACTTAAGGCTATTGAAACCATGACCTCTATATATTGAGAAGAAGTTGAGCATAACAAGCTCTAAAAATATAGGAAGCAAAAGCAAGAAAACTATACCGCTATCTTTTTTATATACGGTTTATAGTATAAATAACAATGGCTATAAGCCCATTGAGAGCAACATGCTGACTTTTGATTTGAATTTGAGTTTGAGGTAGTAGCATGAATAGTAGAACAAATTGAGATTAATAAGCCTCCAAAGAATGATGCAAAAATAAAAAATATAGACTTCGTGGAGTAGCTGTGTAAGAAGTTTGTAGAGTGAGAAATAGTTTTTGACTTTTTAGAATGGTTTCATGAGGGTGGTAGTTTGTCATTATTAGAAGAGGCTGAGTTAGGTGGATGTGATTTGTCTTTAGTAAACATCGTTCTTCTTAGATGCATCGATAAATGGTTGTCATTGCAAGCAATATGCTGGCTTTACTACTTGACATATATGTTTAAGGATGCCTACTAGCCAAGCATGCCTAGAACAAATGATTCAATCTCTTCCCTTACAGTAACTAAAATCATACATACCACTATCTACACAAGGTAGCCTTCTCGAGGATTAATGCCCTCCACCAACCATATCAATCAAGGAACACTAGCTTATGTGTATGCCCACATAAGCATATGACTAACTATCCAAGCGTTGATTGTGCCACAAGGTGGCTGTTGTATAAGAGGTTGGGGGAACGAAAAGAGTCAAAATAGGGCGCGTTTGGAGATAGACATGATGTACTAGCCACCAAATTACCACAATGGTTCTCTTAATCGGTACCATGCAGAGGAAGGCAAAACAATGCCATTATTTTTCAAACCGTACAGTTGTTGTGCTTGTATTGTAGAAAAGTAATGACCTATCCCTAAGAGACATTGCTCTATTGTTGTCTTTTGCCTTATGTACGTACATCAAGTAGTCAATGTAATGAATATTTTATATTGCATAAATATTCAAACATTCTAATCAATTTTTCTACATAATTTTTTTATGATTTGAATTACATGCTTGGTTCCATAAAATATAATGTTTTATATTATAAAAAGTAAGTGTCTTGAATATCAAATTTTGAATGCAAAGCAATTAAGGAAATTGATGACTATAATGTAGAAAAATATTAAAATTTAATTGGGATAAAGATGTACATATGCTAAATCCAAATAGTATTGCGAGATGTGTTTGTCATAATTTCAATTTTTGGGAAGCTTTTGAAATCAAAATTAATGTGTTTTTTCTCGTTATTAGGGTGAAGAACTAGGAAAGGAGGTAAAGGGGCTAACAAGACTTTCTTAAGCCCATTTCCCTTTTTGTGTTTTCATAACTAGTCAAAATGCTCGTTTATTTAGTTGCATTTTTCTCCTCCCCCTAACCACAAAACCCACCATTTCATATATAAACTTTCCCACATATATTTCTTTTTCTAAACTCACTAATCATATAGATAAGGAAAATGGAATTGTTTTCCTTCCTATAGCCCACCGCCTCCATTCCAACATCGATTGAGATATGTAATAAATTTTGCATATGTTAATTTTTTAATTTGGTCTACTAAAATTAAAGGTTTAGCATAGGAAACCTTTTTAGGTTTGAATTCTTTCCAAATAAAAAAATTAAACACTTTTCTCATCCTAGTAGATTTAAGATATTCAAGTATTAAAGAAAAATTTTCATATCAAACGAATACTTTAAGAACAAAATTTTGATTAAAAAGAAAATCATGAAATGTTGGAACTATGTATCTTAAAAAATAATTATTAGCTTGATTATTTGTTCTATATAATATTCCTATATTTTTGTTGTCATAAGTGTATATGGGTTTAAAATATTTTATATGTAGTTTTTAAAATGAAGTTTTGTTTTTGTACGGTCAATATAAAAATGTGTCTAAAGTTTTTCACTATAATGAACCAGCCATTTAAACATTAGATGTCATCATTCTATTAGCAATCCACTAAATGAGTAAGCTTTGATGGGGCCTTTTTGTATTCTTGACTATTTGGCCTACAATAGGGAAAAAGAGGTGAAAGAACCTTTATGATAGCATGCTATCAAGGAGATAAACTCAAACTAGTATAGATTAGGTAGGTTTTTTAATCCAAATTAGCAACAATATGTGATATAAGAAAACTTAATAAAGTTTTCAAGGGATTCATTTGTAATGCCCTAACCAAAATTGGCAAATAAACCCATTAGTGGTAGAAAGTTGGATACCATATACATCAACAATTTATAAAATCTCAATAGCCTATTTAAAAGGACAGTAACAATTTTAAAGAAAAGTATGCTTATGTTTGGTTTTCATGATGAAAGTGACAAACTACCTTGTTTGTTTCTTTTATCTATGCCATAGCCCAAGTCATGTGCCATAATGGGTCATGACAATCATAACCCTTTCAGCTAACTATTGTCTAAAGGTTAGGTTAAGCTTGAATGATGGAAACTGATGGAAACTAATTCTGAATATATTCTATATTCTCCTAGGTTAGGCAATACTTTGGATGTTTGATCATTGAATCAATAGATTGATTCTAGACCCATTCCTTCTTCATACTGTTCAACAATCCAATATCTATTATGGTTCCATTAGTAACCTAATTTCACCATGCATGAGTAGAACTATAAGGTATATCTTACACATATGACCAATAGCTTTTTGTAGTAGACACATGGAAGACTGGGTGGATATTGGCATTAAGCATTAAGGCCAATCTATATGTGACCTTTCTTATTTTTTACATAAACATTTAAGGCCCATACTAATAAGGAAATAACTTAAAATTTGATTTCCTAGACAACATGAATTATTTGTATTGTCTTACTTTAAACTTGCATGTCAAATTCCCATTTTGATCAATATTGATTAGCATTAGTCACCATCCAAGCTAGACTAGCCAACAAGTGGGATCGAATTAGTTGTATTTAATGGTTTGCACTTGCAAGAAGTCATCAACATCTTTTTTATGCATGAGTATCAAAAGGCCTACTTTACAAAGGGAGCATAGTTTTTTGGGTCCAAAGTTTTGGTAAAGTGGCTAGCTAGGTTTTACCTATATAGTGCTTTAAAAGGCATCATTTGCAAGCTAGTAGAACAAATCTTCTTAAAGTTTTTGAACAATTGTTGTACCACCACTCCATTAACTTCTAAGGTCTCTTCCACTAAAGCAAGACATATATAGCTTAATCCATTGATTTACCCTTTCAGTTTGTCCATTGGTTTGCAGTGGTAATACATTCTATGTAGAAAATTCACCTTTAAGTTCCTAAACAAATCCTCTTAATTTTTTTGAACAAAATCATACATTAATCACTTTCAATTGATGCCAATAATCCATATATCTTTTCCTACTCAATCTATAAAGATCAGCACCACCTAAGCCATCAAGAAATGGGGACTCATTCCCATGAAATGGGTGTACTTTTTAAATGATTGACTACCTGTTCGATGAATTTTAAATGCAAGTGAATATGTCGAATAAGTAATATAATGATAAGAAAAGTATCGTCCCACAAAGATTGGTGATTACTATGCCAACTAATTACTAACAGTGAACAACTCTTAGAATTTATCTAACAAATTCAAATTAATAGAGAATAAACTAATCAACTAAATTTAATAAAACTAAATACACAAAATATGTTAGAGTGTCCGATTTCACCATAACTATGAGGTACTAATGTAGATTATGTATGCTTACAAGAGGGATAATATCTATGTGATAGCGGAACTTCCTAATTTATTTACTATCCTATGTCTAGGTATAGCAAACCTACTTAGTTCATTAATTCGCTATATTTCTATATATGAATTGAAACAAACCAAATGCATTAGGATCTATGAACATTTCCAGTTTACAATAAATCTTTTGATTATCTTATCACCAAAAGCCACACAAACAACATGGTATATGTCTATCCACATTTATCCACACAGACTGAATGATTTCAATCTCAAACATGCACATCAAATCATTCAAGTGGTGGCCAATCACTTAAAAGCATTAAGCATAATAATATATAACTCACATAAATAAAATATTTTGCAAAACATAATAATCATAAGATTCATACCATCATAATTAGGTTACATCGTAGCTCTAACAAAAATAAACTAAAACATAAAGAAATAATGAGGAAGAATGGTAATAAGAAATAAAGAAGGCATCTTGAATCCAAGAACAAGAAATCTGTCACCCTTTTTGTTTTCTTTTCAAGAAAACCTTAAATTCTTGGCATCTTTCTTGAGTTATGCTCAATTTCCTCCTCCCTCTTTCTTTTGCCTTTTCTCTTCTCTTAAATAGGGTTTAGGTTTAGACCTACTCTTATCCTAGTAGAATTGGGTCTTAGAGATCTAAAACAATTAGGTTTTGAACTCCTAATTTAATTAGGCTTTGAACTCCTAATATGATTAGGTTTTCTAATTATTTAAAAAAACTAATAACAATAAAATCTAATAACAATCATTCAAAGCCCAAGCCCATCTTGACTCTCTTGATCTTGATATTACGATTTTACCACACAATAAGCATCAGGCTCTCCATGTTCATCTATTTTCTCCTTGCCTTCTTGTGTTACATAAACAAGATAAATTTAAGTAAATAAAGAGGAGTTCAAATGTTTTCTCACAATTATTAAAGTTATTTATTGCCTAAAATAGGTAAAAATAACTCTATAAAAATAGAGTTATCACTACCACCAAAATATTTTCCTTGTTGTCACTTAAAGCAACCCCTCAATGAGGTCCATATTGATATTTGTACAAGCTTGACTAGGAATTGGAAAATGGTTGCATATTTGCCTCATCAAAGGAAAGTGGAAGTATTATTGACTCTAGCATATACCCCAAGGCCTAAATCATGCAAGTGTTGCATGATCTTATCCTTTAGTGATCCCTAATTTCCCATCATAATCTTGCTTTAAAACCTTAACATCTTGTTAGTAAAATAGTAATCATGGAGAGCTAAAGGTACCTTTAGCTCCTCTAGGATGAGTCCCCTTCATAACTTTGTGATGGCTACTAGTTTTATCTCAACTATAGAATTGATATGGCATGTGTCTATCAATCCCACTAAAAGCCTTAAAATGCATTCACAAATTAGTTCTCACTATTGCTCATATTGGATCTTATAACTTGTTGTGATGATGTTTTTGGTAATTATTATGTTAAATTAAAATATATTTTTGTAACTAAATATTCTTTTATGTGCAGGCCATAATGTAGGCAATGATTTAACCAAAAAGGCTAGTTCATGAAACTAACCTAACTCATAGGTAGAAAAACCAAGGAAAACTTGTTTAAGTGTAGTAATGGTACAAACTAAATGACATCCACAGAACTCTACATTTTCATGGCCCATAACTCACATAGTCTAAATGCAGTTCACACAACTGAACTTAGAATTCTATGGCCCAACTCTCATGCTCCATAATGCAAAAAAACATGACTCAACTTAAAGGAAAATCTCAATCAAATGACTAACAAAGGAGATTGAAAAAAGGGAAGAACCCATTACTTATCTCTTCCTCTTTAAGCATTTTTGAAAATAAAAGAGCGCCATTCTTCAAAATCCTTGTTGTCGATCCTACTTTAGTGTGACTCAACTCAAGGGGAAGAAAGTCCACCTAGTGATAGTGTGGTTTAGTGGTTCATTAAGCCTATAAAAGAAAATGGCTTTATAATAAGGAAATTATTGAAGAAAATAGAAAAACATACACTTTGTGAGCAAAACTAAGTCGTCACCCTTGCAACTTATTCAAGAAGACTTTTGTAAGCCTTTAGATTACATTATAGTTCTTCTTTATTTGGTTTTGATATTTGATTCTTATATTGCATATATAATAAAAAAAAACTAGGGTTTCTTTGATTTTGGGGTTTTCGTCTCATTACATTTATACTATATTTGTGCTATATAATTTGCTTATTTGAGGTGATTGGAATGCTGATATGTACTAAATAGGAGGGATTAATTTGTAATCAAATGCTTTGCTATAAAACCTCAAAGGATTGTCAAAAATCCATTGTACATTGGTTTATTGATTAATAATGAAAAGAACCATTTTAGTGATTTGCTAAAAGAGGTGGAGTAATGCCTAAAACCAATAGACTAATTCATTTTAAAACCTACTATTAAATTTGTATATTATTGCTTTTAAATAAAAATGTGCAATCTACCATCTATTTGTGAGAATGTTATTTATTCTAATCAACTTTGCATTATTAGTTTACACATGTTTATTTACAATTTAATTGATCAATTATCAAATAGCATTGTATTTAGGCCTACACACAATATTTATTAGGCTTACTAATTTGGTCATTATAAAGGAGTTTGACTCAGATAAAAATAAATAAAATACCAAAATTAAAATCAAGTAATAAAAAAAAGACCTAATTTAACCTACCTTGCTTCGTAGTTGACTTAGGACCCAATATAATTAAACCCCGAAAGCTCCATGAGTCACTTGTGCTAGATTGGTGTTGTCACTTTCTATTATGGTAAGTGCATGAGGTTGTTTTAATTGATGCATACTATGAAAGTTTTCTTAGTAGATACAACCTTCACTTTTACCCTACCTCAACAATGGTTAATTGATGTTTTGATGCTAGCACCTTTATAAGTTATGCAATTAGCCTTTTTTCATGCACTTATACAATGTCTATTCTTCTATGGCTTGCATTTGTCCCCACTATGAAAGGCTTCCCAAAGTATAGTGTCATTGAGACTAATATAGAGCTTATGAGCTTCTTTAAAATCTCAAGTCTTGTAGGGTCTCCTCCAACAATGAAAAGTTTCTCTTTCACAACATGGGTGTAAATGGTCAACTAAGCTACCTATAATCCTTAACAAACTTCTATAATAACTTGTAAGGCTAAAAAGTTCATGGAAGGTAGAGACCAAGACATCATTTTCTCAATCTTCTTTAGCTCCACATCGATTACTTTGAATAAAATAAAATGCCCTAAACATTTGATTATTGTTCAATGAAATCTTATATGTAAGTTAACATGTTGAACAAGTAATATAATGATGAGAAAAGTATCGTCTCATAGAGATTTGTGAATAATAGACCAACTAATTATTAATAGTGAATAATTATTAAAATTTATCTAATAAATTAAAATGATAAAGGATAGATTAACCAACTAAATTTTAAAAAATTCAATAAAAGAAATATATTAGAGTACCTGATGTCACCATAATTACTATATACAAATTTTAGTTATTTATACTTACAAGAGTGATAATACTTATATGATGGTAAAATTCTTAATTTATTCACTATTTTATGTCTAGGCATAGCAAACTTACTTAACTCATAAATTCATGATAACTCTATTTTATATAGGGTTATTGTGATTACTTTAGGTATATATAATATAATATTTGTTAAACTATATTTGTATTTATTTGTATTTATGAAAATTTTTTAATTTCATGTAGTAAATCCAAAATAGGCAAAAATGAAGGAAAAGAAACAAGAAAAGAAAGAAAACAAGCAAGAAGAAAAAAGGGCATCTTGTATTGAACATGATCATTGTGAAAGAAAAGAAAGAAAACAAGCAAGAAGAAAAAAGGGCATCTAGTATTGCACATGATCATGTGTGAATTGTAGATAGGAAGCAAGAAATTAGAGGCTATTATCGCGCAACACGTGAGAAGTTAAAAAAAAAAAAAAAGAGAAAAGCAAAAGAGAAAGGGAGCTATCGTCGAAGGGAGAGAGAGGATTATTGTGCAATTGTTGTTGGGTAAAGAGAGTACAAAGGAGAGCATCTTTGAAGTCTTGTGTCGTCGGAGTGAGGGCATCGTCAAAGGCTTAGGGACCACATGTGACAGCATGGGTCTTAGAGAGGAGCAATGCTCGTATGAACACTGACCGTCCACCCTTCATTATCTCCGATGATGACCCACTCTGTTTTCCAGCGGTTCTTGGGTATTTTCTGGCAAGGAGGGAGCATATCTAGTGATTAGTTGCAATTTTCAGTCGATCTGCAGCAACTGTGTGCAATTTTGCTGTGGTTTCTGGCGAAGAATAGTGAACGCTGTCCAAGCTTTCTCCGTTAGATCTGCACGTTTCTGTGGCATATTTGGGTGATTTCTTTGTAGATCAGCACTCTAAGGACCTTAATCTACCTTTTTTAACATTTTCCATGAAAAAGGGCGGTGGCCTATGGCAGCATACGGTGGCGCATGACGTCGCGTGGTGACGGCGTGTGAAAGAGCATTTCGGCTCGTTTTCTTCCCCTTTTTTAGATAGCTCCTTTTTGTCCCCCTGATATAGATTTGTCCAAACTTTCTATTAATTGAAGACATTTGGTTACAGCTTTAGTGTTTTTAGTTTAAAGAATGTTTTGTTCAAGTTTTTGCATTGTTCTTGTGCTTGTAAATACAATGTTTTAGTTTATATTGTTAAAGTTGCGATGTAACTTGATTATAATGGTATAGATGTATGATTATTGTATTTTGTGAGATATTATATGAATGTGAAGTTGCATGTTATTGAGTTTAATGTATTTAAGTAATTAGCTATTACTTTTCTCTTAAATAGGATTTAGGATTTAGATCGATCTCTTATCATAATAAAAGTTGGTTTTGGATACTCGAAACAATTAGATTTTGAACTCTTATATTAATTAGACTTTGAATTCCTAATATGACTAAGTTTTTTAATTATTTACAAAATCTAATAATAATAAAAAATCTAATAATAATCATCCAAAACCTAAGTCCATCTTGACTTTTTTAATCTTAATATTCTAACCATATTTTGTCACAAAAAAAGCATTAGGTTCTTCATACTCATCCTTTTTCTTTATGCCTCATTATTCTATATAGACAAGGTAAATTTAAGTAAATAAAAATAAATTCAAATATTTTTTCACAAATATTATATTTATTTATTACCTAAATTAGATAAAATAACTCTATAAAAATAAAATTATCAATTATGTTTTATACAAATACACACTTATTCTTCTTTACAAATAGTTGGTCCTAGAAAAGTTATAATATAACCCATAGATAATGTACATGACTCTCCAAATTAGGGCTATAAGACAAGATGGAATTCATAAGGTATGGAATCTCACATGTATATTAGTTAGACCAAATGGCATGATTAAAAGCTTAAAATGGCCCTAGTAAGTCCAAAAAGGTGTCCTCAGAATATTTGGTTAAAATACTCATAACTAAGATGCCCTAACCTAAAATCTAGCTTGAAAAATCAAATTACCCTTTGGAGCACATCCAACAACTCATCAATAACTTGAATAGGAAACCAATCATTGATTATGACTCTATTCAATGCTTAGTAGTCCATGAAAAGCCTTCAAGATCTATTATGCTTCTTTAACATCAACATCAATGAGGTAAACATACTCATGTTGTTGTGGATCACCCTTAAAGTTAGCATCTTATCTACCATATTTTTTATATTTTCTATATTTTCTTTCATGAAAATGGTAGGTTCTCATGTTAATTGGCTTACTCTCAAAGTGAAGGAGAATACGATAACCAAACTCACTTGTGTAGGAAGTTAGGTGGGATTCTTAAACACATTTGTAAACTCTCCTACCCTCGCAAGCGCCTTTCCTTTTCTAAGTAGATGGTGATGGCCTCTACTTGGCCCATTATAGAAGAGGGAAGCTCAATCACCCATCTATAAAAAATTAGGTCCATTAATGGCTACTAAGGTCAATTCTTCTATACTTATACCCTTGAAGTGATTGTTTTACACTGCACATGAATGGTCAATGTGTTCTCTCCAACATCCCAACTAATAGGGTTGACAACCTTCATCCACTACATCTCTAAAACCATGTCATAACCTCCCAAGTGGATTAATCTCATCTTTATAATAAGTTCATGACCTCCAATATGTCATATGAATATATTCCATTATTGGTTACCTTCCATGCAATAGCCTCTAGCCACAAGCATTAAGAATGAAGCCACCTATTCTACTAGGTAACTTAATCTCTAAGCTAACTTTGTGTCCACAAAGTTATATGTGGTGCTAGTATCAAAACAAATGTTGATTGTCAACTTCCTACTGAAAGCTTTGAGCTTAACAATATGTGACCACCAACCCCTTGATATCGTATGAATGGAAATAACATCCTCCATAACTTACTCTCATATTTGAAACTTATGATCTAACAGCCCCCTCCTTGTTCCTCTAATGCCTTAGTTTCATTCCTTCTTCATTAAGCCAAAACAATTGTCTTTGTATTAATTACCCTTAACCCATTTCTTGTTGTAGTAATAATAGGGGCCTTGGTTTCTCCTTCCTTGCATTTATGTGTCATTAATGCCCATGGTGGATAGTCTTGGTTTTGTCACAATGACTAATCCTTTTAAGGCCCTTGGCTTTTGATCAACTACCACTTCCACCTAGTGGAAAGTTATAACTAGGCTTGGAATCCTTTGAATGGCTCTCTCACCCCATATTCATGGCCTACAAACTTGTTTATACTTCAGCTATATAGCTTCCATATACTCCTTATATACTATTACTAACACTCCATAAATGTTAATTCTTAAAACCATGGATTCTTGGAACCTATCATGAGTAATAATTTCTCAAAACTATTAATATAGTTTATCATTATAAAAGTTCATCTTAATTGATAAATTCCCCTATCACTCTTTTCCAATCATCTATGGAAAACCTATCATAAACATCATTTTAGAATTATGCCTAGTTATTCAAGTCTTTCTCATGCCAATAATATCTAAATCATTTAATTGCATTGTCATCCATTTGTGTTATTGCATATCCTACTTTTGTGAATTCATCTATTGGATTAAACCAAAAGAAAGATTCACACTTCCCTAACCAATCCTTAGGTCTTGCAATATCAAACCTTGAGAAATCCAAATGAGGCATATTAGGAGCAAGAACACTTACATGTTTCTTATAGCTTGCTTGAAAATAATTAGGAATTTCTATAAAAATAGAACAAATCCTCTCCCTATATCCTATCCATATAAGGGCCTATGTGTGCCAGGGGTTTCGATTATAACATTAACAACCTATTATGACCTGGCCTTGCCCAATATGACTTAAAGACAAGGTCCTCTCAAATAACCTAGAGTAATAAGCTAAAAGCAAATATAAAGAAGTTTAAGCCATTAGGTGGAGGGCACATAATTTTGAAAAACCCTAGGATATATTTTAGATGTCTCTTAGCTTTTGTTATAGCATACTCTAATAGTATATTAGTAATTATGTTGCAGTATTGTAGTGTTTGTTGGACCTAATTACTATCAATTTTCTATATTGTGATTATTCGTTGGTCTTTTATTATTATCTATTGTTTAGGTTGGGAGTGAATTGAATAATATGAGATATTCCTTTATTTTAGATTGTGTATTTTATTGATTATGTTGACTTATTAAAGCACTAGTCCTAATAATGGTATCAAAGAGGCACTGATTTGACAGCCAAAAGCAGGATCAAGACATAAGCATAAGTAATGGTAGAGAATGAAACAAGACTATAGAACTTAGAGGAAAAAAGTTAGGCCATGACCATTTTTAACTTTGTAGAGTCTCAAAAAGTTCATGCTTCCAAAGTTAAACTTCTCCATTCATTGTTGAACTTCTAAAAAATTTAGGCTTCCCAAGCTAAACTACTCCATTCCTTGTAGGACTCTCAAAAGCTTCATGCTTCCTAAGGTGAATAACTCCTTTCATTGTAAGATTTATAGCTAACCAAGGAATCCAACACTAACTAGGAGTTGACATTATCATCATCCATTAGTGGTGATGCCAATTTAGCTTCTTCCCAAGCAATAGGCAAGGCTCTCATTGACACTAATAAAGGTTCCAAATCATAAATTCTATGGCCACTACTAAACTCTACCATGCATAACTAGCATGTGCGAGACAAGTAGCATAGGTTCATCACCATTAAGGTCTCATATAAGGAAACTATTGTTTGGCTACCACTAGATTGCTAAAAATTGTTATGAAACTAATGGGTGGAGTCATAAACAAAACCCTAACTTTTTGAGTTACAACACCAATCCAGCTTTTAACCGAGCATTTTTTGCTGCAAACCACCACGGGACCCTTCTTAAGTCGAGTAATTGACTGTTAACACTAACCTCCATCTGCATAGTTAGCACATGCAAGATAACTAATATGGGTCCGTCACCATTGAGGTCACAAATAGGGACAAGCCATTATTTGGCTACCACTAGATGGCTAAAAATCATTGTCAAACTAATGGGTGGAGTTATAGACAAACCTTAACTTGTTAGGTTATGACACTAACCCAACTCAAAACCAAGTGTTTTCTAGCTGTAAATCATTGTTGGACCTTTCTTGGGCTGAGTAGCCAACCATAAACTATTTAATATGATTTTTCCAAGTTCAATTACGGACAAAATTACAACCTTGATGACTATGCACCCAACCTATGCATGAATCATCCATTCATAAGGATAGCCACCTAAGGAAACAAAGAGCTAAAATATGGCCATCATGACCATTCCCCCCCTAAATGGACAATTAAAACACCATTGTTATTGTGGTTGGTGACATTGCATAAATTTAATAGCCTACATTTCCTATAAGGCTAAAGGCCTAACTCATAAATGTTAACCAATGGGCTTGGGGCTCAATCCTCGAGGATAGCAAATGTGTCAAGGGCCCAATGTTAGGAGGTCTAATTTTCAAAGACCCAATTCTATGGATTTTGGACCTTAAGGACAACATGTGGAACCAACTTTAAAGCATTTAGATCCCATAAACAACATGATGGAGTAGAATAAGGGGGCCCATTTCGAGGATTTTGGGTAGCATATAGCAAGAAGACATGGATCTCCTTTTTAGGGAAACTTATAATTATTTTGCAACTAGAGATCAACAAATTGTAGGTAGTTAAGCCTTTAGAACACAACGTCCTAATTTTCCAAAGTTTAGAGGTCCTAATTAAAAAGAATGGATTACTAGTTGAGTTTTATTTTCTCTTTGACCCTATGGATGAATATAAGAAGGTAAAGTATGCCATGGTTTATTTTAAGGATGAAGCAACTGAATGGGTTGGTAATTACCAAAAAGAGCAAGTTAGATCAACTCAATTCAAAAGGGACATATGTGAGAAGTTTGCGATGGAGATTGGGAAGGAATAATGGAAGTATTTCATTAGCATAAGCAAACTTCCACGGTGAGCCCTTATATTAAGGAGTTTAATAAACTAAAGTCTAAAGTGCTAGCTAAAAACCCAAGATGGATAAAGGAAGCATTCTTGAAAGCCTTTTTGGTTAGGTTAACATACGAGCTTAAAGAAGAAATTATCACGTTGAAACCCTAGAACCTTAAACAAGTGTTCAAACTAGGTTTGATGTATGAGAAATACATGCATTCAATGATAAATGAGGATAATGGGTCAATGATAGAAGGTGAGATGGGATTTCAAATAAAAGTTGTTCAACATCATCATTTCATCACATCTAGGTAGTGGAGAATGGACAACGAATTCCAGGTCTTTGACCATTAACTCAAAACACAAGAAATCCTACTAGGTGCATCACAAATACTTAAATGCAAGCTAGATAAAAGCAAAGGTTATGTTATTATAGTGATGAAAAATAGCTCAAGGGACATCTATGTATGAAATAAATATTTATAATAGTAAAAGAGAACCAACATGATATAGAAACCATTAAAGGGTTTGTAATTGTGCAACAAGATTCAAAGGTTCAAGTTAACCTATAAGCACAAGGGTTACTTAATGAGTTAGGGATTATTATGATTTAGCCTATCACATTAGGGGGTAGTGGAGAATGGACATGGAATTCAAGGGCTTTGACCATTAACTCAAAACACAAGAAATCCTACTAGGTGCGTCATGAATACTTAAATGCAAGCTAGATAAGAGCAAAGGTTATGTTATTATAACGATGAAAAATAGCTCAAGGGAGATCAATGTATGAAACAAATATTTATAATAGTAAAAGAGAACCAACATGATATAGAGACCATTAAAGGGTTTGCAATTGTGCAACAAGATTTAGAGGTTCAAGTTAACCTATAAGCACAAAGGTTACTTGATGAGGTTAGGATTATTATGATCCAACCTAACCCAATATGACTTAAGAAGGAGGTCCATTTAAATAACCTAGGACAACAAGCTACAAGCAAATATAATGAAGTTTGAATTGCCAAGAGGAGGTATGCCATTTTTAGAAAACCTATTTTATCTTTTAGTAGTCTTTTAACTTTAGTCATGGCATACTCATAATCCAATGACAAGAGTATATTAGCGGTAGTAATGTAGTTATTGTAATGTTCGTTGGGATTTTTCATTTGTCTTTTTTTACTTTCTGTTGTTTAGACTGAGATTGAATTGAATAACATGAGATATTCCTTTACTTGGGATTTGTATTTATATTGACTATATTAATTGATTAGAACTCTCGTCCTAACAGTACTGATTCAAATGAGCGACTACCAATCCTTTAATAGCCTTTCTTGTGTGGTTTAATATTGAACCCTAGTTGGAAAATGACATCTCTCCATGTGAATAGGGTCCATTTGGATTCAAGTTCCTCCAAGACCCATGTGTTGCTGGCAATGGGTTTGGCCTTTTGCTCTAGTGCTTACTCAAGTTAGTCAAATTTGGTACATTCAAGCTTTCCAGATGCTTATCAAGTAAAGGATCCTCGTACTCCTTTATCATTGTGACGTATCCAGGAGCTCTATTTACTACTGAGTAGGTTCCAATAGTCATTACTGGTGGGTTGAACCTAAGCAACTTAACCCCTTTCTTGACAACTTGTCCTTTCTCAAGGCCTCCATTTTCGCCAAAAATTTTTCCAAAGACTTAAACATCTCTTTCTACCCCTTGAAAGAGATGTTCAAGCCCCTCCCTTTAGGTCTTCCACTCTCCAATGTGACAATATTTCCACTATCTACTTAATGGCCAACTTGGCTTTTTTCACTCATACCAATATATGTTAAGGTTAACTTCTATTTTTATTCAATAGCACACTTTGCTCAAAACCAATTTTATGTTTATTTCATCTCTTCCATGGGTGAAACTCTTGAAATCTTCACCAAAGAGTTGCAACCATTTAATTTTGGCTACTTGAATCCAAGTTGAGTACTTGTCTTCAACCCCTTCAGCTTGTGGGGAATGCCAACCATATCAAAAGGCCACTAGTCTCATGCAATGAATAGGCACTTTATCCTCTCGGCGTCCCTTCCACTTCTTTAAAAGACCTGATATAATGAACAAGAAATGAAACACACACCTCTTCTACCCCTTGTGGCTTTATCACTTCTCTAAAAGACTTGCAATGAAAGTCATGCTTCGATAAACGAAAAGTTATGTAAATCCAAAGAAGACATTGCATAAACTTGATATGTTAGATTCTATAAATTTGTATAAAATAATAGGAAGATTCATTTGTAACGTGCAAAACAAAAAAAGAAGAAAAGAACCCAAATTTTTTAAATGTTGGACATTCTTCATCCTTCAATAATAATACCTCCTTAAATTCTTCCAATCTTCTACTCTTCTCTTCCTGTAATTTGTTCTTTTGAACTATTTCTGTCATAGTAAGATAAAGTACTTGCAATCGATTTACTAGTAGTTGTCCCTAAATATGGAAGCAATGTAACAAATGACGTCAAAGTTTAAAAAATTGTTAATTCAAATAGCGATTTCTTGTAATAATAAGCCGCATATTGATTTACAACAATATAACCAACTTATAAGTTTGATTTTACATTCTACAAACAACTTTACAGGCTTTGCTGCTCTTATGGGAGTCACCAACGGGCACTGAAGTGATGCAACATAAATTAAAATTTAAGTAAATTGTGACTGATGCAGCATAGTCCAATGCAGCCCCTCACGTATACACCAAACTGGTTCCATTTAGGACTGAATATCCTAGCAATTTCTGTGTCACTCAAACGCTAGTCTTTGAGTGCCGACCAATGAAGCATATTGACCCTTCCTAGCCAATAATTCAAAGTGAGTCCCAAGTTCTGTAATCCTCCCAGAAGAACAAACCGCAATTTGATGGGCATTCTGAACTGTACTTAATCGGTGAGCAATCACCAACGTTGTCCTACCCTTCATCAGATGGTTCAGGGCATCCTGTACCAACCCTTCACTGACTGCATCCAAGGCACTAGTAGCCTGCAGCAAAAGATAACATAAAACTTCTGGAGTTCAAGATCAAGATGAGGCCAATACAGTCTCATCTAAATTTGGGAGAGCCTTCACACAGCTGGGCTCTACGATTAATCTAGTCTCATTCATTGTGGCGATTAAAAATTGAGATGCGCTAAGAAGCAAACAGTAAATTTACCTCATCAAGTATCAGAATTGGGGCATCCTTAAGTAGAGATCTAGCAATGGCAATTCTCTACAGATAAGAAACAAGAAGAATCAGTGGCAACTCTCTCTCTCTCTCTCCCTCTCTCTCAACTTTATAAGCATACCTGCCTCTGCCCTCCGCTCAGTAGGCCTCCGCGCTCGCCAACAAGTGTGCCATAACCCTTTTCAGCAAAATAAAGATTTAGAGACACACTAACAAGCAGGAGAAGAATATTTGCACATTGACCAGATGAGAAACCTGTGGGAGTGAAATTATGAATTCATGAGCATTTGCTGCCTTGGCTGCCTTTATCACGTCATCCTTGGATACATTTTCATCTGGAAGCCCATATGCAATATTTTCTCCAACTGATACCGAAAAAAGAACAGGTTCCTGCATCATGTCTTCTATAATCATTAGTGAGAGAGGCAACAACAAAGGGAGAAATATTTGCTTTTTATAACACTGGTCAGCATATGTCTGCAACTTAGTGGAGTTGTGGTTGATTCATCCTCTCAGCACAAAGAAAACCAAACATCTAAAGCATCATCCAAGAAACAATAACCAGCTCACTTCAAATCTAGAGTGTCTGGACCACACGACCTAAGTTTAAACCTATCCCAATTTTCACACTTCACCCTCAAGCTTGTTAGGAAATAAGAAAGTGGTTCATTTACATAGAAGCTTTTAAGCAAAACAGATTATTCGGATTAATCAAAACCAACCAAGGTAAGCTGACTACCTACATTCTGGTTCAGGCCTAGACCAGGTCGAATCCCCACTGTTTTTAAAGACAAGCTATCTATAAAAAATTACTTGAAAAAATATAAACATGCCTATGCAGGGAAGAAATAAACATGGGTCATAAATATAATACTTCTGTCTATGACAAGGGCATTGCATGTGTGGACATCCAATAAAAGACCTGATTAACGATGGAGACAACCCGAGCCCATTCACTCTTGTCAAATGTTCGAACATCTTCTCCAGCAACTGTTATACGACCTTTGGTAGGCTGCAAAAGGAACACACGAATTGATACATGCAATACTTCATCTTCCTGGATGAGAAAATGAAACTTCCAATTAACGAATGGGAATTTAAAGGGGAAAAAAAAAGGAACCTCATAGAAGCGTGCCAAAAGCTGAACTACTGTACTTTTTCCAGCACCACTTGGGCCCACTAAAGCTGTTACCGTTCCACATCTTAGATTTAAATTCAGACCATTTAGGATTTCCACATCAGGTCTCAAAGGATAAGAGAAGTGCACATCTGGCAATTGAAGTACGTGCATTAGTTTATACAATGTACCAAGCAATACATAAATTATTGTATGGAAGGGACAAGATTTAGTATAGTCCCATAATATGACCAACTAAGAAGGAATTTATGGCAAACTTCATGTCAAAAAAGAGTAAGAACAGAGAACTTTAAGGAGAGACTTGATATTGACCAAGAACTAGTATTCACAAGGTCAATTTTCCTTAGGTAGATGCCACCAATTGACGTCCTGGTGATAAACAGTATAACAACCAGGAGCTTGGCAAATCATTTCATAAAACTGACTGGCACTCGTTAAAGGAAGAAATTACTTAGAAATGGCGTATAAAATAAGCAAACAATATTGCAATCAGACAACAGAAGATAGGGAAAATAAGGTAGTTAATGCATCTGAACAAAATAAATAAAACTGCATGATGGATACCTTCAAGATGAATATCACCAGCCCAAGCTAAGCTACACAAATTACTAGCTGATTTCAGGGCTGACATATAATGCTCATTCCTATACATGATTTTCTCATTAGCACCGTTGATAAAGAACAATCTGTAATTGTCATGGTTCACTTCTTTTTGCTGCATTTCTCTTTCTAAACCATATGCAAGGGCTTCATCAATTTCAACCCCAGCTAACACAGAGTTAATTCTCTCTACAGCTGCAAAAGTTCCTCGAAGATCTCCAAATGTGTTCACTAGTCCTTGAACCTTAAAGATATATCACATCAGACAGGACAGAGAGCATGAGAATAGTATGTGTATCTAAGGCCCACCAAAGAACTCACTGCAAATGTTAGTGTGAAGGTATATCCAATGAAAGAGGCCACAGTTCCAATAGATAGTTCCCCCTGTAAGCAGATAATGTAAATGATTAGAAAGGAAAGACTTGACTTTGGCACTAGTAAGCACAAGTAGATTGAAAAATGAGTAAGATAAAGTTCAAAAAATGGAGTAAAAGTCTGGTAGAGATTCACCATTATTTTTTCCACCCAAAAAGAAGATTCGCTATTTACTTTATAAGTATTAAAACAACTCTTTGAAAAATTGGAAAGGAATATAAATAAAAATTAGAAATGAAAGGTTATGGTATTTAGTTGTGCCCTTGGCAACAATTTCTGTATAGCTGTAGAACATACCTCAAAAACATGAAAGTTTAATAATCGAAATAACCAGTCATTAAGCAATTTTCAGAGTCTTTAATCTTTTACAATACAAAAATTAATGTGCTCATCCCTAAGGTTTAAGCCTTTAGTAAAATCATTACTCAAGTTTCTAATTTTATCTTTCGGTGTTTTTCATTCTTATCATATAGATCTTTCAACCAAATTCCAGATAGATTCCATCTTCCAACAAAAATGAAACTATACCCATTGCCGAAAGGAAATTAAAAGAAAAAAAAAAAAAAAGGTACAAGAACAAACGAATGGCCACGAATCACCCCCTTAGAGGGAGGAGGGGTAAGTGGGCCAATTCTTTTGGGGGTACTGGTCACAGATACCACAACCCCCTCCTGCCAAAAGTGGGGTGACTCATGACAAACCAACAAAAAAAAGGTGTTTAAAGAAAATGTGTTTGTTCAATGCTCAAACCATTAATGTTCCTAATGGATCCAAATCATAGGATTAGGAAGAGTTAAAAAGAGATCCACATATTACGGACTTTCTTGATGGCTGAATAACCTTCCCATCAGTCAACTAGTTTTCTTGTATGCGGTCAATGCATTAGCCTAAGTTTTACAAAATTGAAAGCAGCCACAGAAAACACCGAAACCAAGCAAGCAATCAAGCACAGCAAAGACGAGATTTTTGAGGTGGTTTAGGCAAAACCGCCTTACGTCCATTTTCCCAATAGCAGTGCCAATCACCTCTCTATTACTGATTTCCAAAAATTAACGGGGCAGATTACACACAGTTATTTTCCCCAAAGAATAAATACGAAGCCAATCATCATGGTATCATTTCAACCCAAGGAAAAAGAAAAAAAGGCAAAGATTACAATAATGACCGTAATGCCTACGGAAGTCCCAAGTGTATCCCAAGGGCAAAACCCACTGATTATCACAAATGTTAATACTGAGTTCTTGGTACTCAGTATAATATCTAGCACTAAAGCTCTGTAACTTGAACTGAGCTTAAATAAGGTGATCATGAATATAAGTGGAGAAGGTTGTGGCATTCCAAATAGTTAAAACCGCATTGACTCAATGTATCATAAGCTAACTCCTATATTAGTTCCCTACAGGTGAACTCAAATTTTATACTGAGCCTAAATAAGGTAATCATGAATATAAGTGGAGAAGGTTGTGGCATTCCAAATAGTTATAACCGCATTGACTCAATGTATCATAAGCTAACTCCTATATTGGTTCCCTACTAGGTAAACTCAAATTTTATAGGTGAGTTTAGGACATTCTAATTAAAACTTCCAGATCCTTTCAGAATAATAACACAAATGTAACTAGGGTCTTTCATAAGCCATGAAATTTCGGCTATTACTCGATTGCTTCATAATAATGCAGTCACTTCTCCTTTTGTCTTTGATTCAACGTTTCATTGAAAGACCAACGTAAGAAGATTGATTGTCACTTCATTCAACATAAAATACTGAGTGAAGTGACATCTACACCACTTGTTACATCTAGAATTAACTTGCAGATAGGTTTACGAATTATTTAGATCACGATTGGTCAAAATTTATCTGTTCCAGCTGGTCCTATATAATATATCTGTCCCAACCTGAAGAGAAAAATGAAAAGGTCCAATTATGTACCAGGCAGCAACGTAAACATGTTATATTTTTCTCTATGATATATGTAATTAACTGAACAATGGGATACATTCTTTTGTTCTCATTTTATAAATCTTAGATTCAGCACATATAGCCATTCAAAAGGTCAATACAAGAGTTTTCAAGAGCTAGAAATGCTTACTGCTTTCACTTTGCTTCCTCCAAGACAATATAAGGCCAATAGGGAAATATAAACAGCAACTCTTGTCAAAGATTCGTTTACTGATTTGAAAGTACCAAGCTTTATGCCACTGGCCTGATAAGAAAGAACCTACGAGACTCCACAAGATAAATGCTAAGCATGATGAATAAGCTTTCGCATCTCCATGAAAACAGCTATTAGTACTTGAAATATCTCACCAGCCTACTAAACATTGACATTTGACGCTTTTCACCCCCAAAGGATCTGACCTGTAAAAATTTAACTTAAATTTTATTTATAAACCGTGTATCCAATCTTTAACCGTGCATCAAACACAGAAGAAAGGTAGCCCTGCCCAGTGGCCAGGGGGGGTGGTGTTGTGCGTTTGTGGAAGTAAAGAAGTTATAGCAAAAAAATTTAATTAAACTTACAGTCCGTATGGCCGAAAATGTTTCAGTCACACAGTCAGATATTGACGCCTGGCCCAAACCATGCGCTCTAAAAACAGGTAGAGTTGATCTCTTGTACACAGCTTGAAAAAATCATTATACTCAGCAGAAAGAAAGGAAACACTAGAAAGCAAAAGCACCCACATTTTTTTTTTCAAAATTAGAGCGTACTGAACATAAGGTAAAAGGTAACCACATCCACAAGGGAAGGGGAAAAAACAAAAAAAGAGCATGAGTAACGCAAAAGCTTATGAAATGTCTGGCGATACTATATCTTAACAATAATAGCACCAACACGATGTAGGAATAATTACAAAGCAAAGCCAACTTGCAATGTTGTAAGATAGCAACCCACATGCAGAAACAGAAGCTCATTTAATCACATAACTCAAGTGGCCTTAATCTACCTCTACTGTAGGGAAAATTGAGCACATATCAAAAGATTACTTAACATGTTTGTGCAAATCATCAAACTGCCGTCAGATTCCAGTGATAAATGGTAGTAATATCAAGCTTCCTAGTAAGAACAGATAACATACTATCAAGCAACATTGAGAAAAAATTTACCAACTAAAACGGAGACAATAAGCACCAGTAGGCCCAAAATCGGTGCAAGTTGAGGGGACAAGGTAAAAAGTATGCATATTGTCCCAATCACCTACAAGAACAAAGAAAATAAGACACGAGGCGACCCTTAATGAAGAGGGTAAATAAATTGGAAACTGAAAGCACTGGTAAGAAATTATTTTTAAAAAAAAAAAAGTTGCAATAAGGTACATTGGGAAAAAGTAATTAATTGGTAATTGCCTTCAAAAATCTCTCAAATTGTAGAAGCATTAACCACAGCATCTGGAAAATTTTGGTTAGTAATAAGTAACTGCACTTGCTTAATAAAGCTCACATGTGCATGGTGTAGAGTTTCTTGCCTCAGAGAGTGCCCTGAATCCACGATCCCTTGAGATATTCTCGCTCACAATATCTTTAAGAGAACCCAAATCAGATGTTAGCAAACCAGTAAGTTCACCAACCTATAAAGGAGCAAAACCAGAGTCAATCCAGTAAAAAGAAAAATGCTTTGATAGTCTAATGCGTAAATTAAGTGAAATGACTAGCAGAAATAAAAAGAATGGAGAGATAGCCATATATGCAAGTCACCACAATCAAATTAAGAAGGAAAGAAACAGGAAAGGAAAGATAACAAATATATAGTATGAGATATCAGTTCCACAGCTTATTCTTCTCTCTTTCTTTAGCCATGCCAGTCAGCTTATTTTGTGAATATGTTTCTTAATTCTAAGCAAGATAAAGGCAACAAGCAGTTCCATAATATCACATCTTTAGCACTGACTATCTTCCAAAGTTTTTTTTTTTTTTTCTATATCCACTCAAATCCAGCATTAGATCTATGAGAGTAATTGATCACTCATAAAATGTTGGAAAAAATGATCCAGATCATCAAAAAAGGTAATGGCCAGTGTTACAGGATATATGCTGGGACAGACTACCAATGACTTATCCAACAAATGCAGCACCTCCTACAATGAACTTAAAGAGAAAGTAATAGCACCAAACTTATTTATAGACAGTTCTCCACGTTAAAGAAGCATTTCTAACCTGGGATAACAGTTACCACCTGGCACAGTGAATTGCTTTTCCAATCATGGATCAAACTCCTCACACCCACCCCCCGCGCCCCCCCCCCCCCAAACACAAACCCCGCAGGCGCCAAAAAGACAACATTGCAAACTTGACTCAAACAAGCAACTCAAACCACAAAGTGCATAGGTTCAAACGTTGAACCTTCCGTTCCATTTTTACTGTATCTTTGTATGTAACAGACAATAACACAAGTGCAATGGTTCAACCTACACTTAACGTTTTTGGGGATGTGGGCATATTGCCACTAAGCTACTCTATCTCTTGAATGAAAGATGAAACTTAAACGTGTTTAGTTCATTATAGCCATTCAGTAAATGGCGTGTGCAGAAATTTGGAATAGAAAGCAGCGACATGCACCATAAGGTTAATATGCCAGCACCTTGGACATATTAAGTTGCACATTAAGCAATTTAAGGCTCAATAGCTCAACGGAATCATTGTGCAAAGCCTCAAACCACAAAAACCTTCCATGACTATAAAAGAAGACATCAAAGCCTTTGCTCAAAACAACAAACATGTCCATTATAGGAGTTATATCAAAGAAAAAACAGAGCACATGTTTTATAGAATCAAAACATTTTATAAATAATTCTAAATAAACATATTGTTGACCTCCCCGGCATCATAAAGTAGCTAATTCCTTTTGCCATGAAATGTTTCCATGTTCTTTCTTTTGAAATAAAACATCTCCAGTTCCTTTCTTTTGACCTAATAACATTTTCTCAGTATTGAACACTTAATAAGGGAAGAAAATATTAGGTAACATTTTTTTGTTTTTTTTTTTGGGTGCATGGAAGAAAATTACAGGCACAAAATGACCTCCACTTTGCAAAAGCAGAAGCCATCTGCAAGACTCCTAATTCTACAAACTAACTGTAAACTCTCTGCTCTTGTGCTCCTATGTTACAAACACCCTAACTCCTCTCCCAGCCCACCACTCCCTTTCTACTTTTAGGATGATCTTCTTTGTCTCCAAATTAGGCCATCTCCCTTTGTACCTCCAAATCAGCCCCCGTCTCTCTCACAAAATCCCTTTCCTCTCCCTGTCATGTTCACTCCCTTTCTCCCTTAGGGTGCTCGTGAGTTTCTCTCTCTTCTCTATTTCCATTGCCGCTGAACAATCACACCATAGTCAATGAGCCCTTTGGGGCCAGTGATGTCTTCTTGTTAGAATTTTAAATTCTCGCCTTATGGTGGACGATGGTTCACAACTTGATGTTACGTAACAAGTTTAAAGAAAATATTATCAAGGAAAACTATGGCATTTTGGGGTTACATCAACTAAATACTATGTTGGCAAATTTGTTTTGACAGAGCAATTTGCTTTCACCCGAAACTTGCTTTGATCATTTTATACAAACACTCTTGCCACCTTTACTCCTCAACCAGTTACTCTTGTAGTTCATTTTATGGATTTAACCATTATGCAAGTCGTCTATTCCTGATCATATCATCTTTTTCTCATACCTCATATTTTTACTGTCATGAGCCAAAATATATGTAGATATATATTATGCCTGAAGCTTTTATCATTCCCCTGAAATTCTTAATAAGGTATGGGCATGTTGTTGACAGTCAAAAGCACTCTTCAACTTCTGTAAGTGCAAAGCACTATATATTCCTAAGCATAACAACATTTTGGTGCGTTTAGATTTTCAAAAAATTTATGCCTTCGGAAGTGTGTCTCTCTGTGTCTTGCATGTTTCAATACAAGTAATTCACAATTATACCTTGTATCGATCAAAAACCTCCACCTGCATGGGGCACAAAATAAAAGGAAGTTTTAGGATTAAGTACTAACTCTCATGCAAGCTGGAAAACAGAACAAAAAAGAAAGAAAAAAGTGACTGAAATTTGAGTTTTACCTTCTGAATCAACACCCTTCTGAAAATTTGGGCTCTTAATGTTGACATAACTTTCTCCCACACAGCGTTCAAGTTTACAACAAAAATAACAGTTAGAACTGGTTCCAGAGCATACAGAAATCCAACCTTACTTAGCAGCCTCCACAACGGATCTGGTCTAGCGCCAATAAGTACTTCAAAGAATCTACCTAGAAAAACAATCGGAATAGACACTAAGCGGTGACACAAAAATTGACAGTCAACTCCTGTTTTTGAGTTGATTGTGAGATTACATGTCGAAAAGTCTTTAACACTCAAGTTACAGCTAAAATGTCAGTCACAAATATCAGAGCCACCGCCCTGCTCCTTACATAGACAGTAAGCTACTTTTTGGCTGCCAAAGAATGAAAACTCTGGACTCTACGTAGTTAATGAAGCTAAAATCTTCGACTTATACGGAATTTAATGAATCCTTTCACTTTTATCGAGACTCTTTCAAGGAAGAGTTCACAATTTCGAGAAGTCAACTTTTCATTCGTTTTTCCTTCTTTTGCTTTCCTCCAAACAGGTATCAGAATGAACTAGGAAAACGCAAAACAGTACCAGAGAATATGGGCATTGAGAGGGTACAGGTGGTGCAGCCCACAAGAGTCAAAGCCGAGACCGCGAGCCTCAGCTTGTGCTCAGCCAATAGACTCCACAGAAGCCCCCAGCTTATCGCGCTCGGCGGCAGAACCTTCGGTGGCCTGGAACCGGACCCGTCAATTCTCGGGTCGATCTCGCATACGCTCGGGTCCGAGGCGGGTCCAGACACGTAAGCGAATGAGGTTGTGGTACGAGTCGGAGTCAGTTTGCGTAGGAATGGCGGGAAAGTGAGTGACCGTATGGGAGCAGGGAAAGAGGACAGGGAGCGTCGGGGGTTGAGGGCACGAAAGCGAGTGGAGGCGGGAGCGGGGGAAAGCAAGAGAATTGCAGAGGCCATGAAGAGGGAGGAAAATAACGGTAAGGCCAGTGCCCTTTTGTTTCCCCAAAACTCTTGATGGATGATACGTGAACTTCACACCCTCGAGTACGGAAAAGCACAAGCAAGGCAGGTTCGCGAGATAGTGGTCCAGAGAGCGAAAACGGATGAAGTAACGACCGACGGAAGATTTTCTGGATTTTTCTCTTTTTTTTAAATCCAAAACACTCTACCAGACTATATTTGATAGTTTAAATTGGGATGTAGCAGTTCATCCCAAAGTATGTTTAGGTCAGTTAAAAAAGTAGTCAAAGAGATTGAAACCCTACGTACTTGCTTAGCAAGATAATCAGAAATTTGAAAGTTTGGCAAATCTTTTTATAAAAAGTCTTTTACGGTTGAGTTTTGGAAATTTGGAGAATAATAACTATAATAATAATTAGAAAGCCAACCTTTTCGTAGTATTCAGCCAATAATAAAATTTGTAGGGTTTAATCTTTCCCTCAATAATGTCAAAATTTAAGCTTCAAAAGCATTTTCATGCACAAAACAAAATGGTTTGCAAGGGCTAGCAACACATAATTGCTGTGAGAGAACGTGTCAAAAGCACTGGCCAATGTTTTCATTACCTAAATCTTATCTAAAAATAATTTTTAAACTAAAAGACATGTCATTTCTTAGAAATCAATTATAAAGCGAAAATAGCATTTCTAACAAAGAATGCATGCTGGAGATCAACAAAGGCAAAGAAAAGATTGCATCAATGATGACGAGGGATGCTACTACATTTTCCATTATGTGTTGTGTTTTTCACGTCCAAAACATGTTCATCTAACCTACCTCCATAAATTAGTTATCCACCATGGTCCAATAGTCCTTTCACACTTTAGGACTTAATATTGTTGGGCCTTTCAATTTAGCCTCAAGTGAATACATTTGGATGTTAACTTATTTTGTGAGCCTCTATAATGTAGGTTTATATCAATAAATATAAACTAATTCTCTTATAAAAGTGTGTTAATGTAAACAATATTGATTTAGTTGAATAAGATATATATTGCCCTTGATTGTGAGTATAGTGCTAGCTAGTATGGTCATAATGCCTTTTATAGAACTATGATGAGTTTAGCTATTTGATTAAGTACATTATAAGTTAAATCGGCTTAAGTCCCACCTTTAGCTCATTATATGTACATTGGAATCCATGTGTATCAAAATCAAGCTTGTGGTAGATTTTTGAGAGGATTAAGGAATAATGGTCATTTTACCATGTCCAATTATTTCCTCTATATTTATGAAACATTACAAATACTTTTGTAACTATTCGTAGAATAGATAACCTCGTATAATACCTTTTCCCCTCTACCACCAAGCATTTCCAATCACGAATTTCTTATGAATTTTGCTTCTCATCGGCCAATGTGGTAAAGGAGTGACAAAAGATAAGAACTTAGTAAAAGATCACACAAATGCAAGCACAATTTTGTACACAAATCCTGTTTAGTTTTTTATACCAAACCCATTTTAAATCTATAACTAATGTTCATATTCTAGCTTAAAGCCTCATTTGAGGCTAATTTACTTCTAACATTAGACACTAATAGTACAAATGATGTGGGGGGTTCCAACATACATTTTGAAGAAAAGGACATAAAGAAGGGAAAGGTTGTTGTCAAGAGTAATCTCCAACCATAGAAGCAATGGATTGCAACTACCTATATCAATTGAACATTCCAAAGGGTTGTGTCAGAAGTAAAGAGCGAACAAAGCTTTTGGAGAAAATACTCTATATTTTGTTTAATGGTTTGTAAAGTATGGTTTTATTCCTATTTGTACAAGTATTGAATGCTCAATTACAATGGAAGAAGAGAACATTATGCTGTAGATGTAGGTGTCTCACATTAATTGCATGTGGAGGCCTTTGATTTATATTTGGAAGGGTTCTTCCACTTTTTGCCAATTAATTTTGGGATTGACCCATACATGGTATCAAAGCTAAGAGATAAGCCTCCCCTTTGTTCTCCCCTATGTAGGACTAGAACTAGGATTCTATTTGTCCATGTGCAATGCTTACATCAATCTACATGTAAAGAATAATGTTAAAAATGTAGGCGTCCCACATCAATTGCATGAGGATAAGCCTTTGCCTTTATATTTGGTGGGGTATCCCCACTATTGCCAATTGGTTATAAGATGGGCCCTTATATTGTATCTAAGCCAAAGGATGGGCCTTTACCTTGTCCTTCCCTATGCAAGCTTGAAGTTGTACTTATACTTAGTCTATGAGCAATGCTTATGTCAATTTGTACATGAGAATGAGTATTGAAAATGTGAGTATTCCACATTAGTTGAGTAAGGATAGGCCTTTAGATTTGTAAGGTTACCCCACCTTTCTGTTATTTAATTATGGGATAGGCTTTAATGGTATTAGAGCCAAGGGATGAGCCTCTAAATTGTTCTCCTTTGTGTGAGCACCAAGTTAAGTTTTTATCCATCCATATGTAGTGTTTGCATCAGCATATATGTGAGGAAAAGTGTTAAAGATATGGGTCTTTCACATCATCCTAATAACTATTAGGTGGAATTGATTAGACAACTATTTGTTGATTTTGAATTCATGCTCCATTCCTCTTGTGTTATGCAAAAACTACATATCATTAAATCAATTTCCTTATGTAGTGGGCTAACATTGAGAAGGAAGAATTGATTTCCTTATATAAGTTCATGATTCCTTAGTTGGTAAAGGAGAGACATGACTTTCCTTCTTTATGTTGATTTATTGTTTTCTAGTTGTGATTCTCAACTAGAATTAACTTTGGTCCTTCTCTATAGATCATTGAAGGAATCTACCCATGAATCTTGGTTAGGGAGTTAATATCAGAATCATATGCATGAAATAACTCTAATTATTTCTAAAATGAAAAGTCTTGCTAGGCAATAATCCTTTAGAGGTGACAACCATTTTGGTTTGGTCATGATTCACAATTGGATACATCTATAGCCATTCATAAAGTGGGAATTTCCATTAGGGAATAAGCTAAAGTCAAGACCAATAAACAAGGTGTGCTCAGCAAATGTGGGACAAGCATGCACAACATGTTGCTAAAGTGTATTATTTAGATATGTTAAGTTGTTTACCATGTGGCACTAACTAGTTGCTAATATGGTAGGTGACATGGATTTCTTTAATAACCCTTCACAAATTGATGTGTCAAAACAAACAATTAATACATCTCTTAAAAATTGAAATCTTGTCATAGAAAGGCCTTCAATGAAATATTTACAAGTTGATCTTTAGGGAGATAAATTGAACATAGAGTTGACCTTAAGTGATGCGCTCCCTAATAAAGTGAAAATCAATCTTGACATATTTGGTATGGGCACTAAAGGCTGGATTTGCAGTTAAGTTTATGGCAAAGATGTTAAAATGCCATAATGTTGGAGGTTGAAAAGGTTCGGTGTAAAGATTGTCAAGCTATCATTAGGTCAAAAGCTTACACCGACAGCCAAGGCACATTCATGTTATCTTAACCTAACAATGTGTTAGTTACTCATTTTTGGATAGAACATTTGGACTAGCCTCACATCGGCCCTTTTGTACCAAGTCTACAAAGGACCCTTTTTTGTAGCTCACTTTTGGTATTGTAAAGTCCCACACTAAGTAATGAACAAATGTAAAATGTTGCTCCTAGCTATTGCTAGGTGCCTTGAGTTGCTCAATTAGTCCCATTCTAGTACAATGGTATTATTAGGCCTTTATACATAATAATTCCCTTCCTCCCTATAGCATTAATTAGGATTCAAACTTATGACCTTGCTATGCTACCATTTATTGGATATGGACTAAACCAAGAAGGTGGTGTTAAATTAGGTTTTACTTTTTAATTTTAATTTTTTATGAATTTAATTCAATTAAAAAACAAAACTATTTACTTCATAAAATCAATAGACACCCAATTGGTATAGTTGTTCAACATAATGCTTTTAAGCCTACATCAACTCTTCTTTAGCAACTAATAAGAAGTTATGTTACAACTTGTTGTGTAACTTGGTCAGATCACTTATCTCATAGTAAGAAAAATGACTAAGAGTTTTTGGCCTTAAAAGCCAGTTGGTACCTTTAACCTTTCAAGGTAGCCTTTTGGTAAAGAGCTTAGTATATGATAATGGTATTAAAGTAAACCTAATCTACTAGCCTAAGGGTGAGTCTTGGTGTAGCTTGACCCATGGCAAGGACACCAAGGATTCAAGTAGGGGAGTATGTCATGACCTTCCTGTTGGAAAATAAGGTTTTGTTGTGACTAAAAATATTTTCTGATAAATATCAATTCTTAAAATATGTTTTTCTAAATGTGCAAAAAGAAAAACTATAGGAAGTAAAAGGTGTACAAATTATAATATCAATTAATGATATTATAAAGTAATCGGTTTCCTACATTTCCTTATAAAATATATTCTTAAAGCTCTTGTGACATATATTCAAATGTTTGAATATTTGAATATATTGATTATTTGATTATTTCCTTAAGAAATATAATATATTTGAATATATTTTATTTTAGGAATATGATACTTGGTTTGATGTAACTGTAAGAAGATGAAGGACATTAACTCTATCTTGATATTAGTTCAAAGTCAATATATGAAATACACCAAAGTATGAACTTTGTAAAAAATCATATTTTTGGACCTTGTTGATATTGGACCGTGTATATCTACTGGATATGTCATCACTGGACTGGACCCTTGCTGCTAGACTGAGATGATATGGTGTGACCCAAACTCACGTTAGCCCAATCCCACTCCTTGTTACGGTGTCGTCTTGACTATCATTGAAGCCTTTTTGTTATGGTGAAGTCTTCTGGCCACGACGTCGTCTCACTTAAGGAAGCACATAAGAGGCTTTTATCCTTCAACGAGGTTGCCCTAGCCGCTAGCCACTCCACTCGTCCCCGATGCTGTCTCTGCTTCTCTCAAACATCGAAACCTCAACAGGAAGAATCTAGAGGAGACAAGCTATCAGAACGATCAAATTTCGAATCTGAAGGCTGATATGAGGTTGATTTGATAGATAGCCTACTATTCCTAATAGGAAGAAGGCTATGGTTTAGGTTTGATTCAAAAAAAGGCCCTAGATTTGCTTCTATTTAAAAGAGATGTGTGCGTGAAGATTTTCTCTTGATGATAGACATCTATTTGAAGTGTTCTGTTTGTGAAGAAAACCCTTTAAGCTCATTTACTATTTGATTTGAGTTTGTTTATCTCTCGGCGATTCACAAGGGTTTGGTGATATTTGATTCTCTGCTTTGATCTTCGATTATATACTCAATCATAGCTTGTATAACATTATTTATATGTTGATTTCACTTATAAACATTTACTGCACATAAATTTTAAGGAAAACCCGAAACCCTAATTTCTTTAAATTGGAGATTTCGTGATAAGAGCTTTGTATCTTGATATATATGCTTGAATAGCTCCTCTGATTAGCAATATCCCATAAACTAACATATTATTTGGGAATTTGCTACTGTATATGATCTTTTAATCATAATTGGTATTTGGACTTGAGAATTCCTTTGAGAATGAATTATTTGGATTAAGGAGAACGTATTCTCCTAATTAGGTTGAGTAGAAGGGACTTCAATCAGTTGGATTAAAGGAGAAGAGGGTGGACATAGGACTCTAAGATAGAGTGTCGAACTAACGTGGTAATTTGGGTATTGATTCTCCTACTTTTTATTTGCTTAAATAATTCTATTTGCCTTCTTATTATCATATAAATTTTTAAATTAATTGATTGAATTTTTTATCATACAAAAGCATAGTTTCAGTACAAGAACAATTCAACCCCCCCTTATTGTTAAGCCATAAAACCCAACACTTGTTATTTAACATATTTAGCACACTTACCCCACATTAGAAAAATGAAAAGGAGTTTCTACCTTAAAAGCAAGTTAATGCCTCTACCTTCAAGTAAACCCTTTTGGGAAAGACAAAACTTTTTGATCATTTTATTCACCAATGTTTCAAGGTTTGTCACAAAGACAACAAAACATTTCTTATAGCAAATACCTCTTCAACTTGATACAAATATGTGCAATCAAACCATTCACAAAATCAAATGGAGAATTGAGTAGAGATTGTGTACAATTTTTTAAGTGGTTAGGAAAACACTCCCAACCTATCTCCTTTGACCTCTAGCAAAAAGTTCTTCTATTTTTTAAGTGGTTGAACAAAATGTCTAACCCACCTCTTTTAATGAACCATCAAAGTGTACCAACCATGGTAATCCTTTAGATTACCTAATACAAGTATTATAGTAATGGTCATAGCAAGTCTTCAAACAAATACAAACAATAAAATGATCAGTAAGGACTAACTTTAGAAACCCTTAAATGATAAAAGTTAGTTTTGAACCTAGGGTTTTACTATTCTACCAAAAACAACAATCTTGCATGTTATAGAACATGCAGGTAGAAAACTTCCAAGAACATGTTTGCATAATAAGGAAACAAACATAATTCTTTGATCAAACTTGTAGGTTAGGATATGCTTGTTTCTTATTCTCCTACTTTTTCTTTATCCTTATCTTTGCTTTTTAACTCCACCCAATTAACAATCAATAAAAAAGAATTATTCATGGCAAAACAATCAATATCAAACTAAAGGATGTAGCACGATCAAATTTTGTATGCTTGCAAAATGATCACGTCCCTTTTTTCTTTTCTCCTTATTTCTCTTTGCATTCAACTCCTTTTATTTTGTTCTCTTTCTTCTTTCTTCTTTCTTCTTTCTTTTTGTGTCCTAAACATTACAATATCATTTAGGTACATTTCTTTTAAACATGAAGCAAACTAGGCTTCTTCATTTCATTTAGGTCTCTTTGTATATGGGCTCAACTAATTTTTTTTCTATCTTCTTCACATAGGTTGGATTCACTCCATATTAGGCCTTCTCCTAACTCTCAGGCTTAAAAGTTGCTTATTACATCTGGAGCATTAAATTAGAAAGCAATCAAAGTATAAAGTCCTTTTACATAAAGCCATATAACATATGATTTCACTAATTGTTTCCATGACTCATAAATGTAATATTTCCTTAAAAAACAAACGAGTATAAGCATAAGGAATATTTATTCAATATACGCACATGTTTTTGAAAGTAATGATCTATCCTTGAACCACACTATAAATATAATATAAAATGAAATAGTTAATATTATGCTCATGAGATCATCATTAAAACATTATCTCATATAACATAACATTATTAAGGTTTGATTATCCTCCTTTTCAAGTAATAAGAGTTTGGATCTCCATATCTTGAGTTTTTTCTTTTCTTTTCTTTTTTTCCCTATTAGTTTTCTTCTCATTTTTCGTCCATCATGAGTTAAAAGAAAAGAATCCACACTTAGTGGAAGAAAGACTTCTCATTAGTGCCTCACCAATAAATAACTTAATCCCAAATTATGACCCATCACAATCTAGTATCAAAGACACTTATGGTGGAGCTAAATTTGTAATAAATGAAAGCTAAAATGGATTGGCAGTTGTTCAAAGAATGATGGAACAAATGATCTAGATGTATACCTAGATTAATGATAAGCTGCATAACAACAATTGTTCTCATACCAACAAAACAAAAAACTTTAGTGTAAGAGCAAATGTTGGAAAATAAGGGTTTTGTTTGTGACAAAATATATTTATGAATATATTTCTTGAAATATGTTTTTCATAAGTGCAAAAGAAAATCATAGGAAGTAAAAGGTGTACAAATTATAATATCAATTAATGATATTATAAAGTAACCGAGTTAATACATTTCTTGATATAATGTTACTATATAGTACTTTTAAGAAATGATTAATTTAATTTCATTATATAATGTCTTAAGAACAAGGCTTACCAAATTGAAGTTAAATATGTCATACATTATGATTAAGAAAAAATGATACTTGCTCTTGCTTGGATGAAGGTATAAAGTATTTGGTTATATTCTTGGAATAAACTTTAGTTCTATCAAGAACTTATATTATATCATTCTCTGCTTGATATTGTTCTCGACCTGATTCTGTTCTCAGCCTGTTTCTGTTCTCAGCCTAATGTTGTTCTTGGCCTGTTTCTATTCTCAGCCTAATGTTGTTCTCGGCCTGGTATTACTCTCGGTTTGATTCTTAGCCTGATAGTGTTCTTAGCTTGGTTGTGTTCTTAGCTTGTCTCATGGTCTCATGGCCTGCTTATGTATCCATCAGATAAGTAAGCTCAGCTGGTGATGAAACTCACCGTTTCATTTACACATTGTCTCACTTATTTGAACCTGATGCCTTAAGAACATACGATCAATGATTGAAGAAATGAGAAAGATAGAGAGAGAGATGGAGGAACGGCGCCGCTAGTGACAGAATCCTCAACAGGAGGATTTCTAAAGAGATCAATGTCAGAACAGTCTAGTCTGAACTGAGAAGGAAGACATAAAGCTGATTTAAAGGCTGGTTTACTGTTCTAATAGGAAGAAAGCTTCATCATTGAGGTTTAAAAAGTTTGAAACCCTAGCTCTAATTTTCCTATTTAAGAAGAGCTAATCTATGGAGAAGGGATTGACACATACGATTATCTAAAGTTTTCTTTAAGTGAAGAATTAACCATTGAGCTTATCTTTTGATCATTTAATCTTATACACTTTTGGTGAAGTATAAGCTTACGGTGATATTGTGATTAAATAGTTATTCATTCGTATATATCATCAATTGTATCTTTTATAACTTTGTTTATATGCTAATTTCATTAAAAATACTTATTGCACATAAACATTGAAAGGAGCTTAAAGTTATCATATTTACATCAAAACAGCTCCTTTAGGTTACAAAATCCTACAACATGTTATATTATTTGGGATTTGTAATTGATTTATGATCTTTTAATCATATTGTGTAACATTGTACAAGAATTCCTTGAGAAGGAATTGTTTGAATTAGGGAGAATATTTTCTCCTAATTTAGTTGAGTAAAGGAGACTTCAATCGATTTGATTGAAAGAGAAGAGGGTGGACGTAAGACTCAAGGTTTGAGTGCCAAACCACCGTGGTAAATTTGGTGTTAGTCTCTTTGCTAACTATTGATCTAACCATCTTATAATATTTACTGCCTCTTATTCTATCAATTATTTATTCCTAACTTATCAGAATACTTGATATATATAAGTGTGACAATATTCTAGATAACGTGTTGTTTGACTTGGAAGTAAAGCATGATATGTTTGAAATCTGTTCAATTTATATTGATATTATTTGTGTGACTTGTCTAGTAAATTAAATTGAGCATTTGTTAACATATTAGTTTTTAATTTGTTGGTTATAACAATTCAACCCCCCTTCTTGTTAAGCCATAAAACCCAACAACAAAGGATGAAAAAACGAACATCATCAACACTTCAACTAGATTAAATCATACCCAAAGTATGCAATTAGAGTTTCCTAAATTTGAAAATGGGATCAATCCATTAGGTGGATTTGCACTTAAATTAGTTCTTTGATTTCTATTCAATGTCAAAAAAGGAGAAAATTCTTATAGCTTCATGGAATCTCAACAATGACACAAAGATGTTAGCATGCAAATGCTAACACAATCCTAATTACTTCTAATCTAGTTACATAGGCAAAAATTTCATCATAGCCAATACCTACTTATTGACTACTACTAATCTAACTTTGTTCTTAGTGATTATTCCATGTTGATCTAACTTATTTCTATATATCCATTTTGTACTAATTACAATGTGATTTTCTAGTTATGGTACCAAGGCCATACACTACTTTGGACAAACTAATTTAATTCTTCTCATATGGCCGTTACCCAATCTTCATCCTTAATGTTTCATTGATCTTTCTAGGTTTGAATCAAGAAGAAAGGTTACATATTGACATGTATTACTAATCTTAGATATAGTACATATACTTTGGTCAATATCTCCTTTATGTGTGATTGTTAAGCCTCATTTCTAATTCTAGAAAAGGATGGTTATGTTTCTTCTATTGCTAGTACTCCTAAATTATCTTCTTTCTAACTATCTTCTGAAGTATTTACACTCTATACAACAAACATTTCCTCATCATTTTCTCCCTCACTTGATTCATTTTTATTTTCACCAAAAATGACAATGTATTGATTCCTTAACTATTTGTTTTCATTTATTAGAAACTATATAACCCTTGCTTGTATAAGAATATCCTAAGAAAATTACCTCATTACTTTGAGAACAAAACTTACTTAAGGAATTCATTCCATTATTTCAAACAAAGCATTTGTAGCCAAATGAATGAAAACATGAAATGTTTAGCTTCTTTCCAAAAAATAGTTCAAAAAGGTTAACTTTAAAATTGATCTAATAAACACTCTACTTGACAACTATCAAGTTATATGTATTGCTTTGCTTTAAAAAGTATTTTGGTAAATTTTTGTCATAACTTGGTTCTAGCTAAAAAAAATTGTGGCTAATACCATTTTACAGACAATAGTTTTTGAGAAATTTGTTTTCAAATTCTTCACCATGGGCTATTCTAATTTTTGAAATAATAAGACCTTTTCATTATGGATATTCTTAAAAAGAAAACAAATCTATTATATGTTTCATCTTTTCTTGCCAGTAAATAAATCCAACTACACCTTGAGTAATCATCTACAATTAACAAGACTAGCTATCCTCATTTGTCCAATCAAGTCCATGTGAATAAGTTGTACATCATTCGTGTATGTAAAACTAGTTCTATATTTTTCCTTAACACAAGCTTCACAAACTTTATTTTCACTAAACTTAACTCGTGGTATTCCTTGGACCAACCATTTTCCAGCAAGTTTTTCTACAATTCCAATATAAGCATGACCTAATCTCTTATACCAACATGTCCTAATCTTTTATGCCATAACCATACATCTTCCATTTTATTCACAACCAAAGTAATTTCATTATCAAATATATTATACAAATCAATTGCATTAATATTCCCTAACTTTTTGCAACAAGTATGATATTTTGTCTCTTAATTTTAATTATGTAGTAACATGATTTATCACACAGTTGACTTACATTTAACAAATTATATTTCAAAACAACTATAAATAGTACATCAACAATAAGAAAAGTTTCTAGATTATTGTTATGCTACAACAACTATGATTTTGATTTTGATTTTGATTTTGATTTATATTGTTTTAATGGCCAAAGTTTGCTTTCTTTTGGCTTTTTCATTTTGCCATTTGTGATGTTATTGAGGTGGTTCAGCAAAATGAAAAGCCCTATGTATACCTTCCAATCCTTTCACAAAAGACATTTGTGGAGAAAGCCTAACCTAGATGTATTTACTTCGATACCATGTTAAGTTAGGTACAAGTAACTCCTTAAAAGATGTCTCAAAAAGAGAAAGGAGCCACCGTCAATAAGGCCAAAGAATCAAGTACTCATATGTTGTGTGAAACAATTACAATTCCTAATAGGTTCCTTTATTATGCAAATGCCATATTATTTATATTTTTTAGTGTTTAATCACTCCAAATGAAAAGGAACAAAAATTATGGTAGAAAATCCTAAATGCTATTAAACTTTAAATTAACTTTGTCTTTGCAATCTCCAAACTATCTAACATCATCAACGAAAAGTATTCATCTCATAAGTAGAAAAATTTGTTGCAATTAGCAACCACAAAACTACCAAATTATCTTGTAGAGATCAATTCATTCAAACTACTCATAAACCCTAAATAGTCATATTGTGATTCTATTGTGACCTAGAATGCATAATGGGCTTATCTAGTGTGAAATCCTCCCATGGAGAGTTACAAACTTTTTTTTGCTATATCCTATTCTAAAAACAGGAAATAAGTAATAGAAATGCTATGAAAGAGTGCATCATAGAGATTAGGAAAATTGTAGCTTTCATTCACAAGGAAGGAAAAGCCCCTGGGTTATAAAAGCATAATAGATTCAAGCTCTTTCCACCTTTATTTAAACACCCTCTAAGTAAATATTCTACCTTTTTAGGTAGCAAAATACCTTAACTACCAATAAGTACTATATTTGTAACACCACACTCTAAGGGGCTGGAATTTCTAGAAAAAGGATGGTCATATGGTTGTTCACCTACTGATCATCCATTCTAGCCTTGTATGTCCTTAGTCATACTCAATGTAACTGACTTTGGCATTTAGGGATCCATATTGGTGGTTTAACACCTTTCACATAGTGCCTACATGGTATGATTCTATAAAATCCTTCCTAATTGAAGGAAGACATTGCCTATAAGATCCAAGTACTGAGCTGTCATGTTAGCACCCACTTCCTAAGTTGCATCTATTGCCAAGGCTCTTCCTAGTGAAATAAAATTTCAAGCATGTCATAATATGTGTAGGAATCAAGGATAACCAAGTGGCATGCTCAACTACATTGTTACCTACAAATTCTATCAAAATGGTAGTATGAGCTTGGGTTAACATGTTGACGAACCTATCAAGAATGAAAACATGAAATGTTAAATGAAGTTTGGCATCAACAGGGAGATCGAGTATGTAAGCCACATACCTAATTTTTTCCAAAACTTTGAATGGCCTAAAGAACCAAGGTGAGAGTTTGTTATTGCATCATCTAGCTAGTGAAAATTGCTTGGATGGGTGGAGTCACAAGTACACTTGTTTTCCAACCTCATATTCCACATCATGGTACTTCTAGTTGTAAATTTGGTTCATATGCTCCTAGGCTCTAATAAGGTGTAGACACAAGGTTTTAAGGATTTCATCCCAACTATGTAGCTCATGGTCCATTGCCTTACTTGGTAGTACCTAATAAGTAGGACAAGATCATCAATGGAGGTTTACCATATATTGCTTCATATGGGGAAATATCAATTGTGGAATGGATGTTGGTATTGTAATTGAATTCTACCCATGGTAGCCACTTTGCCCAAGCCTTTGGCTTAAAGGTGGTGAAACATCACAAATATATTTCTATAATATGATTAACAACTTTTGCCTACCCGTAAATTTGAGGGTGATATGCACTAGAAATGTTAAACCTTGTACCTAAGAAGATGGAAGAGTACTTTCCAAAAGTTCCCCATGAACAAGGGATTCCTATCACATATAATACTCTTTGAGAGGCCATACAACTTTTGGACATTGTAGAAAAAGGCATGGGCCATGGTGGTGGTAGTGTGGGGATGTCTTAGTGTGATGAAATGGCTAAACTTGGTTAGCCTATCCACCACAATTATTATGAAAATCTTGCCCTTTGATAAAGGTAGGGCATTAATGAAATGGAGTAAAATGTCGTCCCAAATTCTTATTAGTGTAGGAAGAGGTTATAGGAACCCTAGGGGATAAGCACTCTCAACTTTGTGCCACTGGCATCTATACATGGTTGCACTACTTCCATTAAGGATTCATGCATCCTTCACCAAGAGAACATTGGTTTTAATCTTTGGGGTGTTTTAAACATCCCCTCGTTAAACCAATTATGCATTTCCCAAGCAATCTCTTTAACCAAATCAAATGTGTGATCAAGTTAAAGGTGGCCTCTAAAGAAGATGAGTCCATCCCTACTCTACCATTAATCATTTTTTTCCCTTTCCTTGATATGTCATGCAAAGGTCTACATATTTGAGCTTGTTTGAATTTCCTCTCATACTATGGATACCCACTTTGGCATAAGATTAGAGAATGTGGAGAAACGTATTTCTTCTGCATGTGAGCCCACAATTGGGTCATCTAATGCAATTAGGTCCTTGAAAAGAGTTATCTTGGAAATCCTTTTTGAAAATACCACTTGAAAAGGGCATGCTGAAAGAATGTTCTCTTATTAATAGGATAACATGGCTTTTGCCTAACTATGTGAAGTCACTATTCAAAAGATGAGGACATGCAATGGATCCCAAATCATGCAAGTTAAGCATATGCCCCATGGAGATAGAGTGAAGTGAAGAAGTAGGGCCCAACTCATATGCAATAGCCCCCTTCTCAATTCAATCTAGCTCATGCTCACTAATTGTATTGCTCATGGAAAGAGAGTCAAGCACTTAAGTGGGGTTAAGCTCTATAGTACTCGCATCTTCCTCTTGTTCATCCTTCTCTTGTGCTTATTGGGTTAGTGAGTTAGGAAAAGTCATGGTAACAAGTTCATGGTGTTGGTAGGAGAGCACATCTACCACCAAGTTGTTGCTACCTAGTGTGTATTCTATAGAGAAATTGAATCCCATAAGTTTGGTGAGCCAATGTTACTACATAAGGGTTATTAAATGTTGCTTCTACAAAAAGCACAAACTATATTATTCAATAAGGATAATAAATCGATGACCTAAAAAATAGTGCCTTAAAAATGAGATTTCCTTAACTTCCTTAGTAGAACAAGGTGCCTTAATTTTCTCTACATCAAATGCAACTCCTTGTTAGCTTATCTTATGCCTCAAAAATGAGATTTCCTTTTTTTGAAATCACACTTTGACTCCTTAATAAAAAAAATTTTGGCACTAGAGCTCTTGTAAGATGAGAAATAAATATCACTCATGCTTCCCTCAATAATGGCTATAGATGAGTGTTTCATCAAAGAAAACTAAAACAAAGAAATACAAATGAGGGTTAAGTACCTCATTCATCAAAGCTTGAAAATTCAATGGTGCATTAGATAGTTCGAATGGTATTATGAGAAACTTATAGTGTCCATTATGTGTTCAAAATGTAGTCTTTTCTATATCCTTTGGTCGCATACAAATTTGATAATATCTAAACTGAAGGTCCATTTTGGAGAAGATAATGGCTCTATTCAACTCATCCAAAAGCTCAACCATGGTTGATGTTGAAAAAGTATCTTTAATTATGTGCTTGTTGAGTTCTTGATAGTCTACAAACAAGTACCAAGATCCATCTCACTTTTTAACTAAAAGAACTAGGGAAGAGAAAGGGTTGGAGCTTGGGTAGATGAAACCATATTCCAAAAAGTCCTAGACAACACAATCTATCTCAATTTTGTATGTACATGGATACCAATAAGGATGAATATAGACAAGATGTAACAAGTCTGTTAAGACAATTTAGTGATTACGAGAACAAGCCAATGGTAGGTCATGGAGAACTGATAGAAAACTAAAGGAAAGTAGTCCATTACCTACTAAAGTTGGGCAAAGGAAGCAGGCTTAGGATTGGGTGATGCGAGTTGCCTACTCTAAGGGCCAACCCGCTCAATCTAGAGAATAATGCCATGTTGCTCTTATGCCAATGCCTTTTGAATCTACAAACCCTTAACTAAATGATTAGTCATTATGAAAGCCTTGCATTGTGAACTCCATGGTTAACAAATCAAAATCCCACAACATAGGTCCGAGTGTGCACAACCAATGCACCCCTAGAAGCACATTGACCCCTTGAAGAGGGAGTATGAATAAATCGAGTTAGAAGGTAACTACTTATAAAAAGAAGTGGACATTAGAGCAAAAGCTTGAATTGGTCATCTTGTCATCATGGGCCATTATTACTGGAAAAAAGGTGCACTTGTCCAACTAAAGGCACATTCTTTTAGCAAGCCAAGGACCAATGAAAATAAGCGAGCTAGTAGAATCAATCAAAACCTACATTTGTACCTTCTAGTCTCTAATTTCCCCAACAATTGGCATCGTTTAGGAAGGCATGTTAGTTTCACAAATGGTGCTAAGAGAGATTTCTAGGTTCTACCCCTCAATGGGTTTAGGCTCTTCATGTTGGGTTGGAGGAAGTATAGGTAACACATCTTCCATGTGGTTCGATTTAAAAAAGTAGGACCTTCCCATCACAAACAAGTGTTTATAGTTATAGGCCAACTAGAAGCAAAGGCTCTTGGCCTTCCAATCTACCAGTTCTACCAAGGAGAGGTGCCATATAGGAACATTAGAACAAGACGAACTTAGGCTAACCAATGGCAGTGGAGTAGACTCTCCTTTACGGCTAGGTGCCATCAAATAAGGTGGTTGATGGTAGCTCTTAAACAGTCGGGCAAGGTCAATGGTAGTAAACAAAGTGAGGGGTTGACATGCTTGGATGTTCACTCATAAGTTGTTACATAATCCTATTATGAAACAGGTAACCTATTGGTTAGATGATAGATTGCCCACCTTTAGCAATAATTTCAAAAGGCAAGTATAGTACTTATCAATGGAGCATTGTTGATGCAGTTAAATTAAGTCTCATAAGTGAGACTGGGTAGTTTATAGGTCAAAGCATGACATGATTTCATAGTTCAACTTGTCCCACATCAAGTCATGGTCAGAAAATTTCTTTTTGAGTAACTAGAACCACACTTGTGCATTGGCTTCTAAGTTCCACATAGCCACTTTTACATTTTCATCATCTAGAACTTCTTGATAAGAAAAAAACTAGTTAGCTTAACAAACCTAGTTGGATAAGTCCTTAAGAGCCACATATTAGGAAAAATCAAACCATATGCCCTAATTCTTCCACCTCCTGCCCATTCATTTTAGCTTCCAAGTGGTCCTATTGACCCTCCATCATTTTCAAATTTGTTGGCTTTAATGCCACAATGTGATGATTCTATCGTGACATAGAATGTGTATCAAGCCTAGCTAATGTGAAATCCTCCTATAAAGAGTTATTGATTTTTTTTCTTGCTATACCCTGTTATGAAAATAGGACCTAAGAGCTAAAATGCTATGAAAGAGTACTTAAAAATTAGGAAAATGGTGGCTTTCATTCACAAGGAAGGGAAAGCCCCTAAGTTACAAAAGCATAGTAGATTCAAGCCCTCTTCGCCTTCCATCCCTTTGCCCTTATTTAAATGCCCTCTAAGCGAATTTTGTCTCCCTTGGTAATAACACCATGTTGTTGACAAGCTAGAATTTCCAGAGCAAGGCCGTTCATATGGATTTTCACCTACAAATCGGCCATTTTAGCCTTCTCTATCCTTAGCCATACTTGGTGTAACCGACTTTGGCATTTAGGTATCCATATCAACGGTTTGCCACCCTTTAGGATAGGGACCTACTAGCCCCACATTGCTTTATAATAAGTCGACTCTATGATTTGGTGGCAGAGTTCTATCTACAACACGACAGTCTCATCATGTAGAATAAGCCATTGAATACATTTGATTAAGGCCCCTAAAGACATCAAGGAAAATTGGGTTACTACCCTTTTAACAATAGAAGTGATAGAATATAGATTTGAACATTTTATGTAATAGAATTCCCAAATGTCATTGAACTACCATAACTCATGTCTTTCAATCTATATTCCCATGTAACATTTTATATATATATATATATATTTTATATTTGTCTTTTGTCATATGTTTAGTTGAGGTAATATTTTAAACACATATCCTATTAATTATGTTAAAAACTAAGGTGATATTTTAAATACATATAATTCTAATTTCAACAAAAGATACAAATAAAGTACATAAAAAAGAACTGGAGATTGCAGCAAAAAAACCTCCCCTTTTTTATTTTCTCTACTTCTCGATCTTGATCAGAGTGATCAAAGTTAGTTGAGATGGTAAGAAATTCGTTTAGTTTCGTCACATCAAGAGGTGCAAGTGTACGTAGAATTTAAGAATCGTTTGGGAAAACCACGACAGTCTCCTGGTTACACGAAGAGGCGAAGAAGGGCCATTATTGTAAAAGGTTAATCAGCATCAGCATGTCCACATGTCTCGTCGTGAATCCATCTGATATCAGCTTCGTCACGAGATTCTGGTCTGCGGGACATCAAGCCACGATTCATCCCAAAACACCCAAAGCTCGCCTGCCTCGCTTACTCAACCCGTGTTCGATCGGCTTGGTCCCCATCACTCGCCTGCACACTCGACCCCTTTTCGTCGATTCAATGCAGCACGACCAGTCACATCGTCATTGCTACACTTATGACTCGCTGTTGATTCCCTAAAAATCTCCAAATCCTTTCACTGTTGACTTTATCTCCACGAAGCGGATGGCACAGCTTCACTGGATTCTGCTTCTCTACGCACTTCTTTGTCTCGTTGGTGCTCTCGACGCGAGCTCCGGCGACGCTGATCCGATTTACAAGCAAGTTTTTCTTTTTTCTTTATATTTTGCTTCCATCTTTTTTTTTCTATTTTTTTGCGGCTTTTTTATTTTTGTTTTTGTGCTTTTGTGTTATCCTCCTCGGTTAAAGTATTAGTCTTTTCCAAATTTTGCGCAAAATTGAGGTGGTTGAACTGTCTGACAAGAAGCAAGCTTGGGTTATTTTAGAATAACCTGCACCGATGTGGAGAAGTAATAATATTGAATTTTTGCTACAGAGAAAGTTAAAAGGGACACTAGTCTTGGTAATATTTGTATTTGAATGTTGGGGAATAGCATAGACTTTTAGCGTCATAAAATTTATGTGGTACTGACTAGGTGATATTTTTGTTCTTTCGAGAAATTATGTCGTAATTGGAAAGCATATTGTGCTTTATATTCTAGACGTTTTCATGGGCTGAAGGCAATATTTCGTGTCTAGCTTGGGTACATTTGGTTCTCAATGAGTAGATTGAAGATCACCAATCTATTTAAACTCAAATGTTGAAGAATTTCAATTAGAAATGATGACTCCAGCTGTATGAAATATGAAACGACCTACATTTTATTACTTTTTTTTTTTTTTAAAGCAATCTAATACTGATTGGATTTTTGCGATCATTAATAAAGCCGGACTTGGATGCAGCTTCTTCTTTCTTGCTTTTTCAACAGAGCAATGATCAATGCCTTTCATCCTGTCCTGACTCTTCACATGGTTACTTTTGCCCTGAAATGTAATAAAGTTGACCTAAGGAACCATAGTTTTTTGGTGTTAGTAGAATGATTGATGACCTTCCATATTGCGATAGGTTAACATATAACGTTTTTCATTGGAATGATAGTGTTTGTCGTTCTTTTCTTTTCTTTTCTTTTTTGTCCTTTTTTTTCTTCTTCTTCTTCTTTTTTTTTTTTTGTGTGTGTTTGTGTCTGTTTTGGGGGCGGGGGGGTTTGTTGGTGTTGGAATTGTGGTGGTCTGAAGGAGGTAAGGAGGGAGGGATGCTGTAAGGTGGTGGTTGTGATGTATCAGTCGGGAAGAGGGGAAAGAGAGAGATATTACTGATTGAGCAGGGAGGACTTGGTGATACTATTACAAAGAATGAGGAAGGAAGGAAGGAGGTGGTGTGGTGAGAGTGGGCAAGGAGGGGAGGGGTGATGGCATGATGGTGTGCTTTCTAGGTGCAATTTTCGGTTGAACAGTAAATATTTGCAGGAAACTAGCATCTTTCTAGCATCAACGCAGGCAAGCATTAGGAAAATCTCTTTTAGAAAATATTATCTTGACACAATTTAAACTAGTTTTTTAGTTGCTCTGAATGTAATAAAACACGGGAAAATCCTTTTTAGAAAAAAAGTTTATCTTAAAACAATTCGAGTCTAACAACTAAAAGATATGAACAGTGTCCTCAACCTGGGACAGACATCGGAATATTTCTCTCATTTCTGCCATGCCTCTAGAGTCTAAGTGGTTTCATTTGGTAAGGTGTCCAGGTTCTGTTTATGAATGCATCTTTTTTCTTTTTCTCTTTCCTTCACCCTTTCACATCTTATGTTTATTATCAACATTGCTTTCAGTAAGAAATTACTCTCATTGCTGTTTTCATTGATTTTTCAGGGCCTGTGTTGACCAATGTGAGAAGACTGGATGTGTGGGGGGGAAGTGCTTCCAGCACTGTCAATTCTCTTCTGATGGAAAATCTATTAATGGTCCGTGGTATCTACAAGAGCCACTTTATCTGCGGTGGAAACAATGGGACTGCCGCAGTGACTGTAGATACCACTGCATGCTTGCCAGGGAAGAAGAAAGAGAGCAACTCGGTCATAAGCCAGTCAAATATCATGGGAAATGGCCATTTCAGCGGGTTTATGGAATCCAGGTTTTCGAATTTTTGTTTATTGAAGTAAATGTGTTTGTAATAACGTGGTTTTAATCACTGTTACATTCTAAGAATGAATGTCATCCATTCATTTCTTTCCTTAGGAACCTGTGGCTGTCTCCCTGTCTGCGCTCAATCTTGCCATGCAATTTCACGGTTGGCTATCCTTTTTCATACTTGTATACTACAAGTTGCCTTTGAGGCCTGATAAGAAGACATATTATGAGTATACTGGCCTATGGCATATGTATGGGATTTTGTCAATGAATTCCTGGTTCTGGAGTGCTGTTTTTCACAGCCGGTAAGCAGCCATTCTTTAGTGTATCCTTTTATCAACTTGCCAAAAGAGAAATATTTGTTTGACCTGTGAACTGTATATTTTGCATTATAACGTTTGGTGAAGTGCTCTTGAAGGGGGTTTCAGCTTCACAGCATCTGGATTTGCATATGAATATAAGCATATGTATAAAATCATTCATAGAAGAAGAAACACCTTCTTGCATTGCACAAAATGGTTAACTTAGATTGCACTGAGCTTAGTAGTTACTGCATAGCCTTCTTGGTGCTCTTTGAAAGAAAGTGGATTAAGTTTTATGATACAAGAGCTGTACAATGTGAATGACCATTGCTCTGTAAGTCTTTTTCTGCTTTTGTTTAACCTCACATGGTTATAAACAATCCGCAAAAAGTCTGTTTCCTGAAAGAATATTACGTTATTAATCTTTTTTTATTTCATTACATTTAGAGATGTGGAGTTGACGGAGAAGCTAGATTATTCATCTGCTGTTGCCTTACTGGGGTTTAGCCTCATCGTAGCACTACTGCGGGTTTTTAATGTGAGAGATGAAGCTGCAAGAGTCATGGTTGCTGCTCCACTGATTGCATTTGTTACAACACATATCTTGTATCTGAACTTCTACCAGCTTGATTATGGTAACCATTTTCCTAATGCCATTGAATGATGTTCCAGTGCTATTTTATTGCCATCCAAAACAATTATACAATTATTTCAAATATGTTGATCTTGATTTTCATTCTATAAGACATGGGTTGGCATTTTAGAGTTTCCATTCAGCAAAAATTGCATCATTTGGAAATCAGGTGTAATGCATAGTCCCATCTAGTGGAAGCCTTATTACAGCTATTTGTGAATGGTCATGCTTACTCTTTTGCTACTTGTGGTCCATCTATCTCGGGAAGTCTTTGCTTGAGATATAGGCATCATTTTCTACCAAATTCACTTTTGATTCGACTGTTTTAACCTTTTCCTAAATTACTGATGCATTACTACTCAGAGGATTTGTATTACATTCGATCCTTTTATGTCATTTATGCCATCCATCTAAACAAACTTGTTCAAGTTAATTCTCCATGTCTGAGCTACATTCATGTGGAAATCTGTTAAACTCTTTTAAATAGAAAATACACTCTTTTTTTTGTTGTAATATGGTTTTGTTCATAATTTCAGTGATAAAGGATCTTCCCAGCAGATTTTTTAGCATTTTTTATTTGGTATGTTTGGACTGTTTAAAATATGTTGATCTATTTTGGTTTCCCCATAAATTGAATCGATATCATTGTTGCTCTAAGATTATATAGATGTTAATTATCAAGAAGCTTCCAGTCATGTTGCTTATTCATATATATTCTCAGTATCAACTTATTCCTTAACTAGATCTGCACGAAGTTTACTCACACAGACTGCTATTATTTTGGATGGTAATTCTGTAACAGATGCTAATAATGTTCGAGCAGTGCAATCATATTGGTTGGCATCTGAAACATAGAATTCTTGAGTCATGTACTAGTCAAACTTCCAATAAAATGCCTAACATGTTTATTTGAAGGAAAACCTTGAGCTTTTGCCTATTGAATTTCCCATGATTAGTCTATGACATAGAAGCAAATCTTGAATCTGTGATTGTGTGATTAAGAAATGATATGAAATAGGTTTAGACATTGGTATCCGTTCAGCTAGTGAAGTTAGGTTGTTGTCAAAGTTAGTGAAATTATTTCATTATAATTAGGGACTTAGTGGCCTTACACAAGTTTATCGTTTTGCAGGTCTGAATCTGAAAGTGTGTGTAATTATGAGTGTTGTTCAGCTTCTTGTCTGGGCAATTTGGGCCGGTGTTACACACCATCCATCCCGCTGGAAACTATGGTTAGTGGTTGTGGGAGGAGGCCTGGCAATGCTGCTGGAGATATATGACTTCCCACCCTACCAAGGATTTGTTGATGCTCATGCTCTTTGGCATGCAACCACCATCCCTCTTTCATACTTGTGGTGGAGTTTTATCAGGGATGATGCAGAGTTGAGGACATCATCTCTCCTCAAGAAGATAAAGTAGCATATCTAAGTCGAGTGCTTGAACTAATCAAACAGTGGAATTGCGTCAAGTGCATGGCATGCTCACCCCTCTGTTAATACATCAGAATGTGTTATCTTTTGTCCTGCTGGGTATTCATTTCTTTGACGTGCTTTCCAAGGCAGGCCACCTTGTTTCGTATTTGGTTTGGGGACATTCAAATTGTTTCCACATGCGACGTGGGATACTTTTTTGTCCTGGGATTCACATTTCCTGTTAATTTTGTTCTTCGTTTTTTTTTTTTTTTTTTTTTTTTCCTTTTGAAATTTCATAGTCCCTAGATGTAAGAATGAAACAAGCGGTGCAACTATATTCTCGATAATATTTATGTAACTTGCTGGTTTTGTTTCATGTTTATTTAGTATAAAAATTCTAAGAATATGCGGGAAATATTGGCACAACAAGAGAGTATTGCCCGTGCTGCTAAATTGGGGTAGAATTGGTTAAGCCCTTTCTATTTCACTTCCTATCCGAGATAAAGCAACCCAAGCTCAAGGTCCACGGCATGGATTAATTGTGGTTGGTGGTTCCTGTCAGGCACGCCAACGACAAATGCACCATTCAAATACCTCTACGATCGCTCTGACCTGGGCGGGGGCTATAGACCCTTTTCTTATTTGATGGGTTCAGGACAGGAACCATTGGCGAAGAGAGACTACCAATTATAGTAGCTCCATCAAGCAAACAGAGGAGAGTGATCAAGACTTCGTTTTCAATTGAGTCGATTTGATACTGGATCTCAGGTTGATTCTAAATTTTAGACATTTACTAAAAATGGCTGAAAAATATAAATAGAGAGATGAGAGTGAAATTGTTGCTTGATAGTAGGTGAAGCTAAGGGTCTATTACTTATTAGCTTCGTAGTAAGTAATATTTGTGATTTACTGGTCGTTTTTATGGTATTTGAGATTTTTTTTAAAAATAAAAATAAAAGATTGTGTTTGGGGAGGGAGAAAAAGGCAAAAACTAATATATAAATAAATAAAAACATAAGATTAAACAAGAAAATTAAAGATATGTACCAAGACACAATCCCTAGACATAAAAGCTAGAAATAAATAAAACATAAGATTAAACAAGAAAATTAAAGATATGTACCAAGACACAATCCATAGACATAAAAGCTAGGCCACTAGTAAAGGATGTGAGAAGACAAAAACAAGAATTAAAGAACAGATGCCAAGAATCAACTCTTTGATGTATGAACAAATAACACTTGGACTTGAATGCATCTATAACATTTACTATTTGGATAAGATATATATGCAAGTACTTATATACAAAATATATATTAAGTAAACTTGTAATAGCTAATGACTTATTTAATAATTGAATAACAAAATGGACCTTTTGATTAATGGTTGAGTAATGTCATGGTAAAGCATAAGTAATTACCCTTGATTTATAGTGTTCTTTAAACTAAATCTTAACCAACAATCTTATTGGTAATGGGTTTGAGTTTTCTTCTATTCCTTGAGAGAGTGTATTAATATATATATATATGTATATATAAAATAAGTAATTAGTTCGAGGGCTTTGGTTTTTTTCATAAACCCCAAACTATACCCCTTATCATATTTATGAAAAAAAAAAAAAACCTATGATTAAACCCTAAGGTCCACCTCTTGTCGAGGCAAGCAGCGGAATGGAGTTAAATTAGTTGAGGATGGCAACTAAGTTTACTTTAGATACTACTTCAGTGGCATACTTGTGATCGTTCATTTTTATTTAACGGATCAGATTTAGCGGGTCCGGAATCAGGATCCGATTCGGCTGTGACGGAAAAAGTATGGAATTGAGGATTCCCATTTGTGACGGAGACGCAAATGTACGCTAGCGTTATTGTATGACTGCTTGGCAGCCCAGGGTTTTTCAAAAGCCGCTACACTTCTTCAACATCGCAACCCGAATCTGCAGCGTTCGTCCACCATTATTTGCAAGAGCTTCTCTACGACCTCTCTCAGCAACAAGCGAAATGGTAGCTCCATGCATTCACGAATTAGACGCTCCTTTTCTTTTCGCTTTCGAATTTGTTCTGGCTTTTTCACAGTTTGGACCGGTTTTTGATTTCATTCGGACAACTCCTAATTTCTCAGGCGGATTTGGATAAAAAGCCCGATGTAGAAGACCCCGAGAAGAAGAAGAAGAAAGAAGAGAAGGTTTTTTTTTTTTTTTTTAAATAATTGTGGTGTCTGGCTGCAAATTACTATACGTGGGTTTATTTTTCCGCTGTGTAAGTTGCTGATTGTGATTTTTTACATAATTCGTTTTTTAAAATGGTTGACATTGGTGAAAAGCAAGCACTTCGGATTCTTGGTTTTTTTGGTGTGCGCGCTTTGGTTGGGAAAGTACTCGTTATGAAGTGAAAGTCCATTATTTTCGGGAAGTTTTTAAAGATGCTTGGGAAGTAGTTCTTTTGAGTTGAATTCTATGTTTATAAATTTTTTCCGGCAGGGTTGCAGGTGCATGGTGCATTTCCATTATGGCCATACTATGCTTATTTCTATCGTGGTCATACTAGTATACTTATTTCTATCGTGGTCATACTAGTATGCTCATTTCTATCGTGGTCATACTAGTATGCTCATTTCTATCGTGGTCATACTGGTATGCTTATTTCTATCATGGTCATACTGGTATGCTTATTTCTATCATGGTCATACTGGTATGCTTATTTCTATCATGGTCATACTAGTATGCTTATTTCTATCATGGTCATACTAATATGCTTACCAAATAAATGGAGTCTGCGGCCATATCCTCTGAAAACACACGATCAAAGTGAGTGAATCCCATCTGAAGTGTTGTTTACATTGAAATATGCTGTAGCACAATAGATATTTGTAAATGCATGATGGGTGCTCGCTGATGCTATGTATGGTTCAATTTTATAGAAATATATAGATTTTCAACGTTCTCTCAAGGGGGATGAAAGGAAAGCATGAGGAAACTATATCATCAGTTTCTACTGAGCCCAAGAATTTTCTTTCATGACTTTGGGCTTAAGGAATCAAAAGTGCTAAAAATCGTATTCTCTGTTTATTCTCTATCTGTTCTCTCTTTCTTTAAGGGAGTGAACTGTTGGCCTGTTAAATTAATTTGTAAGAAAGAAGCATTTAGGTATTGAGTTTAAAGAAGAAGAACGTCTTGTATTAAGCTTTTTGGAATCTCATTCAATTTGATATCAAAATGCAAAGAAAATTGCACCTGGTTTATATCTTTAGTTTGTTAACAGTATTTTTCTATTGATTAGGTTAGTGGTATGATGTGGATGCAGATGGGGGCTTTCTTTTGCAATTCGGAATTTATGAATAGCAAAAATTTGATATTTTAGAAGTTTCATATTACTCTACGATGCTTGTCTGGGTTCTTACTTCATTAATTACTTTGTTTCTGCAAGTAAAACCTTTTTCTTCTTTTATTTATCAAAAGTTTCACTAATGATTGTCAAAATTAATGCATTTTGTCCCAGAAAATTCCTTTTCTTTTTTTTTGTGGATAACCTTTTATTTTTTGGAAGCACTATTCATCGAATCCAATATATCCTTTTTGCTAGGCAAGGGAGAAAGAATTGAAAAAGCAAAAAGCTTTGGAGAAAGCTGCTAAACTACAGGTAATAGCAAGAAATTATCTGTGTATTGGGGTGATACATTTGTACGTGATGCATTAGTGAACTCTTGTATATGTGGTATATAAATGTTTTAATATGTTCTATCTTGGTTTAGGCACAACAAGCATCGAATAATTCAAAAAAAAGTGAAAAGAAAATGGCAAAGCGTGGTGGGGAGGAAGAGAACCCAGAGGAGTTTGTTGACCCTGAAACGCCTTTTGGTGAGAGGAAAAGAATGTCTCGTCAAATGGCAAAACAGTACAATCCCAGTGCAGTAGAGAAATCGTAAGTATATGTTTTTATTTTTGGATTTCCCTTTGCAAATTGATCATAACTTTCAAGTTGCTGATGTAGATGGTATGAATGGTGGGAGAAATCAGGATTTTTTGTGGCAGATGCAAAGAGCTCCAAACCATCATTTACCATTGTGAGTCTCTTTCAGGATTTATTTGAGTTTCTTGCTGCAATCATGAGTACCTTTTCTTAATCTGTCTTATGTTTAGCTATTGCAAGTGAATGCTGAATTAGAATGAGTAGTTTTGTGGTCAGAATTAGATTATGGAAAGCTTTCAGGTGCATCTTGGGTTTCATAAATTAGATGATCAAAGACGATGACTAAACTTTAGTGAGAATTGATAGCCAAACTAATGACACTGCTTGACATTGCGCAACTGCCTTGTCAGAAGTTAAATTCTTGTTGGTAGAACTGATATCTCACTCTAAAAATAAATATTTCAAAAGCAATACACTTTAAAATCGAAGGGTTGATCGTCTAGTAGTGGTTCTTAGACTATGTAGTTTGATTAGATCTGCAGTCTTTACACAACTTGTTGTGAGGATGTGCTTACTGCTCTTTGCGATTTTCTTTGGCTGTTTGTCAATCCTGCAATGCACAATAAACACAAAACTTTGTCAATACTGAAGATATGGGGTTTATCGGGTTGCTTGTAAAAAAGAGTATTCAATTAAAAGCTACAAACATTTCCAACTCTCGAGAAATAAGCCACAAATTGTATACTACATAGATAATAAACTCAATTTAGTTATCTAGGTTTTATTGATGCATGTGCTACCGTTAATTGTCCACTTAGTCTTCCTGGGCAGTTGTTTGATAACTTCACTATCTATGCTACATTTTATTATGAACTATGCAGTCACCTAAAAGAAAAAAAAAGAAAAAAGAAAAAAAGAAAAAACTGGGACCCTTATGCTGAACTCATCACTTAAGTATGAGTGGCAACCGTTCCAATATAGAATGAAAATGCTGCTAGGTTCTTAATGCTGGTGGTATTTGGTTTCGTCATAACTGGTTTTGTTTTGATTTGGTTTTGAGCATTTCAATTTTAGTTGGCAAACGATTGGTTTTTGAGATTTTTAATTTTAGTTGGTAAATAACCATCTCTTGATTTTTTTTTTCCTTGGACTAATATATGAACAACAAATTGTGGGTTATGGGTTGCATTTTATTTGCTTTAAGCTTAAAAGGTTTGATCTCTTCCTGAGAAGAAAATTTAAAGTGACTGATGAGTACATCATAAACTTGTGATTTTCCTGTGCAAATGGTGGAAGCAATATTCAAATTATGCCCAGGAATTGCAAAGTTGGATTGATTAGATTGAATGAAAGCCAAGTTTAAGTAGAACCATCTTTAACTGAAAGAATAGCACAATATAAGGAATCTAGTTTTACTACATTACTAGGTTTTCTTGAACTTAGTTATGGAGAATGCCTTATTTTTCTTTTGCAGGTCTTGCCACCTCCAAACGTGACTGGTGCCCTCCACATAGGCCATGCGCTTACTGCTGCTGTAGAGGTCCCGTCATTGCTAAATTTTATCTTTATGCTTTACAGATTCCATCTTCTTTAAGCCCTTTTTGTTATTTACTGGGATATACGGCATGCAGGATACAATTATCCGCTGGAGAAGAATGTCTGGATACAACACCTTGTGGGTTCCTGGGGTGGACCATGCTGGGATTGCAACACAGGTTCTTACTCCTTTTTCCTCTTGACCAAGTTGTTGGTTAATATTTTACGTGCTCTTTTTTATTTATTTATTTTATTTTTTCCCTTTTGAGTTTCTTGGTGCATCCCTATATTTCTCAGTGAGATTTACTTTTGAGAATGCACTGGCATTTTTTATTTGGTAAAGAGAAAGAAGAGAAAAAAGAGAGGAGGGTGGGGTGGCTAGGGGTTGGGAAGGGAGTGTTGCTACATATTACTAAGTGGCATCATGGCTGCAAAATGCTTGTAGCCTTTGAACTGAATTTGGCTCTAGGAGTCATTAGTAGGTTGGACTGTCGGCTTGTATGGCTCTGTGAGGTGTCAGTTCATTATATGTCACATGGTTTTGTCAACAGGTGCTGTTGCTGCTGTCCATGTTTCATGTTTCTGCTTATCCTTGCAATAAATCCAACTCGGTGCTTTGTGTTTTCATTTGTACGTTATCTAGAGCATTTTTGCTAGTCAATTTACTACATGAGGCAATTTTTCTTCTGCCTTCAGGTTGTTGTGGAAAAGAAGATAATGCGTGAAAGCCAATTAACCAGGCATGATATTGGTCGCGAGAGATTTGTATCTGAAGTGAGTTCAAACTATCACTAACAGTATCAGCTCCCTTCCCAGCAGAAATGAAAGCTTCCTCTATGATTTAACGTTCTTTATTGCTTAGTCCATTATCACCTACATATATTTGTTGGTAAAACTTTGTTGTGATGAAAGGTCTGGAAATGGAAAAACAAGTATGGTGGCACCATTTTACAACAGTTGCGGCGCTTAGGTGCCTCTTTAGACTGGTCTCGTGAGGTGAGAGTTTAGTTTTACATAATTCTGTTTTACTGGCCTGGATAAAGCTTTACATTCTCATCAAGTTTCTGTAGCATTTTTTTTTTTTCATTTAATCGATGTTTGATATTAACTTTTTTTTCTAATTAAAATTCCTTCGTCGCCTTTCTGTGATCTGCTACTTTCATTTCTTCTCAGTGCTTTACAATGGATGAGAAAAGATCAAAGGCTGTGACGGAGGCCTTTGTTAGGCTTTACAAGGAAGGCCTTATCTATAGGTTTGTTTAATATTGGGGCAATATCTGCATATTCTTTATTATGGTGGTTTTGCATGAATTTTTGGAAATGGATATCCATAATTTTTTATCCATGTTCTGCCTCTGAGTTATGTTCAATTTTCTTGTGTGCATCGTGTTTACACTTAAAACTTTGATCTCACTTAAGATCACTGGTGGCTGAGGTGTATAAATGCAATATCCTAGTTAGGATTCTTCCCAGTGATGGTATCAAAAGCTTTCTATAGATAGTGACATGTTTTTGCATGTTATTTGTTTAGCAAAATTAATTCTGCTTAACTTGCTTGGACTATTTTTGTTGTGATGTTCTGTAAATGCAGCATTGTATATGGTTTAGTGATCATTAGCTTTCCTAGCATTCATGTTTGTATATGGTCAAAGTGTGATGTGGCTTTGATGCTGAAAGCTACCACTAACAATTGAGGGACACAAATGTTGAATAACTGGAAATTGTCATATGATTAAGTGTTTATCTTCTGTTTAAATCATGTCTATTTATGCTGGAATTCACGGGATTTGGTTCTGTAATTATTGTCATTTGAATGTGCATCTGTTTTATGCCTTTTTGTGTACTCAATTAAATCATTTTCTTCGAGTATATTTACTTTCCTTTGGTTTGGTTAGTCCCCTTTTATTTTTTTATTTATTTTTCATTTGTACTGCGTTTTGTTTTGTATTCTGTGTTACCATAACAGATTCTCTTTGGCAGAGATCTTCGTCTGGTTAATTGGGATTGCATGTTGCGAACTGCAGTATCTGATATTGAGGTAAGTCCTGTCCTCTAGGAGGCAGTGTCTTTTTATGGATCCTTTAATACGTATAGAGAAGAAAATGTTCCACGGGATCTGAATCATTGAAGTTGCTAGGTGGACCATATTGCAATCAAAGAAAGGACTCCCCTTAAGGTTCCTGGATATGACAAACCTGTTGAATTTGGTGTCTTAACATCGTTTGCTTACCCTTTGGAAGGAGATCTTGGTGAGATTGTTGTGGCTACTACTAGGGTGGAAACTATGCTTGGGGATACGGCTATTGCTATACATCCAGATGACCCTAGGTACAGTCATCTTCATGGAAAGTTTGCCATTCATCCATTTAATGGAAGAAAGCTTCCTATAGTTTGTGATGCAATTCTTGTTGATCCAAAGTTTGGGACTGGTGCTGTTAAGGTAAATGTTTTGTCAAGGCTACGACATCTTACATTACAAATTATATTTTGAACTTTATTTTTCAAGGATGAAAAATCTCATTATCCATTGTTTATCCTGCAGATTACGCCAGCTCATGACCCCAATGATTTTGATTTTGGAAAGCGACATAATCTTGAGTTCATCAATATTTTTACTGATGATGGGAAAATAAACAGCAATGGTGGTTCAGAATTTGCTGGGATGCCACGTTTTAAAGCCCGTGAAGTAGTTACTGAAGCATTACAAAAGAAGGTAAGATCCTAAATTACTCAATCCTCAAGTAATTGAAGTCATTAAAAACGTACAATTTAGACAATAATTTTATTCATAAATCCACAACCCATAAAAAGGATTTGTGCTAGTAAATATTTAATGTGTCGGGACACCTTGGCCCAGTGGTAGCCCAAGGTGGCTTGGGAGCTCTTGGTCCTAGATTTGACACGAGTATAAAAGGGAGAAAAGAAAAAGTAATAATTTAATCTACAAATGGTTATTGATAACCATAGCATTTATTCTTGTAATGCAAGTGAGATGTTATTTTTCCTGAACTCAGATGTTATTGATAACCAAACAGTGAAACTTTGCAAGTTTTTTTTTTTTTTTTAATGTAGCTTTACCAAGATTTAACTTGATTTTTGTTGATCAAATTATTCAAAAGGTTGGTATTTGACTTCAAAGTCTTTCAATGAGTTTTTGAGAAACTCTCACATCTATTTAAATTGTCTATTCTATACCCAAGTATTCATAATATTGGTTCTGCGTTCATGTGGTTTGTATGACCACAAGTGTTACTTTTTAAGTTAAACATATTCTATGCTTGTTGCTTGTGTAAAGGCTGCACCTAGTTGTTTCATGTATAAAAACTCCACAACTTTATTTCATAGCAGCTGGTCTTTGGTCATATACTTTGTGTCTTGTGCCTCTGATACTTGCATTGATCTTTTCTTTATTCCTGTTATTAATTTATCGTTCTCCATGCATTTAGGGTCTTTATAGAGGTGCAAAAAACAATGAGATGAATCTTGGTCTTTGTTCAAGAAGCAATGACGTCATAGAGCCACTTATAAAGCCCCAGTGGTATGTTAATTGCACCAATATGGCAAGGCAAGCTCTTGATGCTGTCATAGATGAAGAAAATAGGAAGATAGAGATCATTCCAAAACAGTATTCTGCTGACTGGAGGAGGTGATGTTTTATATACCTTCTTTGCTTTAACTTTTCACATTTTTGCTCCATGAAGAGTCGATATTATCCAGAAGGTTTTGCTATTCCAGAACATTGATCTGAAAAGCAGCAGAGAATGTGGACCAGATTATGGTCCAATCTTGTGTTTCGTAGTTTACTATGGATGATCTGTGAATGTGATCTCAACTGTTTGAAGCATGTAGTTGTTATAGAGAGATCTAAATTTTATTCAAAAGATAAAGTTGTTTATGCATTTACTTGTTGGACTTTTTTATTGTGGAGCTTTAATCTGCCTGGCGTGCTCCATTTATATTTATTTTGCATTTTAATTTATAATTCTATGCATGATTAAATTGGAGTATTAAATGTTGAACATCACAGATGGCTTGAAGGCATCCGTGATTGGTGTGTCTCAAGGCAACTATGGTGGGGCCACCGAGTTCCTGCATGGTATGTCACACTGGAGGATGATACACTGAAGGAGATTGGCGCTTACAATGACCACTGGGTGGTTGCACGAAATGAGGAAGAAGCTCAGGTGGAGGCTGACCGAAAGTATAGCGGGAAGAGGTTCCATTTAAGTCAAGATCCTGATGTGCTTGATACATGGTTTTCTTCTGGTCTCTTCCCTTTAAGCGTTTTGGGCTGGCCCGATGACACTGATGATCTTAAGGCATTCTATCCGACTTCAATTTTGGAAACTGGCCATGATATTCTCTTTTTCTGGGTTGCACGCATGGTGATGCTAGGAATGAAATTGGGTGGTGATGTACCTTTTAGAACGGTAAATTGACTTTAGCCGGTTTATAATTTGAGAGCCATGTTGTGGTCATCTTTTTCCCAAGTTGCATGATGCATGGATTATAACTTTACCTTTGAGTAACATTTAGTCCAATATTATAGCACAGATTGTTAAATAAAAGTTCATTTGCACCTTATGGTCCAATACAAAGATCTTATTACATTTCTCAGACTAAGTTTCAGGGTTTCTCCAGGTAGTAGTTGCTTTTTGCTTCATTATTGTTGTCATTGGAGATTGATAAAGTATACCTCCTTCCCCATAACAACAGGCTGGATCTAGAGGTCATGGTCTCAGGATTCATTAGGTTCACGTGTAACCAGTCTTTCGAACTCATTCACCACTATATATGTAGAGGAATTATGGTGGACTATTTAATTTTCCTTTTCATTCCTGGGGATGTTGAGCATTAAGGATCTTTTCAACAAGATATGACCTGGTGCCCCATATTTGTCTTTTGAATTGATTTCAGTGGAACTGGCGAGGTCCTTCTGGGGTGTAAACATGGCCTCAATTTTGTGCCCTGGTGTTCACATTTGTGCCAAAAATAAATGTCTGAATTCAAGGATTGTTCTTTTTAGTTACCACGAAATTTGGGCTATGTTTTAGTGTGTTTGCTTTCTTTGGTGGCAAAAAGATGTGTAAGTTAAGTGAAACATAGGATGAATGTTGACCAAAAAAAGAAAAAAAAAAAGAAAAAGAAATTAATAAAGAAGCTCTTTCCCCTAGGTGTTATTTACACAAAATATGTAGTATGAGTAGCATGTTGAGGGCTAAAGTGGGGGACCATGGATATAAATTCCTAAGTTTGTTCTGATTCTTGCCTTAGCATATTCAATTTATATGATTGCTCCTCAGGTATAAGCTTAAGCATATGTAAAGATACAGCTGTGCGGTTCTATAGATATATATTGTCTTCAAATGAAATGTTATCTTCTCCTCTGACAGATAAGATACCCATAAAAAAATATGTGCATTTGTAAATGTAGGAAATTTTAATTAACTTTTATCGAGTATTCATGTTCCTGCTCATTCTTTTATGATTACTGAGGCAGTTTGATCTCATAAGCATTTTAAAAGCTATGCAGGTTTATTTGCACCCTATGATTCGTGATGCACATGGGCGCAAGATGTCCAAGTCTTTGGGAAATGTCATTGATCCACTTGAGGTAATAAATGGGATATCCTTGGAAGGTCTTCATCGGAGGCTAGAGGAGGGTAACTTGGATCCCAAAGAATTGGCCGTTGCCAAGGAGGGACAGGTGAAAGACTTTCCCACTGGTATTTCTGAGTGTGGAGCAGATGCCCTTCGCTTTGCACTTGTCTCTTACACAGCTCAGGTCCATTCCTTTACCCATATATCTTGTGCCCATTTTACTATTTCCTTATTTAGTTACTTATTGTTATCATCATTTTGCTTTCAGTCTGACAAAATAAATCTGGATATCCTAAGAGTAGTTGGGTATCGTCAGTGGTGTAATAAATTGTGGAATGCTGTACGGTTTGCAATGAGCAGGCTCGGAGATGATTATATTCCACCCACTAATTTAAATCCAGATGTCCTACCATTTTGCTGCCAGTGGATACTCTCAGTGCTAAACAAAGCCATATCGAAGACTGTTGTGTCCATGGAATCATATGTGTTCTCAGATGCAGCAAGTACAGTGTATTCATGGTGGCAGTACCAACTTTGTGATGTTTTTATTGAAGCAATTAAGCCGTTCTTTGCTGGGAATGAATCAAAGTTTGAGTCTGAAAGGAGATTTGCTCGAGATACGCTTTGGTTATGTCTTGACAATGGATTGCGACTGCTTCATCCTTTTATGCCATATGTCACCGAAGAATTATGGCAGCGCCTTCCTTCACCAAAGGACAGTACAAGAACGGAATCAATTATGATATCTGGGTACCCATCGATTGTAGAGGTCAGTTTAGCTTTTCCATTTGTAGGAAGGAATTTTCAAGTCACAGATAAGCTACTATTATTATCTCTTGCTTCCTGATTCTAGTGGTCATCTGTTTTCAATTTGAAAGAAAAAATTGACACGCGATGTAGACAATTTCATGTTTTGCTAAGAGGTGGCCAACCATTTATTTGTTACAGGAAGGATGTTCTAGGAACCAGAGATACTTGGGTAAATTTTTTGACGCTTAAGCATAATTGTAAAATTTAGCACCTATCCTTTGCCAACCATGTAAACTGATTTGATAGTTGTAGCTGACTCATGGAGTGACCAAATATTTGGTGAAAATTGTCCCAAGTACATCAATTTTGGTTCAATGAACGATACTCTTTTGTCTTTTAATACTCTGTGTAAGACTTAGAAGTTTATATAGAGGCACAGTAGTTTTTATAATGACTTCTTGATGTTCTACGTAACATTCCAGTGCTGGACAAACGAAAGGGTGGAGTATGAGATGGATTCTATAGATTCTGCTGTGAAAGCTCTTCGCTCACTTGCAAATGAAAGACGAGAAAGGTAACTGGAATTCATCTTTATACCTCCCCTTTCATTTTTTTTTCCCTTGGCTTTGCTCTTTTGCACTTTTTCTTTTCTTTTCTTTTATATAAAGGCTGGGATATTTGGTCTTTTGTTTAGCCACATAGGAACTTGCACATTTCTTTTGATAAGTGCAACACTAGTTCCCAGCCATTGAAAAAGGAAAAAAAAAAGACAAAAAATAAAGAAAGAGGCTGAAGCCTTAGTTTGTCTGAAGTATGCCAAGGGTGAAGCCATGGAAAAAATTCAATGCCTATCTGTAGAAACTTCTAGATGTAAAAATTTAAGATGTATTTAATTTGGGATGAACAGAAAGCCATCAAAAGAATTATTCTGGAAGAAGCGCCTCTTAGTTTCTGAATGGGATCTTAATGCTTTCGGAAACTAAATTATTGCAGTCTCTTCACCATACATGGCCTTTTCTTTCCCTTCAAGTTTCTTTTTATTTTAAATTCTTTTGGGCTTGAGGTGGTTTTGCGGGTATTAACAATATCTTAGTTAGACCCAAGTGTTAATTTTATCTTTAGTTCCCGCAAGCGCTGTATTAAGTTATAAAAATGATATTGACAATGAATTTCCACTTGATTCAGTTGTTCGAGCAGTTTCTTTTTTAATTATTTTTTTTAAAATAATGTTTATGCTCTCTATCGTCTTTTGTGATAGCTATGGTACAAAATGGAATGCAAAACAGATCTGTTGAAATTAAAGGTTCTGCCTCAATCTTTCTCCCGAAGTGTCTCTGCTGCTGCTAAAAATAGTTTATTAAACCTCTATGAATGTAAAACCTTATGAAAATTGAAGAATCCTGGAAATAATTTAGAGCCAATAACATTTTAACAAGTCAAATTAACAGAAAAAAAAAAAAAAAAAGTAATCCTATGTGGGCAATTGTGATGAACTGTCATAGTAAGGTTATAACATTGAATCCACACCTAAAATTTGTAAGATATGTATGCATGCACGAACTTAATGTTTCTGGGTGTTGAAGGCACTATCACCAGCCCTGGTACAATCTTGACCTATTTAAAGCAGTGATCAGAAGTAGTTTCTCTTCCTCACCATGTTGTCTTTATTTTCTTCTTCAGAGATTTTCTCATCTTCTTTAATTCCTGCTCATGGAATCTAAAATGAAAAATTTTAGCATCTAGGTTTGGAGAAAAACAGTGGCATGAAACTTCAAGTGCACTAATGATATGGTAATTCATACAAGTTTTGGTGTTGTATCGACACATTCCACATCTGCAATGAGATTTTAATTTTCACTTCCTTTCCTTCGTAGTTAAATAGAGCACTAAAATGGTAAGCCTGAGCACGATCTTGTTAATTCAGCCTAATTTTTATGATTCGAAACTTACATTACATCCTCTAATACTGGCTGTGATGTTCTTCAGGCGACCAGCTTTTGCACTCTGCCGAAGTGATGCTGTTGCAGAGATTATCAGGAGCCACCAACTGGAGATTATTACTCTTGCCAATTTGTCCTCTTTGAGTGTATGTTCCATATATTACCCTTAATAAAGTAGTCCTGTTTTATATTCACATTTGAGACACTCGTTATACCTTCTTCTTGGTCTTTCTTATTCCCCATACAATTTTTACCTACTGGAGTTCCAAACAATCACGTGTGTTTGATCTCTACACCGACATGCTGCCAGTTAAAAGATTGAAGCACTACAAATTTCAACATTTTTTATGTTATAGTTCTTGAAGTCTTTGAGTAGCCATACCTCGGGTGAAATCCCTACTTAGTTTAGGGTTATTGATTTTGGCTAGAGCAGTGGATCTAATATCAGACACTTAAATGTTGCATCACTAGCTCAGTAGAACTACTAAAACCTTGAGTCCAGACCAAACTGTGCTTGAGCAGCTTTTCAAGTTTTCTATTCTGGGCTAAAGGCAGTAGTTATCCCAAGCGGGTTGGCTTAGTGTCAGTCCTAGATGTCACTTTATTTTTCTCCTGTTGTGCTTCGTTACCTTATTATTTGCGTTTCTTGGTTCTTACGTAAAGGGAATTTCCTGCCCGTTCCCAGTGCACTAAAGTCATTCTCCTCTCCTCATGTTTCTTTTAATTGTCCAGTCAATCAATCCTATTGTATACGATATGTTTTTCTCATGAAAAGTGCTACTTCTGCTGATCTTTTTTTGGTTAATTTTTTATCAGTGTTGCCATGGAGTTTACAGAACAATGCATGTAGTGCCTGGTCAATGGGCTAGATGATGTTTGATTAGTTTGCCTCCCTTTTGTTGTATATTTCCTTGTGTTGTTGACAATTTGGCTATGTGGGTTTCTATCAGTTTTTCCAATTGAATTGACGTCAATGTTGCATATTGTTAGTTCATTTAATAGTTTAAACTACCCCTCACCTGCGAATAATATTTACACAGGTAATTGGTGAGAATGATGCAGCTCCAACTGGATGTGCAGTATCTGTTGTCAATGAAAACCTTTCTGTTTATCTTGAACTTCAAGGAGCTCTTTCCCCTGAAGCAGAACTTGAAAAGATCAGAAAGAAGATGGATGAGATTCGAAAGTAAGATTCTAGCAGAAATTAGTTGATGTTTAGTACTTGCTTTTCTTAGCCTTAACTTCCTTTCTCATGAAATTAGTGATGGATTTTAAGGTGGCCTTCTCAATGGGGGGTGCTTCTCTGGTTTGGACTTGTGCTGGATCAGTTCAGGAAGGCATAATTACTGCTAAACAGTTAAAATTAAAATTAAAAGAAATCTCAAATTTGGGTGATATTTTCCATAAATGAACTGTCGAATTGAAATATGGTTCTTGAGCTAATTACTTTTGAGGATAAAAAGTCGCCTTTGTTCAAACTACTACTGGGTTCTAACCATATAGTTATCTTCTTTTTCTTTTTTTTTTTTTTTTTCTTTTTTTGGTTCTGGACACTACATACAGTATGCCATATGATAAAAAGCCGTGTACAACTTTTATTTTGCTCCAATCTATCAATCTGGAAAAGTGAAACAAGTTGACATATTGATATTACTTAGCATTTAGTTGTACAAGACCGGGAATGGTATTGAAATTGTTCTTATGCCTAGAAATGGCAGGATGTGCTATTGCCTGATTGAATTAATATTCTGGATCAAAATGTCTTTCTCATTGTGACTTTGACAAAATGATCCCCTATGGTGCTAATTGTATGCAGCTAAGTTCTATATTAAGTAAACCTCACAGCTCAAATGACAATGAATGTCTTTCTATTGGTTTGAAGAGTGCTGTTAGAAACTCTGCTTGGTCCATGAATCTGGTGTTTCATTCCTAGAAACAGTATTATTCAGAAAAAGAAATGGGTTACATCACAGCTGGAATAAAAATTTGCTCCCCAAGCACACTGACTGTTTTATCAGGCTGACTGGCTTTGTTTTTTGAATTTCGCAGGCAACATGAAAAGCTGTCGAGGATGATGGATGTTTCTGGGTACAGAGAAAAGGTTCCTCCCCATATTCACGAAGAGAATGTTGCGAAGTTATCCTCCCTCATGCAAGAGATGTTGTCTCTCGAACAAGCGGGCCAGCACATCGAAGCTCAAACGCACAACCAATGAACGAATTTACTGCTGTTGTTTGTCAGTATTCTTGGTATTTTGAACCTCAGATAGACCCCTTCTGGGTCAAAAAATTGATGCAAACGGAAGAAACAGAAGACGAAGTTATTAGGACCAGAAGTCATTGTACTGTGTGATACGGCTGCTTATTAAGGGCACCATTATTGTTTACTGTTTTATTTACAACTTATTCCTAGTCAGGAGGAAGAATTTTGAATCAAATAACTTATCATCATTTGTTTTCCTTTTGATGAAAGTAATGAAAATCAGAAACAAAGAATTTTAAAATAAAGGTGACCTAAATGCCCTCTCCACTTTCGGCGGGGTAGTTTCCATTTTTATTGGCAAGTTGTCCACTTGTATGACTAGGTTTTGTCAACGTCATGGAGCATTCACACGGTAGAGATCAACCCAAAATTCAATCATTTGACTCGTTCTCAAAAGTGCAATGGAATAATAGATTGACGATAACGTTCAAACATAATTTCGATACACCTTCCTCAAAGATAAGGCCTATATGTTCTTACGAGCTTGGAAACAACCCAACCCAGCTAGACATTTGGACAGTAATGGATATTCCACCTTAGGATCGATCTATGAACAGTAATAGATATTTCTTGAATAGAGGTAGCTATATGGCTTTGCCATTCACACTTTAATTACATCAAACATATAGAAGCTGCAGAAAATTGCCTAAGTATATACTACTGACTGTATATGACCGTCAACGCTTTGTCCACTCCCTTTGAACACAAGTACAATCCGGACTTAATGAAAAACATGTACGGAGTAGAAGTGTTCTTTCCTGAACAATGACAATCTTCACACACTGGTTCTTGCCACTAATACAATTCCTATATTCCGTTATTTAGCTAGTAAGTCCCCATGGCTCTATCAACAACCGTAGTGATAGCAACAGAGGTTTCAGATGGAAAAACTCCACAGTGAAACGTCGGCGCTGGCTTCTTTGTCATCTCCACCACTTCCATCATCTCCAATATAGTAAGGAGGAGGCAGGAGCATCCCCTCCGCCATATTTGAAAGGAGCCCTGGCATGCCGAAGACCGCCTCCTCGTCCATGAAGAACACGCTTTCCGGCGATTCTCTCTTCTCCTCCACCTTTGCTTCCTCTGGCCGAAACTTCTCTGCTGCCTCGGCTGCCATTCGCTGAATCTCCTTGGGGTCACCCGAGGTGGGCACTTGCAGCCACGCGGATTCTGCGAAGTTGAGGCATGCGGAACGGCCTCGCAGTGCAATCGCTGCGACGTCGTGAGCTCGGGCAGCCATCTCAGGAGTTGGGAACGTCCCAAGCCATATCCTAGCCTGCTTGCTGGGCTCGCGCACCTCGCAAACCCACTTGTCGGAGTTCCTCCTCCTCACTCCTCGGTACACCGGGTGCCTGGTCTCCTTGAACTTCTTCCTTCCCGCCCGTTTCTTGGGATTCCGAGAGGCGAGTAGAATCTCCTCATCCGACAAGTGCACAGCTCGAGCACTGCCGCACTCGGATTCCGAGGAATACTGAGAGAACTCCATTTTTGGCTTGTGCGTGTTTGTGGTTGGCAAAAAGTTGAATACCGACTGAAAGGTCGGTTTAGATAGCTGAAGCTGAGTAAATATAAGCAAAAGAGTTATGACTCGTACAAGGAAACAGAAAGCAGGAGGGGGGGGGTTATTTATACGTTGCTGCTGTGGAATGCGGAAAGAGGGAGGGAAAGGAACACGAAGTGTGTGATAAAGAGCCAGCTGGGAGGAGTGGGGCATGAGTACCTGTCCACGGTATTTACGCTTTCTAAGGAAGCTCGGTTCAGTGGAGATGGGTTTGGAACCAGCTGGATCATGCCAAGTTGCGCCATCTCGTATCGGGTGTCGGACACGTGGGTCATTTGACTCGTTCAAGGATCCTTGATTGAAAGTGATTGCTAGTCTTGGGGGTTTAAAGATAATAATGCTTCGCACTTCGAGTCAAGTGGGATGTATCTGCAGGCTGGGCTCAGCTGGTTCCGAGTCAAGAGTCGGTCCGCTTTCTCTTTCTGTCCGCATTATCATAATACTGCGCTAACCTCTTGTGTCTCTCCTCGTGTCACATTTTGCACGCAAACTAAACTCCTTTTTCTTTTTTTTATTGTTTTCGTTTTCGAATTGTCTTCAACTTTCTTTTGCTCATTTTTTTTTCTTTTTTCTTTTTTTAAATTATAATTTGATGAAAGTGAAAAATCTAAGGAATTTATTTAAGAAGGGATAGATATCAAATCTAACTATTGAGTTAAAAGATTTATTATACTTCTAATCTAACATCTTTGATGATTACACTTAACAAATAAGTGCTAATATTTCCAACAAACTATACATAATTAAGTGTACTAGTTGACATTTGAATTTGACACATAAATTTAACTTTAATATTAAATGTAATAAACTTAACTACTAAATTAAAAAATTTAAATTTATTGATATAACAAATTCTTTTATTTTTATATCATAATTGAGTAACTTAAAATTTTATAGTTTATATAATAAATCTTCTAAATTTAATTATTAAGTTAAAAGACTTAAGTATATTGATACGGTGGACTCAATTACTTTTAAGATTATAACAATTTTTCAATACTAATTATTGAGGATTGATTCTAAAAACTAACAAAAATCCTTGACAACTGACTTTTTGGTGAAAGCCTTAGACTTAGACACGTTTCAAATAAGAAGTTTCAATAAAAAATTATAATAAAAGAAAAAAGGTGGGACAAGAGGATATTCTGAAACAAATCCTGCATTGCCGAAAGGGGGACGAGAGGAGACTGAGTAAACGGCGACAAATTGCGCGTTTTAGAAGGTTCATGGAAGCTCCGAGGACACAGTAACAGTAGCCCAAAAGCACACGTGGAACACTGAACAACGACCGAAGGTGTTCCTTTCCGAGATGACGTCACACGATTCCCGAAACACGGTTGACAGTTAATATGGCCGTTTGTCTTCCATTTCTGTGGATCACCCGCAGTAGGGGGTAGGTTGAGATACGGGGAGGGCCCGTGGATCCTCCACGGAAACGCGTATGGATGGGGCCCACAAGATTTTCTCATCCTCATCTTGTGGGCCCCGTTCACTTGTCAACCTGTCTCTGCTTCGTCGAATCACTTTATTTTGTCCTCGCTTCACCTCCAACCTAATCACTTCATTCTTTCTTTATTTCATTTTTAATTTTAATTTTTAATTTTTATTGTTTGTTGTTTCTTGAAGATAACTTCCGAGAAGCTTCTCGATAATATTTAACACCGACCCTTTAATGGATAAGGCATGGGATTGATAATTTTTTTTGTAATCAAAAGTAATAAAAAAGTTTTACAAATATAAAAAAATATGATTAGTTTTAGAACTCCTTCCAACCATCGTTCAGATTTTGTTCTAATAGTTATGGACCAGTAATGGTGAGCACCCAAAGGGACGCTATGAAATGGACTGCACTCTTTGTTGCTGGTTGGTCCCTCGTCCGAAAGAGAAGCTTTGGCTTCTCAGTGATGCTACAGTTTACCCGTGTTGACTGGGACAAAGATGTCTTTTCCTCAAAGTTTTCAAAGGTGGCCTCCCCACTTGCCAAGTTGGCTCTTTTCGGGCAAAGAAGATCTTTGCATGGGTTCAGCTTTATTGACCTCTTCAATTTAGATTGTCTTGTTCCTAAAGGATAGGGAAATTCGAATTTCATTAACAGAAACTGCACGGAAATGTTATATTATTTGGCTTTGTTCGAGGACCCGTTCGTGTTAAGCATGAGCATCCTCATTTAGCATTTGCAAGTTCTTTTCCTTGATTCACTTTGTAGTTGGATTTTTCAAAATTTACCATCTCTATAATTTCAAACTATTGTAGATAAGGTAGGAAGTAAATATGACCCTTATAAAATATTGGTTGCTATCAGCCTATATAATATGTTTAGAATGATAAAACACAATCAAAATCTACACAAAAAGACAATGACAAAGAAAGGAAGAAAATCAATATATCAGCTTAACCCAAAAAAGTCCTATAGTTGCATAGTTCAAGATAACCATTTCTAAATGCATTCACAGATGACCTCAGAAAAAAGCTTGGTCAATAAAAATTATGTTTGTCCTAAACCATATGACCATATGACCTTGTTCTTAGATTTCTTTTTTTCATAAGCGTAATGGCTATTTCTATGCTCCTCATCATGATTTGAACCTGAGATGTGGGCTTAATTCGATTGTTAATTATAACAAATTTGACCATAAAATTATGATTTATTGACATGATAAACTCAAATTCTCTTATATATAATTACGCACCTAGCTCCATTAGCCTAGGATGTCTCAGGCTGTCATAAGACCATAGCAATGTTATATATTTACTACCTCTCAAAAATTCTTCCACCCCCACAATTTGAAGTGTGATATACCTGAAACCTCCAGCTTTTTGTTTTGTTTTTTTTTTTTTTTGGCCATTAAAACCTTAACTCAATCTTACAATCAATCAAACGGTCCCCGGCATGTTAATGCGTTTGTTTCATGAGGTACAAGCAACCAGAGGCGCTTTCTTGGGTTGCGGGTGGGGAAGACGAGCTTTCGTCCAGCGTCATCCATGACGACTTGCTTCCCTAGAATATTGTTGTTAGAAGGTCATTCAAGTTTTCGTAATCCGTGTATGTCAGGTAATCATCTTGAGAAGAAGCGGTGGTTCGGCTTTCATTTTCGCTCAGATATTTCTGCCGTTTTTAATACAGTGTTCCTTATGTTAAATGAACCTTATCCATTGTTATATCGATATCTGTTTGATGGGCATTAAGCTCCTAACCAGACGATCACCCAATAGCTTAATATATATATACGCATATGATGTCCATTTCTCCTCCTTTATAATCATTACCTTTAGCTACGATTCTCTTTTAGAAAAGGGAACACAACAAGCAGTCTTCATAAAGTTGCACCATTAGTGCTATCAATCTCCGTATCTTCTCCTTTATTGGTTTGCTTCTGGCCGAACGGCCATGGTTTTCTTTTCTTGCTCCTGTTTTCTCCTCCCGTGATACTAGGAGATTTACCCAGCTTACTTGATAGCACCTTCACATCCTATATTCACAGGGAGAATGCCTTTCATTTTGTCCCGTTTCATTCCTGTTTTCATCATATGACAGACACCACGGCTGATAAAACTCAATGATAGCTATAGTCTAATCCTCTCTACCAAGCCTACTTTGAGTTGAACCAGCACAAGCCCGCCTTTACATCATACTATTGACACAACGCACTGCCCACGATTCAAACACGGAGTGTTGCATTATTTGCCAAGCTTTTGTGCACGTGAATCACGCTAGACATCATATAATCTGATAAAATTTAGTGTACATCTTCCATTATCAGTATATTAATTTACTTTTTTTCTTCATATATAAAAACATATTTTTCTCTTACAAAATGATTTTAAGGGGGAAACAAAGACCTAACATGGCCTTTTTTTTATTTTTTATTTTACTTTAACTCCTCCTGGAGTTGAACTAAGAGTTTTTTTTTTTTTTTTGCTAAGTAAGGAATTCCTCAAGCCTCCTGTTGAATAAACATGTTTTCAAAAATATTAGGAATCTTTTCAAAATAATAAAATCTATTTTTACAAGTCTTTTGATAGCTTAAGAGTTACATATTCAAAATTCTCATTATTTTTAAATATTCTATTATTTTTTTAATTCCAAATAACATAAGTAAAATATACAAACCCAATTTTTTTCCTTTTTCATAAAAAAGAAAGCTACCCAATCCTTGATTGCCAAGATAAAAATAATGTTGCTACACCAAATATGGTTTTTAGTTTTTTCCAAACTATAGTTAAGTATAGATAATCTAAAAAGATGTAATTTCAAGATTTATCAAAAGTATACACTAATAGTAATTTTTATCCTTTCGTTCTACAAGAAAATGGGGTATCCCTTATGGCTAGTTGTATCTAGATTGCCAACCATATTATCATTGACTGTCAAAGGATCCCATACTTGAAATAAATAATTCCAAGCCAATTAACTCTAGGTCATTGGGTTACAGGCTTCTCATTTACTGCTTTAGTTTATATAAGCTTACCTTGTCCCACGTCATTAGGTTTGGAATGACATTGTTTATTTTATTTTTTGGTGGCGGGTCTTCAAGGGATTTATTTAGGAAGGGGATATCTTGAACTCCCATCACTTAGGTTGTAATCCACCCAAGTGCCACTAAGTTGCAAGTGCTCAAATAATAGTGTTGATGTTACCTGTGATTCTGGACCATGAGCACCTCATATTAGTAGGAGAATTTCCCTTCTAATTACTCACTAAATCTTGGCATCTTTTGGAACTCCATAAGAGAGAATGACTTACTCTTCAAGGGACAAGTTGGTTGCATTGCTCACGGTGTTGCCAACTCATTTAGTAAGTGTCAATTGCTAGAACTATGAACAAGTTGAAACACTGGTCCATAACAAACTTATGAATGATGCTTAGACTCTCGTAACAAGCAAATCCGCCTTCCTAAATGCATCAACAAGAAACCCCATAAAAGCAGTTTGTTCTCGCTCCTACCCATCCGAGTCCAACAATATTAACCCACTCCACCCTGAAAGCCATCAAGAACGGAAAATTCCAACGCCTAATCTTTAAAGACAAAATAGTCTCGAGAACGTGTGAACTCAGAAGCCAGAGTGCTTGAAACAGCCAAAGGTTGAAAAAATTTCAAAGGATTACTACAAGTCATGCCGAATCAGTACTGCACAGGTAAACGCGTTCCCACTGAGAAAAACACAGCCCCTTCTTCAAGTAGGACACTAGTGTGATGAATGTAAATCAAAGGACTTTAAGTGTGGTTTTCTAGATAAAGCTTTTAGCGCATCAGGGGTGAGGTGACAATACGCTATAATTGGAGGTTCTATCAGATCATGTGTCTTTCGTTTGCACGGAAAGGGGCCAAATGGGACAGAACGAAATGGGAAGGGAGACATTGCCCTATAATATCTGACATAAACTCGCTTTGCTTTGAAACAATTATAATATTTTTGGTTTACATTATTGACTTCTTTCCTGGAAACATTTTACTTTTGCAAAATATTGTTCTTTATATATGCAAAAAGATATATATTATACTGATTAAGTAAAAGATTGTTTAGTCCAATATAAAAAGTATCAAATAAGGTAAAGGGAAATTTTTTTACTTCTCCAACGTGACTTCCTTAAAAGTGAATATTTTAAAAAGATAAAAAGAAAGAAAGAAAGGAAAACTATGCTTATATATGTTCCAAACACTTTATAGTTCAATGACATCTAGGGGCTCTACTAACTTGAAAGGTTAAGAATCAAGTCTTCCCCTTCCCAAGGTATCCCCTAAATCCATTCACCCGATCTCTAAAAAAAAAGAAAAGAAAAGAAGTTGCTTAGAAGAAATAATATAATACAAGAAAATATTGTTAAAGGCTTTTAGACATTCTAAATCAAGGGCTATAATTAATAGTTAAAACATATATCATATTTCCTTAAACACTTCATAAGCAATGTTTGTAGGCTTACTGCAATGATTGGCATAACTAATAGTTAAAAGGCACACATTATTCCTTAACCACCATAACAACATTGTTCAAAGGCATATCGGGACACTTGTCACAATCACACACACCGCTGAGCCCTAACAAATATTAATTAAAACAATATTATCACTAACAATTCCAGAAGATTCATAGTGGAGTGGAGGTGGTAGGATTTTAATTTACAAGAATTCAATTAATGTAATTGCTTATCACAGATTTATTCGTAATAAATTAAAATCATAGACTATAATTTCCAATGATCCTTACTGATTTTATCTTTTCAATATTACCGTTATCGTCTCTATGCATTTAAAATATCAAATACCAATCTTTTCCTCACTCTTCTTCGTTAGGCACCCAATTAGTTAATGTAAAAGCAACTTAACTATTATCTCCCGTCGCTTTTCTCTATTAGTTTTAGTGCTCTTAGCTACCACATATGAGTTCCTAACAAATCCTCACTTAGATTGTAAAGTCCCTTGAATAGCTTTAAGGTAACTTGTGCTGTCAGGGAAACTTCTTTCTCATAATTGGTGACGAGTGTCAGGCTTGTCTACCTAGTGTTAGGATTTGGCTAGCTTTTTCATACAGTCCCCTCTTGTCGTGTGAATTGATGACCATCCATGTGGGAACTTCTGTTATATTCAACTTGTGATATTGATAGTAAGATTGACAAGTTTAAAGGTAGTACGTGAATCTCATTACTTTTGAACCAGTTACAAAGAGTTGCTTTGAATGTTGAGCATTAACCCTCTCAAGTTGATATTTAACCCTTATCAGTGAGTGAAATCGACAATAAGTAGTGGCCTGGGCAAGTGATTGATTGACTAAGAGGTTGGCTACAAAGCAATCAAAGTCCTTTGAGTCGATTGACAATCCATTTATCAATTGACTAACCAAAGCCAGTATTGACAAGATAAGTCATAACATTGGGAAAGCTATTTGTGTTGAGAGTCACCTGCAGTCATAAACGAAAAACTTTAACAAGAAGCACTGTGTTTGTTTATTAGGCTGGTGATGAAAAAGGTTAGGAATTGATAACGCTGAAGGGTGATCAATGTGGGACATATAGAGAAAACGAATTAGTAGCAATATGAAAATATTGTTCTACATGTCAAAACTTAATTACTTACGACAGGTTTGGTGGAGATAATGACTAAAAATTAAGAGATAAAAGGTGGAAAGATAGAAAGGACAGATAACTGGGTCTAGAAGCTTGCAGAAAGAGGATAACAAGAAACACATGCAAAACACATGAATAATTCTTAGTTAGGTATATTTGCTTATTTTCCGACTAATTGACTAGGTGGATCAAATGAGTTCCACCTAAACCTAGTCAGTTTTAAGCTGTAATAATCAAATAGGTTATTTTCATCGACCACCCTATAATTCTAGTTTCTTTTTCTCTCCCCCTCTTTCTCTCTTTTGCATTCAAATTTGTTTGTTGAGTTAGATACCGTTTGGGCGTTAAAAGTTATGGTCCATATAACAATGTGGTGATATGCATTACGCTTGTGGTTTGTCTTTGTGAGGATATCTTTTGATTGATGTAGCAAGAACCTAAGTTTATGTTTGAAATGCTGGAGCTACATAAAGGATTTGAAAACCAGTGATTAAAACACTTTTACTGGTAGTTTGTTCAGTACATCTATAAGATGCCTTATTTGGTGGCAATCTTTTCTAGTTGCTTCACCACAAGTTGTAATGGTGACATTTACAATTAGCTAGCAGTTTTGATGATAACAATGCTATTAGAACTTATTTTGGGCTTCGTGAAAAAAGTGGAAGGGTCTCGGTAGGATGAAGATTAAGAATAATAAATTGGTAAGAACTAGGAATGGTAGCCTATGGTATTGTAACTAGTTAAAAAGACTATAAAGCAAAGTTGGAGAGAGAATAATTGCTTCCTAATTTGGCATTTGTATCAAAATAAAATAATGGAGTTATTTTTGTTATGTAACCTTTTACTTTCTATAGAATTATAACAATAATTTGTTGTATAACTGTAGTTTGTCGTAGACAAATTATTTGAAGAAAAAGCTCCAAGTTATATTCTTGAGTTTTGGACCAGTATCAAATCATTGATGGGAATTTGTAAGGTTTCTCCTTTGTCATACCCTAATCGGATGTCTTAGTCTATCAAAATCCTGATTTTACATCAGATGGTTAAGGTCTCCTTTGTTCTATCTATCCATGAAGGACTATAGACAGGTAGATTGATCTACCTAGAGTGTTTCACTCTAGGATAGAAACCAGATGGTCGAATGCAGATGAACCAACCTAGACATGACCGTAGTTGGCGCCTCTGGTCCTCTGATATAGAGTTTAAGGTCCACCTACCATTATGTACCCCTAGAGAGATGGGAAGAAGGATTTAGGAGAGCATGAGTCAATCATTTCTTTTATAGCCACCTTAAAATTATAGAAAGGTATGCATGGGTATCCCTTCCCCAACTAAAAATTAAAGATTCGCACAATTCGTCATTGATTGGTTGTCATAGAAATTTCCACCGGCGGTCCGGTGAAAGAAGTTTGGGCGGCCATCTTGCTTATACAACATCAAATGACCAACATGTTTTCTTTTAAGAACAACTTGATATTGACTTTAACTCGGATCATAGTCCAGTGGTTAAGCCATCAGAGTTTCACTCTTAGGTCAGATGTCTGAATCCCCATATCTCCAAAACTCTATTCCCTCTCAATATACTTAAGAAAAATAATTTAACACTTACTTAAAACTTAGGATAAATAATTTTATTGTTTCTTTTACATTAATAAAGATCATGGCAAATATTTTTGCAGTAGTTGGTTAGTGTTAAAATTATAGAGCCACTACAGCCAATACCAACTGAAAAGTGTTCATAGCCAACAAGATACAGCCAAAAGGTGTTGCTTAAAATTGAAAAGAAAAATCCCACCAATTTTTTTTTTGTCCTATAGTCTCTTTGATTGAAGCAAAATAACAAAAGAATTGAAAGATTCTTGAATCCCAAAATTTTAAACGAATCTAGAGTCAACTATAGGGCATTAGCTGCAGTAGAAAGAATCGTCATACCAAGAGGTTCTTTGGGTTTTGGGTGCTATTTCAAGGTGGAGAAGAGCGTTGGTTTGGGAGCGACAGGCAAAGGAGGTAGCACCGATTAGGCAAGAAGGCAATTGGTCTCCATCGCAGGTCTGTGAATGGCCTTGGCGCGGTTCGAGGCATTATAGTTCTGGTACATTTCGTGTTGGGGATGGACACGGAAGAGGAGAAAGAATTCTGAATTCTGGGACATGGGTCGCTTTTCTCAAGAAGCAGAAGTCATCATTTTACGACAAAATTAATGGGAGTAAAAGTCTTAGGACAGCGACTTAAAAGCGTAATAGTGGGCTGTACGATGTTTCCAAAATGAATCGATTCTTTGTAGGCGGAAGACAATGTTGTACAGGTTATTCAATGTCCCTAATTGAATAACCTTTATCGAAGTAAACCTTTTAGGATTAACCGACACACTTCTCCTTTGGAAAAATCTTTCTAGAAATAAGAAAGTGAAAATAAATAACAAACAAATAAGAGAATTTACGCAAAGAAGAGAAGGAACTTCAACGGTTTGCTTGCTTTGCAAACCAATTCTAATTCCTTGAGAATAATTGAATATTCTTTTTTTCTCATACTGTGACTTTTAGCCGTATTTATTTAATGAAATTCGCGATTTAAATTTTAATCGAACATTCATTTTCTTATTATCTCAATAATCATCATAATCCTTTTGAATCAATTGTACAAGGAAGAAGATGTTTAAGTGAATTGCAGGAGTAAGCCCCCTAGTCCAAGAGTCTTACATTTAAGTTTTTGGTTAAACTTGAGTTTGTCCCTCAACTTCTTTAGTAAACTCTTAAAGTAAGGTATAACCTTTTTATATGGTATTGAAATTCAAGTTCTCTCTTAACATTTCTATTAAAATAAGTGAGTCCAAAGTCTACATAGAGAGTATTATAGTGGGATGGTCCAAATTGGACAATTGCTATTAGTATGGATGTTTGTCCACATTATTGAAGAGTGAGTTTAGAGTTTTTAATTATATGTAAGTTTGTCCCTTAACTTTTTAAGTGAACTTTTGAAGTGAGGTATAAGTCTTTATGTATGGTGTTAGAATTTAAAATTTAACCAAAAAATTAGTTTATGAGTTAAGGGGACATTTTTCACCTTTAAAATTACCTATGGATTGAATTTTTTTTTCTCATTCTTAACACTCCCACATATTAAACATATCTTAGGTTTAAGATTGAACATGATAAAATAGATATCTTTTAGTGTATTGAATATATTTAATGGGTTCAAAGTTAAATGAGAATTAAAACGGATCAAATTAGTTAAATGAGAATTAAAATGGATCAAATTGAACTTTAATGCTACATTAATAAATTCAAAATCTAGCTTAAAAATTAGTTCATTTATAAAAATGATGTGAGACTTTGTTTAGCGTCTATTCTCAACAAATTCACAAAGTTAACAATTAGGACTTTAATAAAACAGTAGAAGTTAACAATTACTTCTAACATGGGAGTTATTTTCCTTCGCCGCATTTCCATTGGTTTAGCATAAAGGAAAGAAGCATTGATTGTTTAAAATCGAGGCGTACGAAAATTCCATAGGGTAAGTCTGTAGAGGAGGGTCTAGATTGGGGGACATGTTTATTATGCCTTTCCAAAGAGCGGTCCCAAGGTTATTTGTTTCTTTAGTATCGATTTTGGGAAATGATTCTATGTCGAAACCCAGGTTGCATATGCTGCTATCATGATTACCCAAGCTTAAGGTACTTTCATGCCTCAGTTAGCTGGGTCTTACCCTGAAAATCTCAAAACGGAACTTACAGCAATAGTTGTTTAAGGGAAGAAGAAGAACCTATTCCCGAGATGCATGAATCCTAGAGATGAGAAATTCTTCCAAGTATTAGTACACGAAGGAAGACAAAAGCATTAGATGGTTACCATCTCATTACAAGACAAACTGACGCAGCCTTTACCAAAGCGTAGAAGAGACGTTCGTCATGACATTTTATACGCACTACAGTACGACCAACACGGGCTGCAAAATCACCTAGACCGTCTAGCTAGCTAGCGAGCTCGCTAATGCATTCTGGTGTAGAACTTACCCAGCATGAAGGAGCTCATGGGAAGCCATAAAAGAAAAGGGAAAATCCACACAAGAAGTACTAGGTAGTGGAAAACACAAACATCATGAAACCAGTACATTCATAATTGGACGGTCTCTCTCCTCCGATCTGAGGTTTCTCATTTATAACTCCACAAATCATCTCCATCTGAGTCGTCCGGCGACTTCGACTCCATCCTCGGTGGGCTCACGAGCATTCCCTCCGCCATGTCAGCCAGCAAATTCGGCATGTTCAGAAGCGCTTCCTCATCGACGAACTCCTCGCCCGGCCGACTGCTACCACTCGCTGTAACCTCATTTTCAGGGTTCTGTCCGGTACCCTCCCTCTCCGGTGGCCTCCAGGCCCTAGCCTCCGCCGCACTGGCTGCGGCGGCTTGTATATCGGAGGCCGACGTGGACGCCGGTATCGGGTACGAGAGAATGGAACTTGGGAAGTTGAGAGGCGTATCTGGGCCTTTCAAAGCCAGCGCTGCCACGTCGTAGGCCGCAGCAGCCATCTCTGGGGTCGGGTACGTACCGAGCCAAATGCGCGTAGTTTTACGTGGCTCGCGTATTTCCGATACCCATTTCCCGCTCCGGGTCCGCACTCCCCTATACTTGGGCCTCCCCTCGGAACTCGAAGATCCTCCTCGAGACTGCAGACGTCTCCGTGTTGTAGTCTCCTCCATCCTCACAGCAGTGGAAAAAGGGTCAGACGCCTGAACTGAGCGGTCGCCCCCCTCAACTTCTGGCGATGGCTCATCTTGGCTCTCGTGGGGAGGACTATTGACCATGTATGTAGATCAATATATATATATATATGTATTTGTACTGCCTCGACTTGTCTCCCTACCTGAATTGAATATTAATAGACTGGGTTTAAGGGAATATAATCTCGTTTTGGATATTGGGTTTTATTTAAGAGGAAGCAAAACAGGTGGACAAAGCGTGGGAAGTTCGCGGCTTGCGCCTTTTGTGGGCACACGTAGTAGCCGCAAACGAGCAATTAGCTGTAACTTACCTGGTTCAACAGGCTTCTTTTTTCTATGTGCTAAGGAACCAACACATCACTCTCTCTCATGTGAATTCAACTGGAACTTCTGTTGCCCATCGTGCTGACAAGCAATTTAACCCACGCTTACCACGTTGTTTCATGTTGTTCCTTGGTTCGACCGTGTATGATTTTTTTTTTGTGCCTTTTGGGTGAAGGATGGTGGTGGACACAAAGGACTCAACTGAAGCAACCACCACTAAAAAACGACAGTTGGGGCTTTTTCATTAGTAGCTTATATCTGTGGAAAGTTTTTTGAATGTGGAATTATTCTTTCTCCTAAAAAAATAGAAATAGAAAAAGAAAAAGAAAAAGAAAAAGAAAAAGAAAAAGATTTAGATTAAGTAAATATTTATTCAAAAAATTGTTTTCAAGTAAACAAAAAAGCTTGCCATTTGCTCTTTAGGGTATAATATAATCGAAATGATAAAGAACACTCAGTATAAAAAAAATCTTATAAAATAGTGATCTTGAGTTTGAATCTTCTTACTTACATTTATGATTAAACTTAGACATGCTTTTGGAATGGGCAATGGGCCATTACTTTCTAATTTAAGCTATTAAACTTTGCTTGATGAAATTTTGAAAAATTACCATTGGTAACTCGCTTTATGTTCGCTTATGGATGATAACCAATACGGTTCCAAGGCCTAATCGTTTTCTTCTTTAAGTTATAAGTTAATCCAATTTGTATTTTAATACTTTGCTTTTGGAAAGAGATTGAAAGAGATACGGATCTTCTTAAAAAATCTCTGGGAATTCCTTTCAAAGCCTGTGGGACAATTGGAAAGGTGGTAGGGCCGAATGAGTGGACTTGCTGGTGACTTTGTCCTGAGACTTGTGGATGATTTGGTCCATCGGAAGGGAAAGACTTCTTTACACGAAAGTTCAGGGACATTATTCTTAAAAATACAATTCTATTATTTATTTTTCATGTTTTCTTTTTAAGAATTGTCCTGGACATGGCTTTGTGACGCACCCAAAACGGCCAAAAAAGTTTCCACGTGATCTGCATCAATCCTGTCGAAGTCGCTCAATGGCTTTTTGAAGTAATTGCGCACCTGTTCTGCCTTGTATTTGTCACATCAGATTTTCTTATAATTTTCTATCTTAAGCAATGAACAAAAGGGAGGGAACAAAGACAACCAAGTAGCCCACCCGAGAGCCAATCAATGGGAATCTACCACTGGAGGCTCATGGTCGCTATGGTTGGTTGCCCTATCCAAGTTCTGAAACACCAGGAGAGAGAGATTCACACCTTTAAGAGTCGTACACAAGAACAACGCAGCTCTCTCCTTCTCAGCCATGGGGACCATCAAAGCAAGCTTCTCGGTTTTCACTGCCAACCCATTTCTCCTCGCAAGAAAATCTCTCAAACCCTCCAGAGTGTCAATCAAACCACCCCCACTTGATTTTGACTTCAGAACAGAAATCTTGTATGAATCTACAAACAAAATAGCCCAAACTCACCCTGAATTGCTTGATTTAGCTCAGAATGGGAGCTTGGTATTGATTGAGAAAAGCCAATACGGGCCAGTACCAGAATGGAGGACGGAGTTCGTGGAGCCAGAGACTATATGGTTGGTCGGGACTACGCATATATCCAAGCAATCGGCTGTGGATGTAGAACGCGTTGTGCGGGCCGTAAATCCAGATAATGTGGTGGTGGAGCTATGCAGAAGCAGGCAAGAGGGATTTATTTATTCGTTTTTTGGCTGAGTTTAGTTTTTATTATTTTTAATTAATTTATTTTCTCTCTCAAATTGTGAAGTTACTTGGAGATCTCGATAGATATTGTCTATTATAGGCTAAAGACGTCTCTCGAGAATGGACAAAAGGCTACCTTATGTATTTCTCATAGTTTTCTTCTTAATGCCGTCCTCACAATCTTGACTATCATAGAGTTAGAACTGAATATCCTTGACCACCGGCTACTAGGGATTAACCCAGCAATCTCACCAGGAGTCTCTAATGTAGTCTGCCAGACCACGAGGTCTCTTATCCATTGCCCTTTATGGTCGGAAATATGCAACCTTCCTCATATCCATAAAAATGTCTTGGCGGAAGAGAGAGGTGGGGGGCGTGTTGTCCTTTTCCTCCGGTTACTCACTGCTATTGCTCTTTTAATGGTTTCCTCTTGGGTCCGCCTCAACCACTTTAGTGGAACGGACGGGAGAGCTTACCAAGTGTACTCTGTGCCCCAAATGGTTAGCAAACCGACCATAGGAATTAATGCACTTGCCTATTATCTAGATCTAGAATCATTAGCTCTCAGATCTAAGACAATAGCAATAACCATCCCAACTTGGCTAGCCTTAGGAAGGAAACCAAAACACATCCAAGCATTACCCATGAGACATTTTGAGAACGTGAAGATTGTAATAACCACATCAAAACAAAAGAAGGGAAAAAAAAAAAAAAGAATCTTCTCTAGGGAGAAGCTCACATGTACAAAACTGGTGACATAATGCCGATTGGTAACAAGACCTAACCCGCGTGTAAGACAAGACTTGGGCCATTGGACAGGGTAAAAAGTTGTGCGCCTGAGAATGTAATGTGTCAGCCCTAGTAAAGAATAAACTCAATTAAATAATGATACAACTCAACACTTCCCAAGTTCGTGATCTGTACAAACAAATACAATGACTTTGCGAATAGGGTAGTTGTGCTACCTGCGGAGAAAGCTTTATTTAATAAGTCTATAGGCTATTCATGAGTCCAAATGTGATAGTCTAAATCAAGACCTTTTGTGTCTCTTTAATAAAATGATAATCAATCTTGATGTTTTTGGTCCACTCATGGAAGATAGACTTGCTAGTAATGTGTTTAGTCAACTCATTACCATAGACTAGTGGAATGGGTCATGGAAGTCTAACTAGTTAAATCTCCAAGTAGTCTATGTAGCCAAACAATTTCACAAATAGTTATAACCATAGCTCTGTACTCAACTTCAAATGAAGACCAAAGAATGGTTGCTTGTTTTGCGGTCTTCACTTTGTAAACCAATTGACACCTAATGGGCTTACGCTTAAGGAAAAAATTAATCAACACCCACATCTGACTGGCCTCCAATGCATGGATCTCCCTAGACATAGAGTTAATCCATTTAAGGTCACAAAATAGCTTGATGTTATTAAAGTAGCTCTTTGATCAAAGAAATGGAGGTGATAAAGGTTTTATGAGGATCAAGAGAGAGAGTTTTATATTGGGTATTGTATGTCTTGAAGTTGGAGAGCATGACTAGCAAATGGAGAACTTGGTGAAGTGGTGGGAAAAGTGGGATAGTAGTATGACTCAATGGCCCTTTTGAGATGAAAGATAACTTATGTTATAAACTTGTCATCATGAGGAATCATAGTGACATAGCACCAATAACTAAAGACTTGCAAATGTGAGATGGGTTAAGGTTTCCAAAAAGATTATTAAACAATGTTTTACCAAATGGTAGATGTATGTGATAGAAAAGCTAGATATGTTTGTTTTGCCAAATGACAATTAGGGCAAAGATCTTGCGGAGAGATTTAACAAGAAGAATAACTAAAATGATAATACTAAAGCATTTATTCATTACTCAAAATAGTGTTTAAGGGCATTTCATCCCAAAGATTTAAGAATAGTAGAATAAACATCTATAATGATATCCATTGGTGACACAAGATGATAAAGGCATTTCTTAGCCCTACCCCTAGGATTCTCCCGGTCGAAGTCTTGAAAGATGGAAAAGTGTGGGCACAATAAGACCAAAAAATAACTATTGAAAGTGAATTTCGCGATCAATAACAGAGTATACTTAAATTTTGGAATATAATGAATGTCATAAAGTATAATGGAATAGAAATATAAACAGTCTCAATATACATGAAGTCAACTAAATTATCATCTAGTAGCTTGATTGAAATAAGACTAAACACATAGGACCTAATGTTTTCCATGCATGTAATGTCAAAACTGAAGTGATCACTAGTCCTTGTATCAATAAACCAATTATTAGCTGAAGAGAAAATTTTCAAAGTAAAGGGCTCACTTGCAAAGTTGATCATGGACTCTATAGGCCCAAATTGGCTTTAGCAGTTGCAGAATCTATTGGTACAGTTCATGTGTGAGTGCTGAATTGGGAGTGACGGTCATCAATGCATTCCCAATGCCACTTTTAAGGAGTTCATTTTGATCACCAAAAGATGACTTGACAACATTTGTGCTTTCCCATGTCCTTTTTTCTCTTCTAATTTTTGGGCTTATTGGGAAAACCCCTACCAATTGATAGTTCTTTTCTTTAGTATGATCCCACTCTCTTACGAGAGTGGGTTGGATTGATTTGGAGTAAATGACACACCTAGTTGAGATTGTCTCCCCACCCATCTCACCAAGATTCCTTACACTGGTGGACGACGACCAAATGATGATGGTAGAGGTGTTGAGTTGTTTTCATGTTTCATAAGTATGGACTTATGGAGTGGTTTATATATAGTAAATGCCCCCATACTCTTGAGCTAGTTTTTAAGGAAGGATTTAGCTCTGTAGCATGATATTAGAGTTCAATCTTCCCTTAACACTTTTATGGATGTCGATTAAAAAGGCCTAGAATCCATATAGTGAAAGTGGCACAGTGATATGGTTCAAGTTGGATTAATGCAGTGAGATAACAGATTAAAAACTGATGTGAAGTTGTCTTACTTTGCTATAGTATGGACTTGTGGAGTGATTTATATGTAATAAATGCTCCACTTCACTTGAACTAACGTTTGTGGAAGAATTGAGCTAACACCATACTTAATTCTTTTCTCCTAATACGACACAAATAAGGGCCAACACTTCTTGCTCTTACGACATCTTGCATCATCCTGCCTCGATTTTATGAATTAGGCACGAGTTTGCAACAAATTGCTGCAAATATGATTCTTAGATGGCCTTCTATGGTTACCTGTAACATAAAACTAACGTAAAGAAGAAGACCTGACATATATACAGGAAGTTGACTCAATATATGCTGGTCTGTTAGAGGAATTCAATGTTTCGTGATTTTTAGTAATAATCCCAATTTAGGTTACCATAAGTCCAATTATTTCTTCTTTATTCCAGTTAATCCCTCTTTGAAGAATTTGGTTATTCTTCATGTACAAGAATCCCAGGTATTTTTGAATTTAAGAGACTAGCATTAAATTTATTTGGTGCCAGGATTGAGAATTGCAATAACTAACATGACTGTCAAATTTATTATTTGTTCTATCCACATCTTAGCTTCAATGGTTGCAGGGTTCACTTTCAGAGCTGGAATTATGTACACTTCCAATGATGGGAAGCCAGGCCAACAATTACGTTCAAATATGTTTTCTTTGAGTGGGTCCGGGTTTTTCGGTGCTGTTGGCCGCAGCATAAACTTGGGTAAGCACAAAGTTGTGTTCTTTTGTTACGTGCATATGAAATTGGTTGCTGAATATGAAAATGGCCAGGTGGTCAAACCGCCCTAGCACTACGTCTGCTGCTGGCACTTTTTTCCTCAAAAATCTCTTCGGATATCGACCGCCCTTTTGGCGATGAGGTAGCTGATTTAAGTAAAAGTTGTATGCTCAATTGTTTAACAAAAATGGATAGTATTTGTTTGTTTATAGAATTATGATTTGCAAAATTGTTCTCTGAGAATGTAGTTCCGTGCTGCTCGAAAAGTATCTGAAGAGCTTGCTGCGCAAATAGTTTTGGGGGACAGGCCAATTGAGATAACAGTATGTACATATTTGGTAACTCTTTTACATACACGTGAAAAAACTCAATCAAATTATGGGAAAATATGTGAGCTAGATTCTAAACTTAAATCCTATTTCTGATCCTATTGGTTTCGATTTTAGCAATTATGCGCTATTTTAGAATTTCCTTGGGTGTTTCTTCCTAAAACCTGGAATTTCAAGTTGTACAAAAATTTCCAAATAACACAATTTCTGTCCGCCTCGTTTTTGTTCTTGCAGCTTGAAAGGGCTTGGAATTCCTTGACTTGGACTGAGAAATTGAGTTTAGTGATCTCAATTTTTCGGGGGATAACATCATCGTCTGATATGTCTAGGGACAGTCTCAAGGTTGATATCTTACCACGGTTTATTTGTTACTAGGATGACAATTTGTTTCTTGTCAACATTCGATGGTGGGGGATGGATAGAGAGATTTCTGCATGGCTGCCTAGTTTCCTCAGAATTTTTGTTTTTAGATGACATGTTCTTTTCTGTTCAGTTCGTATTTGCCTTTTCCTTTCTGTTCCTTCCAGTCCTAGAATACTTTTGTGGATATGGACCATACCAATGCGATTCATAAGTATGCTTTCTGTTCTGATGGGACAGAATTGATAATATAATAGTTGTAAATTGCCCTGCAACGAAGTATGATGGGAAGCCTTTGGAAAGGAAAAATCAATCATGCACCGAGGATCTAAGAATGTCCCGCACTGCAACTCTAGGACCTAACATTAGAGTTGGTCTAATATCCACCTCGTGCATTTTAGTCCATACTTCCCAACAATTGGCGACAATAATATAATTCTTCCATATCTAACACCTGTTGCAGGTTGCAAGTTCAGATGATGGCACCTTGCAGCTCTACAAGCAGCTAAGTTCGTCGTATCCGTCACTCCTGCAGCCTCTTATACACGAACGAGACACTGTAAGTACTTCACAGCTAGGAAAGCTTGAAAAGTGCTTCAACTCTGACAGTGATATAAATATTAATTGATCAAAAATCTACGAGAAAACAAAGTTGGTGCGGAAAGTAATACATGTATATATAGTTTTGGTGAGTTTAGAGTGGTAAAGTGAAATCTTTGCTTTTTCGCAATGTAAACTTTACAAATTAATAAACGGTCAGTACTTTGTATTTTCTTTGGACTTTTTCAGAATAAAGGCGAAAAACTTTGGTCTTTTTGCAATAACCGTCACGTATTGAAAGAAATTCATATTTTCCACTCCACTTTCCTGAGGCCTATAGTCAGCCGTCTAAGGGATATATGTGTTTGCTGCTTCTGCAGTACCTTGCTTGGTCGCTGAAGCGGAGCAAAGCCGTGAATAATAGCAAAAGAGTGGTCGGGGTGATTGGGAAGGGACACATGAATGGTGTGATACATGCACTAGTATCGAGCCAAGGTGACTTGCGGTTTCGTGATCTTACAGGGAAAAGCCCAGACACTGGTGCCTCCAATAGGTGGCTTGATGATCTTTTCAAGAGCTTGATCAGGGACACGGTGATTGGCGTTCTGTTGTGGGTATTATATGAACAGGTAAAAGGAGGACAATGAAATTATATATGATCCTTATTTTCATTTACTATTTCTTGGTCTAAAACTCAAATGAGAAGGGGCAAAATGTGAACAATCTTTTTTTTTTTTTCCCGGTTATCCAATATGGTTATTACTTTGTGTATGCCCTAGTTCAAGGGAAGTTGCATCAGAATTAAAGTGGAACCAACTTAAGTTGTTGATATGGCTCCTGTTCTGCAGAGGTTAACCAACTAATGTTGTACCTCTACTCGGATCCTTGAGCAGTGAGCAAGACCGGGGTAGCACTCCCAACCCTGTTAGACCATTTTAGTGGGAAATACTAGTTAACACAAAAGCAGTTCAACTCATGTACTTTAATGTTAAATTTGTGACCTCTTAATTTTAGAGTTACTACTTTGTCAGTGAATTAACAGGTAATTAATAACATAAAAGTGATTGTAAAATTGGTTTCTCTTTTTTGCTTTTCTCCCACATTAAAGTTGGGTAAGAAGCCGCACGCTTTTCTACTTTATAAAATCTTGGATTATTTTTTATTTTTTTAACCTTTATGTATGTTTTCCCAAGTCTTGGCTCCTGTCATTCAGGGAAAACGTTATATGTCAGGCACTGTGGCTGAGTTGGTGGAAGCATTAAAAAGAAAAAAGAAAATTGAATGCACAGAATCTGTAAATTCATGCTTCAAAAGCGTTGTCCTGTTGGTTTTCAAAATTGTAATTACCTTACGTGCTTCGACATAAAATACGTATCAGCTTTTCACTGATGGCCCTACTTTTCAGCAAATTAACGAAAGCGCGTCACGTGGGGTCACAGGGAGACAAATGCCACGTTCAAAGTAATGCGGCGTCTACGACGGTGGGGTCACAGACTGATTGGGGTTTTGTTTTGTTTTGGTTTTTGTTTTTGTTTTTTAATGGGGTTGGTGGGGGGTGTTGGTGGGGTGTTTACGTTACGTTCGAAACAAAGGGGCCCCATGTCACAACCAAACATGGAATTTTTTTTTAATAGAAACTAATATGTTTTATTAACATTAATAAAAATAATATAATAATCATATCTCAAATAAGTATAAAATGTAATATATAAGCTTAACCATTTATCTCCAGAAAATAGATAATTATAATACTTATGATATATCCCATTATAGTAAAATAAATGGATAATAAAAAAACAAAAATTGAATTTAAAGTAAAAAAAAATCACTATCAAAATGAGTAATAAAAATTTTCTCATTCCTAAAATTTTCTGTTTTCCAAATATGCGCGATAATTTTCTTGATAATTATTATCTTATAATATTACACCATATGCATACTAGATTAACTCTAAAAAAAAGAGAAGATTAATATACTTTTATTAAAATAGCATATATATAAGTGTACACTTGATTTTGTGTCAACCAAGTATAATAACCATACACATATATATAAGTGTACACTTGTACTTCCAATATGTGAAGCCCAAAAAACATTACGTTACATTACATTACTTTAAAAAAAAAAAACTGTTCAATCAATGGATTGTATGAGAATTTTTGTAGGTAATGATAATTATAATATGCATTATGTATTAATGAAAAATCTAAAATTAATCTAGGTGTTATTAGTGCTTGGCTTAATAGTATTAATGGCAGTATTTATTTTTTGGCTTAAGAAAAATGAAAAAATGAAAAAATTAATCAAAGTTATGTGAGTTTGCTTTAGAGTCTATAAATATAACTATAAATAAAATAAAAAATAATATGAGTCAATTAGGTTTGATAATAGATTTGGACTTCAAACAAGAAACTAAAGAAAGTTTGAATAATCTAATAAACAAACTAGATGAATCAAGTAAAGATGGAATTAATAGCCTAAGAGATAACAAAATCTCATGGAATTAAAGAGATTATGGTGCTTCAAACCAAAGCTAACTATAATTAAAAAATATAAAGATATAAAAAGAAATCTTAGACTATTGGAGACAATTATATAAAGATCCTAATCTTTCTATATAAGAAAGAAATAAAATCATAGACATAATAAAAATAACTTGTATTAAATATGAAGATCTTTTGAACCATTTTAGGTTTGAAAGTTCTTTATTACTTTCTAATTAAGAAGATATTTTTTTTATTCTAAGCACACAGTAAGCATGATTACTAAAGATAAGGATAGCAAATCTTGAAGTTGGGTTGAATTAGATTGTGGTATTTGTTGATTTTTTCTGTGTGTGTATGAAGTATATTAATCTTATTGCTTTTGAATAAAACATTTCAACAACAAATTGAGTAAAAAATTTGCAAGAAGAGATAGAGAAAGATGAGACACACAAAAATTTGTTTTAAAGATGGTTCAACTTCCATGAGTTATGTTCATCCTTTGTAATGTGTAAAATTAAGAGGAATCCTATTTGTACACAGTTCAACGAGAAAACCACTCTCCAATTTTTGCAATGGTATATGCCACTAAACCATAATCTTTACAACTTGATGAACCACACACATCGTAATAACTATGTGCCTTATGAAAACTAGTCTATATGACTAACAATCAATTCAAGTGCTATAGCATCTAGTATGATAAATTTTCTCTTTATAAGGAAAAATAAGTCGAATACAAGGGAATATGAAAATAAATAAACTTTAAGTATGTTTTTCCTTGATACAAGCTAGAAATAAATGATATACAACTTAGGTCACTAGGATTTTACAAGTATGTGAATATTTTTGGTGAAAGGTCAAGTATTATGTATTATCAACATAAATATAAAATTATTCAGTTACGACATCATCATGTAAGTTAAAAAACTTCAAATATGTGAATGTTCTTCTTAAGAATTGTCTTCGATCAACCTTGGTAGCAAACAAATATTTTAATCTTTAACACAAACACAACTAAGATACTTTTGATCTCAATTTTTTTTTTTAGCACAGGAACTTATGTCCCATGTTAAATGGTGTGCAATAAGGTATTTAGCGATTAATCAACATACTAACACTAATATGATTAAATATATAATTTTAATCAAGGATTCATTTAGCACAATAAAGAATTTATAGATTATAAAGTGTGCCTGAATTATTTGTCAAATAGATTACAAATAAAGTATCAACCTAGGTGCAAGAGTTATGCTATATGATAGACAAGTCAGCACACTTGCATGAAAGTGACCACAACAAGTTCAACCTCTTCAATCTTAGCACAAAAAGGATGTTTATAAATTCAATATAAATGGTAGAATAATAAACCCCTAAATTCAAGTTTGAGGTTTTCCGACCATACTCAATTCAGCCTCAATATTCTGATTTGAAGTTTTGGCTTTCAAGGTCCAAGTAAGTTCATCAAATAATCATATATAGGTCAACCTAAGTTGCATTCAAAACGAATCATTCAAAGAATGTATAAAGACAATGTGAACAATAAGTTTACTTCCTTGAATCACAACAACGTTCTATAATTCTTTTAATAATCACAACACAAGAATAGTTATCACAATTCAAACACAAGTGTATGATGTTTGCCATAATCCTTAGATCAAAACATATATATTCAACAAACAAAGAACCCCTCAAGATGTTGTAAGTGTATTTCACCAATGACACAATATCCCCAAAAATTTTAATTAGTGTGTTATGATCTAACTTTTGTGTGTTTGAATTCCGCGTTTGGAGTCCGTAAGTCCAATCAACCTCGGGGCGGCATCTTGGGGTATGGTTACGTGTGTTGCTATTTTCTGGTTTAGGTTGTGTTAAGTGTCAGGCATGCACTTAGGCGTGCAAGGCAACAGGGCTGTTTGGTGTAGGAACGGTAGGTGGTCAGTGGTAATGATGGGTTAAAGGCAGAAGAAGCATGCTTTGCTCTTTTGTTACGTGCACTCTATCCCTTGCATGGGAAATGGGCATTTTTGGATGTATTTAAGCGGGACCCATGATGAATGAAGGGAGCTTGAATTCCACAAATTGACTTGGAGGTTGGCTTCCTCAAATCTAGCCAATATTTCCTCTAACCGTTCATCATAGGGCGGTCAAGGAAAAGATACGTGGATTGTTTCTTGGGTGATCAACCCGTAAGCCGTCCGGTGACAAGAGCTGTTTCGCAACAACGTAACAAATTGGCGCCGTCTGTGGGAAACACTTCCAACATGAGTGATGCTCCATCCAACGCTGCTAGTACCGACATGGATCGGCGCTTCCGTGAACTAAATGAGGCCATGCAACAATCCATGCAGCAGATGTTTGCTGCCCTGGATGCAAAAATTGAAAGGGTCAGTAAGGGCTTGGGATACGACTCGGAGTCCACAGGTGGCGGGAGCAGTGGAACTCGCACTAGACAACCTGAAGGAGCTGGCGGTGAGGCCACTAAGGCCAAGATGAAAACTGAGTTCCCAACCTACGATGGGGAAGGTGACCCCACGGAGTGGATTTACCGAGCAGAGCACTATTTTGAGTTCCACAGCACCACGGAGGCAGATAAGGTGCGTCTGGCATCTTGGAACTTATTAGGCGAGGCTCAAATATGGTTCTGAATGCTTCGTGAACAACAAGGGCGTGAGGCTGTAATGTGGTCTTTTATGGTGGAAGATCTTTTGGCCAGAAATGGCCCAAATGAGTTCACCGACCACTTCGGTGATCTCACTAAACTACGACAAAAGGGCACAGTGGAAGAATATCAAAAAGAGTTTACTCGCCTAGCACTACGGTGAGAACGCATGACTGAAAAACAACAGCTAAGTTGTTTTATTTCTGGTCTGAAGGATGAGATTTGTGGTGATGTGCGGATAGCCAAACCAGCCTCTCTGTCAGCAGCCATTGGTATGGCTAAAATTCATGAGGCTAAATAGAAAGGCTCTCGACCATTCCAAACAGCACCACGAAGCTCCTCCTCCTTGGTAGTTCACAGAAACCAACCGTTCCAGGCGCTGCCAACAACCCAATCAAGCTCGGCCACAGCCTCTATTCGTCCCATCAAAAAGCTCACGGCAGCTGAAATAGCTGAACGCAGGGCTAAGGGACTTTGCTTTAACTGTGACGATCGTTTCAGTCCAGGCCACCGATGCAAGAAGCTTTTTTTTTTCTAGAGGGCTTGTCTTCAGAAGAAGAGGAGGCCACGGCAAACATAGTGGGTGAACTTGAAGCTGAACTGGTGAGAGAAAAGGAAGAGATCCCTAGCATCTCTCTCAATGCCATCTATGGCGTTCCTAGTCCCCAAACTATGAAAGTGGATGGCAGCATTGACGCTTCTGAGCGGAAGGTACGATTTCTTATGGATACCGGATCTACCCATAATTTTATTCATGCTAGAATTGCCAAGGAACTGGGGATAGAGCCCACAGAAGCAGGTTCTTTCCAAGTGAGAATAGCAAATGGGGACTTTATTACTAGCTCTGGGGCCTGTGTGAGTCGAGAGGTACTGTTGCAAGGAACTAAGTTTAAAGTTGACTTTATTCTGTTGGCCATGAAAGGTGTGGATGCGGTACTTGGAGTGCATTGGCTTTATTCTCTCGGACCCATTCTTTGGGATTTTCATAGTTTAACAATGAAATTTATGCATGAAAGCCGAAAGGTTATTCTCGCAGGGGTGGCCCGACCTGCCAACAAACTCATCGGGGGGGAAGAGATGGCCAAAGAGCTACGAAAACCTGGGTTGGGCATTGTTTTAAGAGTTCTCTCAATGGAAGACCAAGAAGCAGACCCCAAAAAAGAAGTGACAACGCTAGAACATCCACTCCAACGTTTGGTCCAAGGATACGCAGATGTGTTCTCCAAACCACAGGGCTTGCCTCCCCCACGCAACCATGAACATCGAATTTCTCTTAAAAATGAAGAGCAAGCTGTGGTGGTGCGACCATATCGCTACCCCTATTATCAAAAGGCAGAAATTGAAAGTATCATTCGTGAGCTTCTCAACTCTGGAGTGATCCAACGCAGTGATAGTGCCTTCTCATCCCCTGTTATCCTAGTCCGAAAGAAAGATGGATCTTGGCGCATGTGCGTTGACTATAGAGCTCTTAATCAGCAGACTATCAAAAATAGCTTTCCCATTCCTAACATAGACGAGCTCTTAGACGAGTTGCATGGTGCAACAGTTTTCTCTAAACTGGATCTTTGCTCGGGTTATCATCAAATACGAGTAGCCCTTCTTGATGTGCACAAGACAGCTTTCAGGACACATGAAGGGCATTATGAATGGCTAGTGATGCCATTCGGGTTGTCAAATGCGCCAGCGACCTTCCAATCTCTCATGAATGATGTCTTCCGGCCTTTTCTTCGAAGGTTCGTGTTGGTTTTTTTTTTATGATATATTGATATTTAGTAAAACCATGGAAGAACATTTGCAGCATGTTCAAGTAGTATTGGAAGTCCTAAGAAGCCAACAACTGTTAGCAAAAAGATCCAAGTGTGAATTTGGCAAGGAGAGCCTCAGGTTCTTGGGGCATGTAATCAGCAAAAATGGTGTTAGCGTGGAGTAAGACAAAATTCAGGCCATTCTGGAGTGGCCAAGACCGGCAACACTGAAGGCTCTTCGAGGGTTCCTGGGTTTAACCGAGTATTACCGGCGTTTTGTCAAACACTATAGGATGATAGCTCGGCCTTTAAATGACTTATTGAAGAAAGGGGCTTTCCATTGGAGTGAGGAAGCCGAGTCTGCATTCCAGTTGCTGAAGAACATCATGACCCAAACTCCAGTACTCAGCCTTCCAGATTTTTCTCAACAGTTCTGCGTTGAGTGTGACGCCTTGAACACTGAAGTTGGAGGAGTGTTATCCCAAAGGCAACGACCGATTGCATTTTTTAGCAAGGCTTTGACTAGGCAGAACATGCATCTTTCAGCCTATGACCGAGAAATGATGGCCCTTATTTTGGCAGTGCAAAAGTGGCATCACTACCTGTTAAGACGGGAGTTTGTAGTGCGCACAAACCAACAAGCGCTCAAACACCTTTGGGACCAACGTATCTCTACTCCAAGCCAGCAAAGGTGGTTGTCTAAACTCATTGGATTTGATTTTCGTATTGAGTACAAGCCTGGAAGAGAAAATGGAGCAACCGACGCCCTTTCCCGACGTTTTAAAGGCACGGGCGAAGAAGGAAACCAATCTCTGTCTCTACACCAAAAAGCAGGGGACTCTACGGGAACGGGTTGCTCGATTGATAACTTCCATGAGGGTAGCGTTGAAAAATCAACAAGTACTACCTTGCCAACTGCTTCATTGAGAGGCAACACCTCACCGTCAATATGTGCTGAGTTGTCGCACTTAGAAGAAAAGCAAGTAAGGCTACCTAAAGAGCTTAATAATGCTTCCCTCCTCAGTAACGATGTAGAGACTTCGTGCTGGGCAATCTCCATGCCAGTACCCTTATGGGTAGAGCCAATCAAGATAGAAACGCAAGAGAAACTGGGACACCTAGTGGATCGGGTGCAACAGGGAGACGAGATAGGGTCGTGGCAGTACAAGGGAGACATTCTCTTTCTCAAAGGAAAAATTTTCCTCTTTGAGCACTCAAGCTAATTCCTACTATTTTAAAGGAGTTCCATGGAAGCACCCATGAAGGCTATTTCAAGTCAAACCAGAGGCTACGCTCGATTTTCTATTGGAAAGGGATGGGGAACAGCTTAAAAGAGTTCATCCGAAGTTACTGAATCTGTCAAGAGCAAAAGACAGTCAATCAATCACCTGGCAGGACTTCTCTAGCCATTACCTATCCCGATGCACATTTGGACTGAAATCTCAATGGATTTTGTAGATGGTCTCCCTACATCTCAAGGTAAAAATTCTCTTTTTGTGGTAGTCGATCGGCTATCCAAATATGCTCGATTCATGCCTCTCACGCACCCTTACACTGCTCCTATGGTGGCTCAAATTTTCTTTAAAGAAATTTTCAAGCTCTACGGGCTTCCTCATAACATTGTCTGTGACCATGGGTCGATTTTCACTGGAGCTTTTTGGACTGAACTATTTCATCTACATGGCACTAGCTTCAATTATAGTACAACGTACCATCCTCAAACAGATGGACAAACTGAAGCTGCTAACAAATCCATTGAAACATACTTACGTTGTTTCGTGGATGGAAAGCTAAAAGAATGGATGAAATGGCTGCCCTGGGCCGAGTTTTGCCATAATACAAGTGTAAACAGTAGCACTGGAATGACTCCCTATGAAGCAGTTTACGGTCGAGCACCTCCCACCCTTTTCCCCTATGTTCCGGGAACCACTGCTCTGGAACTCCTAGACAGTGAGCTGCGGCAGAGAGATGAACTCTTGAAGAATCTGCGTTCTCATCTAACAGAGGCCCAACAGCACATGAAACGTGCGTATGATAAGAAGCATCGTGAGGTTGAATTCGCAGTTGGAGATGACGTACTTCTTCGACTACAGCCCTACCGTCAAGTATCTGTGTCCATGCGCCGGTCACTCAAGCTCTCACCACGTTTTTATGGTCCATTTAAGATAATCAGCAAATTGGGGAGAGTCGCTTATCGGTTGCAACTTCCGGCATCCTCTCGCATTCACCCTGTTTTTCATGTTTCTCAATTGTGAAAATTCTATGGCCATGCTAAGGAGGTGTTATCCGATCTTCCAAGGGGACTAAACCCAGATGGATCACCCACTGCCGTTCCAGTGGAGGTCCTGGCTCGCCGGCAACGCAACCGAGTTCCAGAAATTCTAGTGACGTGGCAAGGATTGCCTAGGGAGGAAGCCACGTGGGAGGACCTGTCTTAGCTGCAACACCGATTTCCCGACTTAGACCTTGAGGACAAGGTCTAGTTTGAAGGGAGGGCACCTGTTACGATCTAACTTTTGTGTGTTTGAATTCTGCGTTTGGAGTCCGTAAGTCCAATCAACCTTGGGGTGGCATCTTGGGGTATGGTTACGTGTGTTGCTATTTTCTGGTTTAGGTTGTGTTAAGTGTCAGGCATGCACTTAGGCGTGCAAGGCAGTAGGGCTGTTTGGTGTAGGAACGATAGGTGGTCAGTGGTAATGATGGGTTAAAGGCAGAAGCATGCTTTGCTCTTTTGTTACGTGCACTCTATCCCTTGTATGGGAAATGGGCACTTTTGGATGTATTTAAGCAGGACCCGTTATGAATGAAGGGAGCTTGAATTCCACAAATTGACTTGGAGGTTGGCTTCCTCGAATCTAGCCAATATTTCCTCTAACCGTTCATCATAGGGCGGTCAAGGAAAAGATATGTGGATTGTTTCTTGGGTGATCAACCCGTAAGCCGTCCGGTGACAAGAGCTGTTACGCAACAGCGTAACATAGTGTTTAACACAAATCATCCCCAGACAATCACTACTTGCTGTCAAAAACATTCTTTAAAGAAAGTAGTAGACAAGTAAGATAAAGTGAAAGAAAATCACAAGATTAAGCCAAGGGAATGATGATTTAGAACCAGCCTTTTATTCTGAACTATACACCAAAGTTTTTTTTTTTTTTGGGTACGCTATTTTCTCTTCTATTCACCCCCACGAAAAAGTCACACATGAGAGCAAATAAAACCTGGAATCAAATACTTTGTTTCTTTCCTGATTTGCTGTAGGTGACCGTTGGAGAAACCCAAAAAAGAAAAAAAAAAACCCACTGTGCAGCAAACGTAAGAGAGGAGGAGAGCAAGGGAGAGAGAGATAGAAATCAAAAGCCAACGAAAAGCCATCTGTTTCCTTTCACAAACCAAGTTTCAAGTTTTTCCTCTCTTGTACCACCTTCTCTCTCTACAAAACGCACAATACCATTAAGTTTTCAAAAAATGGGCCAGGCTTTTGGTTTGGTACAATTTCACGGATTGGGCTAGACTGTACCCAAAACCTTGGAATGCATTTGCTTCAGAAAGCTTGGGTTGGATTGCAATCAGCTTATACTGTGTAGCAAACATAGGACATAAGAAGCGGAATTAGCGGTTGAGTGATTTTGACTAGCTGGTCCAACCAATTAGGACGCTAGCTCATTCAGTTTCACAGTAGCAAGAGCTTGACTACGTCAAATTGTTATCAGATATGGCTGACTCTTGTCGGGAGGCCGATCTTGAGTGGAAAATCGACACCCTGTCGAAGATGATGCAGCAGATGTTCTTTGTCATGAGCTCTCGTATAGAAAATTTGGATACTCAAAAAGAAGCTGAGGACAAAAATCGTGAGCAGTGTCGCTTGGACAAAAGAGATGGGTCATCCGGGAGTTCTGGAGAGGGCCATTGTTAGACAGCAATGGAAACTCCAGTTAGGTCGCATTGTTAAATTAGATTTTTCCAAATTTGGTTGGGGTCTGACCCGCTGAATTGAATACTTAGGGCTTCACAGTTTTTTGGTTTACAATCATTTCCTGAAAATGAGAAGGTAGAACTGGCCTGTTGGAATGTAGGAGATACCCAAGTGTGGTATCAATTGATCAAAAGTGAGCTAGGCATTGAGGTGACCATTTGGGATAGGTTAAGGAGTGAATAAGCTGATAGATATGGATCATCTCAGTTTTATGATTTTGGGTATTTGGCTAAATTGGGACAATCTGGTTCGGTCCAGGATTACCAAGCTCAATTTGGGAGGCTATTGTTAAGGGCTGGGAAATTGTCTATGGAAGAGCAAGTTACTTGTTTCATTAGTGGCTTGAAGGATAGGATTTAGGATGGATGTTTTGACCAACAAACCATCTACATTATCTTTTGCTGTTGGTCTAGCTTGGTTATATGAGGCTAAGGATTCTGCTTGTAGAGCTTAGCTCTACTGGATAGAATAAGAAACTAAAATTCAAGGGGCTGACAATGGGAAATCAGCGCTACCGGTTAAAAAACTCAGTCAGTCAGAGGCTATGGAACGTAGAGCGGAAGGTTTATGTTTCAAATATGATGAGTGTTATACGCTGGCTCACCACTGTAGAAAAATTTTCTTGTTAGAAGCTATAGAATCTAGTGATGATGAAGAAGGGTAGTGTAGGAGGAGGTTATGTTGAACAGTCCTTTAGTGTTAACTGAGATCTCTATTTCAACCATCCATGGTGTTAGTAACCCAAAGACCATGAAGGTTTGAGGCTGTATAAAGGCGGCAAGTCTTAAGAGTTGTTTTTCTCATTGATTTTGGGAGCACTTACAGCTTTGTAAGTGTTAGATTAGTCCAGAAAATGAACTTAAAGATGGACATCTCAGGGAATTTTGAGGTGGTAGTGGCTAATGGAGATACAATCATTAGTGACGGCATGTGTACCAATTCAACAATAATGCTGCAAAGTGCAGTAATGAGAGCAGATTTTTTTATTCTCTCCATTAAGGGATTGTGGGTGGTGTTTGGGACTCAATGGTTGGAGACTTCGGGGTTAACCATGTTGGGCATTTCTAAGCGTCATATGTCCTTTGTCTTTGACGGAAAGATGGTAGAATTGCAAGGAGACAAGATCTCACCTAGTAAGCTTTTGGTTGGGTCAAAGATGGCTAAAGTTCTATAGAAAGAAAAATAAGGAATGCTCCTCCACATTCAGTCTATTGTCTTACAGAAGGCCGAAATTCAAATTAGACATGGTAGTGGGGACATGAATGTTATGCTAAATGACTATGGGTGCTTATTTGAGAAACCACATGGGCTGCCTCCAAATTGCTTTCCTAACCTTAAAATCTCCTCAAAGGACGAGTTGGCAAAAGTGGCAAGCAATTAGGTACCCGCACTTTCAAAAAGAGGAAATAGTTGCCAAGAGAAATTGAGAGGAAGGGGTAGTGAGGCCAAGCAACCTTTTTCCTTTCCCAATGTTGACAGTAAAGAAAATTGATGACTCATGGAAGTTATGTGTGGTTTACCAATCCTTTGACTAGATGACAATAGAGGATGAGTTTACGATTTCAATAGTGGATGAATAACTAGATGAGCTACATGAGACAACAATTTTTACAAAGTTGGATTTAAAGTCAAATTATCATCAAATTAGGACGCACCTTATAGATATAGCTAAACAATTTTTCAGACATCACAAGATCATTACAAATTTTTGGTCATGCCAATTGGACTTTGCTATGCTTTATTGACTTTTTAAGTTCTAAACAATGAGGTGTTTAAAGAGAATTTGAGGAAATTTATCTTAGTTTTCTTTAATGACATCCTAATATTTAGTAAGTTGATAAAGAAATACTTAGATCATGTGAGACAAGTGTTTGATATCTTGGTAGCTAATGAGCTTTTTGTGAAGAAAGAAAATGTGCTTTCATATATAATTTTGTTAAATACTTGGGCCATGTTATTAGAGAAAAAGGAGTGTAAGTAGTCTTAGAAAAAATATCTATAATGGTAGAATGACCAAACCTAAATTAGTAAGGTCATTAAGGATCTTTCTTGGCTTAACAAGATAGTATAGGGAGTTTGTGAAAGATTATGGAGTCTTGATAGCACCACTAACACAAGTATTAAAGAAAAAATGGATTTTCCTAGGGTGAAAGTGCACAAATAGCTTTTCATATGCTTAAAAAGTCCATGACAATGACACTAGTACTATGGCTACCAGATTTTTCCATTCCATTCATGATTGAATGTGATCCTTTATGGTTGAGAGTAAGAATAATGTTGTAACAAAAGCACATACCAATGGTTTATTTCAATAAGGCATTGAAGGGGAAAAAATTGTTTTTATCTACTTATGACAAGAAAATGGTAGCTTTGATTATGGTAATAAAAAAATGGAGGCAATACCTACTAGGAAGGCAATTTATAGTGTGGATTTCTCATAAAAGTTAATAAAATTTGCTAGATCAAAAGATCATCACCTAGCCATAACAACATTGGCTTGTAAAGTTATAAGGTTCAAATTTGTGATTGAATACAAACTTAGAAATAATATGGTAGGTTCATTATCTAAAAGGGAAAAATAATTGGACTAGAAAGGGTTTAGTTATAAAAAAAAATGATTATATTGGCCACAAAAGAGCAATTCCAATCCAAAGGTGTTTTGTAAGAAAAATAAAGCTTAATGGCTAATTATAGCCTTTATGAGATTCTTAGAAAGATTGGTGTGTTTATATATTAGTTGCAATTATCAGCAAATTTTTGTATTCATGATGTGCTCCATGTCTAGTGCTCAAGAAGCTGGTGGGAGCTCAAACACCAATTTAATGTAAACTTCCTAAATTCTTGGACAAGGTAACTTAGTTGTTACTAAGGGCAAAGCAATCCTTGAACAAGAGATTAGAAGGAAGAAACATAAATAAGATTAAATAAGAAAACATGTCATTCTTATGATCCATAATGAAAATCTACAAGTGTGAATACTATCTTTAGGTAAGATTCTTATCCTCTATCCTCACTCAAGCACATTGGTATGATAAAACTACCACGAGGGAGATGACTTATAAAAACTTTTTTGTTTTCCTATTCTTTATAATACTATATATAGAATTAGAGGATAGAACCTAGCATGTTCCTTATATACTATTCAACAGTCCTAACTCATCACAATCTTATTTGGTAAGCTATGGCCTACACTAACTAGTTTATATTTAATTATTAAGTAAATATATGTCTCACTTTATTAGATCAATCTTGAGTCCATTAATATAAGCTTACATTAGTAAGCCTAATAGAAGTTGGGCTAACATTTTTCCATTTAAGCTATATTAATGGGAATAAAACTAGTAGTAATAATAATAATTAGTTTTTTAAAATAATTATTTGTGTGTATCTTTATATTGGGCTAGAGATAACTTTTAAAATTTTCTATCCTATAAAGTATAGAACTAACTATGGTTAGAAAAGTTCTTAAGTTTACTAATATTGATTTGTTATGGTAGTGTGGCAACCAAATAATACTCTAAAAATCTACCTTATGTGTTGTCTACTTTGTTAGCCTAATTCTCTCTTCTTAAATGACAAATTGTCATCAAAGAATATACTTCATGGTTTCAATGAACTTATAATTTTATAGAGCCCACCAATTAGATGTCTCATGAGAATGAAGGAATAATTTATTTTGCCAAACATAAATATAAAGTCAATAAATGCTTATTATTACAATAAATATTATAGAAAATAAATTTATATTTAATTACTATATGGCATAAAAATTCTATATACAAAATTCATTTTAAAAATATTTTTTTTGTCAATAATCAAAGTCCTATATAAAAATGGAATATACCTTATATTCCTAACAGTAATGGATGCATGCCCCCATTTGTCAAAATGAACCAAGTTTAAAAGAGCATTTGATATATTGTATGTAGATAAATAGGCTTAGCAAAGGCTTTTACTAACTTGATGAGCATTGCAAGAAGTTGGAATATTTTTGTTAAATTTAATATCCATTATTTTCAATATTCTTATTACATTTGGATGATAAAGATCTTGTAGTCTATAATGCAAAAGGCCATTAGATTTTTGGTAATGGTAGTAAAAGCCCTGGAGAATTGCTAAATGCCATTCAAGTTTAGGTGATAGATCCCATTATCAACCATTCTATATAGTAGAATACAACTCGTAGTCAAACTTTGCAAAAGATAAAGATTAGGATAAAATAAGAAAAACACAATAGCTATCTTTGTAAATTTGAATACAAATAAAAATTCTCTATTGATATTTGACACAGCAAGAAAATTATTAATATTACAACTTTTAAATGATGATAAATTACCTATTTGAATTATTAGAAAGGTCATTCCATCTCCCATTGTGACTTCTTGATCACCATTATACTTGTGTAGTTGGGCAATTTAAATAATTATTTGGAGTAATATAGTTTGTCGCCCTTGAATCATGAAAGCAATAAGTTTATTGTGGATTAATGGTAGTGGGATTTGTTCACATTGTGGGCTAGTTTGGGCTTGGAGGTAGATGCATACATGTACCCACACTACCATGCATGGTGGCTAGTTTTGTAGCAAATTTGGCATATAATGTTTCTTTAACAATTACCAACATTGTTCAAGTAGCATCCAACAAAACTTGGCACTAATATAATGTGACTGTCCTTGGTGGGTTGTGGTGGTAGGGAGACTAGTATGGTTGAATCATAGCATTGTTAGTTGTAAAACTAGTTGTTGGTGAGGTTGTTTAGCAGGCTCTAAATGAGCTTCCTAGGTAAGGAGTAAATTGTGCAAATCTTCACATAAAAGAAAAGTCATTTTAGTATGGAAAACAATGGGGATAAAGAGGTGCATAGAATGTTTTGAGACCTTAGAAAACATGAGATCAACAATTGCACTAACCTTCTAAAGAAATTCAATCATCATGAGGTGACCCTTATTTGCCACCTAAGGATAAAGGTAAAGAATAAAGGCTTTGACAAAATTGTGGACTGTAAATTCACCAGCAATGCCTCATAGATTTCAGCCAAAGTGTATACTTGGTCATAATGGTGACAATAGAATCAAAGTTGGTATTAAGGACCTAGGTTTGTGCAATTTGGTCCATACATGCTAGTCTTGAAAAGTAGGATTGGAGTCAATACTGATAACTCCCTTATCATATATGTTGGTGATGAATTCTAAAAGGCAAGGAAAAAAGCTATCAAGAACCTCGAGCAAACCCTTTGCTTAGAGATATGGCTCATTTTAAGCCTTCGAAACAAGAAAGTTTGGGCCCTTCAATCGAACTTTGACAAATAGAATAGAAGGGTTTCTTGGAGGGGGTAGTAGTAAAACATGACTAACATAATGGATATACGTGGTGGTAGATGCCATTTATGGACACAAAATACGGATTAAAACTAGGTGACTTTTGCCAATTAGCAAAATGATATCAAGTTAGAATAAGAATTTTTATAAAAACTTTTGTGGAAATTTATAGATTCATGGATAAAATTTATGCACAAAAACTAAATAGAACTTGAAAAACTAAAATAGGAACTTTGTAAAAAATAGATTGAAATTCAATGATTTAGAGTACAATTGATATGCCAACTTATACTAAACAAAATTCAAATAAAAGGGCAAATAAGTTAAAGTTGTGGCAATTAGTTTTAACCACAAATCACCATGAATTTACACCAAAAGAGAAAAAAATTTGAAACCCTAAACATTTGATCTTCAAAATTGAAATTAATAAGGTTAGAGTTAGTGTAACTTCTAGATTTTATGGACTCTAGTCAACTGGTCCTCTCTAAACAAAACCCTTATTGTTCAATTCTTTTCATGGTCATTAGCAGCTAGATTTGAACGTGAGGAAAGCAGCAATGGTTAAGCACAAACTCAGGGGTGACACACCTCTAAAATCATCTAGAACCAACGTTATTAAGTGAAGAACCTGATAATGGGAGAGATTTCAGCCGTGATGGTTACATCTTGACAAAGTCCGATGCAAAGGACTTACATGGCAGCCTAAACGTCCACAAAAAAAAAAACAAAAAAAAAAGCCTACATGGGATAACACAAAGATACTTAGCATGAAGAAGGAAATGGGTATTTTCCAAGGAGAAGCATATTGCATGGCCATATCGGGTCCCACTTCCAATTGGCAGCAGCCCATTTGTGAAGAAAATCAACAAGATTCTTATATGATGGCCATTAGTGATATATATATATATATATATATAAATGGGAGAGGCCATGGGTCCATGGAAGTGGAAGGATGGCATAATATTTTTCAAATGCCATATTTATCTCCTCAAACAATCACCATTTATTCCCATTATTTTAGAAGAAATTCATGGATCCATAAATGAAGGATTTAATAACTCAATCCAAGGAGCTTGTGTTGTATTATACTAAAAAGGTATCAAGAATTGAATGATGGAGGTTATTTACAAATTTAAAATTTGTTAGAAAAATAAAAGTGAGAATGTCTCCACCTAATCTACTCCAACCTTTAGCCATTTCAAAGGATGTTTGGGAGGACATCTCCATGAATTTGATAGACGACACCCCTCCTTTTAAGGCTAATACCTCTATATTAATAGTGGTGGACCATCTACTTTAACTCAATCATTTTATTTTATTAAGGCACCCTTATTTAGCCACCACCATTGCTCAAGTTTTTTTTTTTTTTATAACATCTTGAAAATATATGGCATGTTAAAATCAATTACTTATTATAGGGATCCAATTTTCATAGTAACTTTTTGGAAGGAGATATTTCACTTTCAAGGGACCAATATAAACTATTCTTTAGCCTAAAATCCTAAAGTAGATGGACAAACTAAAGTGATAAACAAAACCCTTGAAATGTATCTATGATGTTTTACAAGTGAGGAATAAAAAAATTAGGTTAATTGGTTATTGTGGAAAAATTTTGCTATAACACCAACCTTCACCTAGCGACTGATAAAATTTCATATAAAGTGGTCCTTGAACATTCCCCACCAACCCTCCTTTCTACTTACCTTGCACTTCAAAGGTGGAAGCTGTGGATAAAGTTCTCCAAAACATTGGTGGAATTAAAAGAACACATGCAAAAGGGTCAAGTGAAGATAAAAAGATATTATGGCTTTAAAATAAAGGATGTGCACTTTAACTTTGGAGACTGGAGACTACAATAGCCATTCGAAATTACCCAAGCTCTCACCAAGTTTTTATGGACCTTTTCAAATCCAAAAGAGAATTGGGAAAGTTGCTTACCGTATTGTCCTCCTTAGGCCAAGGTATATCTTTTCTTCCACATGTTTAATTTAAATAAATTCATTGGGACCTCTCAAAAGGTGGACGCTTCATTGCCAAATTTCTTGGAAGAAGGCCACGTTTCCCAACCCATAAGCCATCCTTGAAGAATGAAAATGCAAGAAAAAATAAAAGCTCTTAATAAACTAGCATGTTATGTGTTAAGATTTCTATTTGTCCCACATAAACTACGGGTGGCTAGGCATTGTGTCTTATTAATGGGGCCTTCCACCTTCCTTTGAAGGCGTCTTTTGGGGTTGCTACTAAGGCCCCACTTAATATGGTATTGAAGCAAGGTTTATGTCCTGGGCTGGACCCATTGGGCTAACTCCCTCGAGTTGCTACTCCACTAGGCTAAGTTCCATGCGGGCTCTCTTTCTGATCTACTTTTTGGGAGAAAGGGCATGTTAGAATTTTTATTTATCCCACATCAACTACGGATGGCCAGGCAATTTGTCTTATTAATGGAGCCTTCCACCTTCCTCTCAAGGTGTCTTTTAGGGTTGCTACTAGGGCCCTTCTTAACATGGTATTATAGTGGGTTTATGTCCTAGGTTAAGTCCTTTGGGTTGCTACTCCGGTGGACTAACTTCCTTGAGTTACTACTCTGCTAGCTAACTCCCATGCGGGCTTTCTCTTCGGTTTACTCCTTAGGAGAGAGGACATGTTGGGATTTCTATTTGTCCCACATCAACTATGAATGACTAGACAATATGTCTTATTAATGGGGCCCTCCACCTTCCTCTTAAGGCATCTTTTGGGGTTGTTATTAGGGCCCTACTTAACATGGTATTGGAGCAAGTTTATATCCTGGGCTAGACTTGTTAGGCTAACTCCTTTAGGTTGCTACTTCACTAGGCTAACTCCTATGCGGGTTCTCTATTTGGTCTACTCTTTGGGAAAGAAGGCATGTTGGGATTTTTATTTGTCCCACATCGACTACAGATGACCATGCAATTTGCCTTATTAATAAGGCTCTCCACCTTCCTTTCAAGGCATTTTTTGGGGTTGCTACTAGGGCCCTACTTAACATGATATTAAAGTGGGTTTATGTCCTAGGTTAGACCCATTAGGCTAGCTCCCTCGGGTTGCTACTTTGTTGGGGTAACTCTCATGCAAGCTCTCTCTCTGGTTTACTCTTTGGAAGAGAGGGCATGTTGAGATTTTTATTTGCTCCACATCAACTATGGATGGCCAGATAATGTGCCTTATTAATGGGGCCTTTCACCTTCCTCTTAAGGTGTCTTTTAGGGTTGTTACTAAGGCCCCACTTAACATGGTATCAGAGTGGGTTTATGTCCTAGGCCAAACCTCTTAGGCTAACTCCCATGTGAGCTTTTTCTTTGGTCCACTCTTTGGGAGAAAAGGCATGTTAAGATTTTTATTTATTTCACATCGACTACAGAGGGCACCGCATGCTTCCAAACCTGAAATGACACTCAATTAACTGCCATTGATAGAAGACCTCTCCAGGTGCCATTATAGGACATGGAAGAATCATAAGAGAAGCATGCAAAGAAGGAAGATAACTTTTGGAATAGTTTAGCAGTAGTTTTTCAACAATTCGCAGTAGTTTAGCTTACTTTATTTGTGTATATCTAGCATGTTTGTAACTCAGTTTGTCTGTAAGGTTTGAAAATCATCGCATGTTCAATTATTGGACTTAAAAGGCCAAAAGGAAAGAGAATGTTTAGAATCCGCCAAGAGGTTGCGCTTCCCTCAAAGAAGTGATGTATTGTTGTTTTCTTAATATACATGCTACCTATGTGACTATCTTGTGTCCTATTTCCTTTTCTGCAATTTCCAGCATCTTGCACTGTTCCCTCCTAAGCATGCCGACATGATGACTTCCCTTTCAAACAAGTTAAGCTATTACGCTCCTCTTGTTATTCTGACTTTAACTGTGATCCTCCTCATCTCTGTGGCGTGTAGGATTGTGGCCGAATTTCCCAAAGCCTGTTTGGTCGTCCAGTTTACTAACCCACCCGTGTCGAACCACAATAGCCTTTCAACCCCCTCTTGCCAAATGAACAAACACAAGTACCACCTATTACCAGAGCAGCAGCCCAAGCACGCTGCAGTAGGTTTCTAAATTTACACATGCTAAGTGTTTCTTGATTCTTGCCCATTTAGACTTTCTTGTTTAGAACAAATCTTCCCCCCTTGAAATCTTTCATTGTCCTCCTTTCTTGGCGAAACTTCCATAGATCCGATTTTCTCCTTCTTCCCTTCCCTTTCTTTTTCTTTGCTAGTCAAAAGCCTTTTATCCCCTTCTCCCTTTTGCCTCCTAAGCCAATTGAATGGGCTGGGCTTTCCAATATGGTATGTGGGCTTATGGCCCGATCATGACACCTTTGTTGATGAAACCCCATGGATCCAACCTTCTCATTTCTCATTTTCTTTCCGTCGTTTTGCTGGCCGAGAATATTGTCCTTCCATACTCGAGCTGATTCCTTTACTGTAGATACCGATTCCTCTCTCTATGTTTGACTGACTTCTATATGTTCCACGACTGATAATCTCGTCGGATTGTACTTCTCTGATGAGCTTGATTTGCTAAACCCTAAAATTTAAGTTCGTTTCTTTGTTTTTGGGCGACCATTGATGTGGGTCACGCATCGTCACGGGTCGCAACGCGTCTTCGGGTTGGATCCGCCCAGGTCATCTTTTATTTTCTTTCGTTGCTTGGGTCGCGAGTCGCGGTGACTTGGATCTGTGCTTCTCCTCTTGGATCGCGGTTGCTCATTTTGTGGGTCACAACTTTGCACCCGATCGGGGGTTACTGGGTCATATCTTGCTCCATGGATTGTCGACTGGGCCATTTATTCTTTGCGGGCTGGATCATCCATTTTTTATGGCCTGTATTTGAATCCGCATGGACTGTGTAGATTCGTTCTAGCTTTGCTTTCTTCTTGGACTACATTTAAAGTTACTTAAAAAAAACACTAATAATATCTTAGCCAAAAATATCATATATAAAATAGTATATTTCTTTGAAATATTTGGTTGGCTTACATTAAAATATTATTGATTAATAGTAAGTGATGAAAATTGTTAAGCATATTCATGATATTTGATTTAATTTGATTTTTATCCATGTTCTTGATGTAGGATAATATAACAACTTTGGTGAAAGAAGATTGAAGCTCACTAGAAGTTGCCTCATAGATAGAAAGACAACACTCTCTACAATAATAGAGCTAGCACATTGAAGGTAAGATGAACATAGTGGAAGGCTATAACATGAAGTTAGGACACAACTGATTTAGACATATGAGTGAGAAGGGATTACACAATCTAATCAAGAATCAAGTCTTATGAGGAGTAAGTGGTATTGGTGCATAGTTGAAGTCTTACAATCAACACTAAATCAGAACACAATGCTGGATTGCCTTCCAAAGAAGCCCCATTTACAAGGAACCGCATTGTTAATTTGGTTCATATGAATGTGTGCATATTGAAGGCAAAAACTCTTGAAAGTACTTGATATTTTGTGACCTTTATTGATAACATCTAAGAAAGTACAGACTTACATATTGAAGATTGAAGATAAAATATTAGGGGTCTTCAAATAGTTTCATATTATGGTTAAGAAAACAATGAAAAGAAAATTGAATTGTGTCTATGTGGAATAATAAAGGTGAATATAAAGAGCAATGAAAAGGAAAATAAAAATAATTATAAATGAGTACCTCCACTTAATGCATTAGAATTTTAAATTAGATATTGACAATTCTTTATAAAATCTAATATGGCTTTAAAACGGCATCTTACAAGATGGTTTGGGTTGGAGTATTAGGGTGAGGAAGCATATCAAATAAACAATATAGAAATCTAGGTTCAATTTTCTAGCCTTTTGTTTATGGATAAAGATTCTTGTCAAAAGTTTGCCCCTTACTTGAGGCAAAGAGACATATCAAGTCTCACATTAAAACATAAAACTTAAAAAGTAATTTATAAAGAGATGTATTTTTTAAATTAATACTTTAAAGTTTTAAGTTAGATATAAGCTATTCTTTATAAAATCTAACTTGGTTTTAGAACCCAAATTCTTACTTAATATCATTATAGATATGGGTAAGTTTTAAAAAAGCAACATCATGCAAGATGGTTTAGGTAGAACCATTGCAGTGAGGGAACATGTTAAATTAATATTATGCAATCATTCTAAATTGCTAAGGAGTTCATTAAGACTCTAGGTTTAATCTTCTAACCTTTCACCTATGAAGAAAGATTCCCATAAGAAATATTATCTCATGCTTGTTACATCTTGCATAGTAAACATAAAAACTTAAAAATTAATTTATAAATAGATAAGTTTTTTACATGATGCCTTAAGGTTTGAAATTAGATATGAGTTATTTTTTTTTATATAATCTAATAGTTTTGCCTTCTAGTATAGTGTGATACCTAATACCATGAGGGTAGTTGTCCTTTCCTATTTGAACATCATAATAGGGACAAAAGAAAAAAAATATTAGGATTTGTTTTATGGTAAGTATGAGATAGACTCCATTTATTATCTTGTTTACTTTTATATGTAAAGATGGTTAAGTACGAATATCACTTTATGGAAGCAAGTTCATTTGTGTCCATAAAATCTTTTAGAAGCCCCCGCAAATTGGTGTAACATGTAGCTAATTTACTTGGGTTCCTGTTCTTATAAGACTGGTGGTCATGTTTCCAGCTCACATTGTCCCGCCAAATGTTGTTGAATGCCTTTATTCAAGATTTATAGATATTTTTAGAGTTATTCATCAGCAAAAGGAAAACAAAAAGGAACCCGAGATGTGGAAACAAACTTGGAGTTTTTCCTTCTTCCTTTTTTTTTTTTTAAAAAAAACCGGTTTCATCTTTTTTTTAAACCAATTGCAATTGTGAATGAGAATAAATTTTGTGCATGAACTCATTTGATTACGTAAGAAACTCTACACTGGTCTCTCTTTTGGAGCAAGTGAGTTACTTTTTGATTAATCAAAATATACTAATACTGTGGAATAATGGTACTAAAGATTCACGACAAGTTGATATTATATTGAAGCATGATTAGCAGGGATAATAAAGGCACCAAATATATTTAAGACAAAGACAAGATTATCTTTTTAATCAATCTTAGTTGTTGTTACCTTGGTTGCTGTTACACCGTATCATGTACTTCTTTCTACATTACGCCTTCAAACTTATTTAATGTACTTTCACAACTCTAAAAGCAAGATTCATACTTTAATTGATTAGAGTTTATTAAAGGTGGAAGGTAAATAAGCAAATGAATTCCGAGTTATGTTGTTAATTCATGACCATCAAAAAGTGCCAAAAGCAAACTGACAGAAATACTATTCTGAGTTTACTAAAAGACCCTCTGATTCTCTGTGAGAACCTCTTGGTTATCTAAATATGAACTTCTATTTTCCAATCGAGTATAGAAGTAGTGATTTAAAGTTAGAGGTGAGCCGTTTCTAAAATAATTAAGAAGGTTAGAAATGGCAATTTCGACTCAAAAATTAAAAGTTACAGAGATAATTGAAGTGAAGAATAAAAATCTGGAAAGGTACAGTGAGGGAGAGATTGCAAAATCTTCCTTGGAAGAGTCTTTGTGGGAACTCCTATTTTTGCTGCATTACATTAAATGATTATCTCAATTAGTATGAAAATTAGGGGGGGCGATGCATGTACTGTTTTGTTCACAATTTAAAACACAACGTAGATGTTTTGGAGACTAAGATGAAGCACCCTTTCTGTATCTGTCCGGATGATAACTCTTGCACTTTGCCTATAAAAATATCTCCTCATCCCATTTTGTTTCCATAGAGTACGAAGCATGGAGAACGAGAGCGCAATATCAGGTCAATTCGTCTGCACAAAAACCTCCACTGTGGATCTACACATTTTGGTTGTGGATGATGATGCGACATCTCTCTCCATTGTTTCGGCCATGCTTAGGACATTGAAATATGCAGGTATTGGTTGAGGCGTTATGTCTTTTTCTGTTACGCTTTCTGTGCCTGTTTCCAGGTAAATCAATCTTTGAGGCTGCTTCCACTCTCGCCCTCCGTACTGCTAGAACTGTCAGTGATAAAATTTACAACACGTTCTTGGGCTAATTACTGTCCAATAATATACACCGATGATTGAATTCTTCTTTTTGAGGACTTCCATGTTTCAGCTCTTGCAAATACCCTTTGTTTTAAATTTTCCTGTTAAGTTTTTCATTTTTCATCTCTTGATTTCACATTTGGGGGTTTTAGTATTTTTTTTTTCACACGCATCCAAACTCACATAAATAGTAGGTAATCAAATGTTCTAATATTTTGCCTTGCACAATTTTATTTTATTATTTTTTTATTGAAAAGGAAATAATCCAAGAGATTTCTTCGCTTTCAATAATTTTACATACCTGGCTTTTTTCTGGGATACCAAAATTTTGATTCGTCTTCTCCATTCATAAACAACAAAAGGATTATAGTCTTGATTGGCTTTCCTAAAATTGCTAATTTCCAGTAAACCCTTCGCTTGCTCCTTTCATTGGTAGCCCTACTTGTCCTGTCAGTATTACTTTCCACGAATCTTCTTATGTTAAGGCTTGATAAGGTTCTACATATATATTACTATCGTTTGTGTATCTATTTTTTTTTCCTACCTCTTTCTGGCTAAGCATTCTTGGAAATATTGGATAGGATTTCTTCCATTTGTATCCATCCGTACTATATGAAGAAGATGGCTAAAAATGATATGTACACAATCGGTTCGTGCTAAATTTTCATATGCAACAAATTTAATTTATTTTTTATTTAATTTAAAATAGAAATTATATTGTCTTCTCTTAAATTATTATGTTGAATTTCCTACCATTTTTACTGATTTAAACTAGATGTTTAAATCTCTTCGATTTTTAGCTAGTTTGTTGTGAAAATTGTTGAGGAATACCAAAATTTTAATCCTTTAGTTGTATATGTCTTAAAGATTTCATACAATTTTTTTTCTTTTCTTTTTCAAGGGTGGGGATCTTTAAGGAGATTTACTTTTAGGGGTTGTCTTGAACCTCCATCGTTTAGATGGTAATCTCTTCAGTTGCTACTAAAGCCGTGGAGTTTAGCATCAATGGAAATCTATAATAGAGTTTTAAGTTGCTAGTTATTAAAACTAAGCAAGTTAGAAACAATTAGAACTTTTTAAAGTAAATAAATGATAAAGCTTAAAATTTACCCACATCATTTCATGATTATTGATAGGATTATAAGAACTTTCTTGTAACAATGCCTTAACAAATTCTGAAAGATGTGAGTAAGAAGACAAGTCATGTCTTTTAATTAGGAATTTTCATACTTGCTCTTCAGAGTATAGAAAACTCCATTAATCCTTTTTATATGTGTGTGTGTGTGTGTGTGTATTAAGGATCAAATGTAATGTTTTTTCTTCTTATAATAATTACATATGCATTTTTTCCTTTCCCTTAATTAGCTAGATCTAAGTTAGAGACTATTTGCCCTGCGCTTTTAAGATCATAGATTGATTACTATTTTCCTAACTATTAGAGATTTGTATTTTATATTGGTAGCATGAATATTGACTCTTGACCTAATAAGTTATAAGATTTGTCTCCTCTTATTGTCTTAAAGTTTTGGGATGTGTCTTCAAACTCTAAGACTCATTCCTTAGATTATATATTCAACACTTCATATGAAATAATATATATGCATGAACCATAAATTTTGATGTTTGCTCTGTACAACAATATTTTCGTACACTGATGCTTTTGTTGCTGCAATTTTAGCTGTGACCGTTAGAAACGCAACAGATGCTTTGGCCACTCTTCGGGTGCAGAAGTTCGATCTCATTGTTACAGATCTACACATGCCTGAAATGAATGGTTTAGAATTGCAAAAGAGAGTCAAAGAAGAATTCAAACTCCCTGTGATTGGTAAGTTCAGTTCTCTACCAATGATCTCCTCCAGCTTTTGTGAAACACTAGCAACTTTGAATCTCAAAGTTTTGAAATTTCCTTTTGCAATTTAATGTAGTGATGTCCGCGGATGACGAAAAGAGTGTCATAATAAAGAGTTTGCATCGTGGAGCTGTTTTCTATATGGTTAAGCCAGTAAGCCTGGATGATCTCAGACATGTCTGGCAGTATGCCATTTTAGCCAAAAAGGATAAATCTGTTGTTATAAAGGAAATAATAAGCATTCGAGGACAATCATTGAATATGAAAACATCTTACGAGGATATAAGTTCTACATCATCATCATCCGTGAATGGAGAAAAGCGCGGTAAAATGGATTTCAAGAGAAAGGCGCCAAAATTGGTCTATGAAGATGAGGATGAAGATAGCTCTGTGGCGCCTAAAAAGGCAAAGGTTGTTTGGACGACTTCACTTCACAATCGATTCTTGCAAGCGATAAGACATTTAACCTTGGAAAGTAAGAATCTCTTGCCAATAATTCAATGTCTTTCCCTCTTCGTGTATGCCTTGTCTGAGTTGCAGTTTCCAATAACATTTGCATTGTCGTTGTAATTTTAATTCTATCAGAGGCTGTCCCAAAGAGGATTCTCGAGTTCATGAATGTGCCAGGCTTAACTAGAGAAAATGTCGCAAGTCATTTACAGGTTTGGTTTTATTTGATTCTTCGCTTCAACCTGCTTATAATTTCTCTAGTTCTCTTTATCGATATGTTATATTAGATTCCATGCAGGCAGAAACTACTAAAGGTTTTGCTATTTACTTTAGGGTTTTGCGACATAAACAAGGCTGAGCAACGTCCACATTCAGCCAATGCTTTTTGTCATCAATTTGTAGCCAATGCTTGCTTTCAAACTCTACCATTCTTTTTTCTTATGACTACATTTAAAGCAAGATTACAACTTCATTTGTCACACTAAAACATGTAAACTGTAAAGAAGAGATGTATGGAATCATGAAGAACTGATATGAATAATTTTATTTATTTATTTATTTATTTATTATTATTATTATTATTATTATTATACCCCCAAGCTAATTGTTGAGAGCCCTTGTTAGCTTACTATTGAACTAGTAGGCCTTGTGACAACATGCTATTTAGGAAATCACACTATGATTCCTTTTTTGTTGGTTGTTTGGTTTCAAGACCTCGATTTTGATCTTGATTGATTTTTGAATTTAATTTTAGGTTTATTCAAAATTTGATAGTTATGTTGTTCTTTCCCTTGAATGAATAACAAAAATTAAAATAAAGTTACTACTACGCCATAATGTTAGTTATGGTTCATCCAACTATTAACTTAGATGGCTTATATCTGAATTATTTTTAAAGAAAATGAAAAGTTTGTAGTCTTTTCTTACTTTTCGATTTGGCTGATTTTATTGAATTTTTATAAGAATCTAATGACCAACATGGGTCTCAAATTTATAGTAATTTTGAATTTGGATTTAAATATACGAAATTAAGATCGTAATGATAAAAAGTGTGAATACTTTTCTCTATGTCTCTCTTATATGTATGTCACATTATCACAAGAGGCATAAAAAAAAATTAAAAAATAAAAATCTTTCAATTATGGATCATGTCTTCCTTTAGGGTTAGATGGAAACATTCTCGAATTGGCAGTCTGTTGCTTTGGCTTTTATCATTCCTTCGCAATGCTACGTATGTGAATTTTGCAGAAGTATCGTATATTCTTAAAGCGAGTTGCGAATAAAGGTTCTCTCACCTCAAGGGGCCTTTCTGATAGATCCCTGAGATCAAGTTTCGCATCTGGCCTTCCGTCATTCGTGATGCGAAACACCCAAGCAGAGTATCCGCGATTGCCACAACAGCAGCAGACAAGAACATCAATGTTTCAATCAGGACTAGGAATTGCTACATGGGACTTGAATGCTCCACTCGTCGGGCCTCGCCCTTTTCCTCCGAAGGCAACCTCAAGTGTGGGGTCTTTGCCTCAACCCGGATACGGACAATTGTTTAGTGCTCCCAACAAGGAAGCCTCCAGTTCCAGCCTCGTGCCTCAGTTAGGAAATGAGCGTTGGCACTCCTTGAGGAGTCAAGCTAATCTTCAGCAGCCGCTGTTTAACAACAGAAGCCTTCTTCATTGGGGAAATCGCTTAGCTTCTGAGCCAAACAGTCTTGGATCAAGTTTTCCATCACAAAGAAATACGCCAGACGGCACCAGGAACGCTACGAATGGCTTTATGAAAGGTATAAATTCCGTTCAAGCGTACCCACAAAAAGCTCGAGCAATTGGAGTTTGCAATCCTGATTATGTTTCAGGCACTGAGAACATGGGGTCTCTCAATAGTTGCAATCCAGCTGCAAATACTAGGTTTACCAACGGTAAGTATGCTGGAATTGAGATGAATAATGGAGGAAAGGTAGTTGTTAACGGCCATTCTGGATTCAGTGGCGGAGTGGAAAATGACCTTAACAACGGTCATGGCTTGATGGACGGACACAATGCAAATATGACTGTCGCACCTTTGGTGAATTTGAGTTCTCGTTATATGGCTCGAGGAGGGTCTTCTTCTTCTGGGTTCGAGAGTGCAAACCAGTGGGCACCGGTGTTAAATACTGCCAATCAGCAAGAAAATGCTGTGACGGTCCAACCACGGCTACAGAAACAATACGGAGGAGAAAATGATTGTGCTTCTGAGTTTGCTGTGCAACAATTAGGCGAAGATGATCTCATTGATCTTTTCTTGGAGCAAAACCGCAACCCAGCTCTTGAGCACCGTGTAATTTAGAAAATCATATTTATTTTTATTAGGGAATTTCGTTTAAATTTGATTTCTTTGCATGCTCATAGGCTTGGTGGGTAAAAAGCACTCACTTTTCTGATATATCTGAAAACAACAGGTGGCCGAAGTGAATCCTCTTGTCAATGAATTCCAAAATTCTGAGCTTTATGGTTCATCTTGTTTTGAAGATAATGAGCCCCTAGGTGAGCCATTCTTTGCCAAGGTATGTTTAATGCTTATTCCTGTTACGCACTCTTTTTTTTCTTTGTTATTTTTAATAGTTTCCTCTTCAGTCCATTTGCAACAGTTTTTTTTTATTTTATTTATGAAGTGAACTCCTCAATAACTATTTTCTACTTAATAACTTCATATTTTCTGTCATTATTTCCCAACAAATCACTTACCTAAAGTAGGAATAATAAATTATTACCCAAACAATTATCATCCTTTCCATCCCAAACAATGGTCATCTTGCGGAAGGTCATTCTTGGTGCCAGATGTGCTGTCACATACTGGAGCATAAGAGTGGTGAACAACCCTGACCAACCCAACTAGGCAACTTTAGCTTTTTCATTGATCTTCAGGTATTTTGTTAGACTTTAGAACAAGTAAAGATAAAAAGTAAGAGAAGAAAATGGTTTCCAGGAGTCTTATAATTCACCTCCGAATGTTGTTGCGTCTAAATAAGATGGTTAGTTTAAGAGTTTCTTGTTGAATTAACTCTTTAAGAATTCAAGGCCGATATGATGGAATTGTAATATATAATGCTACAAAAGAAAACAAAATTAAGAGTATACATGTAATTTCACATGCTATAAATTAGAGGGCCTGAATTTGAATAAAAACAAAAGAGACGTAGGATTTAATACATGTGAGCCCAACTTGCATTTTATTGTGTAGAGAGTGCATAGAAAGATTTGCGTGAGTGCTAGGTGTACTTAGAAACATCCAAACAAAATCAAAAGAGAAGAGAGACTGCCCCAAAAGTAGACGTAGAAAATCTTTTTGGATCGATCAAGCAATCAATACGGCTCTATAACATGTGAAAAGCTCGACTATGACACAAGATATCAAAGGTCGGTCATGGAAAGTCTGGAATTTCCTAAACATTGATACACACTTTGTGCCTTGTGATAACACATTTGTTGTAATATATACAGCACGAAAACGGTCGAAGACTCGTGGACTCCGATGAGCTTTATGGCATGTATCAGGTGGAGAATACCTCCTCAGAAGATCATCCCTTTATCAATCAGGCATGGTCATGAAAGGCTTTATTTTCTTTCTAGCGAGAAAAGTACGATTCTTTTTCTACAGTGACTAAATCTTTTAAATTTTTCCAATCAAAATTCGGTATATAATTTTTTTTTGAAGGGATGGGAAGAGGAATTTATGGATTCGTCAATCTTCGGTCACAGCCAACTTCTGATGGAAAGAGAAGCTGGTGAGGATTTAAATCCAGCAGGGGAGAACCTTTTTTATCTCAGTTGATTGGATTTAGGTTGTACATTTATAACGTAGTGGTTATACATAGAACTTGGCTGCAGAGTGAAAACCGGGTCAAGACCAGAATTTAGATGCAGAGAAACTCTTAATCCTAGTTGACTGGATTAGTTTATGGTTTTGACTTAATCTCATTTAGAAATGACTTGCATGGACTCCTTACAGTTTGTTGCAGCAGTAATAGCTCTTACCACATGTTTGGTATTTGTTTTTCAGTGGGAAACTCGACATTTAGCTTGCAACAGGGGTTTGTATGCTCTTTGGACGTTAATCTTATTTGTATTACAACCAACATCTCTTGTGGAATAGGTTTTTATGTAAAGATGAGAAGTATCTTCAATTCAACCACATTTATTACTAGAATGAAAAAAAAAAAGAAGAAAGAAGTAAATAAAAATCTTCAAGTAAACGAGCAAAGGATTAACATAACCTTTAAACGTTTCTAGTAATTGAACCAAATCAAGAATAAGCTGTTAATTTATAAAAGTGAAATGTTTCATTTCTTTCATGCTAATTCCAAACAATCAGATCACTTAATTGGACTTGTTAATTGGTAAGAATTATACAATGCCTTCTAATTAAACGTGTACAGTGGAATAGAGAATAAAAGATTATGTAATCAATTGTATATCTCATTATCTCAAGTAAAGACCAAATTAAAGAGCTCCATACCTGATTATTATAGTCTTGATGCTAGGTTTGATTTCTTAACTATGTTATTTGTTTATGTAAGGTCCTTAAGCATTACCACTTAATCCAAAGCTTAATCTGATAAACAAGACACATTCTTTATTCCTTAATAATGACCCAACAACAAAGCTCATGGGCTTGCACCAACAGTTTGAAGGGAAAAAGAAAGAGTAAAAAGCCAAAAAAAAAAAAAAAAGGCAAGACAAATTGATTGTGCAAACCTCGAGATTTCCAATTGGCTATTCACGAGGCAAAGTTAATAAGTTTACCAAATGCATAAGAAAATATGCTATCCTTGTTTTCTTTTTATTTGTGTGTATGTCCAAATCTGTTGCAACTTTACATATAGATTAAGTGATTGAAGACCAAATCCATACCACACGGTACCATATATAGAAAGGTACATGACATATAAACAAATTTTGTTTTCAGAGAAAGTAGAATATAAGACAAGTAATATCCTATTCAGATTAAAGTTACTTTTAGTTTACAAAAATAAAAAAACGGGCATAGTAACATTTGTTAGCTTAATAATAAGATTGTAGAGTCTAGAACTTCTTGGTTTAGGTTCAACAATAGGTAATTGAGTTTTGGTGCGTGTCTGTGAAAAAAAAAAACGTAAAACCCTTTTTCTTTTAAGGATTGGTCACCAATTCAATCGAGGTGTTGATTTGCCAAGAAGATCAAAGATAGACTGTTTAACGAAATGCTGTATTTGAAACCTAGGCCTGTATATGGTAAGCCAGGACCTGTTGTGGAAAAAATAAAAAATAAAAAACCCGTTGTGGAGAGTAGGTGAGAAACTCTCAATCTCTTGGGCTAATCTTTCCATCTCAGAACATTTCCTTTCTGATTTCCGAAACTTGAAAACAATACTAGCCGTTGGAAAATCTCTCCAAGCTATCTAATTTTACAATACAAATACTGCCATTCTCTTATTTAGACAAAGATCAGCAAAATCTCCATTAGATTTTCTTCTAGAGGAGAAGAAGATTGAGAGAATTTTTGGTGCGATATTGTGCTTAGATTCTTTGTAAGAACATGATCCCCGGTCGTTGCGCAGCTTGCAAGTATTTGAGAAGAAGATGCCCTTCAGATTGCGTTTTCTCTCCTTATTTCCCTCCCAACGATCCTCAAAGATTTGCATTCGTTCACAAAATCTATGGCGCCAGCAACGTGGCGAAGATGCTCCTGGTAATCTTTAAGCATTCACTTTGATGAACTACATTGATGTGGAAAAGAAGTTGTATTATGACCAATGATGTAACAGCACTTTGTTAGATTTTGCCCTAAGAGACCAACTTTTGTAACTACTTTATTATGATATCCCTTGATTTCTTGCTACTTTCAGCAAGTCCCACCCCCTCTACGGGCTCAGGCAGCGGATACGTTGTATTTCGAGGCAAAATGTCGAATGCAAGACCAGGTTTACGGCTGCGTTGGAATAATTTCTCAGTTATATCAACAGCTTCACAGAGCAGAAGGCGAGCTGGCGAGAACCCGAGCTGAGATTGCCTTCCTCAATTGTGAACCGCAAGAAGCCCAGGTTCAGGCAATCGAAGCCAATTCCAACTTCATCTCTTTGCTCCCGGAACAAATCACTCCATCTGGCCCCTCCTCCAATTACTGTCCTTCTTTCCCTCAAAGCTCTTGGTTCGATTAGCATCTTCTCAAAAGCCGAGTAACACGACGAGAGCTTCGTCTTTCCAGGAAGCATGGAGCCCCTCAATGACTTTTCTTTGCTTTATTTTCTACATTTCTTGCAATCTTTTCTTTCTTTTTGTAAAATTTTTCATTCATTTAATTAGATTGTCTTATAAGATCAAAAGTTCAAATTAAAAATTAACTTTAAAAGTTAAAAATAATATATATTTTTTTTATTTAAGTTTCACAACAAACAACTACCTTGAATCTTCTACATTAATTCCTAGTGTTTGGATTTGATATTTGAATCTTCTAACAATCGGCTATATGGGATGAATTAGCTGGAAAATATGAAGAAAAAAATCTATTAAATTAAAGGCATTGGCATTTAGTTACGATTGTTTTCTAAAATAATCAAAAAATTATCATCTAATAGCCAACAAACCAGTCCAACGTAAGCGTACGGGCCTCTGAGCCCAACTCCAAACTCATCTTCCGGTGGTCAGGACCCACCTAGTAATCAACGAAGATATTTTCCGCAACAGGGTGGCACAAAAGGACAAACGTCACCTACGTCGGAGGGTGCCAACATTTTCTGGGACGCGTGGCTTGCTGCTAGTGGTAGTTATGCTTTAGTTTAAAACTGTTGTGACGGGACTTATCCGTGTGGGAAATTTTCCCCGATAACGCCGTTTGCATGCGCACCCTTGTAATTGCGGAATTCGTGTTATTGTATCGAACATTTCGGAATTCATTTTTCTGACCACTTGTCTAAATTCCTTGGTTCATTAAATTTGAGCTTTTATCCGAGGTGTTTTGGCGAGCTATTACACGTAGTTTACTTAGCCACCCCCGAATATTTATCATTTTTCACTAATTTCGTGAAGAGTTTACACCTTTTACGAGATTCTGAGTAGTCCAAAGATAAATTCTCAGCATGGCAAAACTTCTTATATACTTTTAAGATTTGCGTTTTTTTTTTTTTTTTGGTTGATTGGTCGATTATGAATAGTGATCAATTGTCCTTAATGGATGTGATAATTTTTTGAGCTGACTAATTTGTTTTCTAAATGCCATAAGTTATCACTAAGATGGGCTAAAAAGCATGATTGAATATCTTCAAATTATCTTTTTATCTTTCTTCTCTTTTGCTCAGCATAAGATTATGATTTTGTAAAAAAAAAAATATTCATAACTTTTATAGGAAGTTTATCAACTACATAAATATACTACAAAATTTGTGAATTCACTTTCAGATCACTTGAATTCATTTGCTTAAGTTTAAATCTCAAAAAGTAATTTGTAAATCCATCCTTAAGTTAAAGAAAAAATTTTCTCATTATATAAATTTTCCTATTAGTCCTAATCTTGATATCATTGAGTTCTTTGTACATAGTTGTTGGAATTTGATGAAATCTAAAACTTTAAATAAATCTATCTTTTACGTAAAAATAATATTTGATGAATCTAAAAATATGATAATACAATATATTTAACTAGAAATAAATAAGTCCACAATTTAAATGGGATAAGCTATTTTTTCCTTTCTAGGAACAAGTCTTATCATTTTATTTTTGCTATTACCTATCAAATTATTATGTACAAGTATCTTTTTTGCTATAATTAGTTTTTTCGGTAGCCCATTGGTTCAAAATCACTTGTGAAAAATATAAGCCATGCATATAATTAATTATTTCTTTTTTATTTAAGCATAGCATGCTAACCACTTTGCCAAAAAAGATTGTGATTTGGCACAATAATTTTCTTTCGGTGAGATTTATATATATTGAGATAATATTGCATATTATTTATTTTGATAGGGAAAACAAAATTATATTTCTTTCATTGTAAAATTACAAAGATAGATGAATAAGCATTTAGATTAGTGATGATAAGTTTTGTTTTTTTTTTTTTATTTTTTAATTTTTATTATTATTTTATTACAACTCATACACACAAGATATTATAACTATTAAAAAAAAAACCAATGAGTAAAGTAGCAAAATAGCAAAAGGGTATGGCTGCAGTCAACCGTCTGGGCCGCGCATCCTTTTGAAAATATCCAAAACTACGGGGTCTTTTCTACAACATTGTAACGTTGTTATCCTTTATATGATCCTGCACGTGCTCAGTGTCTAGGTCAATTGTGAAAATTATCGAGAACTCTGCTTAGGGTTCCGAAGAACAAATCTCAAATTCTTTTCACTCTTTCTCAATCTCTGTCTTCGAAAGGTAAACAACTACTTTTGAGTTTTTCCATTTCTTGTTAGCGATGTCTCATCGTTCTGTTTGGTTCCTGAGAAACTTGGAGAGAAGGGAGGAAATTTTTAGATCTGGTAGTCCGGTACCTTGCGGACTTGCGTTTGTAGAGGCTTTACGTTTTCCTTTCTTCTCCTAGGGTTTATCGGGAATCAAATGGATTGTTTAGCCGTCTGATCCAGGGGGTTGTGGGTTATCCTACGGTAGATCTTGATTGTTCTCTGACTTGATATGTTTTATGGCTTAGGTTATTTGACACTGATTTCATCTTAATTAGTTGGAAAATATTTTTTGGGAATAATTTTTTGCGGTACGTGTGGTGTACTAGAAGATATTTGTGCCCGTTGCTGTTTTGAGTGTTATTGTTTTTTTTTTTTTTTGTTTTGTTTTTTCATTGGTGAATTGGATTGTGCTTTTCTTGCGTCCACTTTATTTAGATGTTTCTGTTGAGTACTAGTGCTAAATCCTAATACTAATGGCCAATGCAGTTTCTCTTTAAGATTATTCTGGAAACGGTTGTTAGATATTGATGGCATTACTGGAATAGTGGTTGGGGTTTGCTGTGTATCCCAATGGAAATAAATTGTAATCTTCTTATCTTTCCGGACTTGCTAATAGATGCGTGGTGATCCAAAAGTTGGTTTTCATTGCCTTTGGGGTTAATTTTCCTCAATAAAAGAGTCCCCAAAAAGAAGCCATGCCTGTAATCCCAGACACACTGGTTTTGATGTGTAAGTATTATTCAATCTAAATACTTTTTTCGACTGCTTAAAGGTGGGAAGTAACCCTAACTGCAGTAAGTTGGATATTTTGGTCTCATTTGAGGAAGCCTGTACAAGGTGGAGGATTTTGTGAATTGCTAGCTGGATGTACAGGGTTTTTCCATTGAGTCATGAGTTATTAGAAGCTTGACCTGTAAAAGTTATGTGCAATTTTGACTAGCATTTTCTTGTCTTACTGGCTTTCGTTCTTTGTTAATTTTTCTTTTCTTTCAGAAAAGAACCATATCTGCTCCCAAGTTTCTATATGTTGTAATTATTGGCGGCATCCTGTTGAGTAATTTATATATAAGTTGGCTTGCGTTTATTGTATGGACAGTATTACTTGGATTGTTATGCTGTCTTTATGCTTATTTTTGTTTAGCTGCTCCAATTGCAGCTGCTTGTCCAAACTTTACTTCTTTCAGTGTCCAACATTTATATAAAGATATGACATTACCTTTTAGTGGTGCAGGAAAAATGAGGCCCATCTTCTGTGGAAATTTTGAGTATGATGCACGGCCATCTGATCTGGAACGGCTTTTCAGTAGATACGGAAAGGTTGAGAGAGTGGATATGAAGTCTGGTAAGATCTCAAAACACTGTCTCTTTATCTTTTGTTTTCAATTAATCTGTTTGTTTTCAATTAATCTGCACTGTCTCTCGGTTCCGGTTCCTTTAATCTGCTAATCTGCTAATCATATGACTTTGGCATTTGAGCCTTGGACACTGAGCTCTTAAAAGGGTCAGGATTTTAATTTTTGAAATTGGCATTAGATTTTTAGTAAATGATTGGCATTTTGGTGTTGGACTTCAAGAGCTTTCTCTTGGGGAGCTTTGAGTGGTTGGAAATTTCGAGGAGGCAAATTTCATGCGTCAGTGATAAGGAACAACATAAAATGAAATCGCCCACTGAACACATGGAGGAAAGAGCGAGGAAATGTGGTGTGAGTCAAGAAAGCATGGAGGATGAATTGGTGTTGATAAAAGTAATTTTAAGGGAGTTAAGTAGTGGGTAATTGCTTTTAATTGTATGTACTGGGGCACTACACAATTTGACTCACTGTAAGGTAATCGCTTGAGCTTCATGCAATCGTAGGCTTTGACTTATCTGAGAAAAAATTGCTTGATTATCTGTTTTAACGTTTAATTAATGGACACAACCGATTGAACTTTAGACTTACTTTTGTATGCTTGTTGTCTGCGCTGTATTTGATGCGTAAAAGAAAAGGAATAAACTAAGCAGTCATGTAAACGTTGCCAGCACCCTTCTCAGTAAGGTATGTCCTGCACTGGTATAGCAGCTCAGTTGGAGCAAACCCATCAATGAAGGTGGCTGCTTCCTATTGCTATGACAGCTCAGCAGTATGAGTGTAATATCAGTCAGAACACGGGATTCGGCAGCTACTTTCTACCTTTGTTGAGTTGTAGTGGGGGTTCAGGATATCTTTAAGAAAACATGTTTTGTTTGAGATATCAACCCCCATATTCAAAATTTTCTTTGGCGCAGGATTATCATGGCATGTCCCCATTCTTCCTGGCTAATGGATGGGCTCTTCAGAATTCTGTTCTCTGCCTGTGACGAGCTCTCTCTTCCTTTTTTTTTTAAGAAGAGTCACTCTGATCCTCAATGGACTACCATCCCACGTTTTCCTCAGTCACAATTGCCCTCCATACCTCATGATTTTTGTCCAGCCTTCAATTTCAGACATGTTTCAAGGTTGAAACATTGCCGACCTCACAGCAGAGGCAGCAGAATAGATCGAGAAGGCACTCTTTTCATTGACCCACCATGAGACATCCACTTTGGAATGTTGTTCCTTGATACCACTTAATTCATCACACAAGGTCTGTTACTAATTTTGCTGGTCACTTAGTTTAAAGAATTCACGGAGGTTACCAACATCTTTTATTTGAGGTTAGATTTTTAGAGGATTTTAATATTGCCAAAGGGAGAAGTTTGGTCATGTCCAAGAATCCTTAAACAGGGGGATTCTTCCTTGATATTATTTTCTTATAGATATTTTAATTTATGGTTTTGTTATTTCCGCTTTCTGGTTTTAGGATTCGCTTTTGTTTATATGGAGGATGAGCGAGATGCTGAGGATGCCATTCGGAGACTTGATCGAACAGAATTTGGTCGAAAGGGCCGTAGGCTTCGTGTTGAATGGACAAAAGTATAATCTTGATTGTGTAAATTACCTTTTTCTCTTATGGTTAATTTAATTTGGTGTATCTTAGCTATTGCACTTTTATATCTTTGTTGCAGCATGAACGCGGCATTAGAAGGCCTGGAAGTTCCAGAAGATCTTCATCTAATATGAAACCATCAAAGACGCTGTTTGTTATTAATTTTGATACACATCATACTAGGACAAGGGACTTAGAGAGGCACTTTGAACCATATGGAAAGATAGTGAGTGTCAGGATTAGAAGAAACTTTGCTTTTGTGCAGTATGAATCACAGGATGACGCTACTAGAGCATTGGATGCTACAAACATGAGGTATAACTTTGTCTTACTCTTCTTAGTGAAGTTAGTTGTCTTAAATCCTGCCTTTGGTGTGTGTTACTTGGGCATCTCTTTGGGTGGTGAATGGGTGTTTTGGAATGTTTTAGATTGAGGTTTTAATTGAACATGTTATCAAATGCTTCAAGGCAAATGTCTTCAACTTGTTATTGTAGTGATGATGATGTCCTGAGTTTGATATATGCAGCAAGTTGTTGGATCGGGTTATTTCAGTGGAGTATGCTGTTCGGGATGATGACGATGAAAGGAGAAATGGATATAGCCCTGATAAAGGTCGGGATAGGTCATTGGATAGAGGCCGTGACAGAAGGCGATCCCCAAGCCCCTATCGAAGAGAGAGGGGTAGCCCTGATTATGGTCGTGGATCAAGTCCCTCCAGGAAAGAGAGAGGCAGCCCTGATTATGGCCGTGGAGGCAGTCCAAGCCCCTACCGTAGGGAGAGGGCTAGCCCTGACTATGGTGGTGCACGTAGTCGTAGTCGTAGTCCTTATCGGAGAGAGAGAGTTGGTTCTGACCATCGCCATGGTTTTAGCCATAGTCCACACCAAACGGAAAGGGTGAGTGCTGACAAAGCTCACGTACCCAGTCGAAGTCCTCAAGGAAGAGAGAGGGCAAGCCCTGACAATGGTCATGGCCCTAGCCGCAGTCCTTATGGTAGAAAGAGGGCAAGCCATGATGCAAGTCCTGATCGCAGCTGCAGTCCTTATGAGAGACTGAGGAGAAGTCCTGAAAATGGTCGTGGTCCCAGCCATGGTACTTATGGACGAGCGAAGGGTAGTCCTGACAATGATCGAGAGCTTAGTCCCATACCCGAACCCAGGGAGGACAGCCCCAATTTCGGTGGTGGTCCAGAGACCCCTGTTCATGGGAGATCTCGCAGGTTTGCTGTAGTATAGTGTGATTAATTTGTGTCTATCCAGTTGTCTTCACGTTACAGTAAGTACTTGTGGGTTTATTGTTCTTATTTATGTATATTTTGATAATGCAGTAGATCACCCCCGGCAGAGGAATAATCTCGATCTTGTTATCCAGAGAACTCCAATGGCTGTTACGATTTGTATCGGTAACATAAGTTATTCCAAATTTGTTCCAATTTGGCCTTTTCATTGACGATCACCGCAGAGTTGGTGTTGTGGCGCACTGATCCTGCTTCTCAACTTGTTATTTAGGACCTAGTTGTTATTTCGTAGTTATTGTTTTCTGTTTAATATTCGACGGATTACTGTTGGTTTGGGACAAGAATCTTGTATACAAAACCGCCGATTATGTTGGCCTTGATTCTACTCTATTACTGTTTTCTACTTAGAAGTAGAATAATAGTCTTTCTCTGAATGAAACCAGTGGTTATTTATCTTTAATTTTCGAGTCTCTTATAGGAATTAATTCGTCTGCCCTTTAGGCACGTGGATCTTGGATTTTTCTTGTTGGTAGTACGGACTGGCTCCTATTTTTGCCTCTGCGCCCCTATCTTAAACATGGGTTAGTAAGGACAGAAACTAGTAAACAAGAATTGACAAACTACTTGAAAACATCACTAATTGTGTGGTGTCAATCTTTGTGTTTACGGTAGAGGATTTGAAGAAATAATACACATCTTTGTTGTGGAGATTTTAATTCATTAAGCATGTGTAAGTCACTCCCCCACCCCCCGCACACACACAAAAAAAAATAAAAAATTACAATATATTCATGTGCAAGACGATAAACCTCAGAATTTATGGTTGGAGTTAAACTTCAGACTTTATAGTTGGAGTTAAACCTTAGACTTTATAGTTAAAGTTTGAAATGTTAAAGTTATGGTACTTCTTTACAACTATTTTTGGAATTACAAACAATTCTGCTACTGGAGACAAACCTTCTATCAATAATACTGGATTTGTTTGGAAAATGTAGCGCAGTACGCAGAACTTGGCATCTCTCTCGAGGCCCAGGATGGCAAAGCGACAATGAGATCTTCTAGTTGTAAGTTGTCTGCATGCAACCTACGAAGTTTATGGTCTACAAGAGTACCGCTTTCGCTAAGGCCCTTGTAGGTAGGTAGTGGGTTCATTGTGGGTTCTGTTCCCCTTAAACTCTAGCATTGATTTCTTGTGGGGTAAGCAACCAGAGACCTCATCCATGAGTAGCATATGGAAACCCTTCGGAGATCTACCTAAAGTTTCTTGCATTGATTTAATCAACGTTGAATGTGGCCCAAACTTTACCATAAAGCACAAAGGCCGGCTTTTGGATAATTACCTTCACTCTAGTAGCTCTTCAGTCAAAATTTGCTGCCTTTCATTGCTTTTTGACTGGTAACTAAAGGAGGTGAGCGTGCTAAAGACTATCAATTTTTGCAACTAGCTACTCCACTCCGACCACTCAAATCTTGTGCGTAGTTCCTTTTTTGACTAAGCTGAAGACATCACATCGCATTGTCTAACGGAGACTCCGTAGTGGCATTTCCACTTCTATCTTTCGGCATTCTAGAAGCGGACTAGTAAAAGAAGGTTCAGAGTATAGGAAAGAACACGTTAAGGGTTGGCTCCATTTGAGACGTTGGGTGCTTCCAGACCGAGTTACTCCAATATGCTTGGTGGCTGGGCATGCTTTCTTTCCGAGATGTTGAAAACAGTTTGTTCGGTGGTTGTGAGTCCATAAAATCTAATTTCCCCCTGTCTCAATCGGAACCATCTTCTACTATCATTTTCAACTCGATAGGGTTTGAGTCAACAGCGTTTACTGCACGTGCCTATGACCCTGCCTGACGCCATAGTTGTGCAGATACAACTTCACGCCGGCCCAATGAGGGTTGGATCTAGACACTTCATAGGAAGTCTCCTTTGTTACTTGGACCGTTTAATACGCAGTTTCTGTCGAAATTATTGCCAAAGTCCCGCATAACAATAATTTAATAGGCGAGCTTGCTTGAATTCCATCACATTGAAAATCAAAACACGGCATCGATTTTCTTAAACAAAACATAGCCGTTGTTTTTTGTTTCAGCGTAATCTTTTGACGAGGTCTATTACCTCCAATTAGACAGTACTGGAGTTCTGATCTTGGAACCAAACAACAATTTTCGTCAAAGTGAAAATTACAGCCTTAAATGAAAAAGTTCTCATAAGAGTCTCGTGTTGAGTTTGGCTCAAAACCATGGCACCGTACTCGGATGATTGGAAAATGCACAAAAGATCGGAATTAAATGCTTGCTTGTGTTAATCTATTTTTGATCATACATTATGTTTTTTTTTCGGATTTTTACGTGATTAGATTAATGATGTTGTGGGCTTGTTTTCGTGTCAGCTTCTGCTCAGTTGCATAGAGTTTTTTTCCTGATACCTCAGACGTCGTCACTGCCCTAGCATTGTCCAAGCACGGTCCAAAAACATAAGCTTCTCAGAGTTACCAACTCATGAGCCGCACTGCCACACCTCCGACGAAATCGATTTGCCGTTTGAAGGTGCCACCATTCTTCTCCAGAAGCAGCTCAGTCACCTTGGCTCTCACATGCAGCATTCAACAACCTTGACTGGAGACCCAAAATATCACGCATACTATTGCTCCGGTTGAAGCCAACTTATCATGATGCACTAGTGCTACAGAATGTAACTTTGCTCTAGTTCACTTTAACTTGGGTTCAAATCCATGAAAATTTCATGCATTGTTGAAATTCTTTGTAAGTCCTTTATTGTTACTATAGCGATTTGTTATGTTCTTATATGTGTTTTCTAACATAATATTAAAGCTATCTTTGATGAAAGGTTAGAATTTTATGATTTTTTTATCATGATATTAGAATTCAACTTTCAAGTGAGATATCTTTTTCAATTAAGTATTAAGATTTTGTAAAAAATTGCTTAAGATGATAAATTTTAAAATTTAATATATTTTTTATTTGTACCCACCTAGTGTCGAAGTCTTAAGTTGTCTTAGCTTACCATTGGGCTAAGGCATCTTGACATGAATTTTTTATACTGTCATATACTAGCTTATTACATTCTTTGTAAAGGCCTTTATAACATATACCCAAAAATCTACTTGTAGAGATATTTAGTAAATATATTTGGCCTGTGCTTATTAGAAATAAATAAATGAGAGGAAGAGTTATGTGAATTATATAAATAATTTTTGGTGCTCCATCTATAGATTATTATTGAATCCATTTTTTTACAGTTACATTCATCAAATACTAAATGGAGGACTTAAATAGAGATTATTTGTTTGGTAAATGCCTAGCATCTACATGGTACTGGGCAATTGTGCAATTTTGTTGTCAATCTTTGAGAGATTGTGCAAATTGGAGACCTAAAAAAAGTGCACAGAGAATAAAAGAATAAAGCCAATGGGATCAATACCACTTGAATCGGATCTCTCAGACATAAACTTCAAGACAACCTGGAAAGCAAATAACTACGCGTCATACCTATCTTCAAGATGTTGATTTCGAAAGAAATTTTATCTTAATCCGTGTAAAGATGGTGGAGCTTGAATTTCTCATGTGAAAAGGGATCATGAGGTAATCCATGAACAATACAACGTAAAAAGCAAGATTACCGATAAGGTCTATCTGTCTTAACAGTAAAAGTAGGTCCGAAGACACTTCATAATATTCTACTCTTAACTTTTTACAGAAATCTTTCCAACACCACAAAATAACAAAAAGAAAATCACCCGAATCATTCTTTTTCCGTCTCAGCGTGTTGTGAATTCCTTACGGCTATGACCCCGAGAAGCCGAGGTGCTCCCCCGTGGGCTACGGCCTAAAATTTTCCGACCGTTCAAAAGCAACCCGGTGGTGCTAAGACTGGTCCCGCTTGTTGCCCCTGTTTTTCCAGACATTATCTCTTTTCACTGTGAATACCAGATTCATCTTCCACTCTCCGTCCGGGAGCGTGAGTTCGGTTCATCAGCAACAATCAGAGGCTGCACTTCACAGCCTGGAAAACGAGTGGAATAAACATCAGGGAGATACAGTAACGCTTTTTCGGTGCAGATCAGGATCTGCATGACATGCTTTCCAGCTCAACAACCACCCAATGAAGGCTGCCACGGCCAGGGAGACAGGGAAAGTGATCTAACTCTTTCAAATGCAAATCCACTCGAGAAAAGTGGTTTTGGGTCGCACCAGTTTTTAGGAATCAGATTGCGTCTCTTGTCAATCGGCGCTTGGGTAAAGTCCTCGTCACTTTTCCAGATTGAATTTGCGCTTCTCGGCCTAGCTACGGAAGTCCTTTACGCCTCGGCTTTTGGTCGAAAAAGACTTCCGCCTTGGCTCGTGGTGCAATAAAAAGGGCCATTACCCCCCTTGGAATTTTTTTTTCTTTTCGTTATTTATTCACACTGGAGACAACAATTTGAATTCCGATTATGAATACACAATGATGATCATTTTATTGTAATATACTAATAAATAGTCAATTTAAATTTGGAAGAGCTGCAATATAATAAATCCTTTTTTAGGGAATCATAAGGAGTAAAAAAACTAAGTAACCTAAAATCTTTTCATTTTAAAAAAATTTGGTGTTAAATTTTCTTACTGACCTTTTCGTCGAACCCTTGCTCATTACAAGTGCGTTCGTGTTATTGTTATATGAACAAGCTCCATGAACTTAACTTTTAAGTTGAAATTGACCTTGGAGAATGGAAAATTCTTTCTCCTCAATTTTAGTTAATGAACATGCTTCCTTCACTGGAGATCTCTCAAGCGTGTGATAGATTGGTGGCCTTGTTTTCAAGAGCCGAAGTGAGTATGTCTATTTACAAGTCTTATACCTGCCAAACCATTGTGGGGATATTTCTTAAATAGTTAACCGTTTATATACGTCGATCAAATGAAGAATTTGACTTCCATTTCTTATCTCTTCCATGCTTAGATTATGCTCCTTTTTAGCATCAAACTTTAGGTTGAGTAACATATTCATTTATTAGTTAAGTAGGAATGAACTCAAGAAAGGAGTGGTTTGATTTGGATTTATTATTTTTACAAATTTTCTTAGGAATTTTTGAGTCTTTGTGTGATAGTCTTTTGTAGATTGATTCAAACTACTTGGTCATTGACAATTAATTGAAATACATATAAGTTTAAATAATCAACAAGAGAAGCAAGTAAGAATACAAACTGGGTGGTTTGGTTCAAGCTTTATCTTGGGAACGTGAAGGTGCCACATCTCCATTTGTTCTCTTTCCAATTCTTGCTAAGAAATGGCTTTTCCATGATGATTACCTTTGAGTAGTTGAAACCATTCTTGGGCATCTCCCTTTAAATTTCAAGATGCTAAGATCACCTTGTCTTTTTTTAAGGGTGTTGTGGAACTCAAAGAACTGAGTAGTCCTATTCAACCATCTCCTAGGGTCTTCATTTCCATCAAATTTGAGGAAATCGACCTTCACCATGTGAGGTTGTAGCCCCATCGAGGCATTGATCTCAATGTTGCTTTTGTTTCCTTGCCTTCATTCCTCCCACTCAATTGTAAGTAATCTATTGCATTTTATCAGATAGCCCTTTCAATCTTTTATCAAACCCAGAGATAACCACTTCTATATGATCTAGTCTATCATCTTCCTTTTTGGGATTCAATACTAGCTTGTCTCGTTCTGAGTAACAAGCATGGGTTAATGGTCTGCTAACCGGAAAATCATCAAGTTTAAAGGGGAAAACTTCTCTTATGGTGGTGTTTGGGTTGGAATGAGTTATACAACTCTAATAAAGGAGTCTGTAACCTCTAAAAGTCGTCGTGAAGGGGAGATGACTGTTCGGTGAAATCTAGATGCAAGTGAACATGTCGAACAAGTAATATAATGATAAGAAAGATATCGTCCCACAGAGATTGGTGAAAACTAAACCAATTAATTACTAACAGTGAACAACTCCTAGAATTTATCTAGCAAACCAAATTGATAGATGATAGATTAACTGACTAAATATAAGAAAACTAAATACAAGAAATATGTTAGAGCATATGATTTCACCATAATTACTAGGTATTAATATTGATTATTTATGCTTGCAAGAGGGATAATATCTATGTGATGGCGGAATCTCCTAATTTATTTACTATCCTATGTCTAGGTATAGCAAACCTACTTAGTTCATTAATTCACTATATCTCTATATGTGAATTGAAACAAACCAAATGCATTAGGATCTATGAACATTCCCAGTTTACACCGAAAGCCACACAAACAATATGGTATATGTCTATCCATATTTAATCTATGGTTGCATATTACAAGAAGCAACTGCATGCTATTTCCTGTTGGTCTCTAACATGCAAATCAAGTCATCTAAGTGGTAGCTAATCACCTAAAAACATTAAACTCTGTAATATGTAACTTCACATAAATAAAATATCTTGCAAAACATAATAATCATAAGATTCATACCATCATAATTAGGTTACATCGTAGCTCTAACAAAAATAAACTAAAACATAAAGAAATAATGAGGAAGAATGATAATAAGAAATAAAGAAGGCATCTTGAATCCAAGAACAAGAAGTCTGTCACCCTTTTTGTCTTCTCTTCAAGAAAACCTTGAATTCTTGGCTTCTTTCTTGAGTTGTGCTCAATTTCCTCCTCCTTTTCTTTTGCCTCTTCTCTTCTCTTAAATAGGGTTTAGGTTTAGACCTATCTCCTATCCTAGTAGAATTAGGTTTTAGAGACCTAAAACAATTGGGTTTTAGAGACCTAAAACAATTGAGTTTTAGAGACCTAAAACAATTGAGTTTTGAACTCCTAAATTAATTGAGACTTGAATTCCTAACATGACTGGGTTTTCTATTTAAATAGAAAATCCAATAACAATAGAAAATCTAATAACAATTATCCAAAGCCTAAGCCCATCTTGACTTTCTTGATCTTGATATTACAATTTTACCACACAATAAGCATCAGGTTCTCCATGTTCATCCTTTTTCTCCTTGTGCTACAAAAACAAGACAAATTCAAATAAATAAGATGAGTTCAAATATTTTCTTATAAACATTGTATTATTTATTGCCTAAAAAATAGGTAAAATAACTCTATAAAAATAGAGTTATCAATGACAAACTTGATACAAGAACACAAAATTTGCATATCCTTACTTTGTTTATAGACACAGAACATATACTTTGTTTTCATGCCATTATTCTGGCATATGAAGTACGGCTTAGCTACAAGCCAATGATCTATTAGATGACACACAAAATAGTGGAACACGCAGTACTTAAACCCTTCCCATACTTCATTAACCAAACCATGCAGTTTTTCTTGTTTCCATGCTACAAAAGCCTTTTCACATCCTTGTTAAGCCCCTTTATCACACTATTTTTGTTTAGGAGCAAGGAGACCTTATATTAGAGTGGACTTGATGGGTCTTAACCTAGCATAGAGACATTGCCATCTTGGTAGTTTCCTAAAATCTGTAACATTCTACCTGAAGAACTGGTGAATTTAAGCCTCATTGCTTCAATAAGAATGTAAGCTGTAGTTTGTTCAACAAAAACATGCCAATACGGTGGCATTTTACGCCATGTGGAGCATAAAACTTGTTTTTTTTTTTGGCTTTGTTTTTCTCTACAAAAAGATCATATTGATAAGCATATATTATCCTAAATGTTTATGAAGTATTATAATAAATTAGGTTCTTTGTATTAGTCAAACAAAATGTAAATATAATTCTATTTAGATGTTGAATATTTATGTTAGCTAATGTTATTACATGAAACATTAAACCTATGGTTTCAAATATTCATTTTCTTTTGGCACAAATGTACTTGGCCTGATATTCAATACATCAACTTCTTACATTTACTTCTTAGTCATCATTGGAAAAATAATTTCATTAACATACTTTTGAATGTAGATTCCAATTCTTTATAGTATTATAATTTATCACTACCATTTCATCAATTTAATTTTTTAAATTCTTTTATTTAATGGCCAATATAAATATGTTTAGTTTCTTAGATATCAAATTTTTAATTCTGCTAGTATTAAGTTGCATTGAAGAAGTGTATTTCGATATGTTTTATTACTTTTCAAGAAGTATCCCCATTTAGTGCAAAAGTAAGGACTTGCCGCATTAAAGTAAAAGTACATGCATTGTTTGAGAATCAAAAGTAAACTTGCCACATTAAAGTAAAAGTATATGCAATGTTGCTATGAAGCTTTTGCTTTTTACAACCCTCATCATCCAACTCACTTCTTTTATTTTTCATTGTTCAATTCTTCAAGATAGTTCATTACACTTCATAAGCATTTAGTGAACCTAAAATTAAATAATAAATGCTAATTTGGTTTTGGTTGTTGTTGACATTAGTTGCACTATTGATCCATTGCATTATTTCATATAGGTACTTGCTCTATTGTGGTTAGGTATTCCTCTTTTTCATATTAGTTTTGTGCACTTAATTTCTTCTTTACTTTTTTTTTTTTGACTTTAAGTAGCTCTTGAGTGTAAGATGAACCAGTAACTAGTTGTGAAAGCTAATTTCTAACTAGTAATATGTTTATCCAACTCCAAGTACTTAAGAAAGCTCATCCATTATGCTTTCCATTATGGAAACTAGGTAGAACCATAATGGAGGCTCATTCCATTATGTTTAGGACATCGATCCTTTGATAGCATGAAGTACTTTGCAAACAATTATGCCATTATCTTGGCTTCCTATAGTTTTGCTCAAATATCTTGAGTGTAAGATTCATTTTGTTCTTAGAGAATATGCCTTCAAAGGTACTTAATTTCTCTTTCATAGATCCTTGATAGCAAATGATTTTTCAAACATTATCTTCAACTTCTTTGTGTCTTGTATGTTAAGTCTTACCGAAGACATGCCATTAATAAATAATTAGAAAGCTACCAGTTTCTATCTACCTTAAACATTGTTATAGTGGTTATTGTGGTGTCCTTTGAATTTATGTTTGTAATGAATTTATCAAATTTTTGGCACCATAGAATCAAATTAGGTTTCTTTTGTATCTCCACAGATTCAGACCTTACTTGTTTGTTACACTCAGTAATGGTGTGTCCCAATTTTTGATATTTGTACCGAAATTGAGGTTCTCATCATACCAAATTCTAAGGTCATAGTTTTTCAAACCCATGACAACATATCGCTTACTATTCTTAAGGGATGAGTTCACTTTTAACCTTACACATATTCTAGCTGCAACAAGTTTTTTTCAATTTTGCCGTTCTCTCATCCATTTGTATAATATTCTCCTATAAGGTTCTTTAATGTTTGAAATAGGGCTGGCTTATGGGAGCCAACTAGTAAGTCAAGGCTCCCCCATTAGGTCAAAATTAGGGGTCCGCTTATATACTCTAACCAATTTCCATATACAACTAGGCATTTAGTTGATCATGCTAACCTAAAATCTACCTTAGACTATAGGTTTTTGCAAGTAACTTTCTTATTTGTCAAACCAGAAACTGTTAGTTGGACGAAACCCTAGGCCGTATTGACAAATTCATCAAAAACATCAATTGATGGGCCATATGATGAAAATCAAGCGAATAGGGAGTATTGTTAATACATACCGAACTTGTAGAACTCTTCCTAAGTAATATATGAACCTTAAAAATGACATCACTATCTTCACTAATGGTCGATGCCATTGAAATGTTGGGGACATTTGGAAGATTAGCAATGGGCATGAAAGGCATTGAGTGACCAAACCCCAAGGCTGCCTTACCTTTACACGTCCCTAACTAAGGGATAAAATATCACACATATACCTAAAAGGGTTTCTAACACATCCAAAACAAAAGTTAAGTTACATCATAATGAGACTTCAATGCATAGTCCGAATCAAAAACAGGAGCACCACCTCTAGATTCTAGAAAGGGAGATAAACAATAGGTGGCATACAAGCACTTTTACCTATCCCTTTATGGTAATGAAGAAATGTTGCTGAGTCATTTTACGGCGTATAAAAGGGGTAGAATCTAAATGTTTCTCTTAAGCCTTTGAAGCCTTACTACCCATGGATTGCTTCTTGCTTTTTGCTACTTTGTCGTGTTGGTCTTGAAGTCTTGCTTCTTACATGTAAGGACCTTTAATGTTGTAGATGAAGAAACAACCTCTAATTTAGAGTTCCAGGACAATCGCTATTGCTAAAAATGGAGCAATTACTATGAATGCTAATGCCAGAGTGATTACAATCTCGTAACCTTAAATCATTAGCGGAATTAACTTTCATTGGTCGAGTTTTTGAATTATCCAATACTTTAGCCGTGTGAGTTACAAACTTTTGAGATAAAGCCATGCCTAACTCCTCCATTTCTTTATCAATCTTAACACTCCATGTAGGTGCTTCAATTTCGTGCCTTGCTTGCTTAGACACGTTCTTGATGCTCATTTTCCAATAAATCCAAATACATTGCTGATTTACTTAAAGTTTGTCCAAAATTCTTATTAAATTCCTCCCACCCATCAAGGGCTACACTTGCCATTACATCTAGGTAATATTGTACCATGTTTTTTGAATTTGAATGAAGACTTTCCTTTTACTTGTAACAAGACTTTCATCAAAGGAGCTTGTTGTTTCTGGTCATCTTCCACTTGCTCTTACGTCTCCATTAGATCTTCACTTGAAAACTTAATCAATGGTTGCTCACTCACATTCCTCTTCCTATCCACTTTAGGATGGTCATTCTATGTTTTCAACTTCTCTTGCCTATGTAATTTCTGTTAGGTTTTATGGCTTAACAAGAAGGGAGGTTGAATTGATTAAGCTAAGAACTAGATTTAATTTTTTTTGTCTAAAATGATTCAAAGAGTTCATACAATTCACACAGCTATAACAAGAAAAATAGCAAGCAAACAACATAATGATTTGTTTTAGAATAGTAAATCAGACTTCTGGATAAGGAAGCAAATTAATAACAAGTCAATAGATAGATAGTTATCAACAATTAGCAAGTTAGCTTTAAGCAAGTAAAAGGAAGAGAAACACTAGATTTACTATGATGGTTTGGCACTTAATCCTTGAGTCTTACGTCCATCCTTTTCTCCTTCAATCCAACCAATTGAAGTCTCATTTACTTAAACTAGATTAGGAGAAAATATTCTCCCTAATCTAAACAATTCCTTATCAAGGAATTCTTAAGTACAGTTGCAATATATGATCAAAAGATCATGTACAAATGCAAATCCCTAAATAATATGATAGTTTGTGGGATATTGCTAATTAAAGGAGCTATTCACGTATGAATAATAAAGTTCAAAGCTCCTATCATGAAATTCCTAAATTATAACAAATTAGGGTTTTGGATTCCTTACAATATTTATGTGCAATATATATTCTGAATGTAATTAGCATATAAACAAGGTTATACTTATGTTTCACCAAGAGTGAAAGAGATTGAGTAATTAATCAGGTGAGCTCAAAGGATGATTCTTCAAAGAAAGAGAACTTCAGATGCTTATAAATTGTCAACCTCTTTTCCAAAGATTAGCTCTTTTTAAATAGAAAAAGTAGAGCTGTGGTTTCAAACATTCAAACCTCAAATGTAGCTTTTTGCCCATTAGAATAGTAAATCACCCTTCAAATAAGCTTCACATCTTCATTCTTAATCACAAATCCAACTGTTCTGATGCCGGTCTACTCAAGAATCCTCCTGTTGAGGACTTGATCTCCTAAGCAGTGTAACTTCTCCCCTTTTCTCTTTCTCAATCGCCTTATACTCATATTTGGGGGGTTAGGGCATCATGACCATGCGAGCGTCTTAAGAGAAAAGCTGCTTAAATGAAATGGTGAGTTTTATTTAGGTAATATGGATTGATAGCAAGTGGGCCTAGAGATTTCCAACTAATAGGTCGTGAAACTATAAGCGGGCTGTGAGCCTTTTAATAAGCGGGCCATGAGCTTTTTAATACATAGGCTGAGAGCACTTATAATAAGCAGGCTAAGAGCACTTATAATAAGTAGGCCAAGAGCACTTATAATAAGTAGGTTGAGAGCACAAAGAGCATAGGTTCTTGGTAGAATCATAATTTGCTCCAATAACCTTTTAGTAAATTAGTCTTGATTTAGCAAGATAGTTTTGCTAGAGTCAATCACCTTATACCTTTATCCAAACAAGACCAAGTATCATTTTTCTCAAATATAATAGACCATTTATTTAAAATCATTTAAATAAGGCTTTTCTCAAGGCATTATATGATGATATTAAATAAGGCATTTCTCAAAGGCATTATATAATAACATTATATTAAGAAATATAGGAACCTAGCTACTTTATAATATTATTAATTGATATTATAATTTGTACACCTTTTACTGCCTATGATTTTCTTTTACACTTATGAAAAATATATTTCAAGAGATAATTCGCAAATATATTTTGTCACAACAAAATCCTTATTTTCCAACAATTATCCTCCTACAAACAGACACATTATGTCATTGTGTATGGTAGAAGGAGTAATAGCCAATATTGACTTCATAAACAATTTTCTTTCATTTCTTACTTGCCTTAAATGCATTTATATGAACTCTAGTAGGTAATGGATTAGATAAATCCATTTCAACATATATTTGTGCATACATAGAGTTTTCTATCAACAAGGTAGGTATATCTATAGTTAAGTATCGATCTAACAAATCACCTATCCCTTGCAAGGCAATTAGAGTGTAAAGGGGTAGAGGCAAATTTGGTAATCTTAGCCATAAAGCTGCCTGCTGGGAATGTTTGCATTTGTTTAGATCCCTAGACCATTGAGTGAGAATGAACTGATGCTTTTTAAACATCCTAGACTAGTGCAACCAAGCTTTAATAAGATCCTTCTATGAGAAAAGATGGATTCAATTGCTCTGAGGGTGGAACCCAATTATGGTAGGTTGACCAAAACCCCATAAGGCATTCATGTGTTACCTGAAAGCATCCACTAAAGGGTAGATGGATGTAGAATGTGTTATGAGAGTAAATTGGTGGAACTTTGCAACTTTATGATATTCATTAGGGGATATGTAGAATTTTGACTTTCCATTGCAAGTTGTTCTTTCTTTAATAGAAAGGGAAAAATGAGCTATGGGTGGCAGTTTGAGGACAAAGGGGGCTGTGGGTGAGATTAGATACATAGAAGGTTTGTTTTGGGGCTAGGAAGGGGGTTAGGGACATAAACTATATCAAAATAAAGGATGGATTGGCTATTGGTGGAAGTAGATTTATAGCTTTAGATTTGTGTGAGTTATAACTAGAACTACCCAAAGGACCTTTAGAAGCAGTTGAATGTGACACCATTAAGGGCAAATTTAAGCCCATTGAAGGTTGTGTTATAGAAGAGCTTGCACCTAATGCAGAGAGGGTTTGCACCAAGTGGGTTTGAAGAGTAGAAACATGATTCAAAATCAAGGATTGTTTAGATCATTGAGGAAGAGAAATTTGTCGATTGGAAAATGACTAGAACCATTGGGAAGCAAGAAATCAACATAGGAAAGTAGGTGTCAAGGTTGGGAACCTAACAAATTAGGTAGAAATCTTTGTAAATCCATATCATCGCTAGCTCCTTCCCAGCATCACCATTATATGGTAGCTAGAGGGAAGTTTTAGAGGTTGGGTGGAAAAAGGGTCTTGAAAATCAAATAGAGTTTTTTAGAGGAGAAAGAAAATCATACATTGGGTTTTCTAGTTTTTCTTCTTCTAGTTGTTTCTTCCAAGACCATTGATTTATGGATGGAATTTTTTTTTCTTTTTTTAATGAACCAAGAAACAATCCACAACAAAAAGGATAGGGTATGAAACTTACCTATACATGTCCTTAGGAAAGGGATAAAAACCTAGTTTGTTGTTATAACCAAACTTTACAAAACGTAGATAGGACTATCACCTAAACTGTGCTTATCTTCCATTCTTAAGGATTCCTTTTTCTATTGATCAGACCTTTTCCTTTCTTTCTCCTTTGGCAGCTTACAAGGTTTTTCCATGCTTTGTAGTTATTGTTATTTGTTTAGCCAAAACCTTTTTAGCCACAACCTATTGTTTTGCTTGGGAACCCTCTTAATTTTTGCATGTTTCCTTTTACTTTTCTACATCAATTTTCAATTACCTATAGTGAACTTTCCTTCCATATCCTAAGTATGAACCCTAGAAAGTCTTCCCTTGATAGAATTTGTACATAATTGGGTTATCAAGTGGTTATTGATATGCCACTTTATATAGCTTTGTAAAGTAAAAGTTTCACACATTACTATATGGCTACAATAGTCAAACAAAAGCACCAAGGTCCGAAATGTTCAGTAATGGTGACAATATTTTCTAAGTAAAGCAATGGAAGCCAATACCTAAAATTGATAAAAAAAAGTTTAACTAAGAATAATGATAAAGATCGTAACAATAAAAGGGATTAGTAAAGGCTAGGAAGAAAAGGAAGTTAAACCTTAGAAATGTTAGAACATTTCAAAAGTTTTGAAAAAGTAACTTAGGTAGCTTATCAAATTGACTTCTTACCAAGTTACATTATAAATTTCACATTTCGTTGTTATGAAAATATATACTTGATTCAATTCACATTGCCAATGTAGATAATTACAAAGTCCAAAAAATTAACATGTAAGAAACACGAGAAAGAATATCAAGCTTAAAAACAAATCAACTTGGCAAAAAGCATTGGGATAGTTATGGAGATCGAGCAGCAAACAAACATAAAACATTCATAGTAAAACATTGAGGCTTTACATGGTTTGGAAGAAAAGGTTCATACATCCACGTATCAAAAATCCATTAATATTTTGAGGGCTTTCATAATGCATGGGTCATCATGGAATTTTCCTTTGTTGGCAACTTTCTCAATCTAATGACTAATCTCTCATCCAATGACATAACTCTATTTAGGATTTCCTAAAGTCTCATATTTATAGGCAATATCATTGATGCGGGAGCAATGACAAAATCCATAGCTGAAAAAATTTCCATTTTCCATTCACATGAAAGGTTATCATTTTTATTTTATATAAAGAAATGATGGACTAGAATAAGCCTTTTAGAAATAGGAGGTAGAAATGCACAAAAGGTAATCCTTGCTCTTTAAAAATTAAAGTATTAGCTATGTTCCTTTGTCTAATTAAATGACTATAAAACATGTTGCACCAATTATTTTTTATGGGTAAATGGTATTGTAAATGTTCATGCATTTTACATGATATGATTGATTTGTAAACTGATCAAATTTTCGTTATACGCCATCCTTTTCCCATTCATGTTGTCTACTTTGACTTTACAATGGAGATGAATAGGAAGATCAAGAAGACTAACATGACATATGCATATTGTTTATAATAGAGAAAAAGAAAGAATAAGATAGGTTTCTTGGCTTTAGTTTTTACAATAGAGGTAGCCCTAAGCTATGTTAGTTACCTTTCAAAGCTAGTACAACTAGTAGCCCTACCATCCAAATCTATGCAGGACCAATTTCATAAGGCATTAGTTGTTATCAATGTTATGCCTACTATAGAAACTCCTACCATATTTAAAGGTACTTCCTTATTTTTGCTTAATTTTTAATGTGATATAGATGGATTATTAACTCTAGAGCTGGCTATAATGTCACATGTGCTTTATGTTGCTTAAATTGATATCTTACTCATGTAGACATAACATTATTTATAAAATTTTCAATTAGAGTCTAGGTTCAACCCATTAAATAGGCATATCACAACCTATCCTATTGCTTACTTTATGTGGTGTCTTTATGTCCCTTATTTCCATTACAACCTCATATCTATTACAAAACTAACCATGGACAACAATTGCATTGTTATATTTTTTTTTGAATTTTGTATTTTTTAAGACCTTATGATTAGGGTAGTAATTGGGTTGGGTAGAGTTAAACATGGACTATATTTCTTCTAACCTAAAAATAAGGTTTTCCATCCAACATTTAACATATTTTTTCTCTTATTAAATCTTTTTGTGTAATTTGAACTCAAACACCATTTGCAATGTCACCTTTGACTTTAAATATTGTTTATAGCATAAATGTCTTGGTCATTTTTACTAAATGACTTTTTTTTGATTATAGGTAAATTTATTTGTTCTTGTGATTTTTTTTGTTGCTTAGTTATTCATTGGTAAATAGACTTGTTCTATTTTTCCTTGAGGTTATATCAAAAGTTCTTTACCTTTTGAGTTATTACATATAGATGTTTGAGAACCCCATCATACCCTTAACCATGATGGTTTTTGATATTTCTAATTATGGCAAATGGTTTTTCTTGTACCACTAGGACTATTTTACTTCATTTCAAAAGTAAAGTTTTTTTCATCATTCAATTTTTTCTTTCCATACTATCTATGCAGTTTAGGGTCATATCAAATGTATTCATTTGAGCAATAACACCAAATTTCTGTTTCATTTGCTTATGTATCTTTTCTTACCCCTTGCAACATCCTTCATAAGAGATCCTATGTATATACAACTTAACAAATGAGGCATCACCATCTCCTTAATATGGCTTGAGTTCTCCTATTTTAGGCTTATATCCCATCTCATTCTTAGGGTGGAGTGGATTCTTACCAAAATATGTCTTATTTAATTGCCTATTTCTCCTTTTATGCGTTGCACTCTATATAAGGTCTTATTTGGTTGCCCTGTACCACTTAACCATTTATGTATCTTTAATTGTCAATACTATGTCATGACTTTAGGTCCCAAGGATAAATTTTCTTTTTATGCTACCCTTTGCATTTTTATGGTTTATCCCTCACTCCATAAAGGATACCTTGTTTACGTTTGTCATTAAAAGAATTCTTTATGAGTTATTATGTGGTTTTATGTGGATACGAATTTTCATTTACTCTTTGTTTGACCTTAAATTTGACCTTAAACTTTCTCTACCATTTACCATTGCTTTGTTGACAAAACTGTACCATTGCAAGTTGTTTCCATTCCTCTTAGCATTCCAAAGTCCTTTCTCAAACCTCCCTCAAAGTCCTCTATAATGGATTTACTAGAGCCTACTTTTAAGACTTTATTTGAACTTGTTATCTCACATCCTTTCAAGGTTGTACCATGCTATTTGAGTAGACTTACCCATCCATTTTGGATTGATAATTACTTATGTACCATTTAGTCTAAACCTTTTACATGCCACCCTATCTTTACTTAAATATGTATGGCTAGCCTTGCCTTTCATTATCACCATTGCATTGCCTCCATTTCAACCTCACATGAGCCATCCTTTTACCATGAAGCACTTATGGATCATAATTTGGTTAGTGCTATGGGAAAAGGGTTGGAGGCCTTCTAGGCCAATTAGACATGGAGCTTTGTACCTTTCTTTGTGGTTGTCACCTCATTGACTATAGACGGGTTTATTAGATCAATTATAATGTTGATGGTAGATTGAGTGATATAAAGCTTGTCTTGTTGCTAAAGGATACAATCAACATGAGGGCATTGACTACCAAAAGACTTTCTCCTTAGTGGTGAAGATGGTCATAGTTCATTCTATTGTTACTTTGGTTGCCACCCGTAATTGCCTCTTCACTAACTAGATGCTTGGGATACCTTCCTTTATGTTGATTTGCTTAAGGAGGTCTATATGGATATTCCACTTGGTCCTCATAATCAAAGGGAAGGTTTAGTATGTCCATTTCAAAATTCCTAATATGGGTGAGAACATGCATTGAATTAATGGTACACAAAGTTACTAGAGGCTCTCTTTCTGGCTATGATTACACTATGTTCACCAAGAGACACGACAATACTCTTACCATTCTTTTGATTTATATTGATAACATCCTTATTACAAGCAATGATAGTGCAATCATCTTTAAGATAAAGAAGTATTTAGATTCCAAATTTCATATGGAAGATTTGAGACAATCGAAATATTTTCTTAGTATCGAGATCACATGTCCCAAACATTGGATTTATCACAACCCAAGCAAGTATGCTTCGGAGGTTATATTAGAGGTAGGTTTATTGGGTTCTAAACACTCCGTTATTCCCATGGAATAAAATGAAAAATTAACTATAATGAAGTATGATGTAGGAGATCTTTGTAGAAACATGAACCTTTGCCTAAAGACCCAATCCCATTTAGGCATGTGGTGGGTTGATTGATATATCTAATTATGATTTGGCCATATATAGAATATGTATCTTGACATCTAAGTCAATTCATATATGCACCAAAACAATCTTATTAGGATACAAATATGAAAGTATTAAAGTACATTAAAAATTCTTTAGGTTTGGGATTCATCTTTTTATACTCTTTTAGGTTAAAGTTATCAACTTTTTGTGACTTGGATTATGATACTTGCCCTATGACAAAGAGGTTAATAATAAGATATTACATTAGACTTGGAGACTTATTGATTTCATGAAAAACCAAGGAACAAACCATTGTTTCTAGGTCTTATGAAAAATGTAGAATACAAGGCTGACTTTCATTGTATGTAAGGTTGTTTGGATTATTACCTTACTTCAAAATCTTGGCATGATGACCTAGCTACCTGTATCTTCACATTGTGAGAATGAAGCAACCATACACATTGTAGACAATCCCATTTTTCATGAAAGGATGAAACATATTGAAATTAATTGTCATTTTGTATATGAAAATTACATTGATGGAACAATTATTTTTTATCACATCAAGACATTAGAATAGTGCTATAATCTTTTCACAAAGGTCCATTGTAATTAAGAGCATTTATATTTGTTATCCAAACTTTGAAGTATTTGATTTATACAAATCTTTAGTTTGAATGGATATATTATATATAAAGGTGTAGCTCACATGGTAAAAGAAATTTTTTGAAATTTGTTCAAGTGTAAAGATGAGAGAGATAACCTATTGCCTTTCCACATATTTTAGGTTTTTCTTTCTTAGATTGGGCATTTGTTGTACTCAACTTGTCCCAAAACTTAATTATTGTTTCCATATCATTTCATATTATGATTCAAACTCTATGCTTATATTTGGCATATGAAAGTTATCCATTGATATAGGGTGTTTCCAAGGTTTGGTTTAAGTGTTTCTACAATTGGTCATAATATGAGTTGTAGACTAGAAGAACAATGTTTTTTATGCTAACTTAAGGAATATAATCGCAAGTCATGTCAATTGAAATTAGGCTTGATTTACAACAAGTTGGTGAGATATTTATAAAGTGGAAGGGTTTCAAAAATCTCCAAAGTCAGGGTTGATTTGATTTTGGATATTTTCTATTCTTGGTGAAATTGTCGAAATTTCAATCTATCCTTACAATTTTCGTCCTTTCCAAGTTGGTAGGTTGTTTTTGAAAGTGATATTGTAGTGATAATTTTGGAAGCAACTTTTGGTGTGAGTTTGGCGAATATGCTTGAGCTTTATCTCTTGCAAGACTAACTTGGCCACGGACACTGAAAATGCTATCCAATGATTAAGTATTGCTAACATTATGGTATGATGTAGTGTTAGATGTGACAAGTGCATAGTGAACACCCGCATAGCAATTATTAGATTTTGATGCCATTAATGTCATCTTGCAAGCTAATGTGTTGGAACAAACTATAATCCTTTAGTAAAAATTTTGGTTGTTAGATCAACATAAAAGATGAAAAATAGTAAGCAATTTTATTTTTTATCCTCTTTTGAATAAAGTGAATTTTGATTTCATCATGTTTGTTTGGTAATGAACACTAGGTTGGATTCAGATAAAGGGCTAAGAGTTAGTCACTTTATAGTTTGGGCAATTTTGTGGGTTAGAGATGAATATCTTGAAGTCATGCTTCAATTTAAATGATTTTTGAGTGATATCTACAAGACTATTGAATTCAACTTTAGTGCTTAAGCAAGCTATAGTATTTTGTTTATGGGAGCTATAGGAAATGTGGTTTGAGCCAAGTTAGATATAGAAACCAAAAGTTGCTCTTTGATCATTGCGTTCACTAGCCTATAATTCATCCGAGCAAATGAAGTGTGTTAGAATGGGTTTTGGTTAGTTGGATTCCATAGCATGGAGTGTCTATACAAAAATAGAGTATTTGTTTGAAGAAGGTCCAATGAGAGTGGTGCTAGCAACATGCATGTATTAATAGGTAGTGTTAGCCATATATGAAATGTTAGGTTATGTTAGTGTGAGATATTGGAAGGCTTTTATAATACTCTTATAATGAATAGAATTTAGAAGAGGTTCACCATGTATAATGGAGGGTGGATGATGAGTTATGCATGGTGTGGAGATACCACAAACATCACCAATATTAGAATGGTGAATAATATCATGGGCAAACTTTGCTTGATGTAGTAACATTGCTTTTTCATGGTGTTGGGCTTTAACCTCAAGAAAGTAATGGAGGTTGCTAAGGTCTTTAATATCAAACTCATTTTATGCTAAGAGAGGATATAAGAGAGTAAATCATTTGCATTGCTAGTTAAAATTATTCCATCCACATAAACTAGTAAGAAACTACTATATGTAGGTGTATGTAAGATAAAAAAGAGATGAATTAGCTTTGGAATTTATAAAGCCAACTTTGTGTAGATATGGACTTAGTCATTGATTTCACGCTTTTGGAACTTTTGTGAGACCATAAAAGGATTAACATATCTAACATACAAAATAAGGATATTGGAGATCAACAAAGTAAAATAGTTGGGACAAAAAATTCTTCATCAAGAGATCCATGTAAAAAGGCATTTTTAACATCAAGTTCTTGATAGTCTAACCTTTAGAATAGGTGATGGAAAATATTTTTTGAACTATTATTAGTTTGATAATAGGATAGAAGTTTCATTATAATCAATGCTAGGATATTGATGAGAGCCTTTGTGTCACAATTAGGTCTTCTATGAATTGGCATGACATGAGTATAAGCAACCTAGGGTCGTGGCCATGTGGATGGGATGAGCTACATGGAGTGAAAAATACAACAAGTGACTAGGGAAGTGGAAGCTCAAAAGTGCTATTGTGAGACAAGATAAGGACATTGAGATATCCTTATGGGTAAGAAGAGCTGAAGTTTAGTGAGAAAGGTTAAGGCATGTAGTTGAGTCATGTTGAAAGGTACATAAGGTTAGGGTAGTCGAGTAAGTGTGAACCTAGACCAAGATGGAAGACAAATTCAGGTGGGGTAAGACATACCTATGGTATACTTAAACAAGCTATCCAAAATGACATCATGAAAGGCAAAACTATGTTAGGCGAATGGACAACAAGCTTATACACACAAGAGAATGTAGATATGTAAAATGAATGGAGCATGGGAATTGAAGCTTTACTTCTATTAGAGGTAGCCGTTTGGGTGACTATTGATAGCCATTAATGTTGTGAACATTAGAGTTTAAATAATGAGTTGAGACATGGTGAGACAAGGTGTTAGCTAAGAAGGATTAATATGGGTATTTATGACTTGAATAAGGGAAAGAGAAAGGTTGGGTTGGGGAGCTCTTAATGTGAGCCTTGTATTGAGGAGGTTTCCTTAATGGAGGTCTTCAAGATAGTGAGTGGGTAGGGGGAATGTGAGAAGACACTCTTTCTCCCATTTATGTATAAGGAGTTATAATGAAGGGGGTAAATCTTCAATCTCCTTGTACATATACAAATTGGGGAATAAAAATTCTCTTTCCCCAACCTCTTTGTGCACCACCCAAACTACCTACCCAGGCAACCAAAAGAAAGAGAAATAGAGATAAGGAGAGAATCCAAGATTAACCTAGTAACGATTGAAGGCTAGGTGCCAAGCTATCCTTAGAAATGGTCATACCATCACATTTGGTAGCAATACAAGCTTTATTATGTTTAAGTGAGCCACTAGAGTAGAGGTTTATTTAATAACCTATTTGCATCCAATTGGAATAACATAAAGGGGAGGCGAAACATGCTCCATCTTTGATTTTTGAGAAGGCTTGTATATGCTTTTTGGAATGGCTTAATGCCAATGGGAATTAAAGCATGCTTTTATAAAGTTTAGTGGTTCCACGTGATGGTGAGTAGAAAAAGTAAGGGTGTATGTGTGATTATGAGTCAAAGTATGCCCAGAGATGGTTCCACCTTTAAGACAACTTGTCATTGGATGATTGGTGGCTTGATAGGGAACTAATGGCTTGGAGGATAAAGAAAATTATGGCCTTGATTCTATTAGGGCCATAGGCTTGATGGTGATGTCATCATCACTAGGTAAATTACATTTTTAAGTATGATTATAATGATTGAAAAAAGTGAAATTATTTGAAAAATGTTTTTTTCCATATAGAGTAACTATGTGCCATCTAGAAATATGTTTATACTTATATTAGGGAATAAATTATTTTATTCTCTTGTTGTCATGATTATTGATCCGAAAATAGTTAAGAAATATATTGGCTAGATTATACTCTTCTTATAAGCTTGTTTATTTGAATAAAATTTATATAAGCCAAACCAAAGACCCAAGCCCAAAGGAGACTTAAATGAAATCTCTCTCCCTTAAGTGACTTTTTCCCCCCTATCTTTTTCCTCTTTTATTTCTCTCCTTATCAACTTTTTTCTTGTCTTTCTTTTTATGTGCACCCTAGTTTTCTTTTGTTTCCATCAAATCTTACAATTTCTGGATTCCAATGGGAAAAAACTTAAGGTAATGGACATAATCAATATACACTTTTATTCCTTTAATTGGATACTTGAGTGTGCTTTTTGCAAAAAAAAAAAAAATTGTGCAAAAAAATTGAAAAAGTGCGAAACTTTTGGTGAAACTAAAATTTGAAAAACTATTTGCACATGTTGGTTAATATTAATTTGAGAAAGCTTGGTTTGCATCCTTTGATTTCATTATTGGTGATTTGAGTTTATTTACTTGAGAATCTTAAAAGATAGCTCACTACTTAAGCTTTAATGTTACTATTCATCCAATTTGGGAGTTTATGCTCGAGCACTAATTTGTTTGCTATAAATCATATTATTCATTCCAAACCAAGTGTAGAAGAACTTAAGAGTGTTGTGATTCATGCATCAATTTATTAATCATTTGTTAAATCATTTGGAGCCTATTGAACCTCATAAATTTTAGCATATTTGATGTTTTTGAAAATTAATGTTATCATGTGTCTAAGCTTATTCATTTAAAACTTTGCACCTTGAACTTGATTTCCATCCTTACTAGGGTTACAAATACATTCTTATCATAGAGATTTTTAAGAGCCTTTTAATTATTATTTAAATATTTTTTAAGCTCATAGATTGCATTAGTATTGTTTGTTGTTACTTGTACAAGACCTTAGTCAAATCTTTATACATTATTCATCCATTCATAACTTGGTAGTAAATCATGTGCATCTTATTTAAGTTAAGTTTGATTCACTCATATTTACAAAGAATTAGGTTTTATGTTTTTGAGTAAATAATATATCTTATTTACCAAACATACTTGATCTTACGTATAATTGTTGGCGTAGCTTATTATGCTTGATTTGAAATATATTGTATAGCTGTCTAAGATTCAAAAGGGAAAAAGCAATACATTGGAGAAGATTTATACATCATTTATTGTATTGCTTTTTGCTAGTGAGATTGATTATAATATTTTTTATACTAGCATTTAAAGTAAATTAGATGTAAAACTTATATTTTATTAATCCTTTATAGTTGATTAAGGGTGTATACACCTATGTATATTGAGATGGTAGAAACCTGTTTGCCTGTGGTCACAGGACATATAGTCACTATGATCGAGAAAATTATTAGGTATAGGAATTTGTACTTGTTGAAAAAAGATGTATTTTAGTTGTGAAAAATTTTGTTTGCCTATAATGAATAAATGTTTTTCATATCTTAGTGTGAAAACATTGAATGTTGAGGAAGTAAAATGTGTGCAAATTATAATGTCAATCAATAATATTATAAAGTAGCCGGTTTCCTACATTCCTTTATTATACAACTTCATACAATCCTTGGAGAAATATTTTTGTACGAAATAAGAGCTGAAAAAAATATACTTGGTTACTTTGAAGAAAAATGATACTTGGTTTTATGTGCTTGTAGGTACATGTGTATCAAAGATCAAAGATTATATTATGAAGACTAAAATCATAATATAAGGGCTTAATTATACAAGCTTGAAACAAATTTGAGTAAAGTTATTTACTAAGTAGTCTAAACTCGAGTAAAGTCATTTATTAGTTGGTCCACGATTTGTGTGAAGTAGGCCAAGTCTAAACTTACATGGTGTTCTACTTATTAAGTTGGACTGAGTTGGAAAGTTCTTAAGGCTCGCAAGTTCAGCCTACATGATTGATTAATTAGACTAACCCCAAGCTGATTAGAGTGATGCCTTTTCACTTACATGTGAAACATGACCATTTCACTTACATGTGAAACATGACCATTTCACTTAAGTTGTGAGAAGGTGACTTAATCGAGTGAAATAAAGATGATGCCTTAAAGTCCCAAATCGATAAACTACTTTCTCGTTTATTTCTATTGCCAATTCTCCAACGAGAAGAATTCTAAGTTGATGGAAGTGTCAGAACGGCTAATTGCTACATTAATCACAGTATTTATTGCTCCATGATGGAGATTACATTAAATCTCAATGGGAAAATCACAAAGGGAAGATTGGGTTTAAAAAGAAACCCTAAAAAGCTTGATTTCCTTGAATCTACTATAAAGAGATGTTCTTTGAGGTTCTTAAGAGCTTTTGCATAAAATACTATTGAGAGATTGTGAAAAAGATTGAAGCTATGAAAGCTTATACTTTTGTGATTGAGTTCTTCGATCTTTGGTGAAAGCTTGGATCTTCGATGATATTCCTTTACATCATATTCTTGTGAATATTCACTGTTAGATTGAGTTGTTTATGTGCTAATTAAACTTTGATTATTATTTACAAATAAATCACTTTGTAAATCTAAAACCCTAACTTTATGATAATTGGAGGTTTCATAATTAAAGCTTGAATTGACTTTGTATATCTTCAATTAGCTCTTTGTTAAGCAATATTCCTCACAAATTATATATCATTGAGGACTTGCTATTGTACTAAGGTTGAGTCAACCTTATACTTGTAACTAAGAACTGTTTAACTCCTTATAGAGGAGTTGGAAAGTGTAGGAGAAGGTTTTCTCCTAACTTTGAAGTAAGTGGACTTCAACTGGTTGTGTTGAAAGAGGAAGAGTATGGAAGTAGGTGACAAGGGCCGAACAGTTGTGTAAATCTTTGTCTTATCTTTTTTGTGCTTATCTCTCTTTCTATTTGATCTCATTACTTGTGAATGATTCATTTGATTGCATGAAAAATGAGTGAACCCGAATTAGAAGTGAAAAGCCTAAGGTTACCAATTTGCACCCCCTCTCTTTCTTGGTAAGTCATTAAACCTTACAGTAAATATGTAGCTTACACCTACTATAGTACTTGTGTGCATTGTAAGAATGAGACAGAAGTGGAGGTATACATATTGTTGAATCATCTTGAAAACAAATTTGTGTGTGCATATGTCTCTTTCTATCCCTTTACTTTTGTTAATTTATTTTGTTGGTTGAATTGATTGAAATAGTTTTGCATAAAATTAACAAAGGCATACGATTAGATTTAAGGAAATACAAAATAAAAAATAAAAAATAAAAAATTAAATCAATCTAATTCACACCCTTTTTGTAGGTTGCCATTAATGCTTACAAGTGGTATTAAAGCCAAGTGCTCTATTAAAAGGCCTAACCACTTATAGTGGATCCTAGGATGGCAACATAATAGATAGTAGGTGTTTTAGGGAATAACAAACCTCCTATATTTGATGATATAAATTATAGGCATTGGAAACAATTAGTGTATATGTTTATAGTAGGAAAAAAGCTCAAGGCATGGCAAATTATTAGGATAGGTTTCACTTTACCTGAAATTGATGAGGGGACTAAAAATGAGGCAAAACTTGTAGGATTAAATTATGAAGCTATGAATATGATTTATAATAGATTGAAAGCTCATGAGTTTCATAAGGTATCATCTTGTACCATTAGCAAAGACATTTAGGAAAAGTTAAAGGTAATTTATGAAGGAACTAAAAAGGTAAAAGTCTTCTAAGATTAATATGCTTATACATGACTATAAGCTTTTCACTATGGAATGTTTGGAGACCATTAATGACATGTTTGGTAGGTTTTCCAAGAGAGTTTCTAAACTTGCGTTATTGGTTAAGACTTATACCAAATATTAGTTAATTAGAAAGATGCTAGTCTCTTTGCCTAAGAGTTAGGACCCTAAGACCTTGAAAAGCTTACCATAAAGGAAGCACATGACCTAGATGTTCTATCTTTAGATGATTTATTAGGTTCATTAAAAACTCATGAAAGGGGAAAAAGAAAGAAAGTCTAGAAGACCATGAGCCTTAAAAGCTAAGGTAACAAAAAATGAGAGTGAAGCTTCAAATTTAGATAATGATGAATTTGTCATCTTAAATAGGAAAATAAGGATGTTGTATAGGAAAGAGAAAAGGAAAATAGGATAATATAGTAGAAGAAAAGAATAGGACAACTTTAGGGAATATTTGTGTTATGAATGTAAGAAACCAAGAAAACGAAGAAAGATTGCCCTAACTTGAAAAAGGACATAAGACAGCATAAGAATGCAATGGTGGGAAACATGGGATAATGAAGTTACAATTTGAAGGAGAAAAGAAACATAGGTAGCTAACATGCATTTCATAGTTTATACCATTATGGGTGAGAGGTTCAATGATCCTTTCCTAATAAAGAAGGAAGAAGCTAAGCTACTAAATGAGTTATGCCTCATGGCTATAATAATAGGAATTCAAGAAGAAAATGATAAGGTAAGTGACTTTTCTAATGATAAGAAGACATACATGATGTTAAGAAAATGTTATTTTAATATGTAAAAGAGAAAAAGAAATTTAAATTGTTGAGAAAAGAATATCATTTGATTACATCCAAAAATTTAACATGCAATTAGAATTAAAAAAGATGAAAAAAAAAATTAAAGATCTTGAATGTAAATCTAAAATTGAGAACAAAACATGTACATGTTCTAATTTAAATGAAAAGAACGAATAAACTCTTTAAATGAAAATCTGTCAAGCATGCTATCTAAAACAAATGCACTTGAATGCAAACTAAAGAACTTAAGTATGAACAAATGAATAAACAATATTAGTTAGTTGTTTGTGAAAATTTGACCATGAAACATGAAATTAAAAACTTAGAAAAAATAATTTTATTTCATGAAAACAAAATCTAAAACTAATGATAGCATGTTTTTTTGTTTGGATTTGGATGAAAAGTATGTAGGTATAAAAAATGAAATTAATTCTTTGACTAAAAGTTGTCAAGTGTTCAACATGTTTGTTGAATAAGTTTGCTAATGTTGGTGCCATCTTAGAAAAGATATTACAATCACAAAGATGTGGTATGACAAAGTGGGTAAAGATTATAGATCAAATGAAAATGCAAAAGCTTTTGCCAATTTCTTTGAAAAGAAAAAAAATGCATGAGTCCATTGTATTATAAATGAATACATTGTCGATATGTTAGCATTACATTGTAAAATGTCCATTGAAGACTAAAAAAGGCTTGAGGATTAAAAGTATATGGGTGCTAAAAGGCATAATGACTTCTAACACTTATAGACCCAAGGAAAAAAGGATACCAAATATGCAAGCTCCTTTATATGTTTTTGTAGAGCATGGGCATAGAGACAATAGGCATGGTGAGGAGTTTGTGATAAATATATATCCACGGCATGTAGCCAAAACAACTTATGCAAGCTTTCATATCTTGGTCAAATAATAGGTAAGGTTCATGGTAAGAAAAAATTGTCAAATACTCATTAATAATTTCTATTTATATTTTACAAAGTATAAATTATTGGAATATATGATGTTACTATAGAAAAAAGAAATGATGTTACTAAGTGGATGAGTAAAGCATAGGAATTGATAAATATTGTTTTAATTATTCATCATTGTAGCATGATAACAAGATAAGGAAGCATGGAATGAAATATTTACTTCATGTTACAAGTTGATTCATAAGGAAAAGATTCATTGCTTAAGCTGGAAATTGCTTTTAATTGATGAATTTGTCATGATAAAATTGCATTGTGCTTACAACTATATATATTTATATGAGGTATGAGTAGTAATCCTTTCTTGAAAATTTAAAACTTGGATTTCATGATTAATAGGGGAACCATGAAGATTCTTGAAGTATGTCATTTACTACATCCACACATAGATCCAAATCAATACATGAATGCAAAGTCAAATATCATAAAAGAAAGTGCTTGCATGGGTCATTAAAGAGTAGATAATCTTGATTTTTTGGAAATGCTTATTTTTGTTAACAATGACCAATGGTGGAAAATTTGTGAAACACACAAGATTGATATTTGTGAAATATAAATGATAAAAAAGCACAATAGATTGAGCGTATCTGTTGAAAGAAATAAATGTTGTCTATATTTGTACTTCACTTGTTTTTGGTTAAGTTGATATATCTTAAAGGGGAGATGTCTTTAAGGGGGAGCTATCTTTAAAGCAAGTTATTCTTCAAATTCAAACATATGAAGGTATACAAGCTACTTGAATATGAGTTATATTCTTCATACCCTTTGTCTTTTTATGTTGTCAAGAAGGGGAAGAAATGTATATATATGCCTAGGGAGAAATGAATTTGAGTATATGAGAACTATTTTCTTTATCTTCTCCAAATATAGGCATAAACACACTTTTGTTCTTTTCTAAATCAATGAAAATTAGAACTTGTGCTCACATAAAAAATTATTTTCATATCATTATAAATGAAGAAGTTAAGGAAAATGTATATGTATATCTTGCATAAAAGTTTTAAAGCTTATCTAAATGATCATGTTTTCATGCACATCATTTTAGAAAAGAGGGAGATTGTTAGGAATATGAAGGACATATTTCATTTTTAAATATGATTTTGATGATTAACAAACATGAAATTATTTGCAAAATAGTTTTTTCCATATAGAATAACTTTTTGCTATTTGGGAATAAGTTTATATTTACATTAGAGAATAAGTTATTTATTTTTCCATTCCCATGATTGATGATCCAAAAATGATTTGTGAAATATATAGGCTGAATTATACTTTTCTTATGAGCTTGTTTAGGTTGGACAAATGCGTATGGGCCAAACCAAAGACCAAGCCCAAAGGAGACTTAAATGAAATCTCTCTCCCTCACTGACTTCATCTTTTTTCTCTTTTGCCTTTATTTATCTCTTCTTCTTTTCTCTTTCTTTTTACGCACATCCTAGTTTTCTTATTTCTCCATCAGAACTTGAAATGACCAAATTCTAGCGGGCAAAAACTTGAGGTAATTGGAAAAATTAGTCTATACAATTCTATTCCTCTAATTGTTCATATAAGAGTGTGGTTTTTGTAGAAAATCATTGTGCAGAAAAATTGAAAAAGTGAGAAACTTTTTGCGAGGTTGAAGTTTGAAAACCCATGTGCACATGTTGGTTCATATTAGTTTGAGAAAGCTCAGTTGCATCCTTGAATTTATTCTTGGTGATTTAAGTTGATTTACTTAAGTTGAAGAAAATAACTCATTACCCTTGGTTTGATGTAACTGTTCATCTGATTTAGGAATTTATGCTTGTGTGCTATAAATCATTTTATTCATTCGAAACCAAGCATAGAAGAACTCAAGAGTGTTATGATTCCTGTGCTGATTTATTAATCATTTGTTGAATCACTTGGAGCTTTTTGAACTTCACGGATCTTAACATCTTTGATGTTCTTGAAAATTGATCTTGTTAGGTGTCTAAGCTTATTCATTCAAATCTTTTCACCTTGAACTTGATTACAATCCTTAATGGGGTTACATATACATGCATTTTTATCATACAGATATTAATGTGAGCCTCTTTATTATTGTTCAAACATCTCTTTGAACTCACATATTGCACATTGATTTTGTTTGTTATTAATTGTACAAAACCTTAATCAAATCTTTATACATTATTCATTTAATTCCAAGAAAGAAATGTAGATTTCTTAGATTTTTAGTGTTAAAATTGTTTTCTAGTTAAGTCAAGAATTATAATATTGAAGCATTAGGGCTTCCAATTAAAATTATATGATCAACATATATGAGAAGGAAAATGTCATAGTTTGATGCATTTAAAATAAACAAAGAGGAATTGTTTGTAGATTTTTAAATTTAAGTGAATAGGTTGAACAAGTAATATAATGATAAACTATGATATCAAAGTATTAGGGCTTCTAGTTAAAATTATATGATCAACATATATGAGAAGGAAAATGTCATAGTTTGATGTGTTTAAAATAAACAAAGAGGAATTGTTTGTAGATTTTTAAATTTTAGTGAATAGGTCAAACAAGTAATATAATGATGAAAAAATATCATCTTATGGAGATTAGTAATTACTAAGCTAATTAAATACTAATAGTAAAATAATCCTAAAGTTTATCTAATAAATCAAAAAGAAAAATTTCACAACAAAAAGTAATTAAATTCAAATGATAAAAATTGATCATAATAATATGTTACAGCGTATGATTTAACCATAACCAATAGACATGAATTTCAATAATTTATATCCTATAAGAATGATAATACTTATGTAATGGGAAAACTTCCTAATCTATTTAATATCTTATGTCTAGGTATAACAAACTTACTCAATTTATTAATTCACTATATCTCTATGTGAATTGAAATAAACACAAGTGTATTAGAATTTATGTACATTCCTGTTTGTAATAAATCTTTTGATCACTTTATCCACGAAAGCTACATAAACAATATGATATATGTTTACCATATTTAATTCATAGTTATATTATAACAAGCAATAGCATATTATCAACTTTCATTATCAAACATGCATATTAGATCATTCAAGTGATGGTCAATCACCTAAAAGCTTTAATCATAATAACATATAACTCACATAAATAAAATCTCTTGCAAAACATAAATAATCACAAAATTCATATCATCATAGCTAGGTTATGTCGTAGCTCTAACTAAAAGAAATTAAAACATAATATAACAAAAATTAAGATCAATAATAGGAATTAAACAAGACATCTTGAATCAAAGAACAAGAAGTATGTCACCCATTTTATCTTTTCTTTAAGAAATCTTTGAATTTTTAGCTCTTTCTTGGGTTATGCGCTCATGTAAAAAACATGTAACTCATATAAATAAAATCTCTTGTAAAAAATAAATAATCACAAAATTCACATGATCATAGTTAGGTTACTTCATAGCTTTAACAAAAAGAAATTAGAAAATAATATAATAAAAACTAAGATCAATAATAGGAATTAAACAAGGCATTTTGAATCAAACAACAAGAAGTCTATCACCCATTTTATCTTTTCTTCAAGAAATCTTTGAATTTCTAGCTCTTTCTTAGGTTATGTGCTCATTTTTTTTCTTTTCTTTTTTCTTTTACCTCTTAAGTAGGGTTTAGTATTTAGACCCATCTCCTACCCTAATATGATTAGGTTTTGGATTCCTACATTGGTTGCGTTTTAACTAATTCAAATCCAAAGCCTTAGGTAGAGGGAATAATAAAACAAAACCTAATTATTTAGAAAACTCAATAGAAATAGAAAACCAAATAATAATCATCCAAAGCCCAAGCCCATCTTGATTCTTTTAGTTTTGAGATTCTAACCATATTTTTTCACACACTAAGAATTAAGTTCTCCATGCCTATCTTTTTTCTTGAAGCATTCTTATGATACGTAAACAAGGAAAATTCAAGTAATTAAAAAGGAATTCAAATATTCTCTCATAAACATTTTATTTTTATTTTCTAAAATATGTAAAATAACTTCATAAAAATAGAGTTATTAGGAATTAGCCTTTGAAATTTTGAAGCCTTTGTTAGGAAAAAAGACTCACGCAATTGTTGCAATCATAAAGTGCTTGTGTTTAGGCCATGTAATGATCATTTTAAATGACATATAAAATTAGGTTTGGTAGAGTCTTGGAAACCTTGTGTTGATGCATATAGACTTCTTTATCTAAATTTCTATAAAGAAGAGTATTTCTAACATCAAGTTGTATAATAAACTAACTTTTCATGTAAGTTTGAGAAATTATTGTGTGAATAGTAATAGGTTTGACAATTGGACTAATTATTTGTGTATAGTCTATACTAGGACATTGATGAAAGCCTTTGGCAATATGTCATGCTTTGTAGTGTTCACAAGTACCTTATAATTTTCTTTTTCTTTTATATACCCATTTACCTATAGGTATAGTGTTTGGTGGTTAAGGTATGAGTTCCCATGTTTGATTTTTGCATAGGGCAATGCATTCACTTGACATTGCCTATCACCATTTGTAATTTTTAGATGCTTTGGTATAATTTTGTGATTCTTTGTATTTATGTACCAAAGTAGTGAGAGCATATGTGTGATTCTGAGTTATGGTTCATTTAGGTATTTTGCCTCCTTTGAATCTTGGGATGGTTTGTGTTAGGAGTATGTGTAGGAAGTTAAGGGTGGGGATTCATGATCTAATATTGTAGTAGTAGCCATTTGATTAATATTGGTATTTGATTGAGGAGAGAAGAATTTTTTTTTTTTTTTGAAAAAGATACATTTTTATTTATTTTTAGATGATGATATAAAAGTGGGTCATGTAATTATGGGTTGTGTAATGTTTGGTTATTTTTCTTTTTCCCTTTTTTGTTAAGCAAATGGGAAAACATATTCGGTAAATACTGCATTTGCTACAATATATATTTTATTTGTTTATGGGTAGAGACATATATATGCCTTGTATCCTATTAGAGACCAAACACATGGTGTAGACTTTTTTTTTTCTTTTATTTTGTGTATGTGGTTGAAAGTATGGTATACCAATTACCTAAATGTTCTTAAAAGAGAAATGTTGGGCTTTTCATTGAATAATTTTTCCCAAGTTGTATTGTTATCAATGTTTGGGCCTGGTATTCTATTAATGATGTGAACTATTGTTTTAAATGCATAATTACAATACTAGGGTGGTATTTGGTCTTTGTTTAACATGGATAACCTAGTTTTTGTAATATATAGATGTTTTCTTTTTAGAAACCCATTTTGAAAGAAAGCATATGGACTTAATACTCTTTGTATGATCCTATGTTGGGATAAGAAATTTTTATAGATTTTTGAAGTGAATTTTTTTGCACCATCACATTGTATGTGATAACTCTAATTTTATAGAGTTATTTTGCCTATTTTAGGTAATAAATAACTTTAATAATGGTGAAAAAAATTTCAATTTCTCTTTATTTACCTAAATTTGTCTTGTTTATGTAGCATAAGGAGGCATGGAGAAAAAGGATGAATAAGGAGAACTTAATTCTTATAGTATGGCAAAATCATAATAGCAAGATCAAGAGAGTTAAGATGGACTTAGGCTTTTGATGATTGTTATTAAATTTTCTATTATTGTTGGGTTTTCTAAATAAATAGAAAATCCAATCATGTTAGGAATTCAAATCCCAATTAATTTAAGAGTTCAAAACCCAAAACTCTATTTAAGAGAAGAAAAGAAGTGAAAAAGGGGAGGAGGAAATTTAGCACAACTCAAGAAAGAGGCTAAGAATTTAAGGTTTTTATGAAGAGAAGACAAAAAGGATGATAGACTTCTTGTTTTTTTAATTCAAAATGTCTTATTTTATTCCTATTATTGTTCATTCTTAATATTTTATTATATTTTAGTTTACTTTTGTTAGAGCTACGATGTAGCCTAATTATGATGATATGAATCTTATGATTGTTATGTTTTACAAGATAATTTGTTTATGTGAAGTCACATGTTATTGTGTTTAATACTTTGAAGTGATTAGCTACCACTTAAATGATTTGATTTGCATATTTGAGACTGATAAGAGATGATATGCAATTACTTCTTGTAAGGTGTAACCATAAATTAAATATGGATAGACATATATTATATTATTTGTGTGGCTTTCGGTGTAAATTGGGAATATTCATAGATCCTAATGCATTTGGTTTATTTCAATTCACATATAGAGATATAGTGAATTAATGAACTAAGTAGGTTTGCTATACCTAGACATAGGATAGTAAATAAACTAGGAAGTTCCGCCATCACATAGATATTATCCCTCTTGTAAGCATACATAATCAACATTAGTACCTGGTAGTTATGGTGAAATCATATGCTTTAACATATTTCGTGTATTAGTTTTCTTAGATTTAATTAGTTAATCTATCATTTATCATTTAGATTTGTTAGATAAATTCTAGGAGTTATTCACCATTAGTAATTAATTAGTCTAGTAATCATCAATTTCTATGAGATAATATCATTCTTATTATTGTATTACTTGTTCAACAAGTTCCTTGCATCTAAAATTCACTGAATAATATGCTTTTTATTTTTATTTTGAATGGATTTTCCACAAGTGATAGGAAATTTTTGAATATTTGTAGAAATTCATCACATGATTTCATGAGTATAATCATGTAAATTTAGATAAATCATCAATAAATATATATAATATTGATTTCATTATGATGATGTAATTGGTGCAAGCCTCCATATATCAAAGTTGTTGAGATGTGTAAACTAATATTTTTAAGATGAGTGATAACTTGGATTAATCTCCATAATTATGTGCATCAAACATATAATATTCCTCATGTTATTGTATGAATCATTTTAGGGGAATATTAATTTCTTTAATCATGGAAAGTTAGCTTATATACATATTTTGACATTCTAGAGTAAGGCATAACAAGGCAAAAGTAAAGCTGATATAAAGGCTTCATAAAAAAGCAACTCATGTAATTAAGAAAGGCCAAGCTCATATTCCTTAAAATAGAGCTTGTGCTAAATATTAAAGTTCAACATGTAAAAAAGCCCAGCAAGCTGATCTATTAACTAGTGCAAAGGTGTAACTTATAAAGATGAACGTGAAACCTATTGAGGAGAAAATATCAATAAGCTACATATGGGAAACGTGGCTCAATTTCCTTTAAACAAGTGAACTAGAAGCCTCCACATCAACAAAAGGGTTGTATGGTCATTGTATCCCATTAAGGCATCCCAAAGAAGGAACCTGTGCTTCCTTTGTCAACCCGAATGCTCCTTTAAAAAAGAAAACATCACTTTTTCTTTACAATTTAACCATTTTGGGTTCTTGTTCTTGTAGTTGTTCTGGTAGATTTTTTAATGCCTCAATGATTAAGTTCTTGAAAACACAATAAGTCAATTTCTTCAATTATAAGAAGGGAAAAGAAAGTGATGCTTAGGTTCTTTGGTGGAAAACATACATTGGTAGATTGTTCTTGACTATTTTAGAGTTCAAATTTGTGCTTAATCAAACTATTAATCTTGCTTATATATGAACTTAGAAACCCTATCCCTAAACTTGATATATTGTGAAATAGGTATTTTTTTCTTCACGTTCCTCAATGCTAATATTTGGAATTGGAGGATTGCAATCAAATGCTCAAATTGTCTTGTAACTTAAAAAATTATGTGTTGTAATTTCATATTTATCATATTTGGCAGCTTATGATGGGTAGTCAAGAAAGGTGAGTTGGAGAAATTCTCTAATCACTTAAACCCATGTGTATTGCTTTTGTGCATGTTCTCTATTACAAGATTATCCATTTACACTTGCTTGCTATAGACAATTCTATACTCTAAATGTTCATTGCATTTTTTTGTAAAGTGTTCAGTGGATTTTAAATGCAAGTGAACATGTCGAACAAGTAATATAATGATAAGAAAGATATCGTCGTACAGAGATTGGTGATTACTAAGCTAACTAATTACTAATGTGAACAACTCCTAGAATTTATCTAACAAACCAAATTGATAGATGGTAAATTAATCAACTAAATTTAAGAAAAATTAATAAAAGAAATATGTTAGAGTGTCCGATCTCACCATAATTACTAGATATTAATATTGATTATTTATGCTTGTAAGAGAGATAATATCTATGTGATGGTGGAATCTCCTAATTTATTTACTATCCTATGTCTAGGTATAGCAAACCTACATAGTTTATTAATTTACTATATCTCTATATGTGAATTGAAACAAACCAAATGCATTAGGATCTATGAACATTCCCAGTTTACACCGAAAGTCACACAAATAATATGGTATATGTCTATTCATATTTAATTTATGGTTACACATTACAAGAAGTAATTGCATATCATCTCTTGTGGGTCTCAAACATGCAAATTAGATCATTAAAGTGGTAGCTAATCACTTAAAAGCATTAAACACAGTAATATGTAACTTCACATAAACAAAATATCTTACAAAACATAATAATCATAAGATTCATACCATCATAATTAGGTTATATCGTAGCTCTAACAAAAATAAACTAAAACATAAAGAAATAATGAGGAAGAATAGTAATAAGTAATAAAGAAGGCATCTTGAATAGAAGTCTGTTACCCTTTTTGTCTTCTCTTCACTAAAACCTTGAATTCTTAGTCTCTCTTTTGAGTTGTGCTCAATTTCCTCCTCATTCTCCTTTCTTTTTCCTTTTCTCTTCTCTTAAATAGGGTTTAGGTTTAGGCCTATCTCCTATTCTAATAGAATTGGGTTTTAGAGACCTAAAATAATTGAGTTTTAAACTCCTAAATTAATTGGGACTTGAATTCCTAACATGAATGAGTTTTTTAAGAAAACCCAACAACAATAGAAAATCTAATAACAATCATCCAAAGCCCAAGCCCATCTTGACCCTCTTGATCTTGATATTATGATTTTGCTACACAATAAGCATTAGGTTTTCCATGTTCATTCCTTTTCTCCTTGTCTCATTGTGCTACAAAAACAAGATAAATTTAGGTAAAGAGTTCAAATGTTTTCTCACAATTATTAAAGTTATTTATTGCCTAAAATAGATAAAATAACTCTATAAAAATAAAGTTATCAAAAAGCATATCTATAATTTGTTTTTAAGAAAAATAAGACATTGTTTAGAAATAATGAGGAATCAAATTAAATGAAAAGGTGATTCCATTATTTATTAAAAAGAACCTAATTCACCCCATTCTTAGGTTGCCTCTAGGGACCTAACAAAAGTGAATTAGATTCAATGGACATTTAAAGATCCATTTTGTAGAGGGATAGGGCTATTTATGACTTTTCCTAATGTGACAAGTACTGAAAGAATTTGGAATAATAGTATTCAAAGGAATTTCATTGATTTCAACAATCTTATTACATAGAGATAATTGGTATGGCCTAATGTATGATGCCAATCCATTAGATATATTTGTCATAGTTAAGGCGTTTGGTGATTGCTAAATATCTTTTATTCTTAGTTGATATAGTCCATGAAGAAGTATTTGGTCCATATTCAAATTCAAACTTTGTATGTTCTATAGGAAAATTCCATTCCATTACCCATAATTACTCCTTACTTTCTGGTAATTTAAAAGATTTTCAAGGCTAAAGTTAGTAGGTGTTATATGATTAAAAGCTTTTAAATCAAGAAACTAGTCTATTGTATTTAAAGCTGAGTATTTGTTATGTGTTAGGACTAATGGGCAACATTGGCTTAGAAATTTTGTGTTATAGGTCCGCCACATCACAATTGATGTGGCTCTAACATGGTAGGAGGAACCATTTTGCCTTCATAGGATTTGTCTTTAAGGAGGATTGATGCCTTCTTGCATCATAGGATTTTCCCACTAGATGGATTAATGCCTTTTTGCATTGTAATATAGTTATTTTGCATCATAGAGTCTCTGAAGTCAATAGTTGGCTGTTGGCCATATTGTTTGGTTAGTACATTGTAGGTAGCTCAATTTCTTTGTATTTGGGACTAGTGTGTTTGCTCTTTTGGGTTGTTAAGGGTTCCTTCCATTTAGAGTTAGAACATAGGAGCACTTTATCTACCGGCATGTCAATGATAGGATGATTAAGCATGGTCAAAAGCCTTCTTTGTAAACAAAGCTCAGTGTAAGCAAACATGCAAGTAATTATTCAAAGTTTTCTTAGGAGGTTAAAACTCCCTTGAAGAGTTCTCTCATTTCATCTTTTCCTTTCTTGCCATTAAGATAGGGAAGAAAAAGAGCTACGTGTATTGTTTCCTACATGTCTAGCGCCTTTTTACTTGTTTAGTTGTAGCTAAACATAACAAAGTGGCATCAAGCTAGGTTCCTATTCCATAAATGTTTACGAGGATGAACAACCAAATAAAGGAGTATTCGGCACATGAGATGGATAGGAACTTTTGTGAACTTACAAATGTCATGCAATAGATGTTCTTAGCATTAAATGAGAATATGCAAGATGTTAGCTCTTCACATGGAAAACCTAGTGGTGGCTCAAGAGGATGATGTTTCTATAACTAACACAATGGTGGCTCTTGTAACTGACATGAGTAAGGCCAATTGGGTGCTAATGACCAAAGACCAAAGGCGATGCTAAAGTTTCCCTTGCTACAATGGTTTAGATGAATTAACTGAATGGATTTATAAGGAAAAACAAATTTTCAATTATTACAAGACTTTTAAGGCAGAGAAAATCGAGATAGCCTAATGGAATCTCAAAGGATAAGCATAATGCTAGTTCTAACTCTTTCAAGAGGAACATGAAGGCCATGAACTCTTTTAGGCATTGTTAACATCAGAAATGTTGGAACATCATGGCCCTAGTAGGTATTTAGATTTATACAAAGAGTTGATCCAAATCCAAAAAAAGGATTCGGTGGACTAATATTAAAAGGAGTTTTTATAGCTCCTAGTATGTGCCGGGCAAGTGTCCCTACAACAATAGATTAGTTACTTTACAATAAGGCTACAGGAGAGCATCTATGTTGATTACAAGTAGCTAAGCCAACCATATTGCCTACTGTGATTAGGTTGGCAAGGCTATATGAATTTCTCACATTGGCAGTCCCTATCAGGCCTTCATTGTAGGTTCGCCTAGCTCTATAATTGGGCTAAGGGTCTTAAACAATTTTCTAGCATTACTACTAAGAAGCTAGTAATATCAGTTAAGAAACTTTCTCTTGAAGAAATGGTAGACCACAAAGCTAAAGGCCTTTGTTATAATTATGATGAGCACTTTATGCCTAGCCATATATGTAAAATATTGTTCTTTTCGGAAGTTCCAAAGATAGATGAGGAAGTAACAATGAAGGAAAGGAACCCTGTAGAGGACTATAATGAGCTTTTGCCAGTACCATGCATTTCTTTAAGGGCCATTTAAGGTCTAAGATGCCTTTAGAAAATAAAGGTGGAAGGTCTAGTCTAACCCAAAGGAAGTATGATCTTTTTTCTCTTAGATTCAGGAAGTTTCCATAATTTTTTACACCATGAAGTTGCTAAAAGAGCTAACCTTTACTGTAAGGACAATGGAAGTTTTGAAGTCATGATGGCAAGTGTGGAAAAGATAGCTATCCAAGGGATGTGTTAGGGAGTGAATTTTTCACTACAAGGAGTCAATTTCACTGTTGACTTGTACTTGTTGACATTACAAGGCATAAAAAGGGTTCTTGGGGCCCTATGGCTTTTCAACTTAGGCTTTATTTCTTAGGATTTGTTTAAGCTATGTTTGGCTTTCCAGCATCATGGAACTCTAATTGAGTTGGAAGGAGTAACTCCCCCCTCTAATTAAGTTATAGAAGGTGAACAAATAGGGAATGAGCTAAAGAAAGGCAAGCAAGTGAATCTTCTTCAAATTATAGTAGTGCCCCAAAAAGCATCTAGCTATTGCAATCTAGTGATAGAGGTTAATCCCGAATTGGCCAAAATATTGCATCAATTTGCCAACGTATTTTGTGAACCTAAGGGCTTTCCTCCTTCAAGTAAGCATGACCACCATATACCATTACCTGATAAAAGGAAAGCTGTCAATGTTAAGTTGTATCGATACCCCTATTACTAAAAGTCAGAAATTAAAAGATTAATGGTAGAGATGCTTCAAGCAAGAATTATACAACCCAACAACTCCCTATACTCTTCTCCTATATTGTTAGTTAAAAAAAAATGGATCATGGAGAATGTGCATAGACTTTCATGCTCTTAATAGCTATACTATTTGAGACATCTCTATCCTTTTACCTGCAATGGGTATCGGTATTTATCTAGATTTTTCTTTTCTCACTATCTATTGACAAGGTCAAAGATATTACATCTAATATTTTTTATAGATAATTTTCATAAATAAAATTAAAAAATAGCAATCCTATAATATATAATAATAAAATGTTTAACAAAATTCATTGTACAATTAAAAAAAATCAAATAACAAATAATAATTATTTTTATTTTATTAAGTTTATAAGTTTAACTTTAACTTAAGTTAAAAATGAAAAATGAATTAGACTTTTAACCATTGTATCCAGTATGTTTGGCCTTTCTAAGAACCCTTTGAATCACTACTTTGATTCAAAAGGTTCTCCATGGCTTACACAACCCTTTGTTATATATATATGCTATCCCATGTTTGCTTATGTTCATTAGATCTTTTCTTTAGTTAGATGTTAGTGTAAATAAACCATAACTATGTAGCCCTATTCCTCATAGATTGACTTCATAATAGCATATCCAAATTATAAGAAATCCCACTGAGGCTACAATTGTGGAATTTACACCTTCTAAATTTTGATTTGTTCGAATATGTAAATAAATCGTGAATACAGTCTAAGTAATAAATGCCTAAGTTTCCTTTGGATCCCAATTCCAATATGAGCCCATGCTTCATTTGCCCATAGTACTCCCAAAAGAATACCTATGGTTAAAAAAAGAAACCCTATACCAATAATATGATAACTTCAATGATCTAATTGTTGAATCAATTGAGATATATAATAATTTGTAGAATAGGTTAAATAAATGTTCCATAAAACATTGTTTCTTTCATTCATGTATTTGATCTCATCAAAGTAAAATGAATCATTATTTCTTTTCTTAGAAGTCCTTATGAGTTTTCAAAATGTAATGGCTTTAAGAGCTATTGATAATAATGATCTGAATAAAAGAGCTGAATAGCCAAATACCATCATACTTATGTGCACCATTAACCAATGAGAATTAAAGAGCGGGTACTAATATTACAGATTGATTTGTTTCGGTTACAAAATCAAAATTCGCAAAGCCCTGGGTAAAAATAACACTTGGTGCGATTATTGCACTTAAATGGTTTTTATATATATATTTTTAAATATGGAACCATATGAATAATGGACAAACTCCATGAAAGAAAAATTACTGATTCGTATAAATCACTTAAGGGTAAATGTCTCAAATAAATCCAACAAGTAACTAATAATGATGTTATATAGACAAAAATGGTTTTTATACCTTTTTTTGATGAATCATAGAGTCCTGTGCTTTTATTATCATTAGCTAATAAGATTATCAAACGAATTAAACTTACAATTGAAACAACTAAAAATGATATATGAGTTAATATATACTCTAAATTTGAAAAATCATAAATATATTATTATTATTGTTATAATATAATTATATTATAAAAATAAGGGGGTCTTACAATTACACAATTATAAGAACGGAAATTGAGAATTGAATTCATTATAGGGTTTATTCCTTTATAAGATGTCATGCCACCACTGGAATTTGAATTGAGATGCTTTAGCACTGCTTCCTAAGAGTAGCGCATCTACTAATTTCACCATAACGACTTGTTAGTAATCATAATAACCTATTTTTATTCAACCGTTGAGGTAGTAGGTTAAAGTAATCAATTATTTATTTTAGTTTTCTAGTAAATGTTGATTTATAGAAATCATTAATATTCTTAAATAAGAAAATTAATGAATTAAAATGTCTTTCAAAATAGTGATTCGAATTTATTGCCAAAAAAACCAATTCTTATTTTTTTATTGTTTGATTGAATATTTAGTTGTTTTTTATTTTTAACATTTAAAGTGTTAATTTTATTTAACTTAACATTCATAATGGAGTTCTTTTAGTTTATATTCTTCGAAAATAAAATGGAACTCTTATAAATAGATAACCTTAATTCAATGTTATTTTAATTTTTTGATTTAGTATTTAGTACCCATTCCCATTATTGATGAGCTTTTCAACGAATTACAAGGTGTAGTCTTTTTTTTTTTCCAAATTAGGTCTTTATTTAGGTATCACCAAATCTGAATGGCCCTTGAAGATGTCAAGAAATAACATTTAGGACTTATAGTGAGGATTTTGAGTTCCTAGTAATGCCTTTTAGGCTTACAAACACCCTATCAACATTTCAATCCTTGATGCATTTGGTTTTCAGACCATTCCTACGACAATTCATCCTAATGTTCTTTAATGACATTCTTATCTATAGTTGTAGGTGGGAGGAATACTAAGAGCATGTAAGGATAACCTTCTCTACTCTTTGCCAACACAAACTCTATGTTAAACATGCTAAGTGTGATTTTGAATGCATAAAGGTACCATTCTTAGGCCATGTAATTTCCTATTAGGGACTTTCCATTAACCAAGAAAAAATCATGACCATCACCAGTTAGGCTCGGCCAATGACCTTGAAGGCATTAAGGGGCTTCCTTAATCTAATTGGATATTTTTGAAGATTTGTTTGAGACTATGGGACTATTGCTCGGCCTTTGACCAACTTGCTCCAAAAGGATGCATTCAAATGGAGTGAGGAGGTTGAAACAACTTTCACGTGATTAAAGATGGCCATGACTAATGCTTTAGTAGTTGCCCTTCTTAACTTTAATCAGAATTTTATTATTGAATGCGATGCATTGAGAAAAGGTGTGTGAGGAGTACTCACCCAAGGGTAGAATCCAAGAGCATTCTTTAGTTAGGCATTCAAAAGGAATTGTCAATTTGCGTCCATTTATGAGAAAGAAATGTTGGCCATCATCCTTACTGTACAACAATGGAGACATTATTTGCTTAAAGGTCCTTTCACTGTTCATATTGACCAATAAAGCTTTAAGTAGCTTTGTAAGCAATGAATCTCTACCCTAACTTAGCAAAATGGTTAGTTAAGCTTTTTGGGTATGATTTTTGCATTGAATATAAGCTAGGTTGTGAAATTGAGTGGTAGATGCACTTTTGCCAGCATAATGTGGAAGGAGAACCTTTTAAAAGTCCTTTGTTGTGTTCCTTTAAAACAGAAGTAAATAAAGCATCTAAAAAGCAAAAGAATGAGTTAGACATGAAAGACAATAAAGCCAGGACATTTCCTACTCAACCATTAAACTCTTAAGTTCTCTCTCTTAGGTAGGGCCCACTTCCACCAATTTCTATACATGTGGCAAGTCATGGTCAAACCATGGCCAAAGGCCAGTCAAATGTTCTCTAACAACCAAGTAATTTCCTTCTTTTTGAATTCCTCACTAATGGTCATCATAGCTCTAGTTTTGGCTTGGCTAGATGCAGTTAAGGATGAGTTGCTTCAAAATGAAGAGATATAGGCCATTGTAGAATGCGGTGGGTCCCTAGGAACTTCGTGATGGAATCATTTTTTTTAAAAGGAAAATTTTTCTTGTGGGCAATTCTTTTCTCATTCTAGTTATTATTAAGGATTATCATAATACCACCCATAAAGGTTTTCATAAGAATATTCAAAGGGTATGTGCCCTTTTTCCCTAGAAGCTCATGAAGGATAATGTCAAGAAACATATTCACACTTATTCAATTTGTTAGCAATAGAAGTCAAACTCCCATTCTCTACCAAGTCTTCTTTAGCCAATTTCAATTTTGGACTTAATTTGGATAGACCTTTCAATTGATTTTGTGTAGGGTTTACCTAAATTGTAGGTTAAGAATTTAGTGCTTGATATGGTGGATCACTTCTCAAAATATGCCAGATTTATCCCTTTTGCTCACTTATTTATTACTGTTTTAATGGCCTAGTTGTTCTTTTCTAAGATTCTTAAATTATATGGATTGCCTCGCATGATGATCTGTGACCATGGTTCTACTTTCACAAGCACATTTTGGTAGGAATTATTTAAGTTGTAAGGAACTAATTTTAATTTCACAATGGTTTACTATCCTTAATTTAATGGCCAAACCAAAGTGACAAACTGTTCCTTTAAGATGTATCTCCATTGTTTCATTCAAGGCTACCTTTTAAGATTGGTCTAAATGGTTGCCATAGGCTAAATATTTCCATAACACTAGTATTAATGTACATGTAGAACCCTTTATGAAGTGGTTTATGGATGACCCCTTCCTAGCCTTTTTTCCTACATACCTAGTACAACTTGCATGGAAGCAGTTGATTGAAAGCTCTAAACACATAAGGAGGTCCTTAAGATTATTAAAGCCAATCTCGCCATTGCTCAAGAACATATAAAACATTTGTATAACTCTAAATGATGAGAGGTGGAATACTAACCATGGGAATGGGTTTATCTATGTCTCCAACCATACAAACAAACCTCAGTAGCCATGCATCATGCCCTGAAACTTTTGGCCTACTTCTATGGTCCTTTTCAAATGTTAGAAAAAATTGGGTCCATTGCCTATTACCTAACTCTTTCTCCAAAATCTCACATCCATCCTATTTTTCACATTTCTTGCTTCAAGTAGTGCCTAGGGGCTTTAACTCACATTAGCGATCAACTACTAGTGCTACTTAGTGATGACAATACTATCTCTTCTAACCTAAGGCTGTGTTGGATCATTGTGTTTGCAACCACGAAGAGCAAGTTCTAACTTTATGGCATGAATCCTACCCAACAGATGTAACTTGGGAGTACACCAATTTCATTAGACCTTGCATGCAAGGTCTAAACTCAAAGGGGAGGCTTGTTATAGGTATGCCGCATCATAGTTGATGTGGCTTTGACATGGTAGGAGAAACCAATTAACCTTTATAGGATTTGTCTTTTTTATGTTTTGTTTTTAAGTATGTTAGGAAACTCTACCATTTTCCCGCTAGAAGGATTCACACCTTCTTGCATTGCAATATTTCGTAGTTATTCTACATTGCAAAGTCTTTGTAGTCCATAGTTGGTTGTTAGATGTGTTGTTGGTTTGTACCTTGTAGGCAGCTATGCTTCTTTTGTATTTTGAGACTAGAGTGCTCACTTTTTTGGGTTGTTAGGGGTTCCTTCCATTTAGGGTTAAAACACTAGAGCACTTTTATTCACTAGCATGTTGGTGAAAAGATGATCACACATGGTTAGAAGCCCTCTCTATAAACAAAGCTTAGTGTAAGCAAACATGCAAGCAATTATTACAAGTTTCCTCAAGAGGTTAGAAGTCCTTCGAAAAGTTCTCCCATTTCATCTTTTCCTTTTTTGCCATCAAGATAGGGAAGAAAAAGCATTACATGGATTGTTTCCTAGATGTCCAGTGCCCTATTACTCATTCAATTATAGCTAAATGTAACATTTTGTGAGGTGCATGAGTTGTTATTTGGACTTATAGTGGGTAGGTTGTACTTGTACCTACAGTTATAGGTTGGGTGACCCAACTTCTTGCAAATTTGGTAAATTTGATTGACATTGATTTGCATTAGATGTTAAACATATATGATTGTTGCAGTTGATATCAGGGGTGGTGTTTGTCCCTTTTAGTTAGATGGAGTGACGAGATCATTTGTAGTAGCTAGCTAGTTAGCCTTTACAAGCCAATCCTAGTAGGTAGGGTTGGTCATATGTTTAGTATAGTTGTTTTCATCTTTAATAGTGATGAACTTATTTGAGCAAGGAAAGGAATCTTTAAGCAATCCATGCAAACCATTGGCTTGTAGGTAAGTGTAATAAAATATAAAGTAGCCTCAAGTGAGTGATTATATCTTTTTATTTTTGTGTTAATTTATAAATGTTTCATCTTACATTTATAGGGAACAAAACGTAGTCTAAGAGAGGAAGGTAAATATATATAATAAATAAAATAATATTGAGCATAATTACAAGCCTTAATATAGCAATGTGTTTGGTGAGATAGTTGTATGTTAACACTTTCCTTTAAGTTAAAAATTTGAACAAGTTAAATACTTTGACCTTGGAGAGAAGATGCTAATGTTGCTTGTTATAAAATACTTTCCTTAGTAAATTAGCAGGTTGCTCTTTGGTGGAGATGTGTTGTGTGGCAATTATTCCATGTCAAAGCTTTTCTCTAACATAGTGGTATTTGACCTTGATATGCCTTGTACACTCATGGAATATAGGATTGGTCGCGATCTTCTTAGTAAATTTATTATCATAATGTAGTAGTGCAAGATGTCACAAGTCATGACTTGCGTGGTGTGATACTTTACTTATACAAATGAGAATGAGACTGTGGGTTGTTGCTTGGACCCCTATGATATCAAGGAATTTCCTAGCATGATGCAAAATCTAGTGGTAAATTTCCTTGTCATAGGGCACTTGTTATAATCAAAATCACAATAAGCCCATGGCCCAAACTATGAAGATGTAGGAAACATGAGACCAAGCCCTGAAAAAATTTTAAAGTATTTGATCATCTTTAGAGCAGCTTCCATATGGGACTATTTTAGATCATGCATGAATTGACTAAGGAGCTAGACGAGGAAGGTAATGTCATGTCTGGTAAAAGTTAAAGAAATCAGTCATCCAACTAGCCTATAATAGACATATGGATCTACAAAAGGTGGATTATCTAGCTTTTCTTAAAAGCCAATGTCATATTTGATGCTTATAAACTTCTTTTATTCCATAGGAATTAGTGATGGCTTAGAGCTAACTAGGCCCTTTTTAGAGACCAATTTAAAAGTGTATTTTTGTTGGCTCAATGAAATGCCTTATTGAGAATGAGGAATTTCAAGACTTAGGAAAAAAATTGATTGACCAAGGTTTTTCACGAAAAAAGTAGCATGTAGATATTTTTTGATGTTTGAAATTGCATCCTGAATGTTCCTTATAATTAAGAAATCATTAATATAAATGAGTAAAGCCATAAAGGAACTACCTTTTCTTTTATTGAACAAGTAATCAAGATAAGATTAAATGAAGCCATGCATGATTAGTGCTTTAATGAACTTGGTGTCCACTACTTGGAGGCTCACTTCAATCTATAGAGAGATTTACCTAATCAACATACTAGAACTCCCTTTGATTGGAAATCTAGGAGGAAGCTACATATAGACTTTTTTAGAAAGATTACCATGAAAAAGGTATTTTGGACATTTATATGATAAAGTGGCCAGTGATGAATAGTCACACTAGTAATAATGAGGTGAATGATGACATGCTTCATTGTGGGAGAGAAGATATCCTAAAAAGTAATACCTTCATGCTTATTGAAGCCCTTGGCAACGAGATGGGATTTATAGTGTTCAATGGAACCATTGGCATAATATTTGATCTTGTAAACCTATTTACATTTGATATGACATGCCTTTTACAATGAGTTTTATTTTTCAAATATACTTTGTTTACTTCTCTATTATCATAAAAATCTCATTTGCAAGACTAGATCTCATTTTCAAATGTTTACATATACCTTCTAGCAAAAGCTAACCACTTGCCATTACTAGAATAGTAATTTAAATTGTTGTTCCCATTTGAAATTTTAGGTTAATAAGCTAGCTATGTTGAAGTATCCCAATACTATAAACGACTACATGGCTTTTGTTTTTGATGAGTACAATAATCTATTTTTTTATTTAAAAAATAGGGTAAAGAAGAAAAGGAGGTAGAGGAAGCAATTATTGAGTTCTCCAAGTCATAAAAGTTACTTAAAAGCATGAATTCCACAATAATTTCTCTTGTCCTAAAACTCTAAATACATTAAAGACTTGAAGCTTATCTCTTATTGTAATATGTTACATAAATCATATCCAAGATGGCAATAGAGAGATTAAGCAAAGTTTTGCCACAAATCAACACCTTTGCCAAACAACTTACATATTAGATAGAGAAACATTAAACATACTTTTATACCAAGAGTTAATATATAATTATTATAAAAATATATATGAAAAGAAAGTGACAATTAATATTGATATGTGAAAGCATATGATACTATAGACTACAATGCTTGAAATTTCACTAGAAATGTTTGAAAGAGAAAATCACTCATTTATGATTGGCAAATGACTTTTTCTTGTTGAGAGATATAAATCCATTTTATGTTTGCTAGATGCTTTGTAGGAATTTAAGGAATGCACAAGGTTATATATGCATCCTTATGATTAGAAAATTTCTTCTTTGATATGTTTAAGGTGCAAAAGGAGCTTATAATTGATAATATCCCTTTCTTGGAGGATCAACTCCCCACAAAATGCCTTGGAGTGTCCTAGATCTTTAAAAGACTCTAAATTAGAAACCTCTTAGTGAGAAAATACTAAGGAAAATTAAAGGCTAGGAAGCTATGCATACTACAAAAAAATTGAATGTAGGAATCTATACATACCAAGGAAAAGTGAGAGTTGTAGTATTTTTAATGCAAATATACATGATGAAGATTTTATTACTACCTAAATAGATAACATATGAAATTGAAAAAAAGATTAAACTCTTCCTTTGGGGCGTTTTATAGAGATACGTTACAAATGTGGCTTGGAGTGAAATACATTCACCTAAAAATTCTAAAAGTTTAGGACTAATGGAAAAATAAAATCTAGAATATGGTAGTAATTGGTAAGCTCTTATGACCTCTAATGAAGAATCCATTAGATTCATTATGGACAAGGTGAATGATATTAGTAAAGAGTAAGGTTACCAACATATTAAGAGGGGAGATGAGAGGCTTAATAGATTGGAGCTAGAAAAGCATCCTATAAGTAAAAAGTGAGTTTTCACAACTTGTCAATGATTCAAATATAAGATTGTCAAAAGTTACTTATAGTAGAAAATGTGTAGGCAAAAAGTTAAATGGTCAAGACTAGAATGAAAATAAGTACAATTTTATTTGCTACATCATTATAAAATGCAAGTTGAGCATAACAAGTTGTGTATCTGCATGGAACAATTCAATGAAGCAAAAGTATAATCTATTTTAACAACAAAACAAATCACAAAAGCATTTATTCTTTAATTGTAAGTTTACTAAATGTATATGGAGGACAATCCTTTCAATGAACTGATTGACTTATAGGATTGAACCATAGGTGGAGAATGAGTTAGATAAGCCAAGCAAAAAAAGTATGAGTTTGTAACAATACTATTAAGTGTTTTCCCTCAAAAGCTACAATGTGTGATATTGGAAATGGAAGGAATAAAAAGAAGTTGAATGAGTAAGATTAGTGTGGAAATAAAGAATACATAAGCACCATTTTATCTACTAGACCACTATAAAATGCAAGTTAAGCACAATAAGTCAAGTCCTTAATGGAAGAATTTAATGAAACAACAATACAATCTAAGTTAACGATAACATCGAATCATGAAAGCACTTTTTCTTTCATTGTAGGTTCTTTAGATACATATAGAGGACAAACTTTACAATGTACAGATTGATTCATAGGATTGAATTGTAGGTGGTCAAGTAAGTTGGATGAATAAAGCAAAAAAAGTGAGAGGAATAAAAAACTTCTAAGTTTTCTTTAAAGTTACAATAAATATTTGTAATGAAAGGAATAAAAAAGATTCAACAATCAAAGCCTATGAGCACATCCATACTTACCAAGGGCAAGAAAAATATTCAAGGTAAAATTTTATCTTGAAGCGGTATTAGTTTTATAATTTGTTATAAGCATTTGTAGAAGATTTGGAATTTTCCAAGAAATATTTTTGATTCAAGATAGGATCTTTTGATGAGGGATGATGGACTAAATTATTTGTGCAAATAAAATTTCTGTAATATATATATAAAGGAGTATGTTTCCCATTGAAGAAAATCTAAGCAAATATGTTTAGAGTACAACTTCCAAACATCTTGAATCCTTGACAAGAGTTAGTTTATGCCCACTTGAAAAAGGTAAGTATCTAATTGACAAAATGACAATGAAAGAAGAAGTTGAGTTTTAATAATATGTTTTAAGGCTCAACTATGAATATAGTTCTAAATTGTGAAACTAATTATTTATAAATCAATTACAAATAATATGAAATTATGAAATATCTCCTAGTTGGTTGGACAAGTCTTTTAATTTGTTTTAACCTAGATTAGGATTTTATAAATATTATGCCAAACCATTTGTGAATGTACCCATGGTACCATGACCTTGCCAATAATGAACATATAAACTATTAACTATTTATGCATTGGAGGACGTTTCCTATTCTATGGCAAAGAAAAATATAAAGCACAAGTTAAAGAGTTGCAACGGGTGGGCATTACTTGAATGTTATTTTAGCTATAAAATAGAAATTATCAAAAGGAAAATGTTTTCTAGATAGTTAAGCGTTCCTCTCGTAATGCATAACTAAAATATAACTAGTCATATAGCCTATCAAGACTATCATGTCCTTACAAAAGGTAAATTTGACCAATTGACATATAAATTTTTGTTAGTTTGAGAAATTACTAACAATAATATTAGAAACTCTTAAGTATAAGAATAATGAATTGTATCAAACACATAAACTAATCAGCTACTAGATTAATTGGTTCTTAAACTATAATGAGACCAATGTACCTATTAGAGGACCAACCACACTAGCCACCAATCCGTTAAAACAAGAATTCAAAAAGTTTCTAAGTGTTTGAAAGATTTCAAGTTGAAAAAAAGATTATTTATTTGATGGTGGTTTATGTTGGGTTTTATGGCTTAACAAGAGGGGGGCTTGAATTGTTTTTGTACTGAAACTGTACTTTTGTTTTCCTTAAAATTAATCAATCAAATAATTTTGCAATTTATATGACAATAAGTAATCAAACAGAATTGTTTAAGGAAGCAGGGAGAAAGAGAATCAACACCTAATTTACCACGGTGGTTCGGCACTCTATCTCAGAGTCCTACGTCCACTCTTTTCTCCTTCAATCCAACCGATTGAAGTCACCTTTACTCAACTTGATTAGGAGAATACGTTCTCCCTAATCCAAATAATTCCTTCTCAAAAGAATTATCAAGTCTGAATACAAATAATGATCAAAAGATCATATACAATAGCAAATCCCCAAATAATATGTTAGTTTATGGGATATTGCTAACCAGAGGAGCTATTCAAATAAATATATCAAGATACAAAGCTCCTATCACGAAATCCCCAATTTGAAGAAATTAGGGTTTTGGACTTTCCTTAAAATTTATATGCAGAGAATGTTTATAAATGAAATCAACACATAAATAATGTTATACAAGCTATAATCAAAGATCAAACCAGATAATTCAATATCTCCGAATGCTTATGAACCACCGAATGATGAACAATCTCTAATTAAATGGTAAGTAAGCTTAGTTGATTTTCTTCACAAAGAGAATGCTTCAAATAGATGTATATCATTAAGCAAAAACCTTCATGCCCACATCTCCTTTAAATAGAAGTAGATCTAGGGCTTTTTTTGAATCAAATTTGAACCATAGCCTTTTACCCATTAGGAACAGTAGGCTATCCATCAAATCAGCCTCATTTCAACCTTTTAATTTGAAATCTGACCGTTCTGATAGCTCGTCTCCTCTAGATTCATCCCGTTGAAGTTTTGGTGCTTGAGAGAAGCAAAGGTAGCGTCGGGGAGAAGTGAAGTGGCTAGGGCATAACCTATTAAAGGATAAGCGCCTCTTATGTGCCCTTAAGTGAGACGACATCATAGCCAACAAGCGTATCAAGGAAGCCTCTAATATGATCAAGATGACACCGTAACAAGGAAGCCTCTGATATGATCAAGACGACACCGTAACAAGGAACGGGATCAGGCTGACATGAACTTGGGCCATACCTATATTCTCACAGTCTAGCAACAAAAGTCCAATACAGTAATAATATATTCAACATGTATATACGGTCCAATATCAATACATTTATAATGTATTGCATATATTGATTTTGAGCTAGTATATTGTTCCTGCAATTTCACCAAACCAAGTATCATATTCCTAAAATAAAATATATTCAAATATATTTTATATTTCTTGAAGAAATATTTAAATAATCAACATATATTTGAACATATGTCACAAAGACTTTAAGAATATATTTATGAGGAAATGTAGGACCTAGTTACTTTATAATATCATTAATTGATATTATAATTTGTACACCTTTTACTTCCAATAGTTTTTCTTTTTTCACATTTAGAAAAACATAATTTGAGAATTGATATTTACAAGAAAATATTTTCAGTTACAACAAAACCCTATTTTCCAACAGTTTAAGCTTAGTGACCTTTGCAAAGCAAGCTTAAAATAATACAGAAATAGTTGGCCTTTGGCACAAGTTAAATGTACCATCGAAGGCATCAATTTTTTTTTTTTTAACTATAGGCAGTTTTAAATTACCTAGAATAATAAAATATTTATGTCCTATTAGACTCTTCATATGGACAAAAAATGCATGTAAGGAAATTTATCATTCTAAATTTATCAAGTATGGAAATCTCAAATAAATCATGAACCCAAACAGTTAAGAAAAATCAAACAAAAAGAATAATCTCAAACAATAAAGAAAAACCTAAGAGATTAAGCACTAATAATTTAAGGAAAATCCTAAAGAATAATAAAGGAAATCCAAAATAAATAAGAATTCTTAGCGAATCTTTGCATTGCTTTCACACTTGGGCTTTCTGGATTGTTGGATCATTGTGTGGACTCTTAACTCTTTGATGGAGGAACTTGTAATATTAGGCCTTGAGTGCATCCACATTAATACATCAAACTCATTGTAGGCTAGATGGATGATAACATAAAATTGTAACGGAAGAAGTGTTTTAGAAATAAAGATGAAAGGATCATTACCTTGGAGTTGGAGAAACATTTTACAAGTTAGAAATAAACTCTTATAACAAATAACTAGATCAAAGTATAATAGTGCTAAAAATGATGTAGTACTGAGAGAAAGTAAAGAAAAAACTGAAAAGAGTATCAAAGCATAATTTTATCTATTAAATCATTTTGAAAGATAAGTTAATTGCAATAGATCAAGTGATAATATAAAACAACTAAGTGGACTTATACTATAACCTTTGCCAACAAGAAGAAGAATCACATGAATATTTATTTTTTAATTATAGGTTCATAAATTTCATTTAGAGGGCTTTGCTATGTATGAATGAATTATCTTGAAGAATTGAACAATGGAGAGAAAAAGTATGTTCGATGATCAAGGCTGTTAAATGTAAAAGTTTTATAATGTTCCTACTCAGTATATTATTCAAAGCTATTTTGTATCAAATTTGAAGAGAAATAAATAGAAGAAGATTTAATGGTAAAAGTCTAGATAAGTTGACTATTATTACTAAAGTCAAGAAAGATATGAGAGACAAAATTTTATTAATTAAAGAAATAAAGCTTGCAACTTGTAATAAGTCTTTATAATGGCTTTAGAATTTTAAATGTAGTTTTTTAGCCTAAATGAGGTTGTTATATTGAACAATTATATTTTCTTTAGTAATATATACTATTTGACCCTTTATCAATAAAGTAAAATAAAATAAAATAAAATAAAATAACATAACATATTTATGACCTAGTCTAATATGGTTTTGCTACATTTATCTTTGATTTTGATCTTAATATTCAGTTATTATTCACTCAACAATGACTTTAAAGAGATTGGATGAGGTTGAGTCTTAAGATGCTAGGAAATATTATAGATCTCTGTAAGTTATCTTACAAAATTGAAGCTAATTTCAAATGGTGAAAAAAATGAAGGTCTCTATTATAAGATCTTACTTAAACAACAATGTTTCTAAACTAAGGGTCTCTCAATATCTCTTGTATCTTTCACAAAGATTAAAGTAAGGTCTTTACTAACAATCCAATTTATAAAAATTTTAAATTTGAAAAAATATGTTGTGAAATACAAAAGAAGAAACAAGTATTACTGTTAGAGTTATCTCTAGAAATGTTTCTGGATGATATTAGTTGATCCAACCATAATCCTATGTTTGATGTTATAGAATAGCTTTCTAGTATTTAGATTTTTTTTAATTACCACCCTAAACTTTACTTCAATTGGAGTCCTTTTATTGCCACATTGCTCATTTATTCTTCCTAATAGAGCCTTTATACAGTTGCAATGTACATAATTTCACTTACACTCATTAAATGTCACAGGATGACCACAATTAGTAGAGAACTTATGACAACTAAATAATATAACATTTTACGTGAGTATTGGCAACTAACTAATAGCCACTAATAACATCATTGTTTCGTGATAGTCGATATACTAATCTATATTAACATAAAAGTATATACATTATCATCTTCATTCAAGTTATCAATCACGCAAGGTGAATGAGCTTACAATTAAATCTATCTATGTCACATCTAAAAAACCAATAATTGATAGACACGAAAAGACACAAAAGCTTCCGGTAACAAGAAAAATCTTCTCCTAGTATTCCGAGTTCAGCGAATTTAGTAGAATTGACAAATACTTAGACTAGGATACCTGTGATTACACAAGCAAAAAGAAAAATTTCAATACTGCACAGGTAGCTAAATTTCTAAGTCTCAATTCCTCTAAGAAGAAGAAGAAGATTTCCATCTCAATCCCCAAGTTGACTTCGTTTTGATTCCATTGTTCACCAACATTTATCATTTAACAATTAGAAGAACTGGTCTAAGAGGGAAACTGACAGAAAGGACACATCGCTTCTGCGGAAAAAAATATTTTTGACAGTAGTAAGAGTCTGGTTTATATCAAAGCACGGTACATTCATAATGCGAGTATTTTCATGAACAAGATTGTTTCGTTTTTACCTGGTTCTCATTTTGTTTACTTAACCTTTTTATTCTCACTGAGCTTTGGCAAACCTTTGGCCTAGCGATGTCATATGTAGCTACGACTAAGCCGATGACCCCATGGGCGCGACAAAATAAAAGAGGGCTTTTCACATGTGCTTAAATGTTACGTTCATGTTTCAAGGCGGCAAACTTTGATTGGAAGAACTGAAACTTTTGACAACTCTGCGGTCGTGTGAACACCGAAACGACTTGTCCTTTCACACTTCTCTTCCAAGCTACCAACCAAATGGGAAAGGCTTTTGGTGAAGAAGACAATATACAAGAAAGTAGCGTCAGTTTTGGCTTTAATGAAGAAAACAAAGTCAAAAATAGAAAAAGAGCATTTTCTGGATGCTTCCCTTCGGAGTTGGTCTTAAGAAAATGCAAAAATAGTCTTTACTTTGATCGTTCTGACAGCAATGAGACTGAGAGTTTAAGAAGTTTATCTAGATAATATCTTACATCAAAACCTATGGATGTGTCACATAAAGAGCCTAATCCAATCTCGACAAGAAGACCGCCGTAGCATTTGGATCTTCCACCAAAAGAAAAGAGAGAAGGATTTGGACCCTTTCATGGGACCAGAACGACATAATAGTGAATCGCAAAACTTCATTAAGCTTATCGTCTGGATAGGGATTTGGGATAGGCCGCTGGACGTTTAACACGAGGAGTACGACCAAGAGTCTGTAGTTTAAACGTGCGGTTTAAACAAGAGACTACCTGTTTTGAGATTATAGGCTCTTAACCTTTGTAATGGTAAACGCGTTTCTCTATCTTTTCTCTTATTGTCTGACATTATATTTGGTTTATTTTCTTTCTTGTTCTTGTTTCCTCTTTTTTTGAAAATAAGATAGGTCTGAGGCAATGACTAATGATGGCCACTGCTCCATAGCATCCGTTATCTAGATATAAATTATAACATACCGACATCGAGAACTGCACTTGCACTGTACATAGTTAGAATTTAAGTTGCTTTACGACTATGGTAGTTTGTTCATGATGGCATCTGTTTTCCGTGACAAACGGCAAGATTTTATTAGAGAAAATGTTTAAATGTAATCAGTCTAAACCTGACTCAATTGCCTTTTATAAGAACATTATCACGGCATGTTAGGGAATGAAGTTTTTCATGTTCCTTATTATTTAATTTCCCTAGTCAGCGCATAAATGGAAATGGGGATCAATGGATTGTGCTGGTTATGACAAATCAGTAGCATGCCCATAAATGAACTTCATAGTGGGTTGAAGGTCGGTGCATGCGATTCATAATGCACTCAAGCACGGTCATATTTTGAGGTGATGTTAAAGATTCAGGCTATAGGGATCTATAGTCATCATGGCAAGTGTTTTGATTTGGGTAAAGATTTGGGGAGAGAATTAACAACGGTAGTTTCCTACTAATAGTCCCGGGTACTCTTTGTGTGAAAGCAATAAGAGATCAGATACTTTAGATATGGCTTTGCCTTTTCACTTCGTCATCACCACCCAAAAAGAGTTTTTTATTGTCTACATAACACGTCGAAGTTCTGGCAACGGAGCTTTTTTCTTCTTCTTTATGGTTTTAATTAGTGTGGCTATATAGTCTTCTGTTTCTTCTTTGTACGCTGATGCGGCATTGTCTATGCATGGCATCTTAGTTTCCCCCAACTTCCATTGTTTTGTGTCCTTCTATTCCTCTTTTTTCATACCGCTGGCTTTTCTTGGTCATCAATTAGGGTATTTTCCAAACCTTCACGCACACGTCGCAGGATCCACCGAAAGGGCTTGCTTGGCAGACAAAAACATTGCCTCATAAATGGGACGTGAAAAGTGGGCTAGTGCTAACTTTGATTAAAAGGTTTTCCAGAAGGCCGAAAATAGGAACTGAAAATTTTGTAGGTCAAAATACTGGGGGTGTGATACTCGCAAACTTCTTTTGTTGAATTTTCTACCCGTTTTCACAACCACGGGGTTGTCTTTTCTACTTTGTGAGTCTGGGTCGTTTCCTGTGGGCTAATGACCTTGTCAGAAAGTGGCCGAAAAGACCAACCCACTCATAGGTGTCGAACACTGACTGCCATCCATTTGTCGCAAGTACACCGTTAGATGCTTGAGGGCCCAAACATGTTGAATGGAGGACTTTGCATGAAAATGCCTCAAAAGCTGACTCTCACTTTCCTATTTGAGAATTGCATCGTGGTTCCTGCTGAAGCTTCAACAAAGGCACCCCCAGACACCTCCAAATTGTCTCTTGGAGTCGGACAGGAACGCTACAAAAAATTGGAGGCGTTAAATTTGTCCCTTTCCTTTTTTCCATTCTTCCCCCACCCCCCTCTGCTGGCTGAAACGGTCCCGAATGACCCCTTTCTAAAATTAAGAAGAAATAAGGAGCAGATAACGAATACTCTCACCTGCCTGCAAGTTCCCTTTATCGCACTAATAGACTTTTTGACTAGTTCATGGCCTACAATCTTCTCAAACCGCAAATGAACATCGTAAGGGCATATTTCATAAAAGTAGACGAATACTGCACCTTCAAAAGTAAAAGAAAGATTTGAAAGTTTCTCGTGAGAGTAAAAGAAGATTTGAATACGCCACTGGTTATCCCTCAGGGAAATGAAAGGGGCTAGAGCCGGGCATCCGCCTCTTTCAAGGAACCCACGAGCCAGAAACCGCTTTTACCTTTCCTTTTTTTTTTTTTTTCTGAATACATTTTAGTGGAGCAATTGCTCAGCCGTCTGGCCGTGGTGATTCATAAATTCCCACTTAACGTTTCCACAAGTCTTTGTATAAAAGACAACGTTGACGGGCCCTAAATGGGCTTCATAGCAAATATGGGGTCAATGAATGTGTCCCCAAGAAAGTAATTGAGGACAAATAAAACCATTGCAATGGAATCGAACAACTCTTTGACTATCGTATCTTATGACTGGGTAGTGGATCTATATCTAATGAGCAAAATTTGTTCGAGCTTCTCTAGGGTAGAAAATTTGTAAGTCGGAGATGTACACAGTATATGGACCTGACAAAAGAACCAACACCAGTTCACGCCCCAAATCTTAGTTCTGCAGTGGATTTGCACAAATTTACTGTCCCTAGCTGGCCGGTGAAAACAAGACACAGAAATTCTTCCGAACAGTACATGTTAAAGTTCGAAGTAATAGAATCCTTCTCCCCTATAAAGCCCCGACCACCATCTCCTTCTTAAATCCCCCCTCCCTCCCTCTCTCTCTCTTAGTGTGTCTCGCTCCCTCCCTCCCTCTCTCTCTCTAACACACTTCTTTTCAGAACACGCTAAAATGTGCCTTCTAACTTCTCCCCTCCCCGGCAAATCCAATTCAAACCACCCTTACCTTCTCCCCATCAAAGAAGCAGAACAACGCGAGACGCTTACCAATCCATTAATCCCCAAAAGCCTGACATCACAACAAGAACAGAAGCTACCACACAGAAAGCAGAAAACCCATCTGTCTCTCGTTTTCACAGAAGCCATTTCCGTTGCCAAAATAGCTCTCCCCATGATACTAACAGGCCTTCTGCTTTATTCTCGCTCATTGATCTCCGTGCTCTTCCTTGGCCGACTTGGTGATCTCGCGTTAGCCGGGGGTTCCCTAGCTGTTGGCTTCGCGAACATCACGGGTTACTCGATTCTCTCCGGCCTTGCCATGGGGATGGAACCAATTTGTGGCCAAGCTTTCGGTGCCAACAAGCACACCTTACTCGGCCTCTCCTTGCAGAGAACAGTGCTTCTGCTCGCCCTTACCTCAGTTCCTATTTCTCTTCTCTGGCTAAACATGAAGAACATGCTTCTGTTTTGTGGCCAAGACGAAGCTATAGCGACAGAAGCGCAATCATATCTTCTCTATTCTCTGCCAGACCTCCTAACTCAATCGCTTCTTCACCCATTGCGCATCTATCTTCGATCGCAATCCATAACTCTGCCTCTAACCTTTTGTGCCTCTCTTTCAATTTTGCTCCACATACCCATCAACTACCTTCTCGTTTCATACCTTAATTTAGGAATCAAAGGCATTGCTCTTTGCAGTGTTTGGACTAACTTCAATCTTGTAGGCTCTTTAGTGTTGTACATCCTTATAACCGGCCTCCATAGGAAAACTTGGGGTGGCTTTTCCTTGGAGTGCTTCAAGGAGTGGAGATCCTTATTAAATTTAGCCATCCCAAGCTGCATTTCGGTCTGTCTCGAGTGGTGGTGGTACGAGATCATGATTTTGCTATGTGGGTTGTTGATAAATCCCAGAGCAACCGTAGCTTCCATGGGCATTCTAATCCAAACTACATCCCTCATCTATATATTCCCGTCATCGCTTAGCTTCAGTGTATCCACAAGAGTTGGTAATGAACTAGGTGCAAACCAGCCGAAAAGAGCACAGATGGCTGCCACTGTAGGCATTTCCTTCAGCTTCATATTGGGCTTTTCAGCATTATTCTTCGCAGTTGCCGTGAGGAACAGTTGGGCAGGCATGTTTACCGACGATAAAGAGATTATGGCCTTGACATCGCTGGTTTTGCCCATAATCGGGTTCTGTGAGCTCGGAAACTGTCCGCAGACAACAGGGTGTGGAGTACTGAGAGGAACAGCAAGGCCTAAGGTTGGAGCACGTATCAACTTGGGATGCTTCTATCTTGTGGGAACGCCAGTTGCAGTGTGGTTGGCTTTTTATGCCGGCTTCGACTTCCGGGGGCTGTGGTTGGGGCTTTTGGCGGCGCAGGGCTGGTGCGCAGTGACGATGTTGGGGGTATTGGCTCTGACAGATTGGAATTTAGAAGCCAGGAGAGCCAAGGAGCTGACCGGAGCCGTCCCCATTGATGACAGCCAAGAGGTTGAGGACCAGAAGCCAATCAAAGCTGAAATCCAGGAAGATTTTTTAAAGTTATCGGGGGATTCAGATCAATCTCAAAACTCGCTCGTCTGATCAGTCGTTCTTTTTTTCTTCTTTCTTTTCTTCTTTTTTTGGGTTATGTCCTAGGCTGTACGTGGGGGATGACTGAGGAGGAGAGGTGGGGGATTTTGTATGGCCTCAATTTGAGGCGGAACCTGCTGCTATTTCCAACGAAGTTCATCAGACCCAGTCTAGAAAGCAATTGAATATTGTTGGAAGGAGCACTTGTAATCCCTCGAGGAGACCAATTCTGTGATATATTCTATTGAGAATTTTTGTATTATAAAGAAACTAATGTCAAACTCTTCCCGCATCCCATTGATCTTGTTTGTTTGTGAATTTGGCTTTAGGTAATAACGGAGTTGTAACTTTTTTCCAAGGAAAAGAAGAAAAGAAAAGGGAAACACATAATTTTCATCGCCATCGAAAAAATGAGTGAATACCAATCTTACGAGCTTCAAACTCGACCGCAGGAGATAGAGAAGGAATCATCGAAAGGTTAAATGACACAAGCCGCATCACAATGAACGCCTCACACATTACAAGTTGGCAGTGCGAAATCTTGACCCAAGCAGCAATTCATTCGGGACACGTTTATGGTCCCGCACCTTCTCATAAAAAAGAAAAAGGTCTCTGGTTTTAAGGCATTCAAAAGCTGTTGTCTAAGCTCTCAATACATAAATTAATATTTAGGTTTTAAGTACTTTAAAAATCAATGGTGGAGAGCAATTTTTATGACATATCAACCAGCCCGTCATGTCATATTATGTTCCTGTTAAATTTAATTATGTCTAAATAATATACAAACGAATAAAGAGGTAGTGTATCGTGATGCCTTTCTCCCCTACGAGAGGACGAAAGATTCTTTGTTATCTCTTTTATCAAGGGTGTCTATTCTTCGTACTTAATTTTTTAATTCCTAGTTCCAGTTTTGGGTTTTATTTCCAGTTTTTATTCATATAATTGTGCTGTCACCCAGATAATAGTTGTGAATATTAATTTTAAATATGAGATTATGGATGACCGCGCAATTAGTTGACAGGATGAAAGTTTGTCTACTTCTAAAACTAGATAAAACTTCCCCAGGATTAATTTTTAAATTCACGTCAACAAAGATGCATTAAAAATTGGAGATTAATGTTGTTAAAAAAATAATATCGTCAAAGACATTCTAGAAATGCTATATGTATTTGAAAAACAAGTGAAGATAAAAATAGTTAGATACGCAATATAATCATATTTCTAAGATATCACGGATAACAATTCGAAGGTCCAACACCCAAAACTTTTTTTGTTTAAGGAAAATGATAATAGAAATTCTCTCTTTGACTGGCTTAGTTTAATACATGTACATAAATACATACGGACAGAACTACATAAAAGCATAGAGGATCGTTGGAATAATTGATTTTTATTGAAAAACCACAAGCTCTGTCCTTCAGAGGTTTTTCTTCGTAAAAGATGGTACATACCGGCGTTAATATAATCGAAAGGCATAGATCATATTAAAATATTAAAATCTTCCTTTTGATTCCGATATTATTCTTTACATATGCTCATGTTCTTCATCTACGCCAAATATTAAAAATACAAAAGACAATGAAGAAACAATTTTATGCCAAACAAAATAAGGCAGTGATCCACACTTGTTAACAATACTTCGCCAGTCTCAAGCGAAAGCTTTTGGCTCAGCCATTGGCATCATATGAAGAAGACACCGCGTTTGAATAATTATTTTGAAAAATATTTCCTAGTACATCTTCTCAATTCATATAAGAAATATATATATACATGGGATTAATTCTTCCTTTTTACCAATAATCAATTTAAACTTACCAATGTAGATGCATACTCATGCCCCGAATTATGCAACTTGCATCTCAATGTTACGGCAAAGGGTTGCAGAGCGCATAACTGGCTTTTCTATGGTGTGTTCTCTCCACACTTGGTGCCCCTTGCTTCGTCGACTGCCACCTATGGTGTTGAGATCAAGACGCAAGTAAGGGGAGAGAAAATAGGAATGAATTATATTCGATAATGGAAATTCAAAATGCAATGAAAATTCAAGCTGCCGTGGTTTATAATGGACACTCTTATTTAAACTACTCAGCCGAATCTTTCTTTAACAAGAACTACCCTTGGTTCCTTTATTTTCCCAACTAATCTAACTACCCTTACCCCTGGCTAGTTGAACAGAATACCCGAATACCAGAGTCTCCAGAATGTTCTAACTCTAGGATATTCTCTCTTGGTTTCTGAGAGTGCCCTTCTAGCCAGGTCCGCCCCTCAAGTTAATTAGATTACCTAGCCATGTCATCCGCCTATTTGGCAGATGGTAACACTCAACTTGCAAAATTCGTGAGACAATGAGTCAACGAAAGTCATTGAGAGTCAGCCTTAAGACTCCAAAATAACTTTCCCTGATGAATGTAGCATTTCTTTCTGGGAGTGGACCTTGATCTCAATGGACTAATCGGTTGAAAAATCGAGAGTCATTGGACTCTGAGAATCATTTTGATTCGGGAATCAACAAAGTATTTATGCCATTATTCCATGATTTCTTTACACTGCAGCCCTCGCCGAGGAATGAGGAGTGACCGAGGCTAATCTGGTTCGATTACCAAAGTCAAAATACAATCCTGACTGAGCAAAGCAAATCCCTTCCACCGGTTTACGGACAGTTTTGTCATTTTTTTTTCACTTTTTTATCATAAAATAATATTTTCTTTAACAAATTTAGGTTAACAATGCATTAAACCTTTATTTTTGCCCATTAAGTGTTTTCCTTTCCGAAAGAGAAGTCTTGGATAGACTTGTGGTAGATAGGTTTACAAAAGCTCAGACATAATCAGAAGGATAAAGGTAATGATGTTAAGAATGGTATGAAAGAATTTTTAAATTATTTGAACTATATTTGAAAATTATAAAGATAAAGAATTTTTTATTATTAAGTCAAATTTTGAGTAGAAATAAACTTTCTGAAACATTAGAATTAAGATTTACAAGGCAATACCTCCTATGCGTGAAGCCTATTGTCTAATATGGTTTTCAAGGAAATATACATCCCCAACTCGAATTTTGTTATTCATATTGGCTGTGACAGGATGTATTAAAAATGGTACGCTAATAATTTCATGTTACCTATATCTATTTGAGAATCTTTTTTATAATAAAGAAAAGTTTCTTACTATTGAATCAATTTTTTTGGTATAAATGAACATTTTAACAATTAAAATACTGACACATTAAAAATCAAATTAGTTACAATTCATGAGATAACATATTGATGCCTATCTATCTTAGCCAAAAAAAGAAAAAAGAAATACATTGATTTGGAGAAAGAAATCAGGATTAGTAGAAGCAATTAATTATATCCTTACCTTTCTATCCAAAATCATGTGGTTTTATTTCTTATGTGGAGAATTTAATCTTTTGCACCATCTCCTTCAAGTTGTCCATCTTCTAAAACCTTTTTCTCATCATTTAATGTGTAATCCTCTTTACTATGATGCAATGACCACATCTCAATGTTTGTAGCATGATAGAAGTCCTTCAAGGAATCCACCTTCAAGGGGTTTAGTTTCACGGTTGGCCCTTTCAATATCTTGTTGATGATGACCATGACCAGCCATTGAGAGCGAACCTATTTATAATCTCAATGTCGATAAATGAGAAAAGCTAATACAAGCACATAGTTATAGCATCCAACAACCGTTTGTAAGCCCACTAGATGGATAGAAGGCAAAGAAGCTCATTACTCTTCAGATAGATAGGAAACTAAAATGAGGATCCTTTTCTCAAAGGCTAAAGATTCGAATTTTTACCAAAAAATACACTTAAAAAGAAAATTGTAGTCTAACTATTTCAAGCACAAATTTATGCAAACACAAAATAAAAACTATTGGAAGCAAAAGTTTTACATTGAAATAAGACGATCCTTAGATAGTGTTTAAATACAAAAAATGTCATCTAAATTCTTGAGTACGTTTTTAGGTTAGATGTGAACTTTGTAATATTGTACCAGAAATTAAATTATGCCATAAATTCCATTTAATTTTAGGTCCTTAAAATATATTTAGGGTGTAAGAAGTATTCATTCCACTCTATTCAATCTTAAGTTCAAGATATGCTTAATGTAAGGGGAATGTTAAAGATGAAAGTCATTAAAGATTTCATTTTTCAGCGATATATGAGCATAATAAATGTCCTTTTTAACTCATGGGCTAGCCTTTGTATGGCATTTAAATAAAAATCAAAATCTCATGAAACCATGAGTTGGCTTTTGCGTTGGAATTTAGAGCTATTTCTAATAGAAACAAACAAGACAAGATCAAATTACAAATGTGAACACTTTGTTTCAATAAGCATTAGAGTAGGACCTTAATCTAAAAGCTTTAACACAAGCTAAATTTAGAACCAAGCCTTAAACTTATTTTAATAAAAACAACCATAAAAAAATCAAAATACAAATGTGTACAAATTTGTTTCAAGTGGAGTTCGGGTAGGACCTTAATCTACAAGCCTTTTACAGAGTCCACAAAAGCTTCACTGAAGCACTTAAAAAGTTAAATGCGTATTTATAACACTCAAATCAGGTGTGTCGAATCTTTTTAGAAGTAGGCTCTTTAAAAATTTCCATCATCTCATAAGAAATTAAATGGCCTTTTTTTTTCTTGAAAAGATAAGTAAATAAACGGAAAATTAAAATTCTATTATTTCTTGTTGCCAAACATCACTGCACTATCCATATATTTGATGTCATATTTATTTTCATATTTAATGTCATAATTGATGTCATAGATGTCATTTTTGTACGACTCCAGCTAAATAAATGTATATCTATAAAGTAAGGGTTTCACTTTTTCTTTGTCAAGGTCATCTTAGAAAGCTTCATTTCATAAGAAAAAGACTCAGAAATAAATTACTCAATTTAATATAAAGTACTAATTTGTGTTCTAAGTTTTCACTTGGTGGAAACTCCATATTGTCATAGAAGTATTGAAATCATTTTCAAAACATGATTAAATTCTGATTTGTTTAAAACGAATATATTAAGGATACTTTCAATAAGTTGTAGATTTTGAACTGGGCATATCTATTTTTATTTTTCTTACAATTAGTCAAAGATTACAAATGCACTACCTGCCTAAAATCAATTTTTGTTTTCTTATCATTCCAAAATGAAGTAATTTTTTGACCCAAAAAAGAATCGATCAGACTTCCATAATTGTTTTAATCTACAAGGAAGTTTCACTAAATATGTTTACATGCAAAATAATCATGTATATACTATTTAGTGAAGCAGCTTTTCTATATATAGTTAAAACTATGAGAGATATACTTATATCTTTGTTGAATTCCTACTTTTATAAGATATATACTTACTCATTACTTTAAATTAATAGCACAAATTTCATAAAACCCATAACATCTTTCCAATCACATTACTTATAGTGTTTAAACTTTTATTTATTTTTCTGTTAATTACTTCACTAATAAATGTATGTTGTAATTTATCAAAGTGTCAAAATATCTGGAAGAATGTATTTGAAAAAAATAAAAAAAATCCATGGAATCCACTATAGGCATATTCAAGATGGATTGCCTGTATTTTTGATAATTTATACTAAAACCCTTTTATGCTTTTCCACTTCGATGAGATTAATTCTGGATTTTATGCATCTTCTAAACTCAAGACCTTTCAAAACTTTAACAAATTATACAAAAAACTGAGCGTGGAAGAACTATTATGGCCTTACTCTTCTACCCAAAAAAAAAAGAAATAAAAAATAGATTAGGTCAGCTAAGACCACACCTATGGAGATTAATTGTAAATCAATCCCCTGAAACATACATGTTATAGATGACTGTAATTATCTGTTCTTGTAATGGAACTAAATTTTTTATTTGATTTAGTTTATTACTTTTCTATGCAAGTGACATAAAGTATTCTTACTAATTTTTGGGTGGATTTCATAACAAAGGAAGAAAAAGTTACTATGGTTGTTTGATCTAAATCTTTGTAAATTCAAGTACTAAATTGATTAAAATTAAAAGGAACGCCTAGAATGTTGAAATGACAGTTGCACATGATAATCGAGAATATTTTCTTAATATATCAACGTACAAGATGTCAAATACCATAACCCCCGTGATACAGTCTCAAAAACAAGTCACATGCAAATGGACTTGTTAAGATCAGTATTGCAAATAATACCCGTGATACCTTCAAATAACAATTTTTTTCGCCGCTACTTGTTAATTATTATCAATTGGTTTGATATAAATAATGAAGATAAAGTTTCTTTTGCAATTATGTAAGGTGAGAAAGACAGTTTCGTCTGCATTTATGCACCGAAAAGTTGTGCGAGTAACACTCTTCTTCAACTGCCAGACAAACAGCTACTAGGAATTCACGTGCAGAGCAAAGGGAGTAGATCCAACGACTATGCATCTAGTTGGGGCTATGGATTATTAGGGTTGACTTTATTTTGTGTTCTCCGATGTGATATTGGCTGCATCTAAGAAATGCCTTCACCACGACTCATCTTCTTGCGGGGCTCCTAAATGTTGTTTTTATTGGTCCCACAACCACCCCGCGCCACCCCCCGCCCCAACCAAAAAAAACCCCCAAACCAAAAAAAAAGCAGTGACTCGACCGTATTTACAGAATGAATTATCATTCAATGCTGTAAAGGATTTATTCTATCTTTCTTTGACTAAACACAGCTAAAGGACGGTGAACTCTCCTCATGTCACATCGATCGTGCAACCTTTCTATCGAATAATTAAGGTTCTTAAGTCTTAGCACTGAGAAAGACTGAAAGCAGACTCGATCCGATGTTATTGTGATTAATCAAAGTTAGAAGAATTTAATTACACACAAATAATTGTACTTAGTTGCAATTTTGTATGTTTGACAACTCAGTCTCATTTTTTTTTTTTTGTAATGATATGGCTTGCATTCTATGTATTTCATTCTCTTTATTTTCAAATAGAAAAAATCTAGAGTTGAGGCAGCAAAATAGGCAGAAAACATATGAAAAACTAATTTATTGTCTGATATTTCAATATTGTCTATTTTAAATTAGAAGGTCAGAAAACCCAAGTAAAAAATTAAAAGGCTTTTCTTTCATTTATACTTCATCATAGGAATATTATTTTTTTAAGTAATACTTTCATCGTACAAATACTTTTCTACACATCGAATATTGCTAGACTTTAGTTTATATAAAGTAAAGTAGATTCAATTTAAACTTCAATAGCAAGATAAAAAATAAAGTTTCCAAGAAATCAGCAACAATTTCTTGAAGAAAAATGAAGAGAAACTAGCCCTAAACCCAATGGAACCAGGAATCGAGAAATATGAAACTGTATTTGAATTCGATCCGTGTTCAGTTGGTGTCTCCGCAGTTTAGTTGAAGGAAACTCAGGAGCCCAATTTCTTGTTATTTGAAGGCCTAACACATCAGTCAGTAAATTATTGTCATGCTGTACCAATTCATGATCAGGAAAGTACATACTGGTCAATGATTATGAACTCGTACAAATTTGTTTGAGTGCTTCATATATGATGGACCTTAAGAGTTAAATGATCATTTATGAAGAACGAAGTTCAGCAGGAGTGGATGGGACTACTCATCGACAATCCATGGAGAGCCTGCAACCACAGCTTCACACACTGTCAGAAGGAGATGCAGTTATGGGTGTGCATGCTATCCCTGAAGAGTGCGGTCCAAGTCATTGTGATGACAATATTTCTCAGCAGGTTTCAAGGGAAGACACCATTGATCCTGACAGCATGACTTACAGGCAATTACTTGACCTGGGAGAGGCAGTGGGAACTCAAAGTCGAGATTTTTCACAGGATCTTGTTAATTTGCTTCCAATTTCAAGGTACAAATTCAGAAACTTCTGCTTAACAAAGAAATCTGGGAAGAGATGTGTGATTTGTCATATCAGGTATAGAGGAGGGGATCGACAAATAACGTTGCCATGCAAGCATGCGTGCGACGGGAATGCATCAATAAATGGCTTAGCATTAACAAGGTATGCCCAATATGCAATACAGAGGTATTTGGAGAGAGTTAAGATATGAAGCATGAAGTTGCAAAATTAACAAGGGAAATCCAGTCTTATTTTTTGTTTTTGTTTTTTTGTTTTGGGTTGACGGGATGTATAATACTTGGCTTCTTTAAGAATGGCACTAACTCTTTATTCATATACTCTTGATCTTGTAGTAAAATCATATATTAAAACTTCATTACAGTGATTTTATTTTTTAATATGAGATTTTCATTTTGGACAAACTTCCATTTAAATGAAGACAAAAGCTCTCTAACTTTTGAATTACCTTTTAAATTGGATTTTTAGATCTTCTAACTTCTTATTAAGGATCTTAACTCCTAATGTGGAATTTGTATTTAGTTTAGAAAGTTATGGATCACAATATTACACTAATATAATTAAAAGTTAATTACTTAAATTATGTTGATAAGTTCCTTAAAATTTTATGAAGCTTAATCTTTGGGAAATTTGTTTCTATCTGAAAAATACACATCAAAACATATTCTTAAGTGAAATTAAAACTTTTAAGCTAGAAAACGGTATTGAATTGAAATAACAAGCTACGTACATCAATTGGAAAATCAATGCGCCTGATGCATACATATCGACAATGACACATTGAGCGCCATATGAATTTTTGGCAAAGGAATTGCCCTTTGAATCGTCGGACCTCATTCCCATATCATTGTTTAGCAATCTCCTTATACTGTCATTTTCATATACCCTCTTGCCCGTATATGTAGTTTAATAGGATGACTTCAAAAGGCCACGTTTCATTCCATCTCCTTTAACCTTTATTTTCAGTAAATTTGTCAGAAATCTAACTACTCTTGAATTCGAAAAACTCAAAGAAGCAGACTAGATTGCTCGTTGCAAATATAGCATTCTGACATGTTTTTATCAATAAGGCAAAGGGGAAAGAAAAGGTGGACATAATAACATAATGTTTATTAATAATTTTAAAGGGGTTTGACTTTTGTGAATCGACCCCTGCGTACATCATCTGAGGGCACGTGACGTTCAATATAATAATTGCTAAGGTAAGCACAGGTTCCTTATTCTTTTTCTTAGAGACATTTTGAACTTCAATTTCATCGATGACACCGAAAGGATCAAGAGGGAAAGCTATTATTTTATGCCCCTTTTTGTCATGCACATCTGGTATGATCATAAAATTAAAAAGTATAACAAATAACGATGCTCATGATGTACATGTTTAAAGTCAAACAAGGCTAGGCTTATGTGCTGGTATATTTTATAATAAAACAAGCGATTACTTTTACGAAATCTCTTATGAAACAACATCTTATAAATCATACAGTTATGGATGTTGCGAAAATATGATTATATATAACAAGTATTACAAAATTATTATTTTTCTCTACTGAATCTTATTGTAACGTGCAAGTATCTATCTTTATGATATACTTAGATACGACGTGCATAGAACGTAAGTCATTTGGAGAAAATATTATATATGTGTTACTTAAAGGTGGATACTTCCATTTGTAGAGCTTTTGTTCTAGGGTACAATACACATCTATAAACACCACAGCATGTGGTTCAATTCTTCTTCCCTGTAGGATATAAAACAACTGAAATTATACCGGCTAAGAAATATTATTCCAAAATTCTCCTTCAACGAAATGAACGTCTTCAAAAAAGTGAGATTTGACTTCTCAACTGAGTCATTATCTATCTCAAATTAAGTTTCTAATCATATCGTTTCTTTATATGTTTATACGATGTTATTGTACAAAATAGTTATGTTGATGCCAAATATAGCATGGCTGACTGTCATTAACCAAGTGATGGAATGCAAATACAACTCCAGCTTGATGGTCCAATAAAAATGGGATTGGATAATCCTTCATGCAGAATATCTTTTATGTTAGGGAAATTGAGGAATAATGACAATGGATTACAACGACATAAGGATCGAGCTCACTGCATATATAAATGTATACACAAAACAGAAATTTTCTGTTTGGCGCATGCACCTTGTCATGTCTTCTGCGCACTGGCAGGTGCAATACCCGTGCAACTACAATGCATGGTGCTGTCTTCTTCTAGTGGGTTCGACCTGTTGTCAACCCTATTGTGACTTAACTCCTCTCTACCATCTTTCACAATTGCACCTATCAATCTTCCAGAACAAACCGATTTGAAATGGGCTGATTTATTATCCTCAATCGTTATCTTCCTTCAGCTACTACTATTGCTAGGATTTCTACCATCCTCTACGTTGATCTCTAAACAGCCTGACTTTTTCCATTGAATGCCATTGCCGTTAGCCGTGCTTTCCCCTTAATTGGAACTAGCTTCTTCTATAGATCAAGCGGCCACCTCTCTTTGCCAACCGTGTAGTAAATTATAAGGTGTTACCAAATTTCCTTCTTGACCATCCATTTTAATCTCTGACGCCAAGCTTTGATAACTCCATTGTTCTTCACCATCTAATGCCGCAACTTGAGTTAATGTTTCATATCGCAACAAGCAATTGAACAATCTAATCTTCAATCTAACAGCATTAAAACATATTGAACATTTCCAATCGTGTCATTGTTTAGCAAAGAACACTTTGATTTGGCCCATAAAAGCTCAAATCTTGATGGAAAATACATAGATTTACACTTTGCAAATCACAATACACAGTTTCGACTAGATAATCTCCCTCAATCAACACCAACTTCATCTGAAAAATAAACTTAATTTAAGAAAAGAGAAAATTTGACCTTAAATTGTCATTCTTCTGCTTTTGAATTGCATCATTTGGATCCACTATGTTTAATCCGTTAACATTTTGGCCATTATCATCCCGCTCTAATACTAGGTTGTTAGGGAAAACTGACAAACAATCAACAAACTACAACACATAAGGATTGAACACACTACAAATATAAATGCACATGTACTAATACAAAAGAGATTTAAGGAGGTTTGGACCAAACAATGTTCTACATTTCCCATAGATTTTCTTTATTTTCCCTCTCTCTAGGCAAGGGTGGTTGCCTCTCTATGAAAGAGACTCGCAAAGCGGCTTTACAAGTTCTCTCAACCACCATAGCGATAACAGTAACACTTAGCCACTGAACACTCTCTCCTAATGCAGCGTTATGGTTCTTCTATACTTATCATTTTTATAAAGTAAAACCCTAGTTATTGCAAATACAAAAATGTTGTTCTAAAAATAAAAGCATTATATTCATGTCATTTAGTGATTGTTATACATGACACTAACACTTTACAGGTGCTCTGCCGTATTCACTATTCATAAACAATGTAGTACAAGTCACAGAATGGCTCTACTAATAAGCCACTAGGAACGAAACAAGCGTTCATAGGCGTTGAGAGCAAGACGGTAGGTCACTTTCATACCTTTGTAGACCTCCAGCCCTTCTTATTTTCTATTTCGTTGCTTCTCTCTGCCTAATTTAAACTCCAAGGACTAGGTTATGCGTGCCATTGTAATTGCCACTCTTTAGTTTCAAGGCTTTGACGAGTTATATCCTATGGTTTTCAGCTCCGCCGCGCTTCAAAGGGTCCTCATGGCTTTTTTTTCTTTTTGCTTTTTTTGGGTAAGTGAGCTCTTCATGTCTCTTCGAGCAGAAAAGAGATGAATTTGAACTATATAATATGCAAGGAAGGTTCAAATCTCCATAGTACATTTTTCCAAGCCTCGGACCGTGTCCATATCTACCGGGATCAGCAGGTAATAAACTTTGAAAAATCGAACTGATTTAGATGGCTCGGTGTTTGTATGACCTCAAGCCATCGAACCTAGGCACGTTGGGGAAGATGAATACGTAATGAATCTCATCTTTAACGTTAAAACAATATACCCGGCTCAAACGGTGCCTGTGGATCCCCTTTCCTCCCCCTATTAGGGGACATTATAGGGTTGACTCTGTACATTTTAATTCGTGACATTGCATTTCACTAACTGCTTCGCCTTTGATAAATCTAATTTATGCAACTTTATACGGTAGCGTGAAAGCAACAGGGATAATTAAAACCTTTGTTGGTTTCAAGCCTGTGCCAGTTGATAAGGGATGCCAAGCATACACCCTTAGTTGCTTCAGAATGATACATCCTTTTTAATGTGATTAAGGAGAATAGTGTGTATAATTAATATGAGTTTGAAGTGGTAGGACTTTCTCCAAGAAAAGGTTTTTATCCATACAATATTACTCCTATTCTTTAAAAGACGCATAGGCACGGTTGTCCCGTCATGCTACTTTGAATAAAAGGACAAGAGTCTAAAGGCAAACCTTTTACACGCCTTGCTCACAGAATTCTAGTATTTGCTTTAGAAAAACGATGCGAGCCAAAAAAGACAGTTGAAAAAATGAGAGGTTATTAGACAACCACTAAGTTAACAGTTGCAGCGTAATTGCCCTTCTTTTTCACTTGTCTGGCAGAGAAACAGAACTTCTCGCTCGATTAAGATTTTGCTGAAGACCTCTGATCTTGAGGCGAAGCACAAATTTATGAGCACAAAACCAAACAAGGAACGGTAACCACAATCCTGTTCTCCCGATTCCTTTACTTCTCTAGCCTGGCCGTTTTGTTTTTCCAGGGAATCCCTGAAGTACTTTGTGCTTGCGCAGGGTAGCTTAGGTTCTAATAGGATGTGCTGATGGTGGATAGTCCAGCATGGAAGCGAAGCTCCTAAAACGGCAGGAGCTACATTTCATAAACTAATATCACAAAAACTTTATCACATATAGTCCCACCATCTGGCAGCGACAATGTTATCTCTGTCATTTGAGTTGCTATCGGTCCAGTTCATAGTGAGAAACTGTTACGATGTCGTTGCTAACGCACGCCCATAACAGAAGCGTTCCCAATCAATTAGACTTGAATTTCCAGGAAAATATTGGGTTGGGGGGGTGGGGGTGGGGGTTGGAATAAGATCATGATGAGTTTTAGGCTCACATTTACTTAAAAACAGAAACTCCCTAATTCTGTGAGAAAAATGGGAAACGAAATGGGATGGTGGGCTTATTTCACATCGCAATGCATCTTCAAACACAACCTCAGATGTGATTGCACTTACAATTATATGCTAATTCAAATTCCGTCATAAATATTCACAAGGCCCACACCTCCTTTCTGAAGATAATGGATGGTCGAAGGTTGTAGCTTCTTCTAACTTTGGTAAAATGGTTATCACACATTCTCAAAAGTGATAGACACTTTGCGTCTTTTATCACATTGTTACTATTATCAACAATCCGTGGAAAAATGTCACGACCCTCTGCCGTGTCAGGTGACACATAGGTATCCACTTGGCTAGCCGACTTTGATCATCAGGGACCACTGTCACACACGGGAAGGCTGGGAGCCTATAAGAAATTGGAATAGAGAGATGCTGTCACATGCTCATGCCAATGGATGATATCATTTCTCCGGATCCATGTATTGGTAGGAAGCATTCCAGTGTGACAGGGTGCTAGTGATTTGAGTGGGATAGTGGTAATGATGGAGAGGGGTAGTCTAATTGTATGAAAGAGGGATTAGGGTTCGGGGGAACCAGGGACCTCTATATAAGAACCCATGTTGGGAAAAGGCAGGGGGTATGATTTCCTTGTCCAAATTTTGGCTTAATTCCCAATAATTAAATAAACTCCCACAATTTCCTTCCATTCGTCATCATAGCTCCTAACCAAAAGAAGAAAGGGCCAAATCTATGATTAGATTTCTGTCTCAAAGGTCCGGTTACACACTTTGTGCAATGGTACCGTAACATTACGGCATCAAAGAAGGATGATCCTGTTAGAGATAACACGTGTTTCAAACGAATCGAAGACAATTGGCCAAGAAAGAGGCCAAGAATAATTGGCATTTTGCAAAGATAATGGAAAACCTTCATCATCTCACTACTTCCATGAATTCTTGGAATGTTAACGAGATTCATGATGAGGACAAGGGTGGGTCCAACAACACTGGTACAAGTGGGGCAAACCAAAATGGAAGACCTCGGGTGTGGTATGATTTCCCTCATTATGAGGGTGATGATGACCTAGCTAACTTGCTCAATAAAGCAGAGCAGTATTTCAACTACTATGGTGTTTTATAAAACGAGAAGTTGCATATGGTTGCGTGGAACTTTGAAGAGGATGTAAGAATCTAGTTTAGGGTGTTGAAGGAAGAGTGTGCCTTTCTTAGGCGATTTTAGCTAGAAAAATCTATGAGATGTTTGGCACTATAAATTATCAAAGTTCCTTTGGGTAATTGATTCAGCTATGCCAAACTAGGATGGTGGATGAGTATTATAACAAGTTTTCAAAGATATTGCTACAAATTAGCAAATTAACCCCAAAACATTAGGTTGTTTGCTTCATGATGGGGTTAAGGGGATGGGATGTGGGTGGATGTTCAAGCCAATCACTTAGGTTTGCTTTCTTCAACTCTAGGTTTGGTTTGCATTTATAAGTCCAAGCATCATGGGTATTAGGTAGTAGTGCTAGCTAAATGCAACGAGGGTATTAGGAGTGGTGCCAACACAACCTTCACTCCACTTCGAAGAATGAGTCTTGCACAAATTGTTGAACGAAAAGCCAAGGGCTTGTGCTTTCATTGTGACGAAAGGTTCACCCTTAGGCATCAATGCAAAAGGTTGTTCATTGCAGGAGGATCTTGGACAATAGAAGAAAAGGTGGCAACGAATGCTTATAGGGAGTCAACTTTGGGCAAACCATACAATTAGTGGCAGGTATAGGTAATTTCCATCCTCACGTACTTGTTCTAGTAGATTTGGGTAGTTTGCACAACTTCTTAAGTGAATAAATGGCTAACTCTTTAGGGTTGAAGGCCAATAAAAGTGAGTCATTGAGTACAAGCAGCCAATAGTGGTAAGCTAGTAAACTTAGGCCAATGTTTAGGGATGAAGTTGTCACTACAAAGAGTCACCTTTAGGGTGGATTTGTTTCTGGTGCCATTAGTGAGGGTTGATTTGGTTTAAGGTACTCAATGATTAAGGACCCTTGGTCTTATACTATGGAATTTTGAAAAGTTAAGCATGGAGTTCTCAATAAAAGGAAGCCCATATTAAGCCAAGGAGGAAATGCACTACTTCACCAGTTAATCAATGTGGAGAGGATGAATAAGGAGTTAGCCAAGGCGTGTGAAGGAATTGTGTTGTGCTTTATGAAGGCAAGGATAACATAGTTAGGAGAAATGGGTAGTATAAGGAAAAAAGGAAAATTAAAGGAGTTATTAAGTCACTTTAGTGATGTGTTTAGCAAGCTGTGAGGACTTTCGGCAATACGGTCCTAGGACCATGCAACAACGCTAAGTTGAGTCAACTTGTGTATGTACAACCATACAAGTATCCCTACATGTAGAAATTAGAAATATAGAAACTTGTATAGGAGTTACTGAAGGTTGGATTCATTCATAGCAACATGTGCCTCTTTTCCTTACTAGTCTTGCTTGTTAAAAAAAAAGATGGCACACAGAGGCTTTGCATTAAATATTGAAAGCTAATAAGAAAATGGTCAAGGTTAAATTTACCTTCCTCATGGTGGATGAAGTGTTGTATAAACTACATGGAGTGGTGGTGTTTACAAAGTTAGATTTATGAGCAAGTTAACACCAAATCTAAATTAATCCCAAGGAAGTACATAAAACTACCTTCCAAACAAAAAATGGGCATTATGAATTTTTATTTATGTCTTTTGGGCTAACCAATGTGCCCTTTACATTCCAATCCCTTATGAATTCAATCTTTCATCTATATCTAAGAAAGTTTTTGCAAGTATTTTTGGATAATATCATGATTTATAGTAGGAATGCATATGAGCATTCAAGACATTTGGAGTTAGTTTTGGAGGTATTGTGAGGCAACCACCTATGCATGGAGTCCAAATGTGTGTTCATGATTGAGGAAGCTCATTTTTTAGGACATGTGGTCAATCATCAAGGAGTGTTTATGAATTAAGAAGAAATAAGACCAATTGTGGAATTGGAATAACCAAGTATAGTGAAGCAATTGCATGGTTTCCTTGGATTGGCATTTTATTTAAGGGTTTGGCAGTTTCACAGCACCCCTAACGACGTTATTGAAAAAAAGGCAATTTGAATAGGCCAAGTTGTTAAAGGTCTTTGAAGCTCTCAAATGAGCCATTTCAGATGCTTCTATATTGGCTTTGTGTAATTTTGAGCTTCCTTTCATAGTGAGGTTGGAGTTATCTTCATCTAGTAAGGAAGATTGATTACCTACTTTAGCAATGTCATTCATGGGAGGAATTTAGGGCTTGTGACATATGAAAAAGAGATGATGGCTTCAGTCTTAGTGGTACAATGTTGACATCATTACTTGCTAGGAAATTGATTTGTAGTGGTAATCAATCAATAAAGTCTTTGCCATCTTTAGGATCAATGTTTACTGACCTTAGCCCAACATCAATGGCTAACTAAATTGATGGGATTTGATTTTGAAACCCACTAAACAATTAGGAAGGTGAAGATGATAGCCAATGCTCTATCACGGCTACATGAGCCAAAGGAGCTCGAAGAGGAATTAAGAAAGGAGGAAGAAGACAAGTTAAACGGTGCCATTCTAAGGGTTAAATGGGCCTCTAAGGAGTGCTAGCTTGTGAAAAAGGTCTTAGACTTGGCCCAAATCCTTACATTTATGGGCCAACTTGAGAGCATAACTATGGGACAAGTAGCTCAATCCATTTCCAGTGAAAGCTTAACCTAAGTGGTAGAAAGCCTTTTTCACCAAGGAATCGAAAGAATAGAAGAAGTCAAAGTGAGTCTAACAATGAGTGAATGTTTCATTATGTTTGAACCAATGCTAAAATGGGTTAACACTATGAAAGAAGAAGTGTTTGGATATGCTAACCTAGAGGAATTGCTCACTAAGACTATATTGGGCAAAGTTTTAGGTCCCTAGAAGCACTACCCAATTGAGTGATTTTGTTTTTTTTGAACAGCATGATTATCTACCTAATAATTTAGACTTCATACTAACCATTATTTCTTGATCAATTTTATTGATGGCTTGCTAATGTCCTTTGGTAAAAACTCTATTCCTATGGTAGTTGATTGATTAAGTTCACTTATTTCCTTTTGTTAAAGCTTCCATATTCAATAAAATCAATGCCCAAGTATTTTTTGACAATGTATTGAAAATATATGGTATGCCTAAGGAATTGGTCTATGATCGTGAGCCCCTACTCATTTGTAATTTTTGGAAAGAACTTTTAAATCATAGGGAACCAATTTTTGCTACTCCATTACTTAACACTTGCAGTCTATTGGGCAAATAGAATGGTTAATTGTACAATCGAGATGTATCTCTAATGCTTCATTAGGGAGGAATTGAGGAGTTAGGCCAAATGGATTTCTTAGGCAAAGCATAGCTACAACATAAGCTACCATTCAACAATAGGTAGAATGCCCTATGAAGTTGTATTTGGAAAGAACTCTTAAGCTACATTCTGGGAGCCACCAGTATAATGTCAATGGACAAGACAATCCAAGATCATGATGCATATGTTAAGACTAGCATTCAAACCTAGGTCTTTTGGCAAAGTGGTTGAGACACAATTGCTTTCTTATGCTAGTAGACGATACCATTTCTTCATATCTGTGTATTGGTAAAAAGCATTTTAGTGTGACAAAATGCTAGTGATTAGGTTGGGTTAATGGTAATGGTGGAGAAGGTAGTTTGATTGTGTGTAAAAGGGATTAAGGTTTGGGGGAACTAAGGACCTCTATATAAGTACTAATGTGGTGAAAGGGTAAGGGGTATGATTTCCTTGTCCAAGTTTTTAGTTAATTCCCTATAATTACATAAACTTGCTCTATTTCCTTCCATCAACCATCATGGCTCCTAACCGAAAGAAGAATCAAATCCAAGGTTTGATTTCCATCTCAAAGGTCTAGTTACACATTTCGTGCAGTGGTATCGTAGCAAACAAGCTTTTTATGGTTGCATTAATTTGACTTACTAAGTGTTCGTTTATGTCTTAACATGTGTAAGTCTGTTTTTATATTTAGTCATGAGCATGTTTTGAGTAAGTTTGTTATTTAGTCATGATTGCACCACTTATGGGTCAATTTTCTAATGGTTTAGGTTTTATACCTTGCCCTATGTATTTTCAAGCAAGTGTTATATTCTTGTTAACCTATGCTATCAATATAAATGACTAAGCTAATGACCTTTTTTCTTTTTAAAAAGAAAGTCCCACTTCCCAATACATAAAAGTTAACTTTTTTTATGAAGGGTAACTTGAAACATCATAGCTTCTAAAGAAAGAATTCAAAATGAAAATAGATTAAAGAGAAATTTCTCTTCTAACAAAACCCAAAACCTAAAATAGGATAGTTTTAAGGAATTTTCTTTTCGATAAACAAATAGGGCAAGGAATTTGTGATGTCTTGAAATTGGGATTTCTAATGCTTGATGAAGAATACAAGTGAATTAATCCCTATTTATAATTTTATCATAGGTGAATTTACAAGGAAAATAATCTATACTAGGAAGATAAAATCAATATCCATTGATGACCTAATTCTCTAACTTTTGTTATAATGTGTGGTGTCGATCTAAGGCATTGATCTGTAAAGCTATTTATAAGATTATGAGCATTACCAACTCTGGAGTTAACTTTTGAGTAAAATAATAGGTCTCCTAATATGGTATTAGAGCTTAAGCTTCTTCCATGGCACCTTTATGGATAAGGTTAAATCTTAAGTCCATGGTAAGACACCATGATGGTTTGCTAATTGTCCACCATGGTAAAGGGCACATTATAATGTGTGGTTTTTGTCTCACATTGCCAAAGCATGTGTTTATGGAGCTATTTATAAGATTAAGTACCATTAATTCAAGAGTTGACTTTTAAGTTGAATAATAAGCCTTTTAATAATTTTGATCATTTATCATCCATTGATGCTAGAGACCTAAGAAGGAAAACTTTAGGACCAATTATGAGTTGTTCTTTCCTTACTTGATTAGAGATTGCACACTTATAGGTGAGATTGTCAAAGTGGCAAGTTGGAAAAGATGAGATGCAAATGATTTTAGAGATATGACTACCGTGGCTTGTTGATCCACATGGACTTGTTGCATGCTATAATTAATCTAATGGTTGGTACTAACATTGGATTCTAACATGACAAGTTTACCATGCCTAGGATATCTATAAGAAAATTAAGAATTTTTTTTATTATGCGAGGTTGTGCATGAACTAACACATGGTATTAATGATATAATGATATCAAGAGATATTGCAAAGTTCCCCCAATGTTTTAGTAGTGTGTGGGATCTATAAATGGTTTGCCATCATTGATGAAGGTTGTGTGACTAGTGGTGTAGAGTGTAGAGACACCATAAGCATTTCCAAATTTTTCTTGTTTTATTATATCATAAGCAAAACAAATTTGGCTTGATAAAGATTTAGCCCATTGAGGGTTGATTGGAACTTTATCCTAAGGAAATAATTTGATGGTCCAATGTCATTGATGAAAAATTTATTTTGGATGATATATTTTATTATGGGCCATTAGGAGTTCTAGTTAATGTAAGATTATGATATGGGAATGGGTATTATGTTTATGTCAAAGGGAAAGTGTCTTTCTTGGACATGGAGGATTTTGGAAAAAGTGGTCATCTTCCTCAAATAAGGCATTAGAAATGAAGTAAATTCTTTGAGTTGCAAGACAAAAATAACAAGAAACTTTATAATTTGAAGGATCCTAAAGAAAAACACATTTCCAACCTTGGAGTCAATTTGTTCTATGTGAAAGGCCATACCGTTTCCTTTGTTTGTTTTTTTTTTTTTCTTTTTGATTCTAACTAGGTATGGGTAGACTAAACAACCAATGGTTTGTAAATGAGATATTGATGGGGGATTGTTGTAGATATTTTTCCATGGAGATTGGTTGTTCAATATTGTAGTGAACAATCTATTTATAATATGTATGGCTATCTCAAAGGAAAAATCTGAACCATGTAATGGCATGTTTGTGTGATGTAACATTGAAAGTCTCATTTTGACAAGATCCCAATGTTTTCTTTTGGTAGAGCTATTTTGTAAGGGGCTATAAGGACTTGAAATATACTAATGAATGCTAAGTTTTTCTAGTAGTTGGTAGAATGGCGTTGATAACAATTTTGCAGCAATATCACATATAATCGGTTTAATTTTTGTAGATAGTTTATTCTCAAAATATGTGTAGAAAATAGTGAAAATATGAAGGAATAGATCCCTTGAACATAAAGAATAAAAATCCAAGTAAATTTAGAAAAATTATTTAAAAAAATGAAGATTTTATGTCCATGTAAGGATTTTATAGGAGATAGTTCCTATATATTAAAATGTACTATTTGTGGTGGGCCCTTTATCCACTATTTGTTAGGGGATGGTATTGTTGTTTACTCTTACCTATAATACACCCCTTACATGGTGAAAAGGGTTTTCCTATTAAAAAACGTCTATGTGGTGTTGAACAAATTCATTATATTTTTATGGGCTATATGGCCTAGGCAATCATACCAATGAACTAGTTTATGGTTAAGGGGTGCCATCAATGCAGATGGTTTCTACTTAGGGTCCAACTATGTGAAGTGGTATAATCCTTAACAAAAGTGTCTCTAAGGAGGGTCTCACCTATATGAAGGCTTTATGTGACACAAAAGTCATCATAAAAGGAGAAACACAATTATTATTTCTTGTAAATATAGAAACAACAAAAGGTTAATAGATATTGAAAGTACCATAAGAACATTAGAGATGGTAAAATTAGATTGTGTTATTAGGAGGTGAGTGTTGTCATCGATAATTCTTTTTTAGATTCCTTTATACAAAAGCAAGTTGTTTAGATCAATGGTATTTTGCATGTGGTTCCTAGCACTAGAATCTAGAAACCAACTTTAGTATCACATCATAGACAATGATGCAAGAGTAGTCTAATTTACATGTGGATTATTTTGGGTTTGCTGAGGATTTTACCTTTCTTGCCAATGATCAATGTGATGACTCATACATTATTAGATTTGGCATCTAGGCTACTAGTTGTTTTGATTTTGGCTAATGGAAACTAACAATTTATGATGAGTCCTACTTTGTCCATTATGTTGTGGCTAATTTAGTATGGCTTCATTGAGTCTATGCAATAGGGCATTCAAAGAGGTTAAGCGGTAAAGGAGAACACACATAAGGTGAGGAAATAAGGGAACTCTTCATTGGAAAAGAAAGTGTATAAAACAAAAGGACTTTAAATCCTTGGTCAACCATTAATGGCATTCCCCTTTCCTTTTGCACTCTACTAGTCATCACCTTTTGTTCTCCGTAAAAGTACACAAAAGTCAAGTTAGCATTCCTTTCCTCTTTCCTTTATTTAACATAGGAATCTTCCAATGGTTATAACTAACATGTGGCCTTGGTCTATAAGTCCATTTCAAAAGGTTCATCATGAGCTCTTTTTTTCAAAAAAGGAGTGCTTTTGCCTAAATTGCAATTGCCTTGCTTTTCCCAAGGGATCTAAATAGGGTGGCTACTCATCATTTAATCCCAGCCACATAAGTGGAGCAAGATTTCCTCCCTAGAGGTGTTGCTTAGCTCCTTATTATTTACTGATTGCATGCAATGGCTAGCCTTTTTGCTACTTTTTCCTACCAATCTTGCATGCATGTCTTTAGCATCCTCACACTTCTCCATGTGCAGGTGCCTTTCACTCTAAATACTCTCTTTTTAAGGATTCTCTTAGTATAACAAAGTCTCCTTCCAATTGGCATCTTCCTTGTTAACCCTTAATTTGCCTTCATTGCTTGTTCTTGGTGTTGGTCCATCTTAGGCCTTGGGTCCCATTTCTTCATTCAAATGGAGTAGGGGTCACACAATTCCCTTAACACGATTTTTTAGTACAAGTCTAACCATGATAAAAAGATTTCCTTTGATTTCTCCTCATCTTCTAATTATTGGCTAGGCATTCTTCCTATACTCTTTTCCTTCACAACTATCCCTTTTTTCCTCTTGACATTGCCTCCTTTCCATATGCAACTTTTGTAGCCCCATCATGCTTTTTTTTTTATTATTCAAAGCACTATGTCATTACCAGTCACCTTACCTAGTTGCACATCTCTCTTGGCTTAACTAGGCTTTTCATTTCTTCAAGGTATGGCAACTCCCTCAATTGCCTTTCTTATGCATACATTCCTCTTGGCTTCATTGAGCCTTCTTCATAGTCATCATTTTTAGGCCAATCTATATGGCTTCCTTCATAACTAGCCTTTGATTTACTTTTCATTTTGTGATCATTCTCTAGCCTTTGAGTTTCTCATTAGACTTAGGGTTACTTTCCTTGCATTTCCTTTTCAAACTAACGCTAGTTGATGTGATGCTATTGCATTTCCTTGATACCATGTAATGGGGCCAAACATGGGGCTACAAGGTCTATAATGAATAACTTGTTAAGCCATAGAGTGGGCATGGCTTTTGCCATCCAAAGCAACATATCTCCTAAAATATGTAGGTAATCATCCATATTGGTTATCAACTTCCTTTTGATTAATGAAAAAGTGGACATCACTAATGTCCATGAGCACCAAAAACATCCATTCTACTAGGCCCACCTAAATCATCATATGGTTGTTGCTAACTTATGTTGTGCCTATTGTCTCCACCTAGAGGGTATTTACCTTCCTTATATCTTTTAAAGCATACAACTCTTTTTTGGCATTTCTGTTAAGGTCTTCCTTTCCCTCATTAACTCCATTTGGGCCTTGACAATCTCATTAACATCCATGGCATTGATTGTTCCTAACCTAGGATAGTTTCAGTGAAAGAAAGGAAGTCTTTTGTTATCATATTGAAGGGCTTTCCTTTGGATAATATCATGGTTGTCCTTTCTCGGACCTTCTTGATCATTTCATGCCTTGTCCATTCTTGGCTATGAATTGTCCCTTGTCAAGAGCTTAGGGAGTGACTCAACAAATATGATGGCATCCTTTAACATTTGGGGTGCTCGTCATCCCATTTTAGCTTGGTTTAATGTTGGAGGTTGTCTACAAACTAAAATAATGCATCCTTGAGAAACTTTAAGGGTACGTGTAGTAAAAGTGATGTGAACTCTTAAATGTACTCTCTAATGTTGAAGGTGTGGCCTAACTTTCACAAATTTTTACATGTGCCGAATTCCACATTTTTATGGTAAAACTACTTTTTAATTTTGCTAACAAATTATGTAAATTTTTCCACTTGCCCTTATCCTTATTCCACCTACATGCAAATTTGTCTCCATTAAAAGACTACATCATTAACCAAATTTTATCCCCATTGCTTATCCCTTAAAAGTATTACCCTAAATACCATTGGAAGTTATTGATCTCCTAGGCATCCTGGTTACCTCCATAATTCCTTGGTTTAGGGGTATTGTTTTAAGGTGCCTTCCACATAAACGAAGACTAGACCTTTAGCCTTAACTAGTTATTCCTTCATATGGTAGTTTTTGTTAGCATGTTCACCATTTGCTTTTGGAATTAGTAAATCACCATAGCAATTGAGGTTCCATGAACTTCATTAGACCCTATGCCTTCCATGGAGATGCCCACCCAATAATGGTCCTTTAACATTTGTAGTGGTCCACAATGAAGGCTACTTGTTGGTGCAACACTTTATCATGGGGTTAGGATTGATCAAACATTCTCTACCTCATGGTTAGGATGTAATTTCTCCTTCATGGTCTCTTTATGCCCTTATGTCTTTGTTTGGTGCAACTTCTCCATTTTCAAAAGGCTCTTTTTATGGTTTCTCTTATAAGAATGAAGCACCTCTTTGGCTGTCTTTCCTTTTAGTTTGTACGCATTGACAAGCTCTAATACTAGAATTGTTATGTCTTAGCCAATTCAGTGAGGCTTCATGGCCTATATAGCACCCAACATATAAAGATTTTCAGTGTTAAAGGAGCACACACATAAGGTAGGGAAAGAAGGGTAATTCTTCATTGGATAATAAAGTGTATACAATGAAGGGACTTCAAATCCTTAGTCTACCACTAATGACATTCCTATCTTTCCATACACTCTTCCAATGTTTACAATTTACACATGGCCTTGACCAAAAGATCCATTTCAAAAGGCCCATCATAAGCTCTCCTTTCAAAAAATGGTGGGCTCTCATTTATGTTATAACCACCTTACTTTTCCTAACAAATCTAATTGGGATTTTTGTAGATGTTGCTCAGCATTTGAACCTAGCTACATAGGCTGAACAAGAAGTCCTCCCTAGAGGTGTTGTCTAGCTCTTAATCATTTAAGGACTATGCATAATGTCTAGCCATTCCATTACTTTTTTTACCCAATCTTATGTTCCCATCTTTAGCATCCATGCACTTCTTAATGCTAAGGCACTCCTTGAGCCCAATACTCTCCCTCTTAAGACTCTTTCAATCTCCCAAGTCTCCTTTTGATCAATGCCCTCCCTTTCAATCCTTAATTTACCTCTATAGCTTGTTCTTAGTATCAAGCCATGTTGGACCTAGGCTCCTATTTCTTCCTTGAAATGGAGCAGAGTGTGACAAGTGTTCCTTTCATTACAAGTGTTTGTTTGGGATGCATCAAGTGGCAACAAAGCTATTTCTTATTTGCTCTTATCCATGGTTAGGCCTTTCTAGGCATTTTATCCTTGGTGGCAATGATGTCCCTTAGTAATGGTTTGATCTTATGGGCTTATAACATTTTAGCAAGGTTGTTGAAGCTTATATGGGAGGGGGGATAATGTAATAGGAATCTTACATAAGGAAACTAAGGAAATAATTTAGGGTTTATAAATGGGATGTCTTTCTCTTAGTGAAGCACTTTTTTTGGAATGAGTTCTTTCACCCTTTATGATGCATTAGCGAATGAGTTAAGGTGTCCAACTAGTGATTGGTAGGGAATGTTCATATGTCTCCAATGTCTAATATTTTAGGTTTAGGGTGGGTTTTTCCATGAGCTTCAGTTTTATGTTTCATTAAGTTGGGTGTTATGAGATGTATAAGGGATTAGTTAGTGATCAGTTGTTAATTGGTTGGGAAAATCCATCTAGTCCTCAATCATGAAAAGAAGACCATTAATGTCTTAAAAGTAATCCTCCACTCAATGTTATGAATCAAGTGTGCATGGCAATTATTGTGGTAAAGCTAGAAAACAACAACTTGAGACCTTAAAACAAATAGGTGAGATATGTTTTGTCAATAATTAGATTGTTCTTTCTATAGCAAATTCACTTTCCAACATTTGCCACACTTTTATGGATCAACTATATTTGAATAGCTTAGTTATGTTGCATTAAAGAAGGTATTCAAGACTTACTTAAGTGCCATATGGTAATGGGTGTGCTAGTCAATAGAGGCTAGGTTAGGAATTTTCAAAATTAGTCCGTAATCATTAGCCTTAATTGGGTAAGGATAACTCCTATGTAAAATTGGGAAAAGATAATTAAGGTGGGTAAGGCACAATTTTATCCTTTGACACAAGGTAGTTTAGCCTTTTGAGGCAAAAACCATAAGAAGATTTGATAGGGTTCTAATTAAAGTAGCAACTATTTAAGCATAGGCATCAATTAGGTTAGGGGTAGAAGAGGTCATTTCAAATTGGGAAAAAAAGAATGGGGGATTATGAAAAAATTAAGAGGGGATTTTGCTTGGTGAAAAATCTAAACCAAGAAAGAATTCAAAATTCAAATAGATTGAACAAAATTTTCTCTTCTAATAGAACCTAAAGACCTAAAAATATAGAATTTTTTTCAAAATTGTTCTACTGCTTGACAAAAGATAAAAAAAAATGAATCCTTATTTATAATCTTACACTTTGAAAATTTTACAAGGAAAATAATTTGTACATAAGAGTTAAAAGCAATATCTATTGATGACTTGATTGAATGATTTTGGCTATTCCTAATCTTATGGTGCCATAAACTATAAATGGAATTTTTGCAAGGAATGATTGTGAGCTATTCTTTCCCTACTTAATTAAAGGTCATGTTCCAATAGGTTAGTTGTTAAAGTGGCATGTTAGAGAAAATGAGATAGTGTTTCCAATATTGTTTGTAACTTGAATTTAAGGATGATACTATACTTACAAGTAATGACAAATCCTATCTTTCAATCCAATAACTAATTTGGATTCTAGGTGATGTGAATCATCATTTAAGTCTCACTTTAGTCACTTAGAACATTCAAAATTATCTTCCATAATGTGCTTGTTGACCTATATTTACCTATATAATAACCATAAAATATAGAAATAACTTTCCCCCAATTGATGCATATTTGATGGAGGGATTAAGTGAGCTAGGTTTAGGGCTAATGTTTGATCATGTTTTTTAGAAAGGATGGGATTGGTAATAGAGAAATAATTGAAATGTAAGCTAAGGAAAAAACTAAAAGATAAATACTAAGTAAACAACTCCAAGATGTAAAGGTTTAACCATTAGTTAAGGGGGGCTCCACCACCAATTTTTGACAAAAATTGAATGAAAGAATTAAGTAAAACAAATAACTTAAGTTTTGTTTTTTCACTCAAGACAAGACAAGACTGATTATAATTAAAAAGACCTAACCTACAAATAAGGAACTAGGACCTAACACTTAAGTAATTCTAAAGAATCTAAGAAATGCTCCTTATAATGGAATCATAGAGAATTCTAAGATGCCTTTAAATCATAGGCTTTTTGGACACAATAGAGAACATTATGGGCTCCATTGCCTTTATGTTCCAAAGTATGCCATGTAATTGAAGACAAGAATGTCAAGTTGGGGAATCTATTTAAATGAGTGTTGGGTGGGTTCCATCTTAACAAATGTGTGGACCTTTTCCCAATTTGGGTTTCTCCAATAGTAGCAATTCTTTTAGCAACTAGCCATTGGATGTATTACATTGAAGTTCTCATTGGTCAAATTGTACCAGACAAACTTTTTCAACCTACCCAAGTGTGTTAGTTTGTGAATTAGTGGTGGACTTCTACATTCCCCATGTGGAAGTTTATGACTTGGTCTGTGTTATGACCTAAGCAAGACATAGCCAACTTGGAATGTGTTAGCTAGCTTTTCATCATTGGTGTAATGAACCCCTATCATTCATTGTTGACATGCCATCTTCCTATGGAGGTTCAAAATTACATGAGGTTACTCAACTAACTCCATCATTGTCTTAGTGAATCTGAATAGTCTATTAGTCACCTCTCTAGCCTTCTTTAGTGTTAGATCAAGTTCCAATTTAACCCATGAAGGAAATGACAACTCATGTAGGGTAGTGCTTTTGGTGTCACCATTACCTAGATGGGAAACATGTACTTTATCCATCACCACCTCTATAGCCTTCTTTAGCAGTGCTCTAAACTTTAGTTTATTTAGACTTTCTAGATTTGTCTTCTTCTCTAATGGTGTCTTAAGCTCTAGCACATCTAACATGTTTGGATTTGTATTAATGAATTAATTTTTTTTTTTGGATTTTAGCTAGTTTCTCCAATAATGCTATTCTCCCATATCACGTGTTTATGAACAAATCATTATTTTTTATATGTGACCTTGAACCCATACCTTTTATTTTGTAAGGCTTTTATACAATGCTTTTCATAGTCTTCCTTTGCTTTTCTATTTTGATGGCTAGCTTGCAAACATCATCAAAAGAACAATAGGATTGCAATTCTACCATATTAGTTATCTTAGGGTTTAAGCCCCTAAGAAATCATGCTATGATGTACTATGATGTGTAATCATTGAGCAAGAATCTCTTTTTAAGCAATTTCTTCAATTTCTTCAATTTTTCTCATGACCAAACTTTCTCCTTACCACTTGGCCTCTTTGGTTCCTTGTATTCTCCTACCAAAATGAAACATATTGTTTGAATTTAAGAATAACCACTTTACACTTCTTTTCATTATTATATCCTTAAACTCAAATACCCTTTTAGTAGCATATAACCAATCACAAACTCATTAGGGGTAAAAAGTACCTTCAAATTTGGAAATCTCCACCAAGAGCATACAGTTATCTTCCTTTCCTTTCCTCATTTTCCTCATTTTCCTCTAATCACTATTATTGCTAGAATCTTCTTAAGAAGCATGATCATCTTCATGGTTGGCCTATGGGTTTTGGTTTTGGTGTTGCAGTTTAGTTCTTAGGAGTTACATCATTAAGTTGATCTTTCAACTTGGCTACCACTATTGTAGACATTCTATGTTCTACTTCCCATGGTGGAATTGGGGAAGAAGAGTTACTACAATAAATATGGTTGAGTTGAAGTAAAAGAGCTCACTTGAACAACCTAGGTCTTTGGTACAACTTGATGTAGATTTGGTGATGAGATTGAGTGAGCTAGGTCAAGGATTAGTATTTGATCATATTTTTGAGTATTTTAAAAGAAATTATAGGAATGATTGGCAAAAAAAAGGTTAAAATGGAAGCCAAAAAGAAAAATTAAAAGATAGATGTCAAGAAAACTACTCAAAGATGTAAAGGCTTAGCAACCGATCAAGGATGTGCTCTAATACTAAATTTTGGCAAAAACTGGATAAATGAAATAAGTTGAACAAACAACTTCAAGTTTTTTATTTCACTTAAGACAAGACTAGATTGATTGCAATTAAAAAGTTTCACCTTATGAATAGAAAACTAAGACCTAATACCTAAGGAATCCTAAAAAATCCTGTAAATGTTCCTCACAAAATCTTTAAAAGAACAAAATAAAATAAATAAATATAGTCATGTCAGTTGCGACGTGGCACTTCATTAGACCATGTGATACAAGTCGCACGCACATCAGACGTCTTGGCCACGTCAGCCCTCGTTCTCATGAGATCCGTGCGCCGTCTTGCGTCTCGCGAAGCCCGACTTCTCTACCATCTACTGCATCTATCTGGTCGGACATCCAGCCACGATGCTCTTCCCAAACAAAAGCCATTCCAAACAGAATCAAACGATGATTCTACCTAACACAGCATCAACATTATGTGAAAAATAAACCTCCACAAACCACAAGTAATTCAAATCTTCTCCATCTAATTGAAGAATTAAATTAGGGTTTTCCTCTCTTGTGATTTTCTTTTTTTTTTTTTAACGAAAGGCGAACCTTGAAAATAACATGAATAATAAAATGGGCAAACTCTTTTGTGATTTGAGCATTGATTTTAATGATTTCTATCTCTATTTAGTCTAGGTTTCTTTTGTCTATAAATTGAGGCATAATTGTAACTCGTATTCGTTCAATTCAGAAGTAGTTTTCAAATTGCTTTGTGTTCTTTTTTGTTTGCCGCGATTTCTACAATTTCTGTATTTTCCAGTTCTTCAACTACAACTACAAAATTCTAGAGAATTCCAGAAATGTTCTTTAATCTTAGGCTTTTTGGACACAATGAAAAGCATTACAGCCCTTGCTCCTTAATCTAAGAATGAATAACACTTGGGCCTAGATGTGCCAGCGTCACAATTCCAATAAGACGACGGGCGTATCTCGATTGAAAGGACTCTTTCAAATGATTTTTGTCCAGGTAAAAAAGACAGTATGCCCAATTGAACATTGGCACGCAAATAAAGCAGAATCACTATAATTATTAGAAGCACTCTGATGGAACTCATTTTCGTGATCCAAGTTTGTCTCATGCGTTCGAAGGTAGCGATGTGGTAAGCAGTAGATAAAATTTCCCTTATTCGCAGCCTCCATAATCAACCAAAAAGGATCTGATTCCTCTTCGATATACCGGTCGTTGCAACTTCTTTCATGGTTATAATTGATTTGGAGTTAAATAACGAATGTTATTTACGAGAAGTAACACAAAAATTCCAAATAATAAGTTTATCAAAAAGCATTTTCCTTAACAAACAAAGGTAACTGTAAGGTACATACTAACAAATTAATTGCCATATTCAAGTACAAATTTGACTATACAGATTAAGATATGAGGCCTTCTTTCATTGAAAGAATCTTTCATTGAAAGAAGAGTGATTTTATACTCAGAAAAATTAAAAAACAAAAAGAATATCTGCAGACGATACTATCCAACTAGATCCAGAAAGCTTTAAAGAATTAGCAATAAACCATCGGGCATCCTTACCACAAGCTTTGACTACAATCCATATCTCGGTGGGATTACCCCAGATATCCTGAGGAAGGCAAGTTGCGAATGGTTAGCGTCAAAGAGTTGGCCACTGACCAGTGGAGCACCGAGGTAGAAGAAAAGGTGACGGCACCCTCGCAAGGAGACAAGACGGCGCACGTAACAATACCTGTAGGTTTAGGAGACCAAACTCTGGTTCGATTACGTAATCTCTTTTCCCCGCATACCATCAAAAAATAAGGTAGTTTTTCATGAACTCCAACGGCCCGCAATTGCCGTGTCAACTTGGGTCTCTTGGTGATTATGAAAAGGCAAAGGCCACGCCATTACATCGCTATCCTTGTTTCTTGGCTGGTCAAATGGTTATGGATCTTTATCAGATTCTTGGAACATACCAATTGCCCATGTAGACCAATTTAGCGTTTCCTTAGGTGGGAAGATATCTTTTTGCCTTCCCGTAAACTTAACAAGAGACTCTTTTGCTTAAAGACAAGCTTACGGAAATAATAGAGAGTAGGTGTTGGGAGAAAGTGAAGTAACAACAATAGTTTTATCATGGATGAATGAACAACAATTTTTCGGGTAAGTTAAAGGAATAAGGTAATAGTGCAATACATACAAGAGAAGCTGTGAATTTAAGCGGAAAATATCGTTCGAGGATTGCATCTATTGTTCTCTTTCCTCTGTTTCTTATGTTTATTTTTCTTGTTTACGTCGTCTGAAGAGTGTACCACCAAAAAAAAAGAAAAGAAAAGTGCTGCCTAACTGAGTAATGAACCCTATATAATAGAAGATACTAGAACGGAAGCACTGAAGTTCAGAATTTACTTCCGCATTAATACAGCTGTGGGCTTTGGTATTGTAGTCCTCATCTTTCCTTGAAGTAACCCGATATATGAAATTTGGCCAGGGTATCACCATTCCTAAGACTCAAAGTTATGCCTCAAATCGTGTTTTTTCCTTTCCTTTTCTCTTCTCTTTTCTTTTCTTTTCTTTTTACAATTTAATTGGATGGCTTTCCGGGTTGAAATAGCAATAGACTTTTACGTGGAAAATTGCGATGCAAGGAAAGCCAAAAAGTATTCTTTTACAATTTCCTAAATGAGAATCTGAAGTCAATTGCTGATAGACAAGGTACACTTACTTGCGCCACAATGTAGCCATACATTGAAATTCTCAATGTCACACTTCCCCCCACCTTGCTTACCATAAAACAATATGACCATTTGACTATCGAGGTCCAATAGCTGCATACCTATGCTACCTAATTTCAAATATAGTACATTATACTTTCAGTGTCATATTTTTACAATATTTTACCACAAAAATTTCAAAAATTTCCCCGACAACGTTCTGGGTAGATGTGAAGGGAAAACAGAATATTTTTCTTCTTTTACTTATTAACAATAAAGGGACCTAAATCTTGTACAAGCTTTATTCTTTGTCGTTCTTAACCCAAGGATAAAATATCCCACTGTATCTATTTCGCCGGGTCAAAAGATCACTGCAGTACATTAACAATGTGAGATTTTCGTCCTACCCCCCTCTTTGCAGATGAAGGAATCGACAACCTTCGAAATCTAGATACTTAACAGTAAGGAAGGAACTTGGTATGTAGTTTTCTTAATTTTATTTTTCAGGAATTAGTTTTATATACTGCTCTCATATTCACCTGAAGTATGCTTAATAAAATGTGTTAGGCTACTATCCCTATTTAAGAAAGAAAAAAAAAAAAAAAAGGTGATTCGAAGCATAAAAGCGTCATGGGCGATTTCTCAACAGATGCACGTGGAAATTTTTGTCTTGTTTTGAACGTGTTTTAGCTCCTGATTGTAGTATTAAGAACTGATTTTGTAAACAAAAAGCTAGAAAACATATTTGGCATGAATAAAAAGCTTAATTTCTTTTTTAAAACTAGGTTTCAGAACAAAATCAGGTTCATTATCTAGAAAACTGCCAAAAGTAAAAAAAAAATAAAAATAAAAGTATCGTGCGAATTTCATATTGGAAACAAAAGAGTTAGTGGTACCACACTTTAAATGCTAAAAAGGTCTAGCCAACCATCTAGTTGTGACTATTAAGACAGGTAATTCAAGAGGCATTTAACTTAGAATAGAACGGTCAATTCATTATAATGAAAATGGAAAGAATTATCAACTCTATTGATGAAATTTCAACCCAAAAAGTTTAAGTATTTTAGGCTTTCTAAATCAAACACTTTTAGATTAAATTTTGCATCAACTCCTTATAACTATGAGTTGATTTATGTTTCACTTTTTGATCACTATAAAAAAGTGGTATGATTGTACTCTCAATCCATCTAGAAATACAATCTCTTCTCTTTATCTATGTAGTGTTCTTTATGTTCTTCATAGTTTTATCTTTCATGTGTTTCTTTATATAAACATGAATGTCTATGATATCTCGTATAAATTCTTGTTTCAACTTAGTATCAATTTAACCTTTTTGGCAAAAGCCTTTTTTTTTTTAATCCATTTTGTTTTGCAAATGGCTTCCACTACCACTAATGTTCATGCTACTACTATGCTCTCCCACTACCAAACCAAGTTCCTATTCTAACCATTGGTGTGCATCTAGAAGGGATGTGGCATTATTGGAATAATACTAATGTTTTGTGTATTTGTTTGTTGTTGCAAAGGAAGTGCATTTTCATCAAATATAGCATTTGTAACAATGTAAATTATTTTTGTTTGTAAACAAAGACAATAATAACCTTGATATCCTATGAGATAGCCTAAAAAAACACAATATTTTGCATGTAGATTGATAAGGCCTCAAGTAAGAAAATGCCAAGCACCCAAGAATCCATAAAGAGCTATAACTAGGTTTTTGATTAAATAGTTTTTCCCATGGGATTTTGTTATCTATAATTAGGCTTTGTAAATGATTAATAATATATATTGCACTTTTAAAAAACAAAGTTCAAATATGTAAGTAGTACATGGGTATGATTTATCATTGATAATATGGATTTAGTGATGTGCCTATGTTTTATTTTGGCAATCCCATTTTAGTGATGTGCTTAGGTTTGTTAGATAATAGGGTCTTAAAATCATTAGAAGTAAATTTAGTTGCTTTATCATATTGAATGCTTTCAATTGTAGTTTGGAGTTGATTTTCAACAAATGTCTAAAAAATTATGAAGATTTGAAAAAATCCATTTTAATTTCATGAAATATAGCCATTTAAATTTGGAATAATCATTAATAAAATAAATACAATATCTACTCCCTTGAGAAGTTGTAATTGATGCAAGGCCCTATATATATTGAAATGGACTAAGTCCAAAGGAGCTTGGGAGATATTTAGATAAATGAGACTATTGTCAAGCTTTTACTAATGCTATTAGCATTGTAAGATGATGAGATACTTTTAGTAAATTGAATATTCATTATTTTCAGCAATCTTATTATATTTGCATAATTAAGATAACCTAATGTATAATGTCAGACCATTACATTTATTATGGAAATATAAAAAGTCTTCAGTGAGAAATGCAATTATCAAACTCTATATAAGACAAAAATTGGGAAAAAAAAGAAATAATGTAATTGTTATCTTTTGTAAATTCAAAAATAAATATTAAACATTTTGTTATATAGGGCATAATAAGAACATTAGAAACATTGATAGTACTAAGGGTTTATAAATTACCTTCATGGGTTATCAAAAGTGTCATTCTATCCCTTACAATAATTGTTTGATTTCCATCATAGTTAATTAATTGAGTAATATCATAGTCATCTAGTGAGATATGATGTATGGTTTTAATAAAGCCTTGGAGAGTTTGTTGATAAGCCTTCCTAGTAGTACTGGCTTGAATATCCTGTGGGCCTTGGAAGCTAGTACTAGGGCTAGAGTTTGAAGAAACATACTTATAATGACATAAAGCATGACTTGTTGCTAAAATATTTCATTAACAATTTAGTATTGATTATCATGACACATTCAATTGTGTTACTAAGCTAGTTGTAATAAGAAATATAATTGCTTTGACATATACTAAAAGGTAAAACATGAAACAACTTGATGTCAAAAATGGCTTCTTACATGATATACTGGATGAAGAAGTATATATGACTCAACCACAAGGGTTTGTTGACTCTACCAAGCTAGAATTCATTTGTTGATTAAGATGATCTTTATATGGATCAAAATAAGCTCTACAAGCATGGAATCATCAACTTAATCTTTATTCAACATATTGAGTTAAATTTTTTTTGAGTAAGTCATTCATTATTTATATTACATATGAACACATATAGTGTATTTTCCTTTATGTATGTTGATGATATTATGTTTTTATAGGAAGTCCTATAGCACTAATGTTAAAAATCTTTGAACAACTTAAAACGGAATTCGATATCAAGGATTTAGGTAACTTACATTATTTTTTAAGAATTAAAGCCAAATATTTTGTAAAGGTCCTTTTTTTTATCAAGCAAAATTTGCTCATGAAATAATTTTTTATGGCAAAATGAATGAAGCTTGAAAGGTGTTTACACTATGCACAACAAATCATCCAACACCCATAAATGATGGTGAACCACACTTAGATCCTATAAATTATCACAAGGCCTAGTATTTCATATGCTATTAACTCTGCATTTCAATACATGTGTACCCCCACTCTTACCCATTAGGCATTTATAAAATGTATTCTATGAGTTCTAGTTGACATATCAAGATTTGGCATTCAAATAACAAAAACATCTACTAATAAAATTTAAGGTATTTTGATGTTGGATGGGGTTGTAATTGTGATCTTTACAAATCAACTAAAGATTTTGTATTTTTCTTGGAACAAATATTATTTCTTGGAGTTTCAAAAAATTAAAGATTGTTTGCTTTTTTAGTATAGAAGCTGAGCTAAAATGTCTTATTGATACCACTATAGAACTTATTAGGATAGAAGCTCCGTTACAAGATCTACATGTAAAACAATCTAATCTTCCTATATTTTAGTGTGATAATTTAACAAGCTTATATCTTACAATTGATCTTGTTTTCCATGCAAGAATAAGATATGTTAAAATTGATTTTCACTTTATTTGTGAGAGAATAAAAACAAAAAACTTCATGTACATTTTATTTATTTTATTGATCAAACAATTGACATCTTTACAAAAAGGCTCTTAATCATTTAATTTTAGCCACTTCAAAATAAGCTCACAATGTGGAACAACACGTTAGCTTACAAGGGGATATTAAAATAGGCAAGCGTGTGTAGTACATATGCCACACTAAATGGAAACTACATGCAGTACATGTGCCATACCAAAACAGTTTGGCGTGTGTAGTACATGTACCATACCAAAATAGGCCAACGTAAAGATTTGTGCATGTACAACACATGCTTTGTCTTCAACCTCTAGCCTGATTTCTTTTACTCTTTTCTTCAATTTTTAGTAAATTTTTTAAGATGAATCAAAAGGCATTTAACTCAAAATAGAATGGCTAATTTATCACAATGAACAAAATGAAGAATTATTAACTCTATTGATACATTCTTAGCTTAAAATGCTCAAATGTTTTAGGATTTTTATATCAAACACCTTTAGAATAAATTTTGCATAAACTCCTCATACCTATGAGTTGATTTACATTTAGTTTTTTGATCACTATAAAAAGGTGATCTAATTGTTGTCTCTTCCATCTAGAAATACAAGCTTTTCTCTTTATTTCCAATAGTGTTCTTTATGTTCTTTATAATTTTATTTTTCTTGTGTTTGTTTATATAAACATGAATTTCTAAAATATTTTGTAGAAATTCTTGTTTTCACTATCATGACACAATGGTTGCTTTGTAAGTCTAATGTACATGCATCATTCACCAAATCAATTTGGAGTTCTTGTAATAGTTATAATATGGATAGGATGTTGTAATATGAATGTTTAGTCTTACATTACTAAAGTGTGCAGTGGTGTTGCTACTTAAATGTAGTTATTTCCCTTCACTTTATAAGTTAGTTTTTCATGAAGATTTGATCATTTCTTTGATAGTATTGGAACCTAAGTCTCTTTTAGCACCCTTAGAGATTTGGATAAGCCACATCCATACTGAAAGTTACATTGTAGTGAAAATATCTAGAACCACATTGCAATGGAAGAGCGTATAATAGTATGGATGTGTGATACCACATTGTTGAGGTGTGAAGTTATGTATCTTGTTAAATGTGATTGATTTTTCCTACTTTATAAGCCAATTTTTTAGGTGAATTAAACCTGTCCTTACATAGGATGACCTAAAATTGATCTTCCCATTAATAAAGTTTGTCCTTTATGCCACCTTGAAAAATAGGGAATGGCCTCACCATAAGTTGATTACTTTGTAGATAGTTAAAAATTGGTTATGAATTGTCAAAGAAAAGAAAGGAGCAAAGATCAGTTTGAATCAAAGAAAGTCTAAAAAAGAATTCTCTTCTATAAAAAATACACCAAAAAATTAATAAAAGAAGAATTTTCACAAGTTACATCTATTATAAAGAATGTCATTATGTACTACAATGTCTTAGAAAAATGGAAAATATGTCTATCACATTTTTTATTTAAGTAGCCATATACTAGTTATTGCATTGGGTTTGATATTGATGTAAAATTGTAACATAAATCTAAGTGGGGACAACTAAAATCCTATAGTAGAAGAGGTTTTTAGGTAATATTGAGATATAGATTTGTACCCCTTAATACATTGATTAGCATTTGGATAAACATTGAGCCTATGAATATAAAATCAAACTTAAGTTAATGTAGTTCCATTTTTATTCAACTTTGAATCATTTAGGTATGTTTCATATAAAATTCATTCTTGCGTTAGACTTTAAGCCTATTTATATTATATCAAGAGCGTAGATTGATTCATTTGAACTCTTGTTAAACTTTTAGCCCTTCAATTATACTTGAATGTATAATGCTTATTGAGGATGAAAGTACCATACTAGAAAGAAGCAATCCTTAGATAATATTTAAATATAAATTTATTCCTTATAACTCATGAATTAACTTTTAGTTTGGATCTTAGATCACCTTACTGATACTAAAGCCCAGCTAATCTACTCTAATTTTGTTTGACTTTAAATCTTCTGAATATGCTAAATATATGGAAGAATGTTGAAATGAATATCTCAACCTAGAAAGATAAAATCCTTGAATAATGTTTAAACATTTATGTCAAATGAAATAACTATTATAACTTTGCTAGTGTGGAATTCACATCATGATTCTTAAGAACAATAATAGTTTCATTTTTAACTTTTAAGTAGCAAATTGATCAATTATACTTTTATTAGTCTCAAAGAATATTTCTCGATTACATAATTTTTAATGGCACTTTAGCTATATCATGACATGCATTATTGAAAAACTCAAAAGGACACAAGACTTGTATATTTCTCAACTTTGTTACACATATAAGCTCAGCTTTGGAAATTTCACATCCTTTTTTTTTGTATTATATTTTTACTTTTCCTAAAATTCTCAAAGATTAAACAACTATAAAAAATATTATTTTCAATCTCATGTTTCTTAAAGTATACTTACAACGCCATAATTTTTTCAATAGCACTAACCTATATAACCATAAATAACAAGAGATAAATGATACATGTTAATCTTTAATAAACCTCACTAACATATATATTCAAAATTTCTTTTGAGTACATGGTATATTCTCTTTGTTCAAGCCATAATGTCAATTGCTTAGGATGATAAATTTTGTGCACTTAAGAAATTTGTATGCTTGGATTTCAAGATGCAAAGGGCTTTTTAAGTATACCAATTTAGTCAATGTAATAAAAAACAAATGTCTACATAGGATGCTTCTAAGTTTTGTATTCCCTTGTTCTTAGATAAATAAACTCACATATTCATCAAAAAAAATATTTCCACAAAATATATATTGTTGTCTATTGCTAAGATTCTTGAATTATATGAAGATAAATAATGATTAATTTTAGGGAACAACAATAATGTGCAATGCAAACAAGAAAATATAATCAATATCATACAAGTTAAATTCTTCAAATCAACTCGTCTATGATAATGTAGGAAATGTTTTTTAGTAAGAAGTTTTACATTACGAAAATAATGAGATTCTACAATATAAGTGAGGTAACTAACCTTATAAAATTTCTAAAGGCAACATAAATCAAGATTTCAAACCATACAAGTATTGCACTATCATAAGTTTTCCTTCAATATGAGCTTATGTAACGAAATACCTTATAGAATTAAACTATTTTCCTGTAGACATTCAACTTTAAAGTGATTAAAGATGAAAATGGATATCATTGCCTATACAATCACCATGTTAATAGTAACATCAACTAACTTAACAATCTTGGATACACAAACTAACAAAATAACCTTTGCTTTTTTGTCAATGTTTCTTTAATGAATATTATGTCTCTAAGTGTTCATGTTACAGGTAGTCTCCTAATCGTCATCTCATTATCTAATCTTGGAGTTTAGCCTACTCCAATGCTCCTTATCTTCAAAGAAATATGTCTCACACCTAACCATTTGAGGCATATCCTCATAGGTTGGACTTTACATATCTAAATGAGCTAACACTAGCCTCTATCTATACCTCAGGCCCTCTATTAAAACCTTTGATCACTTCCCATTCCCCAAGTGCATAGTTTTACAAAACTCTAAATTTCCTTGAGACTTGAAAGCCTCATCTTAAATTCTAGCACTCACAAACCAATACTATCAATACTGTCACTGATTCATTAGTAGCCATCATGTATATCCTTTGATCACTGTTATACATAATGCATGTAAAGGTGATCAAGTATCCATCTTGGTTTACCATAGTTATAAGAATTAGATTCTGCCTAAACACTGACATTTGCTTCATATCTTAGTCTTTGCCAAAACATCAATTGGCTTTTAGGGTTTATCACACTTTGAATTCCTTAGGCCTCAGTTAACCCAAAATTAATATACCTTTTGCAATAGTGTTAGCCAACCAATCCAATCATATGAGATTCAAAATAGAAGGAAACCACCTTTAGCTTCTTCATATATGTAGTTACCTTTTGAAAAGAATTAAACATTCTTTAATTAATGACTTTACCCTTGAACCTAACAATGATTCTTAAGCTGTCTTGCTATCTCACAATCTTAATAATGTAAGACCATTACCTAATACTTTCTTTATTCAACCTTTTGCTTCTAGTGTCATGGAATTCTATTTCTCTTGTTTGCTATTTACAACTAACCACTACTAAAAGTATTAGATAAAAAGAACTTACCTCCTAAGATACTCATTGAGAAGCATCTCCTTAAATATCTATTGAAAATCATGTGTTTATATATTTTGTTAAGAAAAATTTTATTTATGAATATATGAGTTTGTGTGCATATATTGAATACTAAAGGAAGTAAAAGGTGTGAAAATTATAATATCAATTAATGATATCATAAAATAGCTGGTTTCCTACATTCTATTATCAAACACCACATATGGAATTAAAATGAATTATTTTATGTATGATTTAATCAATAAAATAATTTATATTAGTGCTTATATTAAGAGAATGTGATACTTGGAAATTGTGTGCTTATAGGTGTGTTTGAAGGATGAAGGTACATTATTTGTTTAAGTTAAATATGAGAGAAAACATATCATTATTAGACTGACCATATATATATATATATATTGGACTGATGTTGGACCAATTAAATAAAAGAAAAAGTTGGACGGCCTATGAAGCGAAAGCTTGTAGAATTTAGCTCGAGTGCTTGGGTGGCCTATGAAGCTGAAACTCGTATAACTCAACCTGGTGCATATCACTTAAGTGAAACGCTGCCGATTCATGTAGATAAGAGGTTAAGCTCTTACGTTCGAATAGTTTGAAGCCCTAGCCGCATAACTGATCAAAGCCATCTTCCTCCTCTTTCTCTCTTTGACTGCCGACTCTCTAATGGGAAGAAGAATGAAGCGATAGATTGTCAAAACAGCTCTCTACTATAAAAATCATCATCTCTGCTGCTATATTATGTCACTTCTATCAAACAAGTTTGAACCGAAACCCTAAAGTGATCAAGATTTGATAATCTGCTATAAAAGGAGCTTCGGGTGAATGTTTGGTGCTTGCTGAACTATATTTTGTTGATTTGATTAAAAAGATTAAAGCTTTGAATCATTTGCTCTCACTGCCGTGTTCTTCAATCCTTGAAGAAAGAAAAAATCTTCAGTGATATTCCTTAAATTCATTATCTTGTGAATATCAATTGATAGATTAATCTTTGTATATGCTATTCAAATATTATTTGCACAAAAACATCTTTGTAAATCCAAAACCCTAGCTTTGTGAAAATTGGGGGTTTTGTGATTAGAGCTTGAATTAATTATTCATACATTTAATTAGCTCTCTGATAAGCTTAATTCCTCACTCATAGTACATATTTGAGGATTAGCTTGATGTACTAAGGTTTTATAAACCTAAACTCTGTAACCGTGAATTGAAATAGCTCCTTATTAAGAAGTTGTGAAGTGTAGGAAAAAAGTTCTCCTAACTTAAAGTAAAGTAGACTTCAACTTGGTTTAAGTTAATGGAAAAGAGGGTGGAAGTAGGTGAAAAGTACCGAACCATCGTGTAATTCTTTGAGCTTGATTATTGTATTTTTATTCTTATTTATATGCTCTGATATTGCTGTGCTAACTAACAACATTGCATTAAAAAAAAAGGAACTATTGCAAGATAAAATCTAAATATCCAATTCAACCCCCTTTCTTGGATAGCCATAAAACCTTACAATATCGACTTCCCTTTGGAACCCTATGCCTTGTTCAAATGTATAATGAAGAGATTTTAGATAACTTCATAAAAGACAAAACTAGCTTCCGCTCAATCATTGTTAAAAACAATAATGACAACAATAGATGAAGAACACCTTTTACATCCTTATTCAGGAACATAGTCCTAAATCTTATGAAATATTAACCTTCCATTGGAACCCTAAACACTAGCCAAGTGCATGATCAATAAATTCCAGATACTTAGCAAAGTAAACAATAAACTAAAGAAAATCTAATACAAAAACTTCCAATAAAGTCCAGCAAAAACATTTGTGATTCCTTTGTGGCAATCCAATTAATAACATAATCAACACTAAATAAATCATAACCAAGACACCAAGAGTAATAATATTACTATTCCATCTTCGTCATCCTAGATGGCATATCATATTAACCGTTCAATGCAAAACAAATTTGAAATTCACCAGATGTAAAAAAACTAATACCAATATTCATTAATTTTAAACCTTTTTGGATATCAAAATTACAAGCCAAAAATACCTTCAACATAAATTTAAATGCCCTACAATGTTTGCCAAGAATAGTGAGAATATCCTTTCCAATGCATGTAAAAGATGTCTTTGTCAATGCATGGGCCTTACATGTTAAGTGCCATGAAAACATGCATGGAAGTTGTGCACTCTCCGCAACTTCTATGGTTTGACTTGTTTTAGGATTAGACTTCAAATATGTCATCATTTGCTATTTCACAAGCTATTTTTAACCACGATTTGGTCTCCACTTGACCATTTTAACATTTGCTTATGTTAGTTGCATTACTCTACCATCAATGGTTGGATTTTTTTCACCATCCACAACTTCCAAAACCTAACCCAACTCATCTAGCTAATTTTTGTCATCAACCACCATGATTCTTCCTTGGTTATGACCAAACACCTCTATAGATTAGCTTCCAAGTGTTTTCATATTCCCAGAAACCTAAAATTGAAGTAGATTTGTTAAAAACATTGTGGTTATCCATTTGCATTGCTAACAGACTCAATTTAGCAACTTAACCTTCCTGTTTAAAGCTTAACCTAGCCCATTGTATACAGATCCACCTAACCTAGTTCAAATGGATTGTATCCTATGATTTACTTTTGTAGTGTACAAGCAAAAGCAACCTTGGAAACTAAATCCTATGACCTACTTCGTGGAACCTTTTTTCTCCAAAACAACCTTCTTTTGTAGTGTACAAGCAAAAATAAGTTTTGGAAACTGGGTTTTCTCCAACCCGAAAGAAACCCACTAAAAAAATCATATATTTTTCACATCAAAGACCAAATCTTCTATTGAGAAACACCATAGGGAAGTTGCTTACCTCTTATTCAATATTGATATAGTTTTATATGTTTCTTTTTATGCTCCTAAGCTTTATAACTATAGCTTTAATACTAATAATTGTGAAAATAACCCATTGCATAAATATATAAATGCATAGATCAAACCATAAAATATACACAAGACACAAGTTTTATGGAGGTTTGAACCAACATAACATCCTATGTCCTTTGTTATCAATGCAACTATCAGCCCATTTTTCTCTTTTTAGGTTTCTTTAAGAGAATACAAAGGTGGTGTTTACAAAACCTACTCACAGCTCTTATACAATTGTTCTTATCACTTTTAGTAACATACCAAATTCTCTCTTGGCTAGTGGTTACTACACAATATAATGCTCTCTAGTTGCCTTCCTCATAAAGCATAATCTTCTTTTTTGCTTTCTTTTCAACCCTCTGGGTTTTCCTATGATTTTTCATTTTTAAACTAACACCATAGGAAATCCTAGTCAAATACTACTAGGAATTCTAATTAGATAATACTAGGAACACTAATCAATATTAAGGAAAACAACCTTTTAGAATATTCCTAGAATATACTTGGAATATATCTAAGCTTACTAATTTTCACTCCAAGTATTAACAATAAGTGATAATGAAAGTTATACAAATTTAAATTATGAAAGCCAAAAGACATGTTGATTAAATTTAGTGGATCAATAAAGAGATGTGGATTGTAGTGACACATGCACCAAGACAAAAGAAGTTAGTAGGAGAACATTAAACATAGACATGAGGCTCAAAGATTTATAGAAATTAAGAATAGTACCAAAAAATATGGTGCCGAATCTACCTAGTAAGTACAAAATAGAACAAAAGCATGAATTCAACTAATAAAGCCAAATAGGTGGTAAGAAGTAAAAGAAATCCAACAAGTGGTATAGTGAAGGATGCCAACACTAGTTATAGATTTATTATCATGATAGATAGTCCACAATAATCAAGCAAAGAAGGTAGTAGTAACAATGTAAGGATTAGAGTAGGAAGAAACAAACTAATAGATATGTGATCATATTCTCTTGGAATGTAGGGGGCAAGAATAAAAACACCAAACAAAAAATGGTAGGAAATGTTATCAAATTTGTAGTAGTTAATATTGTTATCTTACTAGAATACAAAATAAAAAAAGATAAAGCATAATGTGTGGCAAAGTCTCTTTTCCTTCATTTATATTTTATTCATAATTATAGAGATAATAAGAATGGAAGGATTTATGTGGTATGGAAAAACATCTTAACATTACAATGATTAGTATTCCTAAATGAGTAGTGGATTGTAGGTTTTAGAAAGCACATAAAATGATACATATATGCAATCTATGTAACAAATGTAGTTAATGAAAGAAAAGATTTGTGTAGAAACTTAACACAATGTTACAAAAACTTCAATAGTGATATGTTAATGAATATATGCCAATGAGTAGTATATTGTATCTCATAATTACATTAGGTTTCCTTACTTTATTAGGTTTCTTAATTATAATAATATTTTTAGACATGTTTATAATTAGTTAACTTGTAAAGCTAGGTTTAGGGCAATATATTTAGGGATAATGTTATATAGCTCCACACATTACTGGAAATTTAACTTGAATTCTCAGGCCATAGGCCATGTATTATCAAAGTTGGTAGCAAAAGTCCAAATTTTATGGAATAATAGAGAATATTTGGAATTAGAGGATACAAGGAACAACATGTAGACAATAGTAGCCAAGTTAAACGAATTAAAAAAAGAACTCAAAAAGTTCAATAGATAGAACCTTGGAGATTTACTAAAAAATATCTAGATAAGAAGGAAGCAATTACAAATAGTACAAAAAATTAAAAAATAAAAATAAAAAATAAAAAATAAACTGTTTGATGACTTTTCTTATACATAATTGCAAAATGAGGAAAAGGCATAGCTTAACAAGCTAATAATGTGGAACAAGCATGAGGAAATTCTACTCAAATAGAAATCAATGGTTGAATGAAGGTGATGGTAACAATAGAGTTTTATTCAAAAGCCCAATGTAAAAGAAAGAACAATAATATATAGAAAGGGTGGAAAAAGAGGTTAGGCAATTTACATAAGAACATAAAAGATCAAAACCAAGATTATAGGCTAATTCCAAACCATATTAGGGAAGGCCAATCAACTACTACCATTTAAAGACAAATTAAAAATATTGTTCCCAATTGAAATTCAAAAGGAAACAAGGAAAGGCTGTAAAAAAATGTTCAGAGGGAGTTGTTTGGAAATCCTTCAACTCTTTAAATGATTAGAAAGCTTTAGGTCCTAATTTATGCAATAGTTTCTTTTTCAAGAAAGTTTGAGGTATGGTAGAGGAAGCATTCATGGAGACTTCTAATTTGCAAAATCTACTTAGAGGCATAAACTCCATAATAGTCTCTCTTATTCCCATAATAGTCTTTAAAAGAAACCTATATAAGAGAAATAATGCAACTTGTAAAGGAATGTCCTCTAATCTTAATGGAGATTCGTAACAGAATTCTATAAATGAAAGTATCCTTAGATGGTTTAAAATTTTATTGGAAGTACTCTAAAGAAACGATCACCCACTTGAGCTTTGTGAATGTTTTTCTTGTTTGCTTATGGAGATATTAAGTTTGTATTATATTTTTCAGGTACTAGCAAGAATTTATGAAACTCACAAGACTTAAAATGTACCTTTGTAAATATAAAATTTTGTTTTCAAGCATGCCTAAGGAGGGAAAAGCTTTGATACTTAACTATGTTCTTATCTGGAGGATTAGTTTTCCATTAAATACCTAGAAATGACCTTAATCTCCAAAAGACTTGCTAGTTTGGGTTGTGAAATTTTGTTTAAGAAAGTATTATAGAAAATTAAAGGTTGAAAGACTAGACATATCAACTATTGGGGACAAACTATAACTATTAAAAATTGTTTTATTCTATACACACCAAGCCTTCAAGTGTCTTCTTCCCCCCTTACCTTGGTAATGGTGTCTTCTTTGTTGGTTTGTTAGCAAATGACCATATAGATAATGTTCAAACCAAACAAGAACTCCACCATGTGGCCATCTTCATCAAATTTCTAAAAAGAGGAAGCTTAACTAGATCAAGATATTAGAGGGTAATGTTAGCTTAGAATTAGTCCCAAAGTTTCTCTCATTGGAGTACATAATCATCCAAAGATTTGTTAAACTACACATGTATCTCATGTCTTCATTGAATAAGTAAATCTCTAGTAAATGATCAATGATAAAGAGGTTAGTAAACATAAAAGGATGATTTCATTGCATCTATCCTAATATGGACAATAAAGGGAGAGGTTCAATGGTTCAAGAATAAAGCCCAATTTGTTCTTCACCAATAAGCTTCTTTAGTATAATAAAAATATTAATGGGTTCATCTTCAATAAGACAAAGCGCATTTCCCCTTTTTTGTTTTTCCCAAAGACTAGTTAAAGTGGTGGGCTATTGAGGCTAATTAATGTTTATTATTCTTTGTTCTCTTTTTTTTTTATGCTTCCAATCAAGGTTGCCTAAGAAAGGAGCAAATGGATTGTATGAAGCAATTAGTAATAAAGAAGTATAGAAAGTTAGTATAGGAAACTTGTTTGACCAATTGCATACATAGAGAAAAGAATAAATGTGCTAAGTGTTCAATAAAAGTAGGCAAAGAAAGCAACACTTCATGGTCATGTGAGATGGTCTAAATGCACAAGAGGTGCAAGAAGCTAAGGGCTTTCAACATTGACTATGCAAAGTTATTGCACTCCAAATGTTGGATGAAAATACTCTAAAAGGTTTGACCATCCAAAAATTCCTAGATTGGAGAAGTAAGCTTCAAAAAGTGAACTTTTCACTTCCAAAAGAGAACCAAAGATCAAATATTAAGTTCTTCAAGATGGGTATGCATAAATTTCTTCCCTAAAACAATGGATTATAAATGAGTGCAAAAAAAAATGATCTCATAGGAAATTGTAAAAGCTTGATATAAAACAAATAGGAACAAATATAGGCACAAGACCTTTTTTGGTGCCATAATAAAACTCAAGATTTCCACAAGGAAAGAGATCAAATGGATTGAATCAAATAAATAATACAACATAAACAAATACAAGCTGAACTAAAGTGACAAGAAAACTATTTTGTAACAAAAGAATAAAGAACATATTGTACTATAGGCCAATGGACAAAGATTGCACATGTACAAGACCTAGAATCAACATACAACAAAATGATATAACTCAAAAGGATTCCATGTAGCATCATTATCTCAATAGCTTATTTTACCCTTCTCTACTATTAGAACCTAAAACCATTATGGTAAAAGCCCTAGAGTTAATGATTAATCAACAATCATTTCATTACTAACCTAGGCTCCCATAAGCCCAAGGCTAGCATGATCTAAGTTCTAGTCCTATAATCGCAACAACTACCATGCTTACAAGCCAATGCACCTAGTGGCCCATCTTCTTAACAATGGTGGCTCCACCCCAAGTGGCTACCCACCTTCTATGGCATCCTTGGGCAACCCTTTCCACAAATGGGGTAACTTATGGAAAGAAAGGTGCACATGACAAAAATAAATAAATAAACAGAGAGAGAACAAAGATTCTAATGACATAGGGTAGTAAAATGCATAAGATTATTGTCTTAGGTTGTAAGGAAATAACAAGATGAATTAGCTAGCATAAGGAGGTAGATAGAAAACTATATTATTTTCTCTTTAACTTTTAGTAGTCATTGTTGGTATCTATTAACCTAGTTGTAGTTGTAGTGTAGTACAAAGTAATGATAATGTATCAATTATTGTAGTTGTGCAATGGCATTTTGGTTGTAGTTAGCTCTATTTGTATTTTAATTAACCTTAATATTAAAGAAAAATTCTCTTGAATTCTTTTCAAAATTTGTTTATTTTTTACTGTGTTTATAAATTGGGACTTTAATCCTAACACTGATACCAAAGATATTGATGTAGCAGACAATGAAGGTAAGATCTCAATAAAAAAAAAAGTCAAAATACCAAAAGTAGTCTATTATTGGTTGATGTGGAAGTAACACGAAATGCATCATTGGCACTAGTTGAAAAGACTCAGAAGTGGTTTCCAAAGCAAGATGAATTACTTCAATCTTTGCATGCACTACTATTGGCAAAGGAGAAAGGATCAAACTTAGGCAAGACCTTTTCCTCATCGTATAAAGAAGGTGTTATAGTCTTGTAACCACCCTAGGATGCCAAAAAAGCCAAAATTGGGTATGACCTAACCCCATCGTTGATAAGTACCTTTATGGGAGGCTACCATGTGTTAGATGGCCCCTATGGGTTCTTCATTATTAAAGAAATCAATGACGGAAAACCACCAATCCACTACAAACCAGGTACTTGAATGATGACACAAAGAACCCAACCTAGTTTGTAAACAAACTTTGATAGACCCAATCCAATGGTTGTCCCATAGTGATTGATGGGAGCTAGAGTCAACCCATATGAGTTAGCCACCCGAGTAAAAAGTCAAAGTTATTGCTAACTACTTAGATGTAGCACTAGTAATGGTTGGACCATGGAGAAGCCCTAATTATTTTAAGGTTGACATGCACACAAAACAATTGTTTATCGGCTAGGGAGTAATGCCAAGGTTACTAAAGGCTGTAATTGGTTTTGAGACATTGAAATATAAGGGGGCTACCAAAAATCTAAGGTTTATAGAGGTGTAGTTTGTAAAGTGTTTCTTAGCCAGGTTAAAGGAAGACCTTTCCTTTTGGTTAGGGGGAAGGAGTGTAGCTTTGATGTTAAACCCCAACACCCCACACCACCACCACACCTCCCCCCCCCAAACCTAAAATAGGCATTCAAAATAGCACTCGTACATAAAAAGTATATGCCTACAATGAATAAGGAGAATAACGGGTCAGTGACAAGATGAGATTTGATGTTTCATACAAGAGTTGCTTGCCTAATTATACCTTTATGTTGGGAGGGGACTTAGGGTTCCAAAACTTCAACGCTTAACAAAGACATGGGATTTTCCACTAGGCACGCTACAAATGCTCAAATACAAGTTAAGCAAGAGTAATAGTTATATTATTACTATAATGAGAAATGGTTTAGATGACATCAATGTAAGAAGAAGCAAATCTTTTCATGGTAAAGGTTAGTGAGCAAGATATAGAGATTAGAAAAGATTTGGCATTAGCACAATAGGTTTTGGAGATTCAAGATTAACCTTTAAGGATAAGGGTTATTTGATGGGTAGGGGGCACATGTCATAAAAAAAAAGACAAAGAAATAAATGACCTTGAGTTAGCCTCAAGTCTCATGTTCAAACCATATATGGGACAACCTATGAGAAGGAACACTTAAGGTTGTCAAAAAAGGTGAGCAGCCATTTAGAGTGAAGTTAGCAAAGCAAAAAAGATAAGCCATTAGGGGCATCAAGTCAAAAGCATGGTTGTTGTTATGATTGTTGGATTGGAACTTGGATCATGTGGCATTAGGCTTATGGGGCTGGGTTAATGATAATATTCAAATTAAATAATCCATAATTAGTAATCAACTTCAAGGCTTTTGGCATAATGGTCTTGGATCATGACATGTACATTACATAATTTTTTTGGTCTAATAAGCATTTCTACAACACTTATTAAGCCAAATTGGTTGATGGGTAGGAAACAAAACATGACTAAATCCAATCAAGTTTTCAATAAATTAAAACCAAAGTATGCCCCATTTGAAAATATATAGCCATGATTTTTATTAGTGTTGTAAGCCTATACATTCCTAAATACCTAGTTCACTAGGAAATCTTTATCCATAATACTAATTAGCTCAAGGATCCATTCTCATGCTACCATTGTGAGATAATATCCACCTTTAACACTTTCTTTCACATGCATGCTAACATATGCATTGCAAGTGAATGAAGAATCCCACAACCAAGGTCCACATGAGGATAATAAAGTGGAGGCTCATCCCCTAACTTTGGTACCATATTAGGATATTGTAAGCCTATACATTCCCATAAAAACTAGCTTATTAAATTCTTTAATCAAAATACTTATAAGTTCAAGGGTACATCTTCATGGCACTGATGTAGGATAATACTCACTTTTAACAATATTTTACAATGATGGCTGATGCACTATGAGTAAAACTTAGTTTTCACAAATTGCTATTTTGCCATAGCAAAATGGGAAAGGGAGGAATTAAACAAAAGAAAGAAAAGAAGAAGAAAAAAAAGAAGTGAGAAAGTATGAGAAAGAATATTTAATTTTCTTTCTAACCTGCTTGAGGTAAGCTATAATAGCGAGGCTAAATTTAATGGGAAGATACCTTATATAAAACTTTGAGCAAGGAAAAAAAAAAGAAGAAGGTTAAACAGCAACTATAACCTTGATGTTGAAGTATATATGGGCTTTCACATAATGAGGCAAATTGTGGTCTCTAGGACGAGAGTCCTCAACATATCAACAATTTTCCACAAACAAAAGGAAAGAAAAGAATTGTCATAAAAAAATAATCCTTAATTAGATGTTAAACACTTTACATACTAAAAGCAAGTCTATGTAATCCATGTTTCTTATCATGTCAGAAGAAAGTACCTCATGGTGCCAACTCATTTTTTCCGGATGATCAAGTTTTTATTTGAAAGAAAAGATAATTTTAAAAGATAAATTTGTCTCAAGAAAAACGATGAAGGAAAATTTTAAAACGAACCAACATTAAAAAAAAAAAAAACAAAACTTTCTGCTCATAAAACGTCAACTCTCTGCTTGCTTCATGTACTTCTTTAAAAAAAATTAAGACCAGAAAGCTGTTGTCAATTTAATCATCACTAACTTTTTCTTAAGGCTGTATTTTAGTGTGAAACCCTTTTATTTAAAAGAAAAAAAAAGATGACTTCCACGTAACAACCTATACAATTCAAAACCCAATTGGAATTCAAATTTATTTTAGCAATAAGATATAATTAAAAGAAGTAAGAAGTGTCTGAAATAAGCAGAAGTCAACAAAAATAACAAAATGGAAACGGGAAAAAGAGATGTCTACCATTGGATTAACTCCAAATTTGTCATGAGCAGTTTAATTTAAACTGAATCTAATTTAATTGTTCATCAAGACCTGTCTGGTCCACCGATGGAGACATAGAAGGAATAGTTTCATTGCATTTATCAACAGAATACAGAGATGCTGGGTAAAGCTTGAAGATTAATTGTTCCTATACTAATTTAGTTTAAATTGTAAGTATTGAATTTACATTTTCAGAATTCTGATACTTAAAGAAAGAAAGTATTGAAAAATATAATTCAGGATTGACACACATAGAGCACGTTCCATGCATATTTGAACAATTTAACTTTAAACTAAAATCCGTTGAAAAGAAAAATCATGAAGAAATGCTTAAAAATAATAAGTCAACATTCGTACATGCACTCCTGTAATGGAATTTATCCTCTTAAGGTGGACAGTGTCTCTGAAACATTGCGTGCAGATTTAGTTAAAGGAACAACAAAAAATTTCCAATATGCGAACTGATACTATCCTGAATATATTTATCCTTGATTCACCCAGCGTGTTGATTGACAATATATTGCTAAAAACTTTAAAAATAAAAATTAATACATACATGGATTAAAACAAATCCTTGACTACTTAAAAAAGAAGGGAAAGCTTCAATATTTTACTAATTAAGATTCCAAAGTCAACTCACGCAACAATAAAGAGTGAAAAGAATAAAGGTCTAGAGTAAAATGTCAACGCTTAATCATAAAGTAAGAACAGGAATAAATACGGGGATAAAAAGTCTACTCATAGATTAGATACGACAATTGTGCAATCTTCATCACAATAAAATATAAAACGCAATTATTGTAATATCTTATATAATTCAGGAATTGACATCCCAAAAGTAAGTTCAAAACCAATTAGAATTCGATCATTTTTGTCAAGGAAAATTTTGACAGTCAACACGTAAAGAAAGTTTTCAAAAAAGAAAAATTGACTGCCAATTGTCTTCCTGGGTCGGCCCTCACCCTGTGAAGACACAGATGACACGCAGGCCTTGGTGCTTGTGCGAGGAGACGTATATGATAAGAGGTCGCACGTTAGCTAGGACGATGATTCTCATCTTCAAGATTCCTGTGGGTCCAACTTAGCAAAAGCACGGCGCACAAATACGACCGCATCTGATGCACCCCACCCACCCAATCTGGCTACGGAAGCTTCCTGCATCGCGCGCCGACGTTGAGCGCAATAATAGATTTGTATGTCCGGTAAAAGCCATGGCAGGAAGGGTCAGCGACCGAAAGATAAATCTGAACCTTATGCATCTAGATTCGATGGAAAATTAGACTAGAATAGAAAAAGCTATTCTCATAAGCAACAACACGACTCGCCTGCTGCAAATCTGAATATATTCTCCTGCTATGTATGTTAGTGTAGAACTGCCGAAGAGCTGCCTGTTCACGAAATTCTAGAATTTGTATTGAGCTTCTTGTAATCCATAATGATGTTTCACGATGAATTGGAGACAGATTTTCGTTGGTAATCATCCTGGAAGCTAGTTGCAGCCGTAGTTGCTGAAAGTAACTAGAGTTTTCGTTATGATAATGCTTCACTTGTAAGGCATCAAATATTGAAGAGTATAAGTTACGGCGTTCAAATCTTCATTTCATTAGTTCGAAGACCGAGGACGATGAAGACTACCTTACGATCGAGGACAAGAAGCACTGCCAAAGATCAACCCCATTGTACTGCCTACGGAGGACCAGCTCCCGTGGAAAGGGGGTTATTGCACTAAAGTCTAAAGAATTCAACTTGTTGACCGGTTGTGGAGCACTTACAACGAGGTATGACTTTCTAGGTACGAAGCATTTTACAAGCATGCCAAACGATATCAATCATTTTTTAGTAGAATCTAATGTCTTGAAGCCATCTCAAGATCTAACCATAAAAAAATTATTCAGTCCGTTATGAGTAGAAATTCTTTCTTTCACGTTTTTATTAAATAGGACCGTGAACTTTTCATCCACAATGACCTAGAAAGTCAGAAAAAGACTAAACTTATGCTATGGTGTGTAGTATCTATTCCATATTGCTAAAGCACGAGTTTAGGGAGCTATTTATAAGATAATGAACAACACTAACTTTAGAGTTAGCTTTTAAGTTGAACTAGACTTTCTATCTCGAAATATCTTAATATTTTAATATGATATTGGAACCAAGGCTTTTCCTTTAGCACTTCTATGAATATGATTAAATCATGAGTCCACCATAAAGCAATATGATAGTTCAATAATTGTTCATCATAGTGAAGGCCATGTAATTGTTTGTGGCATTTGTCCCATATTGCTAACTTTAGAGTTAGCTTTTAAGTTGAACTAAAGACTTTCTATTTTAAAATATCTTAATATTTTAATATGATATTGGAACCAAGGCTTTTCCCTTATCACTTCTATGAATATGATTAAATCATGAGTCTACCATACAGCAATATGATAGTTCAATAATTGTTCATTATAGTGAAAGGCATGTAATTGTTTGTGGCATTTGTCCCATATTACTAAGATATAAGTCTTTGTGGTTATTTATAAGATAATGAATACTACTAGCTTCCATATCAACATTTGGATTGGATAATGAGCCTATTAAAAACTTACATGTGTTACATACAAAGAAAGCAATTAGGAAGAACTTCATATGAATGATTTGCTTAGGTTCCTAATTTGAAATAATTTCACTCACTGAAGGGGCATATTTGAAGAAGATAATATACCCCATTGTTCACATCAATGTAACAAATGGTTGAGTCTCACAATCATGGAAGCACCATAAGGAGTCAATTGCCGAATTACACGCCTGCAATGTTAACTAAAATGAAGCTTGGAGGAGAGCTACACAAAGAAGCCGAATAGATGACTTGGACTAGCAGAGAAAGTTACACCAAGAAGGGCTATGCATGCAGAAAAAGAAATGGCAGAAAAATGGAAAGATGAGAGCATTTGGTGCGACAAAGGAATTGGACAGAAGATGATCGTAAGGGAGAGACACGGATTATGAGGAAGGAGCTACTGGGATCTGATTTAATTGTTATGCATTTTGTTTCATTTGAATTCATTTGATCTTGTCTTCAAGCTTCCAACATTCATGATTTGAATAAGGACCACAGGAATAGGCCACGAAAGTTTCTTAGTATCTACAAGGCAGTAAGTTTGTATGGAACATCATCTTTAATCCGAGTTGTGATTTGCACTAAAAAGTTCAAGTCTTCCTCTTAAAAGGCCTAGAGTTTGGTCCCTTTATCTTAATTATTTTCCTGTTCCGTGTGGTTAACTTCATAGGGAATTTTTTTTTTTTATTTCACTGGTCTGATTTTGATCGACCAATCCAACCAGTTAGACCCATAACACATTCCATGTCTCAAGTTAGAAGGAGCCAAGTCAATCCACTTCGTGAAGAAAGCCGTGTAATAGTTTGTATCAAAGGGTTTTCAAAGCCAAAAAAATCAAATATTTATGGCTTTAAATGACAAACTGGACGGCACCAAATGGCAACAGGAAAGAGGTGAATCTTCTCATTCATGTGGAAGAGAGAGCAGAAATCGTAATGGCAATCAGATAACAACTGTTAGACTAAGCAAATCAAAGATGATCAAGCTGGATTTTCCCAACTATGAAGGAATTAATGATCCAACAAGGTGACTATGCAGACCCAATTAATTTGTTAAGTACCACCACCTTTAAAAGAAGAAAACGTTCATACAACTTCCTAGAATCTTGATTAAGACACTCAAATTTGGTCCTAATTGTTGAAGGATGAACAATAAGGACAACCATTACATGGGCACAATTAATTCAAGAACTCATGAAAAGATGAAGGCTTATTCACTATCAAGATTTCTTTAGTGATCTAACAAAGTTGCAACAATAGGGTTCAGTAGAAGATTACTAGGCAGCTTTTTTGAGATTGTGACCTAAATTCGAGAGACTTTGCACTAAACAACAATTGGGATATTTTGTGAGCAATTTAAAAGTGTCACAAAGCAAGAATGAAGGAATAACGTTGGGAAATTTCTATTTATTTCTTTCTTGAGAAAGAATGTACAATGCTTGTCTTTTTATAATGTAAGGACTCACTATAATGGAAATTATACAACTAATAAATGAAATATTCTTCTACTATGCACACAAATAATTCCTTAAATAGACCATGCCACATAGTAAGAATATCAAGCCATATTAGGAAGGAATATAATAACAAATATACACTCATATCTCCAATACTTCCCCTTAAGTTAGTGATTTAGGTAGTTTGTAAGCACCAAACACACTAAGCTTGTTTAATAGGTGCATATCTTGCTTTTGGCAAAAGGCTTTAGAGAAGATATGTGCAAGTTGTTCTATAGGTTATATCCTTTTTTTCTTGATGACTCCTTGAATCTTATCTTTTGTGAAGTGGCAATCAATCTCAATTTGTTTTATCCTTTCACATACTATAAGATTGGCAATGTGTTTGAGGGTGACATCCTTATCAAAAAAATAGAAGTATAGGGCCCTTTACCTAAAATCCAAGATCCTAAAGAAGTCCCCTTAGCCAAATAACTTCATAAGTAGTTATGGTCATGACTTAATACTTAGACTTGGCAGATGCTAATGAGACAATTAATTATTTTTTCATCCTTTATGACAATAAGGAATTTCTCAATGTAATACAAAATCTCATCATTGATCTCCTGCTCATAGGGCAAATGGCATAATCAATGTCATAGCATGTTATCACTTCCATGTTGTAATTTTTAGATGAACAAATTCCCAATCTTGGACATCCTTTCAAGTACTTTACAACATTTAAGGTTCCATTCCTATAAGACTACTTTAGTTCATGCATGAATTGGCTACAAATTTAAGTAGTATAGCAAATGTTAAATCTCATAATGGTGAGGTAGACTAACCAATCTTTGATAACTTGAATGATCTGTAAGTGGAGGTCCTCATCCAAAAGTGATACTCTTACATCATATTTAGGTGTTGTAAGACCCAAATTTGCTTAAAGGGAATGATGGCTTAGTATGCATCTTGATAAACTAGCTTTAGAAATAATCTCTAAAATGAACTTGTGCTAGCTAAGGCAAATCCCGATTTTGGAATGAGTGATCTTGATACCAAATTAATATGTAAGGATCCCAAATCATTAATGTGAAATGTGGAGTGCAAACACTACTTAAAACATTTAATGGTTGGGACATTATTTCCCATGTTCATAATATCATCTAAATATATTAGTAAATAAATGGAAAATACCTCTTTACACTAGGTAAATAAGGCATAATCATGTCAAGATTATTAAAAATTAATGAAACTAAGAGCTTAAATGAAATTTGCATACCATAGATAAAAAGCTTGCTTGAGTTCATAGAAGAATTTATAGAGAAAACATACTCAAGACTTCCCCTATTTGTATAATCCTAGAGGAAGATCCATGTAGATCTTATCATCTAGGTCACCATGAAAACAATCATCATGAATATCCGTCTTATAGAAAGACTAATATCAGAAAGTAGCAACGGTCAAGAAAGATTTAATTGTACCTTCAATGGTCACTAGGGATAAGGTAACCTAGTAATGGAAAATAATAGGGAGAAATCTAGCTAATGCAACATAAATAATTAGTAAAAAGTCTGTCAAAGTTGAAACAAGAGAAGATAAGATAATGAATGCTGGGAGAATCCACACTAGAGCATATAGAATTCTTGGTCCATGTAAAGGGCCAAGTAGCTCACCTAGAACAACAAGGAGCCACAACAAGACACACATAGGAAACTATGACTAAAGAATCATTAGAAACAAGAATTGGAGAAAAAGGCATGGTCTCTAAGGTTGGCAGGGACTCCAAAACATGTGTACTCTAGGAACGGGGGAATAAAAACTAGTGGAGGAAGAATAGAAAAGGGTTGCTATGGTGGACTAACAATAGGCAGCTCAATAAGCACGATGGGCAATGATGATGGAACATCATCATTAGATAAGAACTTATGAAGGCTGATAGAAAGCTCTACAAAACCATCAAAAGATAATTAAGACTAAAAAGGAGAAACATCCTCGTGGAAAACAATATATTGATTGATGAAGAACTAGTTATTATACAGATCATAGACATGATATCCTTTTTGGAAAGAAAGGTAACACATAAATACATAGCAAGTAATATGAGCACCCAACTTATCTTAAAGGCCTACTGTAGAGGCAAAACATAGGCAATAAAAAATTCAAAGATGACAAGTATTAGGATGCTTCTTAAAAGTATTTTTCAAATGATGTATTTCACACAATTAGCCCAAAAATGTTATAAAATATATGCTTGATAAATAAAAGCCCTAGCAATTTTAGAAGATGATGATGTATATGCTCAATAACTCTTTTTTTTTTTTTTGTAAGTGGAGGATTTTTCATGAAAATTGCTATGAGAAGAAAAAAATGAGGAGCACTCATGATTAAAAAATTCATAAGCATTATCTATGCAAACACACTAATGGAACTACAATTTGATGTGTGTGTAAAAAAAAATGAATGACATAGGATAAGACTTGGGACTTAGATTGCATAAGGAAAAACTAAGTGCTATGAGAAAAATTATCAATAAGAGTACGGGAGAAGTGTGACCCATTACAATGAGGTTTATGATAGGGTCTACAAATGTTAATGTGAAGAAAAGAAAAAATGGAAGTGGCATGTGAAGTGTTGGGAAGAATTAGTGCCTACGATTGCTTGGTCAATAGGCAAATGAGGCATTTTGGATATGGAAAAAAAGCAATAACCTAAACATTGATGAAAAAGGAAAGCATTATTATTGATGTAGATATGACAAACAGTGCTTTTATTTAAGGAATACATTTAGATAAATCAAAAGTTACGATAAACAAAATCCAAAAGTAAAGGACTTGATGAATATTATCCAAGCCCATCAATTTGTCAATTGAACGGGCCTTAAAAAAATGAAAGTTAGAATCTAGGACAGCATGGCGATTATTGTTCTCATAGACTTTAGATACTAAGATAATGTTGAACTGAAAATAAGGATAAAAAATGACATTTTTTAACATGATATACGGACTGAGAGTGACAAAAACAATGTTAGTGATAAAAGCAACATTCTCATTAGGGAGACAAATTGATATGGACATATGAGAATTATGGATCTTAGAAAAAAAAATGTGTCACAAAGAATGTGATCACTACTTCATAAATCAATAATAATCCATACATTTGAAGAATTATGGACTGTAAAAGGAAAAAAAATTGTTACAAATAATATGATCAATAGCTTTTGAATTAGTAATTCATACATTTAAAGAAACTAAACCTATAAAACATAAAAAGGTAGCTCCAAAGCTAGCAATTTTGTCAAGTCTACCCATCTTATGAAAGTTTACATGAGTTGCTAGAGTTGTGCTTTAATGAAGGGCTAAGTGTTCTTTTCTTTGGTCATCATAATTTTGAATATATTTTCTTTCTCTATTAAGTCTTTATTTGCAAGCCTGCCATGCAATTTTCAACAATAATTTTTATTATGATTGGTTTTTTTTTTGCAATGATCATAAAAAAGACTATTGAATCAATCCCTAGAAGAATTCTAGTTGTTGGATCACTGTGAACACTATCTGCTAGGTGTTTTAAGTGTAGGGAATATGTAGGTTGATGAAAGTTGTCAAATGGAACCATTCGCATGAGCATATAGGAGCCATTAGATAAGGCACACTCGAGATCACATATAGGTTATTAGATTTAGGGATTGCATTATGGCTATCCAATCTAAGTATGAAAGCATTCTCCCTTAGAAAAACCTAAAGAGCTTGATGGTGCCACCCAACTAGTGTTTGTTCCTCTTAATAATGAAAGTTTTCTAGGTAAGTGTTTATGCAAGCAACTAGGATACATTATCGCACACATAGAGGTATTCCCTGAGGTAATGATTCTCCTCTTGCAAGACAAGGAAAGGAAGGTGGTAAAGAGATGAGAAAGGCTCCATGGTAAGGATCTCCAAGCAAAAAGAAAAGTAAGTCTCATTCAAAATCAATATAAATTTTATGATTCTTTTTTTTTCCTTGAGATGTTGATAATACCATAAAGTCAATTTAGGTCCTTTGAGCTGCTTATCATCCTAATCTAGCTCATTGTAGAGAGCCAAAACTTTGTTCTAGATGATGATGGCAACAAGATTTCCTTGTTTCAACTTAAAAATCCTTTGCTTGATACAAAAGAGACAAACATTGTTAGATTAACCATATATCTCATGAAGACTATCCCATAGGACTTTTTCATCCTCAATTAGTGGAAAAGAAATGGCAATCTCTTATGTTAAAGCATCATTGATCCATGTCCAAACCAATGACAAGCATTGTGCCATTGGTTCACCATCCACTTGTGGGCCAAGATTAGGATAATACTATCAAGGAAGCCATCATTGTCTTTTATGACAAGGGTGCACCAAATCTTATACAACTACATAGAGAAAATGTCTATTATGGTAAGTGGTTGTGTGATAAGACACAACTTAGGCCCATTAGGAGTGGGTCGCCTAGTTTAGGGCAATCAACAATGGAATAAGGCACAATTATGGTGAAACTAGGGTGGAATCAAGTAAGGATTCAACCTTATACCTGTGTGTGAGAATGGGTAAGGATTCAATCCTATACTTGGCTAAACAACTTGTTGGGTAACATCCCAACCTAGTGCTGATGGTTGGGACAAGAATAAGGTTAGGTTAAGGTTGAGCAAAGTTAAAGATAGGGCTAGTCGATCGTTGTGAAATGGAGCTTAATTGTCATTAGGTCTACAAAGAAGAAACTAGCAACCTAGGAAAAGAAAGTTGGACTCCCTCCTACAAGACTTGCAAGCCAATAAGGGTCATTAAACTCCATGTGGATGAAAGGACTATATGTAACGGACTTAAAGAAAAATCCATTCAACACTCAGGTCTCAATGATGAACTAAGTCAGCCTTTAACTAGGATCACTCTTATAAAGATATCTTTGTAAAGAAAATGAGAATTCAGGACAAAATAAAGTATTGGAAGTAAGGAAAGCTTATCTAACTTGTGTGGGGAAGAGAGCTACAAGGCTCCATTTATATAGGTGTTAGCTTTCTCTCGATGCTTCAATGCAGCATCAGTTATACATTTATGACAAAGTCATAAATGTGTGAATGTTACTTAAAATTTAAATGAGGTTTGTTGAATTGAGAGATTTGTTTTTCTAAACCATAGATATTCTCATTAAAACTAACATTACAATCATAAGTTTGGAATCATAACAGTAGCCTTTATTAAATATCAAAATCGTTACATTTAAATGTAGAAGAAAAATGTCTCCCTTATTAAAGAGATCAATTACCTTCTATGAAATTCAAATATAAGGAAATAATAATTGGCACCACCTAAATGGATGACCCAAAAATGAGAAAACTAGGCAGGATAAACTCGTACTCGCACAACTTAGTCCATTAGCTTATACTACCAGTCTAGAACATAGAGGTTTGACTTGTATTGCACAGCTCAGTCTATCGACCCATACTACCAGTTTGGAACATATAGGACAATACCATCAGGAACAAAAAGTAGGACCCAAGAGATGCATTGGATTGGAAAGGAAACCCATAAAAAGGGTTGGGTCAAAACAACCTATGACATGATGCATTACCCTTGTCTGACTAGGCCCAAGGTAGAGGGATTCTAGTGAAGAGAGCCAAAAGTAGCACTCGAAGAACTAATTCCAAAGGAGCAAAGCTCTAGTTAGAAACAACATTTGAAATGGGAACTGTAAAAGAGTTAAAGGCATCAATGAGGTCTTCAATGATAGAAGTATTTGGGTTAGTAACAATGGATTTAGTGGACTTCAGTGTGAAGAATAAAAGGTAAGGTTGATTGAAAAAACAATTTTGCTAAATACTAAATCCTACATCACAAGTTTAATGATATTTAGTGAGAAGGCAAGAAATAATGAAAAAAAGTTAGGCTGAAAGCTATTAGGAAGAAAGAAGGTTGTGGAAACTTGAGGCCCAAAAAAAAGAGCTCATGCTACCATGTCACAAAGCAAAAATGAAGAAAGACATAAAGTTGAGAAATTTCTATGTATTGCTTTCTTAAAAAAGAATACACAATCTTTGTCTTTTTATAATATAAGAATCGACTATAATAGAAATTCTACAAGTAATTAATGAAATATTCTCCTACTATACACAAAAGTACTTCTCCAAAATAGACCATGCCACATGTTTAGAATATAAAGCCATATCAAGAAGGAACAATAACAAATATACATTCATATCTCTAACAAAAAGCAATTCAAATTGATGACTAGCCTTATAAATCCACATCCTTATCCTCAACAATTGGGTTGGCAAGACTATATGCATTAAGGACCATATAATTCTAAAGGTGTAATTTGGAGCACTTTATTCCAATAATCCAACTACAATTAGGAACCTATTGTAGCTAGCAATAACTAACCAAGTGTGCTAGACAAAAGGTTAACTTTAACCACATAAGGGTAAAAACTAGATTGAAAGGATGACTTACTAGTAATGAGACCCATTATGCACTATGTCTTCTTAAGTACATAATAGATTAACACCATATGGAAAACTATTTTCTTATTAGTCTCATTTTCATTAACTAGTCCAATCATTTATACCGATAACTCGTTCAAATGTACAAGCCAAAAAATGTCAAGTCAATACTAGGGTATGCCTTTGTCCTTTTGTATTATATTCTATTAATGCAACTTACATTAAAAAAAAAAAAAAAAGGGCCAAGTCAATTGACTAGCCATATAACGAAGACATCTTTTTGGACTATGGATTGAAAAAGTGGACATGTCACGCAAGTTAGAAAGGAACTTAATAAGGAATAGCTCTAGATTGTTTGTTATGAATATGAATAACATGGGTTTTAGTTCTCTTGTAAGAAGATGGCTAAAGGAAAGTTTTGTCACACATTGAAAGTAAGATGATGAGCTTTTAATCTTACAAGTGATGAGAATTTCACACCCAATGCCTTAAGATTTTGAAATAAATATTTATATTTTAATATAATATCAAAGTTAGAAATAGACATTTGCTTTATAAAAGTTCATGTCCCAAAGTTAGGCTTCTTTCCACATATGATGCTTGTGCCAATATATATGTGAGAGGGAATATTAAAAGTAGATATTATCCTACATTAAAAACAGGAGATGGACCCTTGGTTTTATAAATAATGAAAATTTTTTATTTAATATTTTAAGATTTTGAAATAAGTTCTCACATAAAGATTAATTTTTTAAAACAAGTTTTTAAAGGAGAAAAAGAGGCTACATTATTCTCTGTGCATAATCAAGATATATATATATATACAATTTTGAGAAAATCATTTAGTTGAAGAACCTTAGGAATTGCCCATGGTTGGGTGGATGACTACGGGATTGTCATTTTCATCCTTATAAGCAAGCACTGGAGGTTCGCTGTCGAAAGCAAAGGATCAATGGCGACAGGGTCACCATCAAAAGCAGTGCCACTGACAAAAAGAATAGATAAGAGAGGGGTAATGACATTTAACGTTTTAGGAATAATGGCAACAACACAGCGAGCGGCACCCCCTCACGGAGACAAGGAAAGGTACGGATTAGCGTGGCAGGCTCGGACTCCGTATCAAAGTGGTTCCGAGATCTACGCTTGTTCGTCATGTATTCGTGACACAACTTTAGCTGCCACGGGACACGATTCCGTGTCAACTTGGGCGTCCTTTGAATGTCAGGCGGAATCAACCACGGAAGAATATGAGTCCGCCTTTTTGCCGAACTGCTTTGAGGTTGCGTTTATCATAAGCCCTCATTTTCTTTCCTTCCAAAACATGTCAACTTGATTAATTTTGAGTCCCGACTAGAAACGGAGCCCAATGCCAGAAAGATTAGAAATGTAATTTTAACGCACGCAAACCTGCAATTTCTCTGAGATATTCTATCCCTTGGGTAACGGTGGCAACACTGTGTTTGACCTATTGTTGAGCATATCTCCTAGTATATGCTTTGATCCGAATATGAAACGGTAATTTCACGTTTTTTTCTTTTATTGGGTTAATGTGCTACACATCTTCTCAGAAGAGGATGATTAGAGTTTAATTGTAGTGAGATTCGTAGGATATGCTTGGGTCCTAATCAAAACTAGGCAGTTTCAACCAACATTTACATTTTGACTCTTGGACTAAGGGCTCGTAAGAAGATAATGAGGTTTAATTGCATTGAGATCAGGGAAAGCCGTAATTTGGTCTTCGGGTCAAATCCCCTGCGTTCGTTTCCAATAAACTCCATCGTGCGAATGGACGAAGTGGTGTCCCGTACCACAGCGCCCCTGCAAGTTCGCGGCATAGGTACGTCACTGCTGACTTCCGAGAACGCGTCCTCGGGACTAACCCACTTTATTCATGGCCTAATTTATTTACCAAATGATAACATGAATACATTACAGTCCGGAGGTAGAGGTCTCGATATTCGGGAGAGAATTACCTTTTCTTTTTATCCATTTTACCATTAGAATTCTGATTTAGCGCACCAAAATTGGTTGGCCCTCCTTATCACACTTTGTTCAATCTAGTGTTATACTCATTTTTCGTCATCGAGGGTCGTGCCTTTTAGCTGCATTCTTGTCTTACGATTAGATTCCACTTCTTTTCGTTTCTCTTAAAATAAACTATAGTCCAAGGGCGACGCTTGAGGCCATAGAACTTATCATCAGGAGGCTTTATAAATTTTTGTACATGTCACAAAGTTTGGGCTTTATTAATTTCCATCTCTCTTGCAAATGATGGGTTTAAGTGTGCCTCGTGTAAAGCACATAATCCAACCATGTCAACTTCGAACTAAGAGATTGGGATACTTAGCTGGTGTTTTTCTAGGCTATCAATTGGGCTAAGAAGCGTCTAATGTTCCAATCTGATTAGTTGTAGCAAATTTGGCTCTTTTAAAACTGAAATTGAATGAACTATCCAGTTATCATTTCTCCTGTGAATGCCAAAAATCAAAAGATTATTTGTTTTAGGTCAGATGAAATAAAAACAAACCATTTCCGCGGTTGGTCACAAATTAAATTGGAGTGATTAAGGTTTACGGATTTCATGCTAGTTGAAAGTTAAAAATTCAATGGACTCGCACGGCCTCATGATGGAATTTCGACATCTTTATTGGCGGGTGTTGGTTGCGGAAAACAAGCCCAATCCCTTTTCGGTCAATGCCCATCCTTGTTAAGCACAAACAAAGCTGAACCACGATAAAGGGCTGGGCCCAAGTATATGCACAAAACGCTATCTCATACATGTTTTGGAAAGGTTAGAGAAGTTGAAAAGGAAAATAAAAAAGAAAAAGGAACAGTAAGAAAAGGAAAACGGTACTACATTCTCTGCTCCAAAAAGCTTTCGGGAATGATGTTTAAGGCTAGTAATTTGATTCACATATTTTGCATATTGTTCAACATGTCTAACTCACATTTATTATGTCGTATGTGAGCATCTGATATATATTTCAATCAACACGAATCATTTCAATGTGTGAGACTGTAGTCTCCTTGTAGACATTACCACTATTAATAAATACAATAAATTGCTTTTTGTAGATTCAAATTTCAAAAAGTAACAAGAAATAACAAAAATGATTTATAAAATTTCGAAACCAAAAAAAAAATTAGGATATTTGTAACTTCGAAAAGAATTGAGTTTATAATTTTTACTGCATTTTGGAATTTTACAAAAGTGTCAAAGATCTACATATGTAGACCAGAAATTTTCCACTCTGAACTAAACATTGTCATAACAACAATCCTCAAATCTTGAAAATGAATCTTGTTAAGGTTGGCAACTCAACAAGGAAAAGTTGATAAATTTTTTTGATTTGAACAATCTAACAATCTCCCCTATTTAACACTACTTTTATAAGGAAACACAAGATTTCTATATGTTTTGGAGTTCATAATATCATAAAAGTGTTCTATTTATTTCATGAACCACAAATATACAATATATATATTTAGGAAACCATGTCTATTGCATATCTCCAAATAACTTAAATAAGTTACATTCTATTCTCTGCGTTTTTGTGCCATCAAGATAGATGCAAAATGAGTTTATCAACCATATTAAGAGGTCCATTATCAAACCAAAAAGTTAACTCAAGAGTTGGTAAAATCTACTATCTTATAAGTAAACTTTTTAGTAACTTTCATAGCAATGTGGAATTTATTACCCATATCTTAACATGGTCTCTCACAATGATGTTTAACTTAATGGAATCATGGTGTCACATTACAAGGGCAATGCCCAAACCTAACCAAAGGGAGCACATAGGAGTGCCAAGAAATATCTTAGCTTTGAAACCACATGGAAAGGTCTATTATCCAACTTAAAAATTAATTCAAAAAGTGGTAAGACCCATTATTTCACAAACAACATTTTTGATTACTTCCTTAGTAATATGAGACTCATAGGCCACATCTTAACATACTCTATCACCATGATGATTAAGTTATTCGACCACCATGATGTTGCATTATGTGGGCAATGAGTGAGCTCAAACCAATGAGAGCATATAAAGGTATTAAAGCAAAACTTGACTCTAATACCGTATGAAGGAAATGAGTTTAAACTATAAAACTACTAGACTTAATATCATGTATTAATAGCATGTAGCCTTGTATATTGATTCAAGAATACAAAAGCTAGAGTCTAGCTTATTAAATAGAAAAAGAAAAGAAAGCTAGGGTTACAAGCCTAAGGTAATATGTTAAATTTTGACTACCACTAGAACTAATAATATGACTATCATTAGGACCAATAAAGCCAATAACAAGAATATCTAGAAAAGATAAGATATCCTCAATATTGTAACAACTAGATAAGACATTAATTTTGCATGCTATTATGATCCTAAACACCCTAATTAACAAATAAAGACATCATTTTCAACATCTCCCTTCAAACTAATGGCCTTTATAAGTCAAAAACATCCAACTTACTCAAAAGAAAATGATGTTGTTGTATACCTAATACCATCATCCATAAATTGGTAGGTTGGTTTTGTGTGGATATATGTATAATGTGAATAATTTGTATAGCTTTCTTCTCTTGAATGAAATGATGATTAATCTTAACATGCTTGGTCTTCTCACATAACATCGGATTAACAGTTATCTTTATTGCAAACAATATCCCAACGACACAACTTTTGTCAATGGTACCTATAGGTCTTTAAGCCCAAGAAGTGATGCAATTTTACATATGGTCAATGCCATAGCACTTGGTACTTGAATTTAATGGAAAACTATGAAATTGTGGATTGCATTTTACTTTCCCAAAATTGGGGAGTCTCTAAGTTTAATGCAAAGATCAATCAATAAGTGTTTTCCTAAGGAACATGAACCATACGTGACATCACAATAAGTTTATAATTCAAGTCTATTAAATAACTTCATCAATAGGCTTTGTGTAGGGGGACCATTTGACATACTTAATGACTTGATGAGCTCCTTCATGATGTGATTCCTTAAGGGCATGCATGAACTAGTTTAATATATGCATAGAAAAGCTAATATCAGGCCTAGTCACAATTAGGTATACTAGCCTTTCAACCAATCTTTGGTACCTTGTAATATCCTTTAGAGGAGGATCCTTTTCTTTATGTAAACACTTATCATAATCCATTCTAGTGAATTTGAGCTTCGGTTCCATAAGAGTGTCAACAAACTTATATCTAAAATAACCACATTTTGAAATCAATTATGGGGCATAGTTAATTTGGTTCATAATGATCCTAAACTTGGATCATGTCATCTCAACACCCAGGATATATTTCACAAATCCAAGATCTTTCATGCGAAGTGTAGAACATTGATACTTTTTGAAACCTTTAATGCTTATTTCATCACCTCTTGTAATAATCATATGATTGATGTAAATAAAGACAATAAAAAGGTCCTTATTTGTTTCAAAAATAGTAAGTAGTCACATTAGAAATCATGGGAGTGGGCCTTAAGTAGTGCTTTAGTAAACCTCTTGTACAACTACTTAGATGTTTCTCTAGCCTCCCAAACTTTTGTTTCCCTTTATGTTGAAGGCCTTCTGGGCTACACATGTAAATCTTCGTGTCAAGATCATATTTTAGAAATTTATTATGCAAATCCATTTGATACATGGCTTAATGATAAATGGCTACCAAGGCTATTAGAATTCAAACTATAACCATCTTTCCCATAGGCACAAAAGTATCATTGTAGTCAATGCCTTCCTGTTAATTGTATCCTTTTAACACAAGGTAGGCTTTATAGCAATTAATGTTGCCATTAACCTTTTACTTGATCTTGTATATCTATTTTCTACCTCTAGCTTTTTGACCTACAAGTGAAACCAATTTACATGTTTTGTTTGACTCTATTTCTTTCATCTCCTTGGTCTCCCTCAATTTAGGATAAGAAATTGCCTCTTGTAAAAGGATAGTTCAACAATGGCAAAGATAGAAGAGTCAAAAATGGTTTTATTATGGAGAGAGCCAATGCTATGACATGACATAGGGTATTAAATATGTGGTGGAAGGACAATTAGGTGTAGATATTATGGATGAGTGATCATGTAAGCAAATGTAATCTCTAGTTCAACATATGGCTTAAAGAGTCCCATATGATTGTTGGTTAGGAGTTAATGATTACATTGGAATAGATATTAGGATGGTTATTAGGTAAGGTGGGTTAAACTTAGTATTTGGACTAGTGTAGGAAATAATTGTGAGTAAAATAGGATCCTACATAGCAATGTTATAGGCTGGTGGATGCATAGTAGTAAGGTAAGATTGTCCAAAGATATAATCAAAAGGAAATATAGACTCATGGAAAATGACATCATCATTGACAAAATTACCACTTTTAATATCAAGGAAGTGATATACTTCAGCAAAGGATATCCTATTGAGTTATGTGAGATAATGTTTTTTATAATGATCCCACCAGTATAATAGTAATTGTTTTATTTTATAATATGCTTATATTGTGCTTGTTAGAGAGATTATTATTTTCATGACAATTTGCTTATGCTTTAAAAATATTACTTATGTTTAGATATATGAACATACCTATGGGAATATTATTTCATGGTTTATGAAAATAGTAGTTCAAATATATGGATTTATGCATTTCTTTGTATGGACCTATCACTTTAAGGTTTTTTGTTTCTTGTTCTAGATTAGAAGAAGTCTTGCTAGTGAAAGAAAGGCTTTGTCCACAAGATTTATAAAACCTTAGTTTATAAATCCTAAGGTTTTATAAATCTTTTAGATTAGTGCATGGGTTGAGTTTAAATCCTGGGTTGAGCAACAAAGCTTTAAGAATATGAGAAGAGAATAATAAGAAGAGAGAAAAAGTGCCATCATGGAAGAAAAATTTAATCATTCTAACTTCTAAGGACAATTGATCATTTTGCAATCTAATTATTTTCTTTAAGTTGAACATTTCAAAAAAATCTACTGAAGTAATTGCTTAAGGGATGACAAAGAAGCAAAGGAAGGATTCTAAGCATTCACAAGAAATCCTAAGGAACTCCAAGTAATCAATTTATGGTTTTCATGATTCATCTTACATAGACAAATTCTCTAATACCTACTATTATGTTTATGCTATGATTATTTGAAATCTTTCGTTATTGATAACATAATTTAGGAGACTTAGAATTGTATAAAGTGTATTATTTTGGGGTTTTCTAAGATTGTCCTCGTTTTGCTTGAATTTATTGTATGTATGTGAGGATTGTATTTTATTATCTCTATAACACTTGTATTGTGTAATTGGTGGGATTACCATATATTTTTTAATAGGTTATCAAAGGAAGTGAGTTGGATGTTTTGTCCAATCATTTAAAAAATAGTAAAACCCTTTGATAAGGAGGTTAAAGAAAATGGGTTAGAAATGTTTTATCCAATCACTTAAGAACATTGTGGGAAATCTTTGTTCTTATTCTCTACTTTATATTGTATATGGTTTTATCCATTGTTTGACTACACCTTACTACTTTCATTCCAAAACATTAAAAAAACTATCTTGATTTCAACAAAAACCTAGATTGAAGGCTCTTAAATGTATTGTGTAGTTCATTAGTCTTTACAAACTACGTGTATACTACTTGCTATGAAAAGTATATAGTTTGCATTGTGACTAACCTTAACTGATCTGAGGAGAATGTGCTACACCTATAAAGAGAATTTTCATATCATATTAATTGGGTTGCACATTGCCTTACACTTTGGTCTAAGGTGAACTACTTTCAACAAAATATAGGTGCAAATTAGGAGTAATTTGATTATTGGTAATAGAACCAAGGAGAATGATTAAAATTAATTAGAAACCTAGTCCCCACTCCCTCCTAACCTTATGTTGCCTTTAGGACCTAACATATGTTAAGTTTTATGGATTAACAAGAAGAGGGGTTGAATTGTTTAAGCTAAGACTTGACACAAAGTTTCTGACTAAAATGATTCTAAGTGCTCATACAAGTCACACAATTGAAGCAAGCATCCAGCGAGCAAATTCTAAGCAAGTGACACATTAATTTCCAATAAGACAACAAGTTATCATCAAATAGTTCACAAACTATTCAACAAATCAAACAACATGCTAATGTCAAGTAAATGATAAAGTAATTAGCACAAATAACAAGTAATATTCCAGTCAATAGAGGGAAGAGAAGAAACACCAGATTTACCAAGGTGACTCGACACTCAATCCTTAAGTCCTACATTCACCCTATTCTCTTTCAATCCAATTGATTGAAGTCTCCTTTACTCAAACCAGATTAGGAGAAAATGTTCTCCCTAATCCAACCAATTCCTCCTCAAAGGAATTCTTAAGTACAGTTACAAGATATGATCAAAAGATAATGTACAAGAGCAAATCCCTAAATAATATAATAGTTTGTGGGATATTGCTAATAAAAAGAGCTATTCAAGTGTGAATAATGAATATCCAAACTCCTATCACAAAACCCCTAAATTAGAGAAAATTAGGGTTTCAAATTTCTTACAATGTCTATGTGTAATATATATTTTGAATGTAATTAGCACATAAACAAGGTCATACAACATACAAAAGATGATAAAATCAGAGAATAAACAATTTAATCACAATATCACCATAACCTTGTAATCTACCAAGAGTAAATGAACTTGAATAAATAATCAGGTGAACTCAAAGAATGATTCTTAATAGAAGGAGAACTTCAGATGCTCATAAATCATCAACCTCTTCTTTAAAGATCAAGTCTTCTTAAATAGAGAAAGTAGAGCTAGGGTTTTAAACATTCAAACCTCAAATGTAGCCTTATGCCCGTTAGAATAGTAAATCACCTTTCAAATCAGCTTCATATCTCCACTCTTAATCACAAATTTGACCATTTTGACACCGGTCTACTTAAGAATCCTCCTGTTAAGGATTCGATCGCCTGAAAAACTCAGCTTCTCCCTTTCTTTCTTTCTTTCTTAGTCACCATATGCTCAAAATTAAAGGTTAGGGCTTTGTAGTCAAGCAAGTGGCTTAAATGAAAACCTTTTTAGGTGAAATGATGAGTTTTATTTAGATAATAACATCAAGCCATGAGGCTTATAACAAGTAGGCCATGAGCCTAAGACCAAGCAAGCCGTGAACACAAAGAACATAGGTTCTTAGTAGAGCTGTGATTTGCTCTAAAAGCTCTTAGTAACTTAGCTTGTATAATCTTGATTCAACAAGATAGTTTTGTTAGAGTTAATCACCAAGTACCTTCATCCAAACAAGTGCAGGTATCATATTTCTCAAATATGATAAATCATATATTTAAAATTATTTAAATAAGGCTTTTCTCACAGGTATTATATAATGATATTATATTAAGAAATGTAAGAACCTAGCTACTTTATAATATCATTAATTGATATTATAATTTATACACCTTTTACTTCCTATGATTTTCTTTTACACTTATGAAAAAAAATTTCAAGGAATAATTCACAAATAGATTTTGTCACAACAAAACCTTTATTTTCCAACAATCTCCCTTTTTTTTATGATGACAAAATTATCGGAATAGCACAACACATGTCATCAAGCAACATGAGTTGGATATAACATGAACATTTTTTTAATGGAGGTTTATGCAACCAAGTTTGCAAAAGTTGGTCATAGCTTAGTCAAGTTCATGTATTTAACATTCAATATACATTATATTTCAATTACGCAGCATTCATATCATATGATCAACAAGCTAGTCCTATGCATGTTCTAACACCATAAAACATATAAGTTTTAAAAACAAGGTGTTAGAGAGATATCCCACATTCTACACTTTGAAATCAGAAATGAGACTAAACATGTGCACTATTCTCTCCCCATTTTTGTCATAAGTAAAAAGACTAACAAACATAGGTAAGTAAGCAGGCATAGAGAGTTAAAAAAATGAACTAGCAGAAGGATAAAGTTAGAAAACTAACCAAATGTGGTTGGATTGAAAGTAGAGCAGCTCCCCCTTAAACTAAGTAGGTGGTTTGAACAATAAAAGAACAGAAATATTGCAGTAAAGGAGAATAGAAGGTTTAAACATTTTCAAGCACTAACATTCCAAGCTCCCTTCGAAAAGCATAAAACCTTTCTTTATGTAAAGGTTTGGTTAGGATATCAACAATTTGCTGATCAGTGCATACAAATTCAAGCATAACATCACCTTTTTGAACATGATCCCTAATGAAATGATGTCTAATTTTTATATGGTTAGTTTTAAAGTACTGTATGGGATTCTTAGTAAGATTAATGGCATTAGTGTTGTCACATCTTAATGGAACTTTTTCTGATGATATACCATAATCCTCTAATTGTTGTTTCACCCACAAGATTTGAGCACAACTACTAGCCATAGCTATGTATTCAGCTTTCGTGGAGGAAAGAGCTACACAATTTTGTTTCTTTGAGTACTAAGAGACAAGCATGTTTCTCAGATAGTAACATCCACTACTCATACTCTTCCTATCTAATTTGCAACCAACATAGTCTAAATCATTAAGGCATGCAAATTCAAGGTTGTATCTCTAGGGTACTAGATTCCTAAAGAAACCATGTCTTTGAGGTAGCTAAAGATTCTTTTAACAGCTACTAAGTGTTGTTCTTTAGGGTTAGACTAATACCTAGCACACAAGCATACACTAAACATAATATCAGGTTTAAATGCAGTTAATTACAACAAAGAACCAATCATTCCATAATATCATTTAATGTCTACACTAATTCCATTTTCATCATTTGATGGTAATAAAGAAGTTCTCATAGGTGTGTTCATTGGTTTAGAGTTATGCATCTTATACTTCTTAAGCAATTCATTTGTATATTTTGTTTGACTTATGAAGGTTCCTTTGTTTGTTTGTTTAATTTGTAAACCAAGCAAGTATGTCAATTCACCCATCATATTTATTTAAAATTCATTTTACATGTATATAACAAATTCTTCATATAGCATAGAGTTTATAGAACTAAACACAATGTCATCAACATATATTTGAATAATTAAAATTTCTTTTTCTTTGTTCTTTATGAATAAAGTGTTATCTACTTTTCCTTTCCTAAAACCATTATCAATCAAGAAGCTACACATTTTATCATACCATGCATGTGGAGCTTGTTTCAAACCATATAAAGCTTTTGAAAGTTTAAAAACATGATTTGGATGAATTAGATCTTCAAATCCAAGTGGTTGTTCAACATACACCTTTTCCTTTACAATACCATTTAAGAATGCACTTTTCACATCCATTTGAAAAAAGGTAAAATTCATACAACAAGCAAAAGCAAGCAAAATTCTAATTGCTTCTAACCTAGCTACTAGTGTAAATGTTTCATCATTGTCAATTCCTTCTTCTTGGCTATATCCTTGTGCTACTAATCTAGCCTTATTCCTAGTAATGATACCATTTTCATCTAGTTTATTTCTAAATACCCATTTTGTACCTATCATCAAATGATCATTTGGTCTAGGAACTAGATTCCAAAGGTAGCTTCTCTCAAATTGGTTTAATTCTTCTTACATAGCAAGAAACCCATTTTCATCCTCAAAACCCTTATCTACTTTCTTTGGCTCTACTTGGGATAGAAAGGCTTGATGTTTATAAGTGTTATGAATTTGAGACCTTGTATTAACTCTAACATTAGGATCTCCTATGATATGGTCCTGATCTACTACACCTCTTACTTTAGGAAAGGAAGGATCCATAGTCTCAGACTCCCCTCAACTTCAGCCTATTCGGAACACTCTTAGAGCTAATGCTTTCCTTGGTTTCTAGAGTACCTTAACAATCATTTTCAAACTTAACATGAATTGAATCTTCTACAACTAAGGTTCATTTATTGAACACCCTATATGCCTTACTTGTATGAGAGTATCCAAGAAAGATTGCTTCATCACTTTTGGAATCAAACTTTCCAGGTGATTCTTTCCATGGTTTAAAATAAAACATTTACTACCAAAAAGATGGAAATAACAAATCTTTGGTTTCTTTCAAAGAATAGTTCAAAAGGTGTCTTTTTCAAAATCGGCCTTAAGAGAGTACAATTTGAAATAGGTTGTACTTATAACTTCTCCCCAAAAATGCTTAGGAAGGTTATATTCACACATCATGGTCCTAGCCATTTCTTGAAGACTTCTATTTTTTCTTTCAACAACACCATTTTGTTGTGGTGTTCTACGTGCTGAAAAATTATATGAAATGCCATTTTCTAAACAAAACTTTTCAAAGAATTGGTTTTCAAATTCACCACCATGATTAGTTCTTATTTTTACAATTGAAAGATCTTTTTCATTTTGAACCATTTTGCAAAATTTAGCAAACTTTTTAAATGTCTCATCCCTTCTAGCAAGTAAATATGTCCATGTGAATCTAAAATAGTCATCTATAATGACTAAGACATAATATTTACCATTTAGAGTTGTTGTTCTTATAGGATTGAAAAAATCCATGTGTAGTATCTCTAATGGTCTAGATGTATTCACTACAAGCTTTGATTTGAAGTTGTTTTATGTATGTTTACCCTTAATGTATGCTTCACACAATCTATCATGGTTAAACTCTAGAGATGGAAGACTTTTAACTAGGTTATACTTATATAACCTTTCTATTAAGCCTAGACCCACATATCCTAGCTTTCTATGCCACAACCAAGCATCCACATTTTTATTCACAACAAGGCATGTTTATTGAACATTTAATTTACTCAAATCAAGCACATACATGTCATCTTTTTTATTTCCAACAATCCTCATATCATGCTCAATATGCTCAACAAGACAATTTTCTTTTCCAAGTTTTATCTTGAATCCTTTATCACATAATTGACTTATGCTAAGTAGATTAAATTTCAATTCATCTACAAACAAAACCTTGGATATAAGTAGGGTATTAGAGTAACTTATGGTTCTTATGCCTTTTATCCTTCCTTTGGAGTTATCTCAAAAAGACACCGTACCTCCATTTCTCAACTCAAGTGTTAAGAAGAGCTCCTTCATCCCAATCATGTGCCAAGAGCAACCATTGTCCAGAATCCACATGTTTTTTAGCTTTTTGTCTCACTTGTGCATTGAAAACCTGTAGAAACAAATTTGATCATTGAAATGCTTGGTACCCTTTTTATTTTGGGTTTGTGAGTGCTTGTTAGACTTAGACTTTTAACATTTTAGGCAACCAAAGTTTCTTTACTTTGTAAGCCTTTCTAAGTCTAATAGGACATTTATCAAATGTATGACCAATATAATTACAAAAAGAACATTTACTATAATGCAACAGAATTGAACATTCTTTTTCTTTAAAGAAGTGAGTAAATGATTTTGAATTGTCATTTGATTTGTATCCTAGTCCGACTTTATCATATATACCTCTTTGAGAATTTAAAATCTTATTTAACATAACACTTTCCCTTGAGAATCTTTCTAACAACAAGTTATTAGCATCAAGTTTTAATTTTAAATCACTATTTTCTTTCTCTAACTCAAGAACTTTACTTTTAAGATCATCAACTTTTACATATGAGTTATTATCAACATGTATTTCAAAATCAAAACATAAACTATTACCATAAGCAGTTTTTGTTTCTAAGTTCATGTATTCTGATATATTGTGTTTTTCATGTATATCACTCATATATACAATACTTCACATATGCATTAGCAAGAATACTAATGTTATCATGCAGCAAGATTGAAGTATTTTTATGTTCAGTTTCATCTCTACATGTAGTAGTTTACATGTTTTGTTTGTCATGCACAGTAGTGAAAGCATTTTGATTTTCATGAATAGCGGTTAGAACACTTTGACCATTATTCACAACAATCAAAATTTTGTGTTTTTCAAACTTATTTTTAGCTTTTAGCTTTCTATACTTATTTTTTAATTTGTTTGCATACTCAACTAAGTCCAAGAATGCAGTTTCTAAACTAGTGTTTATATCAAGAGATAGTTTAGAATTGCTTACCTTAATATTCTCTCCCTCAAGAGTTGTTGTTGTGGTTAGGCATTGATGTACAACCTTTTCTTAAGTTTCTTCATTCAGTGAAGAATTTTCATCATCCCAGGTAGTAAGCATAGCTTTCTTTTTGTTTTTGTTGTTCTTCTTCTTGATCACTAGACAATCAACCTTGATGTGTCCCAATTTTCTACATTCATAACACACATTTTCCCTATGTTCATTTGCTTAGTTTCTCCTAATTTGTCCTATGTTTCTACTTAATCCTTTTCTTAGAAACTCCCTAAATCTCCTAGCTATAATAGCTACTTCATCATTTTCTAATTCTTCCTCTTCAACCTTTTCAACTTCTACTTTAAATGTAAGTGATCTTCTATTTTCCTTCTCTTTCTCTCTTCTCATGAGTTGCATTTCATGAGTTTTAAGGGAACTTAGCAAGTCATCTAAGGTCAAAACATCTAGGTCATGAGCCTCTTCTATGGCTATCTTCTTAGGATCCCAACTTTCGGATAAGGACACTAACATTTTTCTCACCATTTCCTCATTTGTGTAAGTTTTTCCTAACATTTTAAGTTTAAAAATAATCTCAGTAAATCTACCAAACATGTCACTAATAGTTTTAGAATCTTTCATAACAAACAATTCATAGTCATATGTAAACATAGTAACTTTAAAAGACTTTACCTTTTTGGTTCCTTTATAGATGACTTATAATTAATCCTAAATCTCCTTACCGGTGAGGCAAGAAGACACTTTGTTAAACTCATGTGCTCTAAGACCAGTATAGATCATATTCATACACTTAGCATTTAACCCCATTAGTTTAGCATCATGGGTAATGTGATACCCTTCCTGATTACTTGCCAAGCTTCTGGATCTTGGCCTATTACAAAGACTTGCATTAATTGTTTCCAATGCCTAAAATTAATGCCATCAAACAAAGGAGGTTTATCAAACCCCATGACAACTAAACCTTTATTAGAAGCCATAGTATGGATCTACGCTAGGATGTTAATCCTCTTAATTAGAGAACCTAGCTTTCGATGCCAATTGTTGGGTTTTATGGCTTAACAAGAAAGGGGTTTGAATTGTTTAAGCTAAGACTCGACAAAATTTTTCTGATCTAAAATTATTCTAAGTGCTCATACAAGTCACACAATTGAAGGAAGCATCCAACGAGCAAATTCTAAGCAAGTGACACGTTAATTTGTAATAAGACAACAAGTTATTTGTTCACAAACTATTCAATAAATAAAACAACATACTAATGTCAAGTAAATGATAAAGTAATTAGCACAAATAGCAAGTAATATTCAAGTTAATAAAGGGAAAAGAAGAAACACCAAATTTACCACAGTGGTTCGACACTCAATCCTTAAGTTCTACATCCACCCTCTTATCCTTCAACCCAACTAATTAAAGTCTCCTTTACTCAAACCAAATTAAGAGAAAACATTCTCCCTAATCCAACCAATTCTTCCTCAAAGGAATTCTCAAGTACAGTTATAAGATATGATTAAAAGATCATGTACAAGAGCAAATCCCTAAATAATGTAATAGTTTATAAGATATTGCCAATAAAAAGATCTATTCAAGTATGAATAATGAATATCCAAGCTCTTATCACAAAACTCCCAAATTAGAACAAATTAAGTTTTAAGATTTCTTACAATGTTTATGTGCAATATATATTTTAAATGTAATTAGCACATAAACAAGGTCATACAAGGTACAATAGACGATAAAATTAGAGAATAAACGGTTTAATCATAGTATCACAGTAACCTTGTAATCCACTAAGAGTGAACGAACTTAAATGAATAATCAAGTGAATTCAAAGAATGATTCTTAATAGAAAGAGAACTTTAGATGCTCATAAGTCGTCAACCTCTTCTTCAAAGATCAACTCTTCTTAAATAGAGAAAGTAAAGCTAGGGTTTTAAACATTCAAACCTCAAATGTAGCAATATACCTGTTGGAATAGTAAATCGTCCTTCAAATCAGCATCACATCTCCACTCTTAATCATAAACCTAACCATTCTAACACCGGTCTACTCAAGAATCCTCCCATTGAGGATTCGATCACCTGAGAAGCTTAGCTTCTCCCTTTTTCTCTTTCTTAGTTGCCATATGCTCAAAATTGGGGTTAAGGCTTCGTAGTTGAGCAAACGGCTTAAGAGAAAACCTTTTTAGGTGAAATGGTGAGTTTCATTTAGATAATAACATCAAGCTATGAGGCTGATTACAAGTAGGCCATGAGGCTTATAACAAGTAAGCTGTGAGGCTTATAACAAGCAGGCCGTGAGGCTGATAACAAATAAGCTGTGAGCCTAAGACCAAGCAAGCTGTGAACACAAAGAACATAGGTTCTTAGTAAAGCCGTGATTTGCTCCAAGAAGCTCTGAGTAACTTAACTTGTATGATCTTGATTCAACAAGATAGTTTTACTAGAGTTAATCACCAAGTACCTTCATCCAAACAAGAGCAAGTATTATATTTCTCAAATATGATAAATCATTTAAATAAGGCTTTTCTCAAAGGCATTATATAATAATATTATATTAAGAAATATAAGAACCTAGCTACTTTATAATATCATTGATTGATATTATAATTTATACACCTTTTACTTCCTATGATTTTCTTTTGCACTTATGAAAAATATTTTTCAAGAAATAATTCACAAATAGATTTTATTACAACAAAAGCCTTATTTTCCAACAACATATCCCATGAAAATAAAAGCAATGGATATGCCTAAGCTTATCTTTATAGGTTAAGTTTTTAGCATAATATAAACAACTACACATGCAAATGTGATTGAGTGATGGTGATTTGCCAAAATATTTTTCAAATGGTGTTTGGCCCTAAAGCATTGAAGTGAGAAATGCAATTTATCAAATAGGTTACTATAAGGAGACAATCACTCCAAAAATGGATAAAGTAGTATGATTGAAAATGCAACACTCTTGCAACATTCCACTTAACCACCATATTTTGTTGTGAGGTGAAGCATGAACTCGCATGTATGATGCCCTTAGAGTTAAAAAAGGAAACACACACTAAGCTAAAACAATCTTGTGCATTATCAATTCTAACATCCTTAATGGGGTCTCTAAATTGAGTACGCACCTTGGCAAAAAAGAATTTGATGTGGCCATAAGTTTAAGTTTTATTTTCCATAAGAATTTTTAGGTGGCATGTGTAAAATCATCTATAACAATAAGACAGTAACAAACACCTAATGTAAAGGGCTTTATAAGGCCCTCAAATATCTATATGAATCAACTTAAAAGAATTTAGAATGGTTTTAGAGCCAAAGGAAAATGGAGACCATGTATGTTTAACAAATAGGCAAATAGTGTATGCTTTAATATCATCAAAAGAAGATATGTAAATACCATAAAGAATATGCATAACATTAAATGATAAATGTCCCAATCTTTGGTGTAAAATATTACAAGTAGTAAACATAGAAGCAGTTTGACAAGAATTGTTCATCTTTACTAATACAAAATTATCTACTATACAATTATTTACTACTGGGCTACATGCACAATCAAAATCAAACATTAACTATTAAAGACCATGTTTCACTTCACCAATTCCCATCACCATCCTAGTCCTTAAAAAAAGTTTGAAAAGCAATGTGATGGTACAATCATTATCTTTAGTATTTTGGGCGGTGGAAAAATAAATTGACAATGAAAGCAAGAGCAAATATCACAATCTTACAAATAATATTTGTTTTGAATTATGTCAAAGATCATATAAGTGGTAGGTATGCATTTACCATTTAGTAGTCTAATTGTCCTAAACTTATGGATGCAAGACTAAAGTGATATCAAGCAATTAAAATATCTCATGATGTGGTTATTAGCCCATAAGTCTACAATCCAATGGGAATGTCATTTTCTTTTAGGAAATATACCTATAGTTTGAGATGTGCTACTTGACATATGTGTAGTAGTCTCCTTATTCTTGTTCAAAATGCTTATAATCTAATCATGATCCTCTTTCATGAGCACTAGTTCTACATTGGAAATTTCCTCAATGGTAGAATGATTCCCTAAAATATGTTTGTCAATTCTTCCTCTTTCTTTCTTGGGGAGGATGCCTATAAAATTTATAACATTGATCCTTGGGGTGACCTAAGATGCTACAATGGCAACACTTAGTGCACAAAAAGTAGTTATTAATATGGTGACCTAGTTTTCCACAATGGGTGCAACTATCTGTGTGGGCTACCCTATCAATAAAGCACATGAAGTTTATAAGGATACATTAGCTCATTTTATAAGCTGATGGAATGTGGGCTTATATTAATAAACATAAATTATTTCTCCTATCTAGGTGTATTGACGTAAATCACATTGGTCTAATAAAATTAGATAAATTTTGCCATTGATTACAAATATGGTATGAGTTAGTGTGAGCTAAAGTGAACCTTATAAAACTGTGATGAGTTAGGACTATTTGGTTAAGCATGTTTTAGTTAAGCTAACTAGGTCCTCTCTCTAGCTCTACATATGTACATTTGAATATGCATATATTAACATCAAGTGCTAGTAGGTTTTCAAGATGCACTAGGATAAGGATTTATGATTTCACACTTGAAGGCATTTTGGTTAATCTATTATGACCTATTACCCTACTTGTATATATATAAGCACACAATACTACCTTTATGATGGCATTTGAAAAATGGACTTGATCGAAACCTCTGTGATTGGTCTTCTCTACCAAGCACAAGTTTGTATCTAATTTCTTATAGTTTTAGCATCTCATCACCTAGTGTTGTTCTAAAGAAATATAGGGATTGATCTAAGCCAAAAATTGCTTCACATGGAGGTCAAGTTGGGTACATAATCTTGTTTCTAGTGTTTTAAGAAAACCCAATTTTAAACTTATAACTAATGTATGATTCTTGGTCTTAAACCTCAATTAAGGTTACTTTTATTCTAAATATCAATATCAAAGTAGTTTAGCATCAATTTGGGGCACAAAATTAAGCCAAAATAAGATTGAAATTAAATTGGGTGAAAACAAAAAAAAAATCAAATTTTAGGGTTTTTATGACCCCTTCTTCATCAAAGTTTTGAACTCTAATTATTCCTAAACTAGTATTGATCTTTTTTGGTTAGCACCAAAATTGTAGTCTTTGACCATAAGCATGAGACATAAAGCTCAACTAGAGAATTGGCTAAACCAATCGTACCAATTTTGTATAAGCCAATACAAGCTAATCTAGTTAAAGCAAACTAGCAAAGGCTTTTGACAGCATGTGGTGGTGTGTGGGAGCTCTAATATGGCCCTAAATTTTATCTATATTGTCCTAAAAAGATGAAGATTGCACTAGTGTATGCTTTCTTTTCCTTATACCGCAATGTGATTGAAACTTTATATGATTTGCATATGATGTTTTTGCATATTATTATTTTTCATGCAATTAATGTTTTGTCTCATAATGCAATATAGATAGACACATTGTATATGGAAAATTAAATTATATGTACTATGTTTTAGCATACATTAGGTGATATACAAGCATGTTATTAGATTTAAGCATGATTGTGGAATATGTAACATGCAATTAGTACAACACTTAATGTGTTTTCTTAGTGTGATTTAGAGACAAATGCCCCTAGTCGATTAAGTATAAATCACACATTCATGTAGTAAGTAGCATTATATTTATATTCATGGTACAATGGGTCTCATGATTTGTTGGGTTGTAATCACCATAGTGGCATAACCTAATTAAATTATAAGATTATGATCTTGTATTGTAATTGGATGTCTTTGGTTATGATGTGTGGTTATACTCCTATAAGAGCTAACTATGTATTAGAATAAAGGTGCATAGTAGCTAAGAATGAGTTTGGTTGATCTAAATAGTCTATACACTTACAGGTGGTAGACTATAAGGATTGGTTTTTGCTCATGATTGTTGTTATATTTTAAGAGGTTTACAATCATATGTTATCCATTCCACCTATGGTTATTTGTATAATGATGTAAACTCTCCTTTGTCTCACAAGATGTTGATGAAGTGCATCATTTTATAAAAGTCACCATTCTTAATTAATCATGTTGAAGTTGCCATTGAGATTCTAAGTAGCTCCAAATATAAAAAATAAAAGGAGGATCTTGTGAATGCTTTCAAGGTTATAATGTAATATAAGTCACAATATGCTTTTAATTCAAATTAGAATAAGACAAGAACATAAGACCAAGGCCCAAAAAACCCTTAAGGTATTTGATTACCTTTAAGGCAACCTCCATGTAAGATTAGATCATGCATGACATAATTAAAAAGTTGACTGGAAACATAATGTTAAGCCTGATAAAAGTCAAATAAATTGATCTCCCAACTAATCTTTGATAACATGTCCATTAGTTCAAAATTGGATGAAAAACATGACATGATGAAAAACCAAACTAAATCTTTAAGCAAAAAATTGTAAGCTACGAATTGCATAAGAAAATAACTCACTATTGAACATAATCATCATTTATATAGCTCACTCTTTTTATTGATATCTTGCTATCATCAATTGGATTATGTGCTATACTCCATATCTTCATATATCCATGCATGCTCGTGAGTTGGACTAAAATCATAGCTTGTATAGCTTGAATTCAATACACTTACAATTAGCATAAAGAAGCAAGTCTTATTAGGAGTAAGTGGTTTTGGTGCAAAATTGAAGCCTTGTGATCATTTCTCAACTTGGAAACAACACATGGTTGCATTTGAATGAAGCCTCCCATCCAAAAGGAAATATATTCTTAATTTGGTTCATATAGATGTACACATGGTAAAAGTGAAAAATCTTGGTGACACCATGCATTTGTTACATTTATTAATGACCATTCTAGAAAGGTATAGGCTTACACGTTAAAGTCTAAAGATTAAAAGTTAAAGGTTTTCAAATAGTTTGATGCTACGGTTGACAGAACAATTAAAAAGAAACTAAAATGTACATATGTGTATCATGAAGGTGAATACAAAAGACCATTTGAAAAATATTGCAAAACACATGATATCAAGATTGAGAAGACAATTCTTAAAACTCCATAGTATAATGGAGTTATAGAATGGATGAACAAGACCATTTTTAAAAGGACTAAGTGTATGCTTTAACATGTTTAGCTACTTCAATTATTTTAGAGTGAGGTAATTCATACCACAATAGACCTTATTAACTTGTCTTCTTCAATTTCATTCGAATTTTATTTGTCTAGAAAGGTTTGGATCAGGGTGTATGTATCTTTTAAACATTTAAGAGTGTTTAACTACAAAGTATTTGTTAATATGTTTATAGATGAAAGAAATAAACTTAATAATAAAGTTTGAAATTGCTTTTTTTGGGCTTTATATATGATGAATTTGGATATAGGTTATGGGATCCTACTACAAACAAGTTTATTAGAAGCAAATATGTTGACAAAGTTCCTAACAAGAGATAAATTATAGGTATGTCAATGGGTTGTTAGAATGGACTCCAAGTAGAGTTAGAGACTAGGGAGTAATCTTTCTTTTCTTATGGTGCAAAGATGTTGCACTAACTCCATAATGCAAATGAAAATTGTTAGACATTTGGAATGAAAATTAATCAGGCTAGATTACCTTTTTGCTAAATGGAAGAAATGGCAAATATGTAAACTAACTACCATTTTTTGTTATAGTTAGTTAGTGTTAAGAATATTCCTTTTAGCTATTTTGATGATGACAAGAAAAAAAGGGTTTTAAAATGTTTTTCATGTTAGAAAAATGTGCCAAAAAAAATAATATAAGTTTTTTAATATAATATTTTAGATATTATATTAATGCATATACAAATGGGTTAAAACATCCCTTGTATGTATAGTTCTAAGCCATAGGCAATGCTACATTAACAATGGGTCAAGATGCTTCTTCTTCCTTACCTTGGCAACACATCCAAACAATAATCTAGCAACAATCTCATAACAATAGAAGATCACAAGTACAGAATATGGCTAGTGTTAGATTGTCATTTCTTTAGAGGGAAACATAGCCTCATTGGGTTCATAATTCATACGAGACTTGATCAAATTATTCCCTTTACCTATTTGAATCTATTGATGCCGATATCACATGGTCATTTACGTGCGACTTATTTAGGCTTATAAGTCTTGGCCATAGGATTAGAAGCAACCTAATAAGTTCCCTTCAACCATAGCCTCTTTGTCCTTTCATTTTGTCTTGTTTGTTTGGACGGTGCTAGATGTTAGGTTGAGCCCATGCTCCATGTACCTTACTTGTTGCAGGTTAACTTACAAAGAGGAGGCATGTAATATCCCTTCCCCATTGGCTAGCTCCTCGTCCTAAGGTGTAATTCTAGCAATTGTTGGAAGATTTAGGCTTTATGCTCCCTTTTTGCTTATGTTAGTGACACTTCTTGCTAATAGATGAAGACTTCTTGCTTCTTGCCCTTGTTGATGCTCCAAGATGGCTTATGTTGTTCCAAAGTTTGGCTTATCCTCTTCTTTTTTATTAGCTGATTAGGTTACATGACTATAGAAGTCCCTAAAAACTTTTTGAGATTGATAATATGGAATATTGGATGGATTCTTGAATGTTTAGGGAGCCAAAGCTTGTATGCCACTTAACCAATACACTTTTCTATTTGGAACAATCCATAAAACCGTGGTGAGAGCTTTACAGGTTTTAGCACTGCCACAAGGCTTTGTCAATAGAGGTGCAACTCCAAGTACTCCGATTTCCTTCCTTGAATTCCAACCCTTTCCACTTAGCATCATAGAGTTTTTTCATTTGGTGTTAAGCTCTCCTAATTTGCACGCAAAGTTCCTTGATAATGGTGGTTCCATGTTGCAATACTCAATCAACTACCACTACACTTGAAATTCCAAAAAATGTATGATAGTTGATTAAAGGTGGTGAACCAAACATCACTTCATTAAGAGATCCGTAAGTGGTTGAGTTCACACTCTATTGTAGCAAAGCTCCACCGATGATAACCACTGAACTCATATCTTTTGCTCTTCATCTATGAATTATCTTAGATACATTTCTAAAGTTCTATTGACTACCTCAATTTTCCTATCAATTTGAATATGCCTTCTAGTGGTGCCTTGTAGATTAAACAATTCTCTTAAAAAGATCATGTTGAAGATTGAGTCTCTATCATATGTAATGGTCTTAGGCATGCCATGTATTTTCAAGATGTTGTCAAAGAAAATTTGTGCTATGGTGGTGGCTTTATATGGGTGTGCTAAAGGAATAAAATGGTTTGTTAGGAATATTACTATTCCATCATTATTTTAATGATGAAAAAAAGGAAAACAAACATATTTTCTGAAAATATATTTTGATGTGGTAAAGCATTTTAGTGTTTATGTTTAAATGTTTTCATGATTTATGTGCAAAATAAATATAGACAATAAAAGGTATATAAATTGTAATAACAAATAATGATATTATTGATTACATTTATGAAAGAGTTATCAAAAAGAAAATAAATAAATATTCTTGTTGTTATTGGTCTTATAAGAAAATTAATTTACGAATTCTTTTTATGTGGGTAAAGGCTTAAAAAGACATGGTTCATTCATCTATATGAGTTGGTTCATTTTCGGAAGAAGCACAGTCAAGAAGCCCGTGCAACCCAGACTTGTGAACTCACTGTGCAGCTAAGTGCAGACCCGAGTGACCCAAAGTCGTTTCTCAATGTGCGACCCAGTCCATGAATCAGATGCTTTCTACAACCCAAACCATGACTCGTGAGCTCGAGATCCAGTCCATGTGCAAGACCCGTACTAGACCAGTTGGGCTATTGTGCAACCCAAGAGCCTGAACACAACCCAGCAATCCAGCGACACTCCCAGCAACACTCACAACCCAATGCACGCGACCCAGCCCACGTCGTTCGACACCGATTTTACTAGCATGTGACCCGTTTCACCTCTGCACAACCTCTACTCCGTGTGAGGACTACGTGACCCAGAAGCATGTGCAGGAACCAACTATTCTGTCCGCGACCTTCTTCTGCAATCCACCTCTGATGACAACTCCGATGACGACAAAAGTCTACACCAAACTAGAGAGCTTTGAGATATGAAGATTCTGTGAACACAAATTTAGGAACCCACTTACTCAGAAAGGATTAAATCGAGACGTCCTTGGCAACCTGAATGGGTATTACATGACCCATTGAACGAAAGGGAAAAGGGAACAAAACTTCAGTGATTTAGAAACAAAAGTTATATGGGATTGTTGAAAAGGAAGGCGATTTGTCGATTCAAGATGTGCCCACAAAGAAATTGGTTCAAGAATGAGAAGATTTGAATGAGGTTTTTGGTGAAACCCGGAAACTCGACCCGCAACCCAATTAGCTTCCTGAGGCCCAAATGAAGAAAATAAGAAAAACTAAGTTAAACGGTGATGTTTTGGGGAAGCAGTTTGAATGAAAAGAAGACACAAACCTAACTCGACTGTCTGCTTCTCTACTGTTCAGAAACACTATACAGTAACTCAAACTTGCTTTTAACGGGAAGATAGTTAGAAAATCCATAGAAGTCATAACAGCCGTTTTGAAGTTTCCCAGTAAGAGAAGTGCATTTTTATAAGCTAAAAAGTGAACAAAGGCTGCTCCAAGAGAGAGGTATGAAAATCTGAAGAGATAGAACTGTGATACATGAAAAATAGCAAAAATATTTTAAACTTTGAACTTTCTTGAAGATCTTTCGTTAAAGTGCGCTTCTACTCTTATACTTGTGAAATTTGCTATGATATTGCTCATTTATGTGTGGATTTAACTTATATCATTAATGTGCATATATAATTAATTGTAAATCCAAATCCTAACTTTATTGCGATTTGGAGGTTTTGTGATTAGGGATCAATTTGTTGTCTACTATCATTAGAGAGCCTTTATTTTGGCAAAGTTCCACATAAGCCATATGTTTCAAGAGATTTGCTTTATATAAGGTTAAGATAGTGTTATATTATAACAAGTTGTATTGTTGTCCTTTAGTGGAAGGGTTGTAAGTTGTGGGAGAATGTTTTCTCGTAAGTTTGAGTAAAGTGAACTTTAATTGATTAAATTAAAGGAAGAATTGTTGGGTTTTATGGCTTAAAAATAATGGGGCATGAATTGTTTATGCCAAGCTTTAGTAATAATTTTTTCTGATCTAAATATTCTAGTGCTTATACAAGTCACACAAATAAGGCAAGGATTAAGCAAACAAATTCTAAGCAAGTGACACGTTACTTAATAATAAGATGGCTAACTATCATCAAATATTTCACAACTATTTAACAAGTGAAATAGCTAGATAGTATCAAGTAAATGACAAATCAATTAGCAACAAATAGCAAGTAACATTCAAATCAATAAAGAGAAAAGAAGAAATACCATATTTATCATGGTGGTTTGGCCCTTTTTACTTACTCTCACCCTCTTCTCTTTCAATCCAACTGATTGAAGTCTCCTTTACTCAACCAGATTAGAGAAAACATTCTCCCTAATCCAAATAATTCCTTCTCAAAGGAATTCTCAAGTCTAAATACAATATAAGGTCAATTAACCTTAGTTCAAGTAGCAAATCCCTTAAAGATGTAAATATAAAGAGGGATAATGCTACTACAGAAGCTTATACATGATATTGAATGTAATTATAAGCTCTAATCTCAAAACCCTAAATATCTTTAGATTAAGGTTTCGGATTTACAACTTAGTTTATGTGCAAATGATAATATACGTTCAATTAGCACATAAACAAAGATATATCACAAAGAATAGTCATACAGAAGTGATAATAAGCTAAGTATGAAAGATATCACCAAAGCTTCTTTATAGTGGATGGAGAATAAGCTCAAGAATGACCTTTCTCAAATAATAACTCAAAAGATTTTCACTTTCAAAACCACCATCTAAACATAGAGTGGCTTCCTCTTATATATGATTACAAAAATAAGGAACCGAGAGATCATTTCTACCATACCCATCGTATCATAGGTTTCTTCCTGTTGAGAAAGGGTAGCTTGTACCTTTTTCGGTTCCATATCAACTTCTTCATCAAATCGAGCTTCAAATTCTAACATTCTTTTAAAAACTTCTACAAATCTTTCCATTAGAAAAGCAGAGATATGACTGCGGTGACAAAGACAAAAAGGGGGTGTTGGTGTTTCGAATAAAAGTTAGGGCTTCTAAAATGATCAAGACACTTAAGTGTGTCTTCTGATCGGCACCATCTTGTGACCTAAATGGTAAATGTTAAAGCACAGGCTAAGGGAAGATTACAGGCTAAGCCAATTGTAAGTGCAGATCACAGGCCAAATCATTTATAGGAACAGAACACAGGCCAGATCATTTATAAGAATAGATCACGGGCCAGATCATTTATAGGAACAAAACATGGGCTAAATCATTTATAAGAGCATATCACAGGCCATATCATTTATAGGAGCATATCACAAGCTAGCTCTTAATAAGCTCAATCTAGCTATGAGCATAGTCTAGTAATATAAGTATAGTCCATCAATATAAGCATTTAGCAAGCTCACATTTGATGTAACCTATAACCTCACTTGAATTAAGATTAAGCTTGAATAAAAGCTCTTTGTTCCTATTAGTGCATAAAGACAAGTATCATTTTTCTTAAAAATTATTCAAATATATTTTTAATCAACATTCATAAATAGATTTCTTAAGAACATTTTAAGAAAGTTTTATAAAAGGAATGTAGGAACCCAGCTACTTTATAATATTATTAATTGATATTATCATTTGTACACTTTTTACTTCTTATGATTTCTTTTGAACATATGAAAAATATTTTTATTTCAAAAAATAATTCACAATAGATTTTGTCATAACAAAACCCTTATTTTATAACAAAAAGAAGATAGACATAGGTGTAAGTGCTAAACCATTATGGGAAAATAATGTATTTTTGTGTTGATTGTTTCTACTTTAATTTCTAACCTAACTTAGAAATTGTGTGAAAACTATAAACATTTTTTAAAGTGTAATTAATCAAATAAAAAAATTTAATTCCCTCCTTGGCTGGCCATAAGACCTAACATGGTTAAATTTGGATACATGGTCAACAACTACAAAGATGGAAGTTTTACCTCTTAATATTAGCAAACCATTTATAAAGTCCATGGACAAACCTTCCCAAACCTCTTTAGGTATGTTTAAAAGTTATAACAAACCTGATGGTCACATTTTTTTCATTCTTAGTTTTTGGCAACTCTCACAAATTTTCATGGCATTAAGCATATCTTGTTTTATGCCTTTCCAAGAAAACATTGACTTTCCTCTCCTTAGTGACTTGTGGAATCATTTGTGTTTGCTACCATGAAACTCATTTAGTAGTTTTGGAATCAAAAGGAATGATTGCATAGGAAAATATATCATTAAAAGAATGATGTCATCTTTTAGCTCCTATGATCTAACTACTTTTCCACATTTAATTTTATTAGCAATCTCCTTGTTATGCTAATCTATTCTATTCTCCTTATGGATTGGCTCAAACCATTGAGGGATTGGTGATGAAAAGGCCATTATTTCCATACTTTATGTTTTGCCTTCTTGATCAAGTTGTTGCTTTGTCATTTATGTTGTCTCTACTTCAAACTATGTGTTGTCTCTTAACTTTTTTCCCTTGTCATCTTTTTCCTTGATTTTCTTCTTTGCTTCTTCCTCTTCTTCTTTTTCTTTCACTTCCATGTCAATTTGGGTAGATCACCAACTACATATTGTGTTTACCCTAATTGTACTCGATGGTGAATTCATAACCAATGAGTTTGGTAAGCCATTTATGTTTTGTCAATGTCAATGTCTTCCCTCAATAAGAAATGTAGCTTTTATGATCCATTTACATCATATCTTATGATATTGCAACATTCTCATGTATATCTCGTCCTTGCACAAACCTAGATTATTCCTTCAATATCACTACAGGCAATAAACATATTGTTCTATCATTTAGAATCTTGGTAACAATCTTGTTGATAAAGTTACATAGGCTGATAGGCCACAACTCTTTAAAACTTTAGGGTTCTTCTTTTTAGAAATTAGAATAATTTTTGTGAATGTTATACATTTTGGCATTAAATTGCCTTCAAAGAAGTGTTGCACCACCAACATGTGAATAATAATTTGGTAAGGAGATGTGAATAAGCAGGACTATGACACCAATAAGGATGTGTTGGTGCCATTCTTGATATTGTTGGAAACAAATGTGTAGGAACAACTATAACTCTATTCAATGTGTGATTTTTTTCAACATAAGCCTTTGTAAGGCTAAGCATTGACCATTTTTTAAGTCACATTACTATAAAATGTGATAACACAAGTATTATAAATTTAATAAAAAATCATATATAACATTTTAGAAATTGACTTATAAAGATTAGATATCACTTTATAATAGATCATGTTGTAAAAGGAAACACTAAATTGAAATTTGTCAGTACTTTCCACCAATTCCAAATAGCTAAAGATTTATAATATTCATAAAGGAATTTAGCATGTCTTATATTGAAAACGATGTACAATTTTGCCACTAGGCTACTTCATCTTTCTCTAAATTGTATTTCTTTAGTTGTCCTATTAAGGTGTATTAAGTGAAAGGGAGTCTTTTCCCCACTAGGTATGTTTAGTCATGATTAAAAAAAAAAAAAGAGGAAAGATAAACTGAATAGCAATTGTATTTAAAAGGCAACAATTTAATGAGAATTTTCTTCATAAAGTTTGCAATTAAGGAATAATTTCTCTAGCTAGTGTCATGATATGGAGATTACCTTACTTGGGAAGAACAAATTTAGCATTGTGTACTAATTTATAGTTCCATTATATTCAAATTCGCATCTCTTTCAACATTGGTAGTGTTGTAATGGCTTGTGATCTCATGGCTTCAAATATCCCTCTCCCCCTAGATTTACAAAATATTCACTTACTCTACATATGTTCATCATGTTTGATCCCATTGGCAAGACAAATTCCAATGCATAAGGAGCAAAGAAATCACATGTTAAGCACAATTTGACCCTATTTGCCTAAATTGGGGAATCAATTGACCCTTTTTTTTTGTCTCACATGGCTTTATAATCAACTTAATTCATTCATGGCTATTTCCCAGCTATATTTAATCAACTTATTGTTGTTTCACCAATTCAAGAAAGATAGAAAAATGGTTAAATTTCTTCACGGTTTAGACAACATCTTCTTTGGTGCCTACTCACATATCCAATTATAGTTATCCTTTTCCTTCTTTATCAAGGGCAAACTTTATGATTAAAGACAAAGAGTCCTCTCGTCAGACTACCATAATAACTAACCATGCCAACAACCTCATTTTTACCCCAAAATCTAGCCTCTTACTTAGTTTGATTTTAGGTTAAGTGGGGTGCAGAGTTAGGCCTCATGGATGCAATTTTAAGTCGCTTGACTTTTAGGCCTTTTATAGTCTTTTCTTATCAAGCCTTCACACCAATCCATCCTATTAGAATAAAAGTAACCTCAATCAAGGTTTTAGACCTAGAATCCTGCATCAAAGTTTAAATTACGTTTTGTTAAGATGCTAGAAACAAGATTATGTACCTAACTTGACCTTCGTGTGATGTTATTTCTACCTTAGATCCCTTGATTGCTCTACAATAGCACTAGCACATGAGATTCCAAATATGCATGACATCAAAGGTTTCTTTTTCATCTATTTTTCACATTTTTAAACATGTCAAAATTCCCTTCAAATGTAAAAGCATAAGCCTTTTATGCTTGTCTCATACAACACTTATGGGTTTTATGATAGGTTATAGGAATAAAACTAAAGTTTACTTTATAGCATACTATCATAGATGTTATTCCATTACATAGTAAAGAAAGCAAAACAAATACAACCACTACAAAAGCAACCCTAATGCTTCCAAACTTATGTTAACAACATGTCCATTAAACACATAAAGACTAAGTCATTTAGTACATGAGTCAACTAACATTGTATCTATGCCAATAAGCTCTACTATGATGTCATCACTATGATGCTTAGCATCTTTAATACTTTTGTTGTTGTCAATAAATAATATTGCTATATTATTATCTATTTGGTAAAATCCTACATGCAATTAGCCTTGTCAAACAAGTAATATAATAATGAGAAAATGTATCATCCTACAAAAATTGAGACTAACTAATTATTAATGGTGAGTAACTCCTAGAATTTATCTAACAAGTTAAAATGATAAAAGATATATTAACTAACTAAATTTAGGAAGACTTAATACAAGAAACATGTTAGAGCATTTAATTTCACCATAACTACTAAATAAAAATGTCAATTATTTATGCTTACGAGAGTGATAATACCTATGTGATGGTAAAATTTTCTAATTTATTCACTATCTTATGTCTAGGTATAACCAACTTACTTAGCTCATTAATTCACTATGTTGGATCCTATAGTAACCTCAGAGAGGGGGTGAATTAGGTTTATCAAAAATCTTTTAGTCTTTTTTGTTTTTCTTATGTTAAGCAATCAAGGCAACAAACAAGATTATCACATAAAATAAAAATAGATTTTTGGAAGGTGGTTTGGCCAAAGCCACCTTGACACCTACTTCACCCCACTCTAGCAACAACCTACTAGAGTCACTTTTCAATCAATTCACAAATTGATTACAAGGGAGAACCACTCCCCAAAACCTAATTACAAGAGATAACCACTCTCTCAATCCCAGTTACAAATTCTCTCCCAAAGAATTCAATAATGAGTGACAATTAAATACAAATTTTGAATTTAGCTTTTGTAAAATATGAATTCAACTTCAAAAGCTTCAAACAAGTGCTAAAGACTCATATGAACAAAAGCCTCAAATTCACACGAACCCTAGCACTGTTCACTCATATGAAATTAGCTCAAATATGATATGAATTAAAAAGCAATCTGATTTCCTAACAAGTGTATGAAAGTAATAATAAGCTTAAAGTAGAATCACTGAAATGTAGAACCAATTTTATGAGCTTGATGAAGCTTGAGTGAAGAACATGAGTTGTTGTAAACAAGCTTACTTTCTTTATAATTTTTAGACCAACTAAACAATGGTAAGTAAGATGCACTTAAATAGATTCAGAATAACTCACATTTCATCAAAGAGCTGTTCTAACACCTCTTAAGCAAGTCACCTCTTCTTCCCATTAAAGCCCTAATTTTCATCTTCTATCTCTTCATTTTCGAGCTGTTGAGAGAGTAAGGAGACAAAACTGTGTTTTGTCTCCAAGACCATTCAAAATTGTGCTCCAAAACGCCAACGTTTAGTCCATAACTTAAGTTATTAATTCAAAACTTTACAGACCAAAAAATGGGTCGAACTCAAGTCTCACTTAAATCTTCATAGAATCTCTTCAATCTTGAATCAAATTATTATGGGTGCTTCACAAATTGATAGATAAACTTCTTCTCTTCAAAAGCCCTATGATTTCTACTTCATAAACTCTTTAATTTGCTTCCAATTTCTTTTTTAAGTAGTTAGGTCATAAACTATGAAGAACTCCTTAATCTCTTGAAATTAATCTTTTCTTAGTAGTAGGTCTTTGATTTTTCTTCATAAAAATGTTCCCCTCTTAGTTAGCTTTCCAACGAGCCATTTTTTAGCTTGATTGAAGAAGTTTAAGGCAGCCAAATTTGACGGCAAAGTCATAGCATCGCGGGGCATTTTCTGGGTCATAGGTTGCTAGTTCGAGTCGGTCTACTAGGTTATAGGCATAAGAACAAGTCGTTGGGTTGCACTTTATGGGTCCAGTTCGTGTTGGGTTGGGTCGCGTGAAGACTAGGTCTAAGATGTGTCTACATGGGCCTGACTACGTCTAGGCTGGCCTGATTAAGTCTAGGCTGGACCTAGGTTGTGCACCTCTAGGCTGGCCTAACTGCATTCAAGCTTTGCTTAATTTCCTGCATAATATTTCCATATTATTTTTCTTATAAAATCCAATAAATAAGTAAAAAATAATTATAATATTTCCATATTATAATTCTTATTTTTCTCATCATCAAAATGTTAATATGAAAATATTATAATTATTGTCTGCTTATTATAATAATTGTTAATATATTTTAATTTCATTAAAATATATTTCAATACATTATATCTTTATATGTGAATTGAAACAAACCAAGTACATTGGGATCTATAAGCGTTCCCAATTTACACCAAAAGCTATGTAAAAAACAGGGTATATGTATATGCATATTTAATCTATGGTTACACATTATAAAAAATAAGTACATATCATCTCATGTCGATCTCAAACATGCTAATTAGATCATTTAAGTAATAGCTAATCACTTAAAAGTATTAAACATAGTAGTATACAACTTCACATAAATAAAATATCTTACAAACTATCATAATCATGAAACTTATACTATCATAATTAGGTTACATCATAACTCTAACAAAGTAAAATAAAACATAATATATACATAAACAAGAACTATGCTACAAATTGAACAAAGCATCTTTAAATTCAAAACATGAAAGCTATCACAAAAATGTCTTCAATTCAAGGAAACTTTGTACAACTCTACACATAATAGAGGAGGTCAAAAATTGTTTCAAAAAGGGGGGGAAACATGCTATCACGTGCCATCATGTACCACCACTACATGCCACCATTGTTGCCATATGCTGCCACCATGTGCTACTGCTCATTCTACATAGAACCCACTGGAAAGAAGCCCAAGACACAAATCTACCAATAAGTCACACAACTCTGCTAGAAAGTAATGTAGATTCGCTAGAAAATTGCTAGAAAAGGTTCAAGTAATCATATATGCCTCAAACAAGGTTAGATTGCTGCAAAAATAGCACAAATCGACCAGAGCTCGGTCCTGTTGTTGTGCTACCACACTCACCATCTAGGCTGCAATCATTGGAGAAAACAAATGCCACCTACATTCTAATCAACTTTTGGTCGACTATCCCATGTTGACACTCGCTCCCATTTGTCAAGCAGCTTGGTTCTTTTATTTTGTTTGCTTATCCTCTCCCTTCTTGCTAACCTCTATTCATAGTTGCACCTCTCTCCTTAGTCTTTTTTTGTTGGCTACTCAACTCACTAGACAATGGCCTCTCTTTTCCCCTATGTAAGCTCCACAAGCATAACTAGTTGTCTTTTTCTATTTTTGCTTGTTTTCTTTCTATTTTTTCTCATGGTTTGCTACTTCTTTTATTTCATTTTCCTCTATTTTAGGTTTGCTATAATGAACCAACAAAATTTGCATAAATATAGACAAATGTAAATATAATTCAAAACTACATTATATATTACCTAAAGTAATTAAAATAACCTTATAAAAATATAGTTATTATTATCACAATACAACTAAATTGATCTATTAATAAAATCAATGAGATCAATTGTCTTATGAGTTCCTTAACCAAATAGGTTATATGGCTATCCATAACAAGCTATAAACTCTGAATACATGGCAGAAGACATTACCAATGTCTGTTTAGTGCTTTTCCATGATATTACCTCACTAACCAACATAAATATGTAGGCCAATGTAGATTTCATGTCATCTTTATAACCTACAAAGTCTGAACCTAAATATCCCATTAGCTATAAATTGTCTACATGTTTATAAATCAACATATAATCTTTTGTCCTTTTTAGATACCTTATAACCTTTTTAGCAACAACCTAGTGATCATGACTAAGGTTTGCCTAAAATTTGGCCAAAATCCTATTAAAAAGGCAATATCAAGCCCTGGTATAGACTTGTGCATACATGTAACTACCTAATATAAAAGTAAATGATACATTCTTCATAGAGTCTTTCTTAGTTTCATTTTTAGGGCACTATATTAAGCTAAACTTTTCACCTTTAACAATTAGGACAATGCCAAGTTTGTAATCTTGCATACTAAACTTGTTCAAAACACAATCTATATATAACCTCTTGAAAAGACTTAGAAGCTGGCATTAATAATCCTTAAAGATCTCAATACCTAGAACAAAAGATGTTTCACTAAGATCTTTCACATCAACCTCTATCGATTATAGTCTTTTAGTCTTTTGTAATAATGTTACATCTTTGCTTTCATAATAAGTTGGCATCCATATAAAGGATCAAGAAAATTGGTATACTCCCACCAACCTTGGCGTATATGCAATGATTTACTAAGTTTTCAAAAAAATTCATAAAAAGTAATGAAGTTATCAAATTTCATATATCATTGTCTAGAAACTTATTTCAAACTATAAATAGACTTCTTAAGTCTAACAAATTTATTTGAATTATCTCCTACATAACCTTTTAGCTACAGCATATAGACATTTTTATCAAGATTCCCATTCAAAAATGTGGTCCTAATGTCCATCTAATATAACTCTATCTAAATGAACTACTAAAGCCAATACCACCTTAAAAGAAACTTTAAATGAAACTAGTGAGAGTGTCTTATTATAGTCTATCCTATCTTTCTAAGTGAATCTATTGGCTATCAATCTAGCCTTGAACCCTTCATTTAAAATCTCTTTTAGTCTTGAACATTTAATTGAAATTAATGGACTTGCATCTTTTAGGTAGTTTAACTTAAGTTCAAATATCACTATACTTTATAGACTACAACTCATCTTTCATGTCATCTGCCCTAAGTTTTAACTAAAGGCTAGAGACAAGTTGTGTATAAGTCATTGGATTCTTCATAACCCCAATATTGTAGTCACACTTTCCATGATAAACTAAACAATTAGGATAAATAATAGACATCATCCCTATGTTAGATCTTTTAAATAGATAAGCCTTTGTATCCTAATCTAAGGCCTATGGAACCTTTTTAAAAGCTACATCTGCAACAAGTTCTTGCACAACTACATGCCATGGTTTGAAGCTATAGGTTCATCCGACTAAACAACGAAAGGAAATTACAAACTTGTACTAGCAAAACTACTACTCTCTATTACTTATGAACATGTATCATTATATGTAACAACGAGCTTTAAAAATTTAGTTATTAGCAAATCCACAATCCTAATACCTCCACTGAGGTTATAAAAACAATAACCTTTAAAATGTCTAAGTAAGACACAAAATAAAACCTAACAATCCTAGAATCTAACTTGCCTAAGGCTAGATTATACAATCTAATTTTTGTTGAACATCCCAAACCTTGAATGATTTAAGTTAGGCTTATGTCCCTTGAATAACTCAAATGGAGTCAAAGGCACTACTTTAGTAGGAACATAGTTGAGAATATACGTAGCAATTTTAAAAGCTGGTTCCTATAAAAAGTAATGTAGGTTACTTCTACTTATCATACATTTATCCATTTCCATCAAGGACTAGTTTTGCCTTTCAACTACATTATTTTGTTGAAGGCTTTTAGGCATAGTAAACTATCCTATTATTGCATATTCCTCTAAGTATTGTGTAAATGGGCCCATAATAATGGCCTACATTGTCATCTCGACCATAATACTCTCGACCCTAATTAAATCTAAAAAGCTTTATACTTTTTCTTACCTTAGTTCTAAACACTTTGAATTTTTCAAGTGATTGTGATTTTTTCTTAATCAAATAAACATATCCAAAAGCAAGAAAAATCATCTATAAATTTAATGAAATAAGCTTTGCCACACACCATTACTTTATAAGGACCGTAGATGTCAATGTGGTTCACTTGCAACAACTTAAAACTATGGATTTCCATTTTTTTTTCTAAATAAGTACAAAGAGCGAGGTGTAAGCCTAACCTTTAGTAAAAGGCAAATTGCTTATATATTAAGCTATTACATAAAAATAAAACCAAAACTATAAAATACGTTGGGCAACACTTATCCTTAACCCTATAGTGGCTTATAATTACCAAAGCTTTACTAATCCTTTACTAAAATAGCTAAATATGACTAAGGCAAGGAGCTAAGTTGATCAACAATTCTCACACTTTAAATTATACGTCCATAATTGGCAAGATAGTCTACGACAACAGTCCTTCACAATACACATATTGCACTTCCTTATATGCTAGAATCATAGATATATATTGGCAAATAAAACACTCCATTTTTCAAGGAATTCTTTTTCTTTAAGCAAACATTAAACTAAATAAAATGAGTCTAATCCAATAATGTGGGATACCTAATTCCATTCTTAACATATATTCAAGCCTTCCAACAAGGTGTAGGCTTTGATGTCTATATTGCTACCTAGCACTAGCTTGATTAAGAAAGCTTTTAGGCATTCCACTAGTCAAAGGAAGGAGCTAAATCCAATATTTTAATGAGGTGATGGATGTAATAGCTAACAAAGTGTAAAACTAAAATGCTAAATTTATCTCAAAGAAGCAAGTTAACATTGATAAAGAGTGTTTTATCTTCTATACTGATTCATACCCTTTTCATTAACAAAGCACCCAAATTGATAATACAAAAGATTAATAAAATAATGACTAATTTCATAATAAGCAATGGAGATGAACACAGGAGTCATTAGGTTAAATGGTATAGTATATGTACACCTTTGGAGAAAAGAGACTTAGGAATTTGTAATCTAGAGTAGACTATGTAAGCCTATCAAGAAAAGTTTGCATGAAGATACATACTAAGATACTCATTCTAGCATTTGTTATGCAAGCAAAATATAAGCATCCAATAAAAGTAATAAGAAAAGGTAAAAAAAAAAAATACACATTCACATGCATGGAAAATGCTTTTACCTTGGGACTACCTTAAAATCATACATTTTTTAAGCAAATTGGTCATTCAAGAATTTGCAAGAACTCCTTAAGTCCATTAACACCTTCATACATTTGTTTTAAACAACCAATCTTCCTTGCACTTTCATTGTTCTAAGGGCTAGATGCCCTTGTATGGTGTGTAATGATACTTTGGGGCCTCATTATCATTTCCCTTATTTCAAAAAATATCAACCATGCCTCCTATCTCCTCATCAAAATCCATTGCAACCACCCTTTCAATCAAGAAGAACGTGTAGCATTTCTACCCCAATGTGTAGTGTAGCATAGCACCTTAGCCCTTCTTTTGGCCATTTATGATGGAGTTAATTGTTAGGTCCCTAAGGCAACCTAGGAAAGGGCAAGTTAGGTTTATAGATCCATTTGACTAGATTACTTATTGTTTCTAAATCACCTTTCTTGTGCTCTAAATGCAATCACTACTATGTTCCTATGTATAAATTAGATGAACTTAAATGATCTCAAAGTACACATGATACACTAACAAGGGAGGTTAGTATAATCAGACCAATATTGCAAATGTTTTGCTATTAATTATGCAGCCAAGCATGTATCAAGTATGTAGATTAAACAAGAAAATGCATTTAAATAAAATTACACACCAAAATTTAAGTGATTGGAAAATCTTTTTGAACCCATCTCCTTTAAACCCTCTATCAAGGGCTTTCTCTATTTGTCAATAAAGATACAAACAAGTAATCCTTTGGATTACCCCAAACTATCCAAACCATAATCCCATGGGTTACATAAAGAACAACAAGTACATTAAAGTTACAACAAAGGTCCTTAAGTAAGAAATAATAGTTTTAAGCTTATTGAGGACCAATTACAGGCAAGCCTTAAATGTTATTAACAATGGAAAGCTAGGGTTCCCATACTCAAACTTGAATCAAATCATTTAACAAGTGAACACACAATCTGACCACGAGAGTAATTAGAGAAAATCAATAAGGGTCAACTATCATAGATTCAAAGCAGTACACACAAGTATATTGATAGTAAGAAAGTCAAGCACTCAGATGATAAGAATGTTTTCATAATTTCATCACTCTACTTTCTTGAATATGTTTTCCCTACCTTGACCTTTTCACCTAACAAATACATGTCCTTGCTTGATGCCATTGAACCATTGAATGTCAAAATCCATACTTGATCATTTTGAGTCCAACAACACATGTGATGCTCAATAAAAGAGAGAAGCATTGTGGGATAAAGACACAAGGGATACGTCAAAGGTTCGAGAGAATGTGAGTTAAAGTTTGTTCAAGAAGCCACGAATGAAAGGACAACATCCCATTTAAGTATGTAGGGGTTTCTCTTCACGGGCTAGGCCTTCCTTTCTCTTTAGCTCACGATCACACGAGCCAGGCTTCACTTAAGTATACATGGCCCTTATTTTATAATATGGACTATAATAATAAAAAAGTGTTATAGTATAGGTCTATAATAGTATAACATAAGGCCACATAACAAGTATTTTAATGTTTATTTCTATGAAATCAAGAACTTAATATTCTTATAAGTGTATGCATTTATCATCATGAGGTATATTTCATAAAGTAAGCACAAGGTCATGGAAATTATACTTTCAGCAATACCTCAATAATTTCCTAAGCATGTCATCATCAAAAACATTATATTACATAACCTAACAATGTCCCTGTAAGAAAATAAGAAACTACGATGGAGCATGAAGGATTTTTCAATTGCTGTGATAATCTTTACAATGCTTACTATACATTTATAAAGACATAGCCTAGCCTAGGAAAAGTAAACCAAATATTTACAATAATTACAATGATATTGTGCCGAATCACAAGTACTAATATGGTAACATATTAGGTGAGACAATTGTCTATTAACACTCCCCCTCAAGCTGGAGATTTGAAAAAAAATCAAATACTCCAAGCTTGGAGAGAAGATGCCAATGTTGCTTGTTGTTGACTGCCTTAGTGAACAGGTCAACAAGTTGTTCCTTGGTTGGTACATGTCATGTCATAATGATTCATTGTTGAAGCTTTTCTCTGACATAATAACATTCAACTTCAATATGCTTTGTGCACTCATGAAATATAGGGTTTGCTGCAATCTTCTCCGCGGCTTCATTGTCACAATGGAGTAATGCTGGATGTTTCATGTAAAAACCAAAATCTTTAAGTAACCCAACAATCTAGACTATTTCATAAGTGGTAAGTTACATAGCTCTGTATTTTGCTTTGACTGATAATAAAGACATAATGGGTTGTTTTTCAGAGCGCCATGAAATTAAAAAGTTTTCCAACATTATACAAAAGCCTATAGTGGATCTTCTTGTCATGGGACATGTGCTGTAATCAGAGTCGCAATATGTCACAACTGATGCAGTAATGACTATGCCAGCCCAATATAATAGCCCAATCCATATGTTGTGTGTCATCAAATACATGTTTAAGCCACAACATGATCTAATGAGTCCAAGAAAGGCAAAGTAGAATAGCATCTTAGGAAGTGTTTGGAATATTCACTAGAATCTCCTAGTTAGTCTTGGGTTTTGTCATTAATGATAAGGGTTTCTTAAATAGTTATTGAGTCCTTAATTCTTTAGGTTTTCTTTATAGTTTGAGAATATTTCCTTTTATTTGGTTTTCCTTCATTATCTTGATTCCTGATTTATCTAAGGTTTTCACACTTATCAAATCTTTGATTTGTCTAGGATTCCCTTATTTTCAGAATCCATATTTATTAAGACTTCCTTAATTTTAGGGATTCTTGATTTATCAAGATCCTTCTAGAATTAGGTTTTAAGGATTCCTAATTTACCAAGATCCTTCTAGGATTAGGTTTAGCTACCTATTTAAAGGGAGCATTGTTTCAATTATAAGCAAACTTGTTTTCCAAATAATAGAAACCCCTAAGTTATATGATCAACTTTTGCATCATTTATCCAATTCTTGCTAAGGATTGGTGGTGGATCACCTTCTTGACTGGTGGTGTTGCCTTTACGTTTTGGAGCTTATTGGCATCTATCTTTTGTTTTTGTTTTTCGTATTTTCATTTTTCTCCCATTCTCCCTACCCAAACACTTACGTTTCTCACAAAAAAACCTTAAAACATAAAAACACAATTTTTACATACCTTTTTTATTCAAAGCTCACACAAGCCCACCATAAGATTTGCATCAAGTGGTATCAAAGCCAGGTTCTTCTTTTGAGTGAGCTCTCCTCAAGATGTTTAATCCAAGCAGTAATTTTTCATCTCATCATAATGACCATTCCTTGCCAATTCCACCATAGGAAGTTGGAAACAAAATGTTATCGCTTGAGTTAGGCGAGATAAAGGAGCAACTTTCTAACGTCCTCAAGAAGTTGGAAGCCTTTTTCCAAGGCACCTAAGGCAACCAAGATGAAAGAGAGCGGAAGAAAAGGAGGCTAGATGATGATTATAGCTTACATGTCAAGATTCCAGAATTTAAAGATACTCTTAATCCTAATGATTTTATTGATTGGCTATGTCATATTGAAAGGGTGTTTAAGCTCCAAGTGTATGATGATCATAAGAAATATAAGGTTGTTATTCTCCATCTCAAAGAATTTGCTTCTTTGTGGTAGGAGAATGTTAAGAAACAAAGAGAACGAGATGGAAAGGAAAAGGTTTGTTCATGGGAGAAACTGAAGAAGTTGCTCAAAAGGTGTTTCTTGCCCAAAGATTACAAGCAAGACCAGGTTTACATGCACAAGATGAACATATGCCGAAGCCAACAACCATAATGCAACCAAAAAAAAGTTTATGCCTTAACAAATTTCAAGTACCAACAATAAAACAACTACAATTATTATAAGGAAGACTATGATATGTGGATAGAAAGGTGGTATGGGATAGAAACTTCATCGAAGAAAGCCATAAAAGTTGTTCAAGTAGAAGAAACAGAGTTAACAAAAATAAAACCAAAAGATTTGGATATTCCAAAATTAGTGGTGTTGGCAGAGAAAGAGGTGGACCTAGAAAGATATGTAAAAATGTGATGTTAGGCCTAGTGAGTGTGAGATAAATCAATCATCCAACTAGTTACTGATAAACTGAAGGATTGTCAAGAGGAGGATCATTTATTTATACTTTGGATCCAGCATCATACTCAAGGCTCGTGAATTTTTTATTCTGCTTCATGGGAATCATCGATGGCTTCAAATCAGCTAAGCCTACTTTAGAAATAAGTTCCAATGTATACTTTCACTGACTTAATGAAATACCATCTAGAGATCGAGCAATTTCAAGCCTTAAGAAAAACTTCAAGGGACCAAGATCCTTCATGAAGAATGTACCATGCAAATATTTTTTGAGGTCTGAAATGGTTGGTTAACTGTTTCCTATAATCAAGATATTGTCAACATAAATGAGTAAAGCCATAAAAGAGCTACATTTCCTTTTAGTGAACAAAGAGTAATCATGGTAAGACTGGTTGAAGCCGTGTGCAATCAGGGCACCAGTGAACTTGGCATTCCATTGCCAAGAAGCTTGCTCAACCCATAGAGGGATTTTCGTAATTAACAAACAAGATGCTCCCCTTGATTACAAAATCCAGGGGAAGCTCCATATAAACCTCCTCCGAAAGATCACCATGAAGAAAGGCATTCTGGACATCCATATGATAAATGGGTCAATGATGGACGGCAACAATGGTAATGATAAGCTGAACAGTGATATGTTTGGCTATGGAAGAGAAAGTATCCTAGAAGTCAATGCCCTCACGTTAATTATAGCCCTTGGCAACCAAGCGGGCTTTGTAATGTTCAATGGACCCATCAGCACGATACTTCACCTTATAAACCCATTTACATCCAATAAGATGACAACCAAGGGGCAAAGGAACAATATCCTAAGTGTGATTAGCCTAAAGGGCAGTAAGTTTAGCATCCATGGCTGCAATCCAATTAGGATCTTGGGTGGCCTCATAATATGTGGTGGGTTCGATAATGTGGAAATGGAGGCTATAAAGTGTTGGTAAGGGAGATTGCAATGGTGGAAGGAGATATAATTAGATATCAAATAAAGGGAGGTTTGGAAAGAGGGAGGTAGCGTGGGACATATGTAGTCAGAAGTCCATATATGAGGGCAGGTGGGACGGCCAGATCAACATAGTGAAGGATCAATAGGCTCAGTAGAAGGAGCAGTAGTAGTATCAGTAGGTTGGGGAGGTGGGGCCGTGGTGATGCAAGATCAGGGGTGTCCAATGAAAGGTTGGAGGGGAGAGACAGGGCAATGGGCATTGTGCCTAAAGGAGTTAGTTCAAGAAGATCCACAAGCAATGATGAGGAAGTGTACATGTCAAGATTTGGCAACTGGAGGTAACGAGAAAGCCAAGCTGTCTAAGAAAGAAGAAGAAGAAAAAAAAAAAGAAAAACATTTTCTTGAAAAACAACGTCACGACTAACAAAAAATTTGTGGGATTAAGGGTCATAAACATGATAACCTTTTTGAGAAGGAAGATAACCCATGAAAATGCATGGAAGGGTGCAAGGACTAAACTTATCTCGAGAGCCCAAGGTAGTTGCATAACAACGATAACCAAAAACATAAAGATGGTTAAGGATAGGAGGTTTACCAAATAATTTTTCAAAGGGACTGAGACTATGAAGAAAGGAAGGAGGAAGTCAGTTGATAAGGTAGGTGACAGTGAGAAGGCATCCCCCCAGAATGGCGGGGGGATGTGGACTTGAAACATTAAAGCACAAGCCATGTCTAATAAGTGCTGATGTTTGTGTTTGACAACTCCATTTTGTTGAGGAGTGTGAACACATGAGGTCTCATGAGAAATGCCCTTCATGAAAGGGAAGGAACAACACTCAGAAGAAAAGAATTCAAAGCCATTATCAAAGCAAATGCAACGGACAATGGCATTGAATTATGTATGAACCAGGGAGATGAAATATTGGATTTTGGGAAAGACTTGGCTTTTAAATTGAAGGAGGAAAGTCTAAGTCGCATGAGAAAAGTCATCCATAATGGTAAGAAAATAGAATGCACTGTCATGGGTGGGAGTTCAATGAGGACCCTAAACATCCATGTAGACAAGCTCAAAAATGGAGTGAGTTAGAGTGTGACTAATGGGAAAAGGTTACGGGTTGGTTTAGCTAATGGGCAAATAGGGTAGGAAAAAGAAGAAGGACAAGAAACAGAAACACTAGAAGAAGAAAATTGTTTTAAGGAAGAATGACCAAGATGTTGCAAAATATCATAATTAATATTATTAATAAAAATTAGAGTACAAAGAGATCGCTATTTGGAAGTACAAACAGTAGACTTTAGAAAAGTTAAATATTTAAAGAAAACATAACTAAATTTTTTTGGAAAAGTAAAATATAGAAAGTATAGTCCTTAAATAGCCTTGTTGAGCTCAATCAGATCTCCAGTCATACGGTCTTGAAATACACAAAAACCATAAAAAAAAATGGCTACACAATTGTTATCACAGGTTAATTTTTGAATAGATAACAAATTGTGTTTAAAACTAGGGGCATATAAAATATTGGTGAGATGCAATTATGGATAAGGTTAATAACGACCAATGTGGGTGACAAGACTAAGTGAGCTATCAAGCAATGTAATATTAATGAGTTCAACACATAGGGAAAATGAATTAAGAATAGATAAATTATAAGTGATATGATCACTAGCCCCTAAATCAATTATCCATAAGGATGAAATGGAAGAAAGGGAAGAAACTGTACCTAAGAATAGGTCCGAGGAACCCATTTGGTTGATGAAATTCAAGAGCTTATGCTGTTGAACAATAGTGAGAGTAAGCCCAATGAATCCACCATATATGCTACCTAGGCTAAATGGATGATGGCCCAAGATACTCGAATTGGATATGGGTGGATAGCTTGAAAAGCCCTAAAAAGAACATCCCTCAGTGAAGTCCATGGCTAGGGGATGAGTTGGGCCATAGCCAAGTGAAGGTAAAGAATCAGATACAGCAACATTATAGGCTAAGGGCCTTTGGTTAGTGGGCTTGTGTCTATTATTACCATGCTGCTTAGGCCTACTGCCAAAAAGGTAGCCAACTAATTGGTAACAAGACTTGCGTAAGTGTCCAATGCTGCTTGCAATGATTGCAAATGGGCCTAGATGTGGGAGGTGCCTGTTAGGCATAAGGCGAGTTAGGCCCACTGTGCCCACCCAAGGATAGGGCCCCAAATTGTGAATCCTAGATCTAACCTGTTTGGGCAAGAGATGTACCTGACCCAGCTAGGGCACAACTAGAACGTTGCGTCTAAAATGCATTGGCATCATTGCCAAGAGATGGACGGTCGTCAGCAATAGCGCACTGAAGCAAGTCTTGCTTTGCCAGCGAGTAAAGCTTCTTCATGCTTAGTAGCTCGTCACGTGACATGACATTGAAGCAAAGGGTAGAGAATTCATCCTACAGGGCTAAAAAAAGTTGCAGAGATCGATCATCTACCTCATAGCACCAAAATTGCTTACAAGTGTCATAAGTGACATCACAACAGCAGTGAAGAGGAAGTTGTTAGGCATCTAAAGCACCCTAAAGCTCCTTCAAATGAAGGTAGAAGGATGTGAGCTTAATGTTGGAGGCACCAAAAGATAGGCGAAAAGTGTCGATGGCCTATTTGAGGAAAAATTTATAGGTCTCGCTAATTCAATTAAAGCTATCTTGAAGCAATTGCCAAACATCAGTGACACTGGGAGCAATGGAGACCATAGGCTCGAGTAAGGAATCGACGAAGTGGGTTAACCAAGTCTTCACAACCGCATGACACTAGTCCCAATAGTCGGCAGCATCACCATCGCTAGTGGGTCATGGGAGCTTGCTAGTCAAAAAACCCATCTTATTCCAGGCAAGGAACACCATTTGAATTTGCTCACTCCAAACATGCCAATTGGTCTCGTTGGTAAGCTTTGGGACACGATACATGCTAGTTGAAGATCAATAGCAGTGAGATGGTATGGCTTATGGAAAGAAGAGATAGTGGAATTGTTTGTAATGGCCATTAGGAAGGTGAACAAAGACGGCTAGGGTTTTAGACAAGGGAATTAAGGATAAGGGTAATTTGGTAAATGAAGAAAGGAAGAGCAAAGGTAGCTAGGGTTGATAGGAAAAGAAAAACAATGTAGAAGGCGGCTAAGGTTGACGTGAAAAGAAAAGGAAGAAACAAATAATGAAGGAAAAGGCAGGTAGGTTTATATGTACAAGGAGGAAAAAGACAAAGGTGAAAAATATGAGAAAGTAGCGTGACTAATGTGAAGGGGAAAAAGGAATAGGAGACAGAGAAAACACCTTGGTCTACGGGTAGTTAGAAAAAAAGAAAAAGAAAAAAAGAAAAGAGAAAAGGAACTATGAAGGAAGAAAAGAAAGGACAAAGAGAGAAAAAACACTTGGTCTATGGGTAGTTGGAAAAAAAAAAAAAGAAAAAGGAATTGTGAAGAGAGAAAGGACCAAAGGGAAGGAGAAAAGATGACAAGACTAAAGTGGAGAAAAGAAAAGGTGGGTAATTAACAAGAATTGACGGGAGAGAGAAACAATGAAGAAAAAAAAAAGGCTCACAACTCGTCGAAAGAGAAAAAGGGCAGAAGCTAAGATCGTTTGGCGATTGATACCATGTAAGAAAATAAAAAACTATAAAGGAGCATGAAGGATTTCTCTACTGTTGTAATAATCTTTATAATGCTCGCTATACATTTATAGAGACATAGCCTAACCTAAGAAAGGCAAACCAAATATTTACAATAATTACAATAATATTATGCCTAATTACATGCACTAATATAGTACTGTATTAGGTGAGACAACTGTCTATTAACACTCCCCCTTCTTTCATGATGATGAAAACCTTATTATGATAGCTTATGATGTGAAAAGAATTAGTTGTTAGTGCAATCATATCTCTAAAGGCAATCTCTCTCATACGTGAATAATTCTCCCACTTTTATTAAATCTCATAATATTGTCATAATTCTCCTCGTTTTTCATCATAAATCGAAAAAGAAGCATATATGACAAGGTATAGAAGACTATCAAATAAAGGGCGAAATGAGTACATGGCAAAAAATGGAACACAATGTCATAGAGAAGAGAGCATAGGTCAGGGAAAAATATGGCGTGAAGGTCAAGGGAAAGGTGTAGCACATCATATAGCCAAGAAAAGATATGAATTAAGTGTAGGACAGAAAGCATTGTTTGTAGATAACGAATACACACGAAGTAAATGATGTATATTGTAGTAACTCCTCACAATATGTACAAAATATTTCTTTGAAATCTGAATGTCTATTTCAATAGATGAAGTGTACACATGGCAAATAACAAGATATGTAGCTAGATATGTCTTTAATGTAGTTCACCAACTAACATGTGACACAATAAAGTTCAATAGGTAGAGTCACACGTATTGACAACAACAAAAAGACTAATTTGATTTTATGATTGTAACAGGAGGTCGCAGCAGATATATAACATGAATGATCAAGAGCACGCAGCAAATAGTGTCCAGCATATGAGAATACATGCCCAAAATATAAATATAGATTGTATAGTCACATAAGACACACGTGTATTAAGTACATAGTCAAAAACTGATGTTGATGGGTTCAAGCCCAATCAAATTACAAGTCCAATCTAGCCCTATTCAACTAATGGAAGGATAATGATACAAATTCCAAAAAGGGGGATTAAAGAATAATTTTTGATAAGTATCCAAAGTAGTTACCCAAAGAAAGCAACTTTGAGCAACTTCGACTGCAATTACTCTTAGTTTGTTGTTTCCACATGGCCACATTTATTATCCCGTTAGTTTCAAAAAGATTACATTTAGTGTTTTCTAAGTTTCAAAGGGGTTTGTTAACCATACTTAATACTTTGTTTTCTTTTTGTGTGCCTAAACTCTTTATAAATAAAGGTTATGAACTCATTTGTAAACAAGAACATTAGAGATAAAGAGAGAATTGTCTATCATTCAAGCTTTTACTTTTCCTTAGTCTTTACTTTTCCAGCATTTACTTTGTCTTTAAATTCTTGCACCTATTTCCATTGTTTACTTTCTTGTCCTTAAATACCCGCACTTTTAAATTCCTGCCTTTATATTCTACAATTAATTTTCCTTCTCATTTATCTTTCTTGCACTCTTAAATTTCGAAAATCCCTACAATTACCTTGTTTCAGCTTGCTATAAATGCAAACTTGCTTGTTGCCTGCTACAGATCACATCAGGAACTATGGACTCCTCCTTACGGCGAGATGGTAATTTATATGAAGTTAGACGAGAGTCCTTTCATGTGGTGCAGGATTTAGTACTGTCCCTCAAACGATATAATATTAAGTTTAGGAAAGGTAGTACCTCGTTGGTGCTTAGTAAGGAGAACTGAAAAGATAGTACCTTGTGATCCGCAGGTGCCTCCCTCTTAGATGAGGCATACTTGTCTCAAATCAAAACTTAGACCACTTGGAAAAGTTACTGCACATTAAGAAGAGCATTAAGTATATGTATTGATATATAAGAATTATTTTTATTCTCTCCATGGATCTCCGTGGGGTTTTAGCATCAAAAACGTTAGCATGAGACTCATTACCCAAAACATTAGCATCAAGCATTATTATACTCTCCGTGAGATCATCATAATATCAATGTGAGTATAATGTGATCTTATCATCAGACTATGGCTCGAAAGTCTATGTCTCAATACATATTCAAGATGCCAACATAGAAAATGTAGAGTTGTAGAAAGCTATCAATCATATTATCATTGTAAACATGATCAGAAATAAATGTGAGATTAAGCATATGAGTGAAGTCACAATTATGGGGACAACTTCCTCTTACATGTTGCCATAAAAAGGATTGATCAAATACAAACCAAAGGCAACATAAAACTTATCAAATTTGAATATGTGTACTTTATATTTTAGGTTGCTTCCCATAAAGATAGCATTTAAATTATATAAAGATAGAGGATAAAGTTGTAAACCTATCATTAATATGACCGTCATCAAGAATACGTTATTGCGAAATAAATAAATGATGTCATATTGATTACTTTCCTCTAAATTAAGGTGATAAAGTAGGTGAGCACAAGAATCATCATCTTATGTCCACCAAATATGGTACTTCCATTTAAAGATGAGACAAAGTAGATTAAGATGATAAAGTAGGTGAGCACAAGAATTATTATCTTATGTCGACCAAATATGGTACTTCCATTCAAAGATGAGACAAAGTAGATGTAGGGAGGATAGTAATAGGGCTCACTAGCATGTAGAAGTTGTTGGGATTAAAAATAAACAGTGCTACGTCAATAGCACACATGGAAGGAAAATAGGTTGGTGCATGCAATACACGTGCAACACCACTGAGGCAAATGACCATCAAAGCAAAGACGAGCCTATGTACTTTTTTTTTTGGTAGAAAGGTAAATTGTATTAATACATATTAAAGTACAAAAGCACAGGGGCATACCCTAGTATCACAAAAGTCACCATATCTATGAAAAGATGGAAGTTGGAAGCCTCCAAATCTCACCCAAAATAACATTGCATTGAGAAGATTTTATATTTCTAAACAAAGAAGCTCTCCCTCGTACTATCTTTTTTATTTTCGCTAAGAGAATAGGGATATCTATTATTTTCCCTTGAAAACGTCGTTTATTTTGTTCAGCCCATATACAATAAATACAAGCTAAAAAAGATATCTTGAGAAGTTTGGCAGCTAAATCTCTTCCTTTTATTGCTTTGATCATCTATTGTAGTTCTTCATTCCATCCTCCAATGTCACGTCGGATTCCATTCTGAACAAGAATACTTTTCCAAATCATCCTTGTCCATGCACATTCAAAAAATAGATGACTTCTATTTTCTAAATGAGATTGACAAAAATCACAATATATGTTTACTGAAGGAAGCCATCATACAATTTCTGTTGCTATAGAAAGTCTGTCCCTACAAACAAGTCATCCAATAAAATTATGTTTGCTAATGCCACCTGTCCAAATTAAATTATATCAATCCACCGTTTCTCCAACTTGCTGAAGATCATTATAAATCTTTTGACAACAATATGTAGGACTCGAGAGAACAAAGGTAAGTGTGGGCCTTAACTTGAAGAGACCTCGCCAACTCCAAGCCATGGTACCTTTTATGTCCAACTGCATTACTGAGGTTCTTTCACACTTTTTATTGTGAATCCATTTACTCCATAATGAGCCTTCTAGGAGATTAATGAGATTCCAAAGCATACGTCCTAAAAGGACTTTATTTCAAATTTTGAGGTTCAGTAAACCTAATCCCCCTTTCTTCTTCGGTGAACAAACAGTTTGCCAAGCTACTTTGTGAGGACAATGCATATCTATATTTCCTATCCATAAGAATTTCCTTATCTTTTTCTCCATCTCATAAATAATTTGTTTTGGCAATAGGAAGACTTACATCCAAAATGTGCAAATAGAAATGAGGATAGATTTTGCAATTGTAATCTTCCTGCATAGCTTAGATGTTTCATTCCCCAACCTTCTATTCTTCCAAATATTTTATCCATTAGACCTTTACAATCAACTTGAGTTAGTCTTTTCGTGATAAGAGGAACTCCAAGATATCTAATAGGGAGTGAACCCTTTGAGAAAGGAGTATGATCAAGTATAAGAAGTTGTTCTTGCTCTGATAACCCAAAAAAGAAAATTTGACACTTACTTAGGTTATACTTTAAGCCTGTAAGATCAGCAAATTCCTTCAAAGCTTCTATAAAACATAGGACTAAGTTCACATCACCATGAAAGAAGAGAAATAAATCATCAGCAAAACATAAATGAGTGATTTTTTCTGATTTGTAGCGCCAATGAAATTTAAACACCGCTGTAGAGGTCTTTGAAATAATAATTCTATTGAGTATCTCCATAACCAATACAAATAAATATGGAGATAAAGGATCACCTTGTCATAATCCATTAGTACCTTTAAAGTATCCTGCATGTTCTCCATTGAAATTGATTGAAAATCTTGTTGTAGTAATACACTCACTTATAAGATCAACCAAGTACCGAAGGGTGTTAATGGCTTTCAAAACTCCCAATACTGCATCCTATTTGACCATGTCATATGCTTTCATAAGATCAATTTTTATGGCCACACGTTTACCTTTGTCTCCCTTGTGATAGTTATGCAAAAGTTCTTGGCAAAGCAAAATATTCTCTGAAATCTATTGTCCTTTAATGAAAACTGTTTGATTATGACTAACCACTGAAGGTAAAATGAGGCTTATCCTTTCAGCAAGCATTTTAGAAATGATTTTATATATAACATTACAACATGCTATTGGTTGGTAATCCTTGGTGCAACTTGGATTGGGAACTTTAGGGACTAAAGAGAGCAATGTTGAATTTGTAGCTTTTAGTAAGTTCCTAGAAGAGAAGACCTCTAATACAACATCTTTTATATCCCTTCCAATAATAGGCCATGCTTTCTTATAAAACAAACTATTATAACCATCAGGCCCAGGAGCTTTAAAATCATGAATGCCCCAAAGTGCTTTAATAACATCAGAACGTTCAAAATTTGGCAAATTAAGCAATTCACTAATGTCCTCCTGGAATAGAGAAGCATACCTTTCAGAGTTGATAGGAATACTTCTAGAGTTGCCAAGAATTGACTGATAATAGGAAATAATAGCAAATCTCAATTTATGCTCGTCTGTAATAATAGAGCCATCCTCTAGTACTAGTTTCTTGATCTTGTTTTAAGCTCTCCTCCACATCAATGATGCAAAGAAAATCTTACTATTGTTATCCCCTTCTTTTAACCATAAGTTCCTTGATTTTTGTTTGAGAAGGATTTCTTCATGTTTATTCATAGCAAGGAGTTGCTCAAGTTGTGATTTCTCCTCAGAACGTGTATATTGACAATAAGGATTAATCTCTAATCTACTCTGAATTTGCTTTAAATTTTCTCTTGCATCTTTCACCATTCGGTGTAAATCTCCAAAATGGGTGGCATTGAGTTTCTTGAGAGAAGGCTTTAAAGCTTTTAATTTTTGCACAACTTGAAACTTTTTTAAGCCATTTATTTCTTGTTGCCATACTGAACTTACTGTATCCAAAAAATCTGAGCAATTAGTCCAAAAATTAAAGAATCTGAATGGAGATTTCTTCCTGATTGTGTCATTTCCAAATTGTACTAAACATGAAAAGTGATATGATACACCAGGAAGTAAAAATTCAATTGTGAATCTATCAAAATGAAGCACCCATTCTGCATTAGTAAAAATCCTATCAATTTTGCTAGCTCAAAGATTAGTTCTTGAGCCTTTGTTTGTCCATGTGAATAAAAGACCATAGAATGGAGGTTCAATCAATGTTATATTCTCAACCATTTCATTTAAATTCTCCATTCCTTGTGTCCATCTAACATTTGGGCCAATTCGCTCATTGATATTCCGTATTTCATTGAAATCTCCTATGAGTAACCAAGGAATATTGTTTACATTCAAAGTATCAAAACTTGTAAGGTCAACCTATAACTTTCTACATTTAACTTCTAAGTTACTTGCATATATGGCAGACAACAAGTAAGGGTGCATACCTAGCTTTTCAATAAGGCAGTGAATGACTTGAGATGAGGAACTTTAACTGTAAATTGTAATTCTGAGGCTTTCCAAAGAACCCAAATTCTACCAAGACTACTAGAATTGTAGTTATGAATATATTTCCAATCCAGAAATCCAAACTTCAAGAGTGCATTTGCATTTTCTTCTTTAACTCTATGTTCAATCAAAATAATAATATAGGGGGAATAGGATAGAACAAATTTTGCTACTTCCTTTATTCTAGGGCTTTTATTTAAGCCCCTTACATTCCATGAAAGTACTTTCATTTATTAGGAGGTGGATTCTCGTCCCCCATTAATCCAAAATCTCCAATAAGACCTATGGTGGTGGAAGGTGTTTCCTCCGCTAGTATTGCAAACTTATTTTCAAATATGACTTTTTGCTCCTTTCCTTTTTTCTTTCCAGAATAATTTGACTTTGTAGTACCTAGAGAAGAGTCAGAAATACCTACTATTTTTTTTTGGTTGAACAACAAAACATGTTTTGGTGTCCTTTATAATAGTAGTTGACCTTACATCTTGAGAGTCATTTTGATTGGTTTGGGTATTCTTTCCAAGAACCTTTGTATTGGGCCTCATATCTTAAGTTTCATTTTAGCAACTGAAGATAGTTTCTTTTTCTTTCGCTTCTCAAATATTAAGAAAATGGACGAGCCTATGTACTTCATATGCATCATCTGCAACCTTACGCCCGTACAACTCCTTTTGCATCTCCATGATTTTCGACCATTCTGGAAAGCGATTAAAGTCAGAATTAAAGGCATTTCAGTCAGGCGAGAATGGTCAATCTATTACCCAAGAAGTTTAGAAGAATCGTTGCATCCAATGATGTATTTTCAGTTCCAAAGTTCAATGTTTTGGTATTTTATGCGGTTACTATTTTCAAGAGAAATTTGTAGCAATTCATGGACAAAATTGATTGCCATGAATCGGTCTTTTTCCTCTTTAGTTTGGTTTTCGATTGCTATAAAAAGGCAATATGATTATACTCTCAAATTATCAAATTCAAAGCTTTTCTCTCACGTTTATCATTTTGTTCTTCAAGTTACTTTTATCTTTTGTGCTATTTTTCTATTCAAGATTTTCTATAATATTTTGTAAAAAATCTTATCCTAACTCAACGAGCAATAGAAATGTAAGAAGGGAATACAACATAAATAATATAATAATCATGGAAGAAAATTGTCTCTGTCATTAAATTTTCTATACGAAGGTAGAAGTACTCATCATCAATAGTATAATGTAATTTAGTAATAAATGGTGGTATAAAGTGAGGCATACTCGCCCTGAATGTATATTTGATTGAAAATTAAGAGGATTATATGTCATACCTAGAAAGCAACGTAGAATATGCTATTATGTGATACAATAGTAACTGGAGAAATTCTTTACTGATGTGTGGCACCGACAAACAAAGGAGCAAGAAGGGGTACTAAAAATTACCCAAATGTAAGATATGATCAATTTGTTTGTTAGCATTCAAGAGCTATGGATTGAGAGTAGTTATATTTGAATTTATAACTAAAATCCAATTACTATTGTATAACTAAAATTCAATTAAGTTCCTCTTGTATAACTAAACAAGTTCCTCTTTTACGTTTAGATTTCTTTCATTTTGAACCTTTCTACAAAACAACTTGAATGTTTTAAAACTCTCATTCTTGCTAGCAAAAAGGAACACCCAAGTATACCTATAAAAATCACCTACAATGACATATGCAAACCTCCTAAACTAGTTGTTCTCATGGGCCCGAGTAGATCCATGTGTAATAACTCTATAGTATTTGATGTACTAATGCAATCTGTGGAATCAAAATTGTATACGGTTCGCTTTCCTTTCAGACAATCAGCACATATGACATTCTTTTGTATTTTTAGTTCAAGTAGTCATCTAACTAGGTTCTTCTTGCTGATTTTCTACATTTGAACGAAGCTTAAATGACCCGGTCTTCTATGCCATAGTAAGTTATCAACTTCTACATGTGAAGCTAAGCAAGTTTCTAAATGAACACTTACATTCAATTGCAGCATATATACATTCCCAATCCTCTTGCAAAATAGTTTTAATTTCTTGTTTTTATTGTATATTTTGCAAAAACCAGGTAGAAATTTAACTTTGAGACCATTGTCACATCTCACACTTATCAGATTATATTTCAATCCTTCAACATATAGAACATTTTCGATGAAATAAGTGTCGTGATTGCCAATTGAACCAATACCTTTTATTGTACCTTTGGAATTGTCTCTAGATGTTACCTAACTCCTTCTATTTCCATGAGGTTCACGAATAAATCTTTGTTCCCACTCACATGTCTTGAGCATCTGTTGTCCAAATACCATCCCGAGAATTCCTTCCTCCTGTCCTTTATATTTTCCTTAACTCCTTAACTCCTTCTATTTCCATGAGGTTCACGAATAAATCTTTGTTCCCACTCACATGTCTTGAGCATCTGTTGTCCAAATACCATCCCGAGAATTCATTCCTCCTGTCCTTTATATTTTCCTGCAGGCACAAAAGGTATTTTTGACTTTTCTGGTCCCTAAGTGATTTGGGTCTTGGTGTGTTAGTTGTGCAAATTCCCTTCGGAACCCATATTCTCTTTATTGTGCAAGGTATATACGCTTCTGTATAGGGCACTTGCCCAGTGTATGTCCTTAATTTTTAGAATAAGAACAAACTGTCATGTTCGCATGTTTATGTGCAGAATAACAAGAAGAGGGTTCTATCCCTTCTAGGTGAGTTACACAGATTCAAAATAATTTTTTGTTTTGTTTTGATCTATAGACTAACCCAATCTTATCATATAAACCCTGTTGTGAATCTATAACATTTCTAAGTATCCTACCTCCTCTAATAAACCTATCAACAATTTCACTTGTAAACTTCTGTTTTTTCCTTTTTTCCTGACATCTTTACTTGCTCAGAAATGGGCAGGTTGTCCTTTTTCAACATGTTATTTTCTTCTTTGAACCTTTTAAATTCATCTACCTTCTCATCACTCTTCTCTTGTACATAGAGTTATTCTTTAGTTCTTCATTTCCAGCTTTTCACATTTTAATTTCTTTTTCATACATGCGGTTTTCTTAGGAGCCTCCTATTTGCTGTGTTTGTGGAAAATGCACTTGCAAGATTAACAATAAGATAACCAAGACGACGGAAGAGCACTGATTTATTGACCTTCTTTTGGGCAATACCGATGGTTTCCTTAACCTGTATACCAATCTCCTGTCTCGGGACCCCTTGTTCGCCGTCGACGAAGCTTTCTGGCAGGCTAAGGAAGATTAGCATCAACGTCTCATGCATGACGGGATCCCAATCTCTTGAAGTGGTCGCTCTCGCTGCATTTCCAAGACTTGGGGTGGTCTAAACAAGAGTTTGTCTTTACAGAACTCCGCCGGCAACAACCGTAGCTCGTCCTCCCGCAATTCCACTGGCCGGCTCTTGTGTACCCTCTGTAACAGATCCGGTCATGATAGTAACCATTGCTTTCAATTGCATGTTTATCCCTCCAACCGGAGTAACTATTCTGGCAGGTTGGGTGGCAAATCACAAGATCATCAATGGCTTTCGATGGTTCACAGTCTGTCAATTCATAGCCTACTGGGCCAAATTCGGTCCAGCCTTCTTACAAGCCCAACCAGGAAGTTGATGGATCCAAAGATGGGCAGGGAGCCCGTTTAAATAGCCCCTATGTGGGTCTTGTCACCCTTTAACGACCCCAAGCAACCAGGGGGGGCTCATTATATGCCTAATGTGACCATTGAGCGGCTTCAAAGGGTATTGATGTCTCCCACGCACCGGTTACCGCCGTAACTTTTGCAAGTGTTACTCGTACCCCTCCATATTTGTCGTGTGATTTGAGAATTTTATTTTATTTTTTTATTCATGTGCCTCTCAATTATTGTTTAGTACGTATGCCCCATCCTTACACATATTGACTCAGCTAGATCCACACTATTTTTACATTTATTACATGTCCTTTCTGTACCACTGTTTCTCTTTTCTGTTTAAGAATTTTGCATGTTTAAAGACTGTAAAACTAAACGACCAACTAGCCGAGGAAAACTTGATCATGACCTTCATTTTCTGCAACTACTACGGATGATCTCCCACTTTGCCTACCAAGCATTTTGTTTCCTTATGTAATTTGGTCAAAAACTCTTTATTTGAAGCTACTTTTGATACTAGATATAATATATGGTTTCAGCGTTTTAGTCATTCAATACCTAAATGTTTTATTACACGTGGTGAGCATATATAATGCCCTAATTTTATTCTTTTTTTGGTTTGCCCTCAAGCCAAACAACATGTTCTATTTTTGTTTTGGAGCCAAACCACATTCACATATATTTTTGATGTAGTGCACATAGATTTATAGGAGCTTCATTAGCACCCTAACCATGATGCATCACATTACTTTTTTTACTATTGTTGTTGATGATTTAAGAAGCAAGATTTTTCTACCATTCCTTTATTTTTGTCCATGATATAAATTAAATTTTGGTATTGTTAAGAAGCACATTCAATCAAAAGATGAGATTGAATTATTTTATTATGCCTATACCTCTTTTCTTGCCCTCCTTGAGATTTATACTAGAGTTCTTATGTATAAACTTCCGAGTAGAATAGGGTAGCGGAATGTAAGCATTACCATCTCCTTAAAATGGATAAGAGTACTAAGGTTTTGGACTCAAAATTCTTCTCATTTATAGGGAGAATGCATTCTCACCATAGCCTATCTCATTAATCATTTACCTACATTGTTTCTTGGTCATCACACTACTTATGAGTTTCTTTATAATTAACCCCCTTTGCTAACCATTTCTACATTTTGGTTAGAAATGTCATGCTGTTGTTTACACTTGAAGGACAAATTTGTTCCTTATACAACTTCTTGTATTTTTGTGAATTATCCTTCTTTATAGAATTTTATGATTTATCCTTCTTCGTAGAAAAGATATTGCCTTTATAATTCTACTAGTCAGTACTTTTTTTGTTAATCATGATGATTCTTTTCATGAATATGAATTTTTATATGCTCTTACTCTAAATCATGATGAAGGCCGTGATTAGCTTTCACCAACTCAAAATGCTAACATGATCATCTGTCTAGATACTACCTTACTAAATCCATTATGCCCATCCCAAGTTCCCCTTTAATTCACCTCCAATAGAGCCTCATGTTTCCTTCTTGGAGCCCTCATTGGCATCCACTATGCTTGCCCTTTTAGCTACACAACCCATTAAGTCTCCTTGTTGCTCTTCTTAACCTTCTCAACCTCCCATATAGACAATAAACATGTTCGTCATGCCCTACAATCAACATGGATCACCAACTATTATTGAATCTCTCATCATGTCTCCTTGCCACTCACCATTATCATTTCATTACCTCCATATCTATAATTTCTATCCTAAGACATATCATCAAGTCCTTTTGGATCCTCATCAGATCAAGATCATGGGTAAAGAGTTGAAGTCCCTTCAAACCAATCATATTTAGGACCTTGTATCACTTCCCTCTAGACATTATTACATTCAGTATAAATAGGTCTACAAGATTGAGTATCATGCAAATAATCAAATGGAGTATTATAAGCCTAATTAGTGTCTAAAGGTTATAGTCAATGAAAGAGTCTTAATTACTAAGAGATTTTTTCTTATAGTAAAGTGCTTACTGTTCTTTTATCATTGACATTGTAGTAATCCTCATTGGCTTCTCTACCTTTAAATGTACAAAATGTTTTTTTATGTGGGAAGTTACTTAAGGAAGTTTTCATGGATGATCCTACAAGCCTTCACAATCAAGGGGAAGGCATATTATGTCAACTGAATAAGTTCTTGTATGACTTTAAGCAGGTAGCACACTAGTAAAACATGAAATTTATAATGGCCCTTATTTCACATAGGTTATGATCAATCTTGACATGATTATGTTTTATTCACCAAAAGATAAGGCAATTCCTTTACCATTTTATGCATCTATGTAAACAATATTCTCATTACAAGTAATTGTGTTATACTACTATTTTTTATTTGAAATTTTATTTAAGCTTTAACTTTTACATAAAGGACTTTGATTAGTTCAAATTCTCCCTTGAAGTAGAAATTGCTAGATCACAAGATGGGAACCATCTTGGCCAATAGAATTGTGCCTACTATATTATTTCAAAGAATAGATTATTAAGTTTAAAATCATCATAAATTAAACTCATTACAATATTATATTCACTCTAAGATCAAAGAAAGTGATCCTTTATTTAATAATCTTTCCTTGTTCTAGAGTTTGTTGGGGAGATAGACATATCTTACCAAAAGGAGGTGAACATTAATTATGTCACTAACCAACTTAGTCAATTTGTAAACAACCTAAAGCAATCACATATCGAGACAGCCATAAGTAGTGAAATGTATCAAGAACAATCCAAGACTTGGTATTTGATTTTCCTCGTCCTTTAGTTTTGAATTACTACATTTTGTGACTTTGATTATGTGACTTTCCTTGTGTAAAGACATTACATTATTAGTTTTCTCATTAAGTTGGTACATTCATTTGTTTCTTGGAACACTAAGAGAGCCATGACATCTTTTTATCCAATTGAATTAGAATATAGAGCCATGACATCTAAAGTCTACGAGATTATATGGATGCTTGAGCTATTCGAAATCTTAGAGATCTTAATATGAAGATTGCTTACCTTATTCATTTGTTAATCAGGTGACAAGTCATACAATAGCCAATCCAATTTTCCACTAACAAATAAGCATATCGAGATTAACTAGTTTTTTTTTTTGGATACAAGATTTAAGAAGGTTTAGTTCAAACAAGATTCCGGAGGAATATCCTAACCAAACAAAGCCTTATACAATAGAAAACATCAACACTCATTTTCCAAGCTTAGGGTTGTTGATTTGTACAGCCCTCCAACTCGATAGGGAATATTGATGTATATCCACGTATCCTGTGTGTCAATATTGTTTTATTCTTCATTCTACTCTGAGCGGTTCTGTGGGATCCTGTTTTCCTCCACTCTGTTTTATATAAACAGTTTTGTGTTGGCGTTCTTTAAGTTTCGGAAGAATAATGAAGGCGTACAGGCGTCCAATCTTTTAAATTGTTCTTCTTAACGGTTTGATGTGTTGACTCAGTTCTCACCTCAATGGCTAAGCGGTTTTCCTTCGATAGGTTACTTTTTGGCCACTTGAGCATTCTGTTTAGGCATGGGAATCATTTCTTCTTCTTCTTTTTTAAGGGGTAAGAGAGTAGAAAAACGTCAAGGATGAATCTCTCGCTTCCCAGCATAATAAAAAGAAAGGGTTAGGGGAATGGGGAGAGGAAATGCTTTCGGACAAGAGAAAGGGAAACGACGCTCTAAGCCAAATGAGGGAGCGCAGATATTATGCAGTGTTCGAGATAACACGACTATCTGGAGGAACCCATTAGAAGTCCTGCATACATCAGTTTCCATAGCAAATTTTCTAATATAATTACCACATGAAAATCTACTGAAACAGGAATCCATTTTTAGACTCTTCTTGGGATAAGATAAAATGTAGATAGCTCTTTGATATTGTGCTTGAAAAGAGCGCCTTACGCTTTTGCTTTGTCCAGCACTCCTGGGACAAGATTTGTACCAATATGCCCATTTCCCATGGTATCATTGTGAGTCTCTAAAGTGTTTGCGTTACTGTTAAGTAACGGCGGCCAGATGCAGTATCTCCATTCACCATCTCAAATGTGGCCCTGAACATTATCATGTTTAGTAAGCACTTCTGGCAATGCCCACTGCAAGGAGGAAAAGGGAGGAATTACTCCTCAATTCGGAAATAATGTCTTTAAACTTACTACAGCGGCCATTTCATCCTTTATCAAGCCTTTTCCACCTTGACATCGATGTCCCTCTTTTTGGCAGCTTGTAGCGCCAAACCGAAGAAAGTAATGAAAGATTATAATATCTCTCAACTACTACTACTACTACTACTACTACTACTACCACCACCTGATTCTCTTTTCCATTTTACTTTTTTCCTTTTTCCTTTTTCCTTTTCTCGGCTTGGAACAACCCACTCCTTGGTGTAGAAACTGAAATCAAACCGACACTCTATTAATCAAGGAGAGATGCCCAACATTGTCCAAATAGGATTACAGAATTCAAACATACACCTCTCCTCCTGCATCTGAAAGCCTTACAGCCCGACTTCAAAGTAAGAAATCTACAAGTAAATTGATACAGAACCATACCACTGACAAATGAACCGACGGAGAACGGAATAAGAGAACCAAAAATCTGTAATAATCACTATTCTACCGACCCCATTTATTTGTGGGAACCCAATAACAGAGACTACAGGGGGCGCTCGACAAAATCTAGATACAGAAAAGAATAGATTGACGATATCAAACCAAGGAACTCGAAAGACAAGCGCGAGTCACATCCACACAAACAAGGACAAAATACGTGGTATATGGCTTACTGGAACTCGATGAAATCCCAGTTGACCCTAGGTTGGACAGAGTTACTGATGGCAGAGCTGGAGTTGGATGACGTAGGGCGTGGGACTAATAATCCAGGAGTAGAATCAAACGTCTCCCATTTGGTTGTAACAACCACACCTGAGGTCGAATGCCTAGATTGCTGCCCTTGTCCTCCGGGCTGCTGATTAATTCGCAAATGTCCAACCGAATGCCTCGGTTGCCCCTCGAAATGCTGATTTTGGTCTCCGTTCCTCGTCAGCGAGGCATTTTTCATCTTCAACACATCTAAAGTTTCAACATACTTTTGCACTCTTCTCACCTTTGGAACAATAATCACAATTAGGAGAAGTCAGTGAGACTCTTTCTTTAAGTTGTTCAGAAGCTTAATCTGGAACTTGAAGAACTTATTGTTTTTGGGTAAGTAGAATCATCTAAAGCACGTTGAAGTTTTAAACATACCTGCATTTTCCTTTGCAATTTGGCATCTCCATCAGCCGTGATTCCATCCAATTTAAGCAGCTGGTTCATCAACAGCTCAATCAGAGTGAGCAGACTAGTTTCCGCGACCTTCCCACCTTTACCAATTATTGATTCCAGAGCGGATACCTACCAAATCCAAAATTAAAATAAATAAATAAATAAAAATCATCAGTCTCGAAGAAAATGTAAATTAACGCACCCAGTTTCTATTTCACATGACTTGAAATAACACCTTCCTTAGGACAATACCTGGCCAGCAAGCCTATCAACCTCCAAACTTATTTCCGAGATGTTCTTCGATGCCTTCTCCATTTTCGCATTTCGTCTCATCTCAAGGTATCGTTTTTCTTGACTAATTGGGTCCTCCACTAGCACAATCTTGGACCGATCCTTCACGCCAGCAATGTCAAGGAACGCTTTCGAATCCCTCTCTTTATCTTTGTATAACAGCTTTTGATCCTCATGGTGCAACCCTGTCGGCCCGGAAAGCATTTTCTTCAACTCTCCTGTGACAGAAACAAAATATGTATATCATTCATAAAGAATGCCATTTGATTACAGGTAAATTATAACTGTAACAAGGATTTACGAAGGATATGATTTTGCTGTAGGGTCAGGACATTACCAAATGTCGCTTGAGAACTTATGTTGATTTCGTGGTAGATTGACCCATACTTGACCCTAACTCTGATTGTCGGCGGCGGAGCCGAGCTGCGATCAGAGTCCGCGTTTCGCTTCTGAACTAACATTCCCCCTGGCCTTAGCTCCCACTCAGCTGGTCCTCCGGACTCGGCACCACCAGCGGCTAAGCTACCATTCATTGGTGCTACTCCTGCGCTCTTGTTGTTCGTTCTCATCATCTTCAGCTTAGTCCTCTTCTCTGTTTCGTATAAAAATAAAAAAATATAAATTATAAAAAGGTGCTTAGATCTCCGGGGACCTTGATTCTTGGCGATCTGTGGCAAAAACCAGAGACACCCAATTAAGAAGAACGTTTTCAGACCTCGTTTTAGGAACTTGTGAGTTCAGCATTACACGATTCTGAACCCAGCAACAAACACGAGTTAAGAGACAGAGAACAGCAGAATTTCAAGCCTCACGACAGAGCGAGGCACTTCAACCTTTTTCTTGTTCTTCGCTCAATCAATAGCGTCCCCGCCGAGAAAAAACCGAAGCCATCGATCCTAATCTTCTAGAAAACCACGTAAGGATCGCCGGCCCGGCGAAAAACCGGTTGCAGCCCAAAAATCTAAAACCTGTCAAACCTGAAGAATAGATCTCTTCCGCAGAAATAAAGTCAACTAGCTACCAATTTTCTCAGCCGGAAAAGATATTCCCAAGAAACTGAAACCTGAGATTTTTCCCCAGAACGGGTCGGGAAATCAATGTGAAATCAAAATCCAAACAAGTGAATCCCGAAACATGAAAGTCACTTCTCTCTCAATCTCACCCCCACATTCTCGTTCTGGAAAACTCAAGGAAGAAGAGAAAGGAAGAGGAAAACGAAAACGAATATTAAAATGTGTGGCCAGCTAACTGGGTTGCTGTGACCTTAATATATGTGTGTGTGTGTGTGTGTGTTGACCTTAATATGTGTGTGTGTGTGTGTGTGTGTGTGTGTGTGTGTGTGTGTGTGTGTGTGTTGACCTTAATATGTGTGTGTGTGTGTGTGTGTGTGTGTGTGTGTGTGTGTGTGTGTGTGTGTGTGTGTGTGTGTGTGTGTGTGTGTGTGTGTGTGTGAGACAAACCTATAATTATTTTGTGAATTATTGGATTATAAAAATTCAAAAAGAAAAAAGAAAACAGACGGGGAAAGAAGCGACGATGGCCGCCAAAGGTTCTTTTTGTTCGAAGTGTTAAAAAACGAATAAGGAAACTTGGGTCTTTCAACAAACTGGAGGACATTGCCGAGTATTTCCCGATTCAACGAAAAGTTAATGAGACTATCTCTCTAACATCGACATCTGTCAAGTAAAAGGGTATTTCAGGAATGTGGAATGAAACCAATCATTGTCCCGTTAATTACACGGTGGTTGGTTTGGACGCGTGGCAGATATGGTGATTAGCGAGATTCTGTCTACGTGGCTCTTGTATGGCTGAGCAGGGGGTCAAACGGTGAGTTTGCGTTCCGACAACCGCTACGCTTAAACCAAAACGTTTCTTTTTAATTTCAAGTAAAACGTTTCTTTAACAAGCGTTTAACTCAGTAAGAGCAGTATAAAAGAAAGGAAAAGGATCTTTACTTTCATAGATTTCAAGATCATCAGACATTTTCTTCAGAAATATAAAGATATTCGCCTCTCATTTCTAACCTCACTGATCAGCATCAGTATGTGCATCTTACGTGGGTAAAATCTTCCGCACAGAACTTAGTGCTGGATGCGCGTTACCGTATACGACCAAAGCCGTCCTGTCCTAATAAGGACTTCTGGCCTTGTTGGTCCTACCCCATCTTCTGTCGACAAGTGCTTCCAAGATAAGACTCACAAAGTCTCATATTGCTTTTCTGGTTCGGACTTCCTTTGTCCCCCAGAAAAGTCTATCAAAATAAACGAAGGAAATTACCCCCATCCAGCTATTCGTCAAAAGCAAGAAAGTCGCAAACCATCGCTTACGTCACAGCCCAGTAAAGCAGGCGTGGCGTGATCGGAACCATCGAGATCCAGGCACTCATCAGCCCTCCATTCACAATGTCACCGACACTCAAACACGAGCGGAAGAAACGACCTTTCTCGTGCACGTGGCGAGTGTCGGCTGCAGCGTAAGTCATCCCACGTGGGAACCGTGTAAGGGAATTTAGTCCACGCGTACGTTCTTCGATGTAGACGGTGCAACCTACTGTGGTGGTTGCTCTGATCTGTCCAAATGAACTTCATTAAAAAGGACGCGCAGCTGATTAAATTAATACAGATGCCGATTTATTAGAAAGAGAATTGTAATAATTTAGTTTCAAGAAAGGTTTTGGGGGTTGAGCAGATGGTATGGAGACATTTTCTGATTGGCGACAGGGTACCGACCAATAGGAATATAAAAGGTTTGTTGCCGGAGATTGCTTTGAGCCAGTGGTTTTATAGAGTTCCTGCGGGACTCTTGCTAAAAAGATGGGGCACGTGACGATGTACCTGGGCCATTTGGATTCATCATATCGTATGGCGGACTTTGACCATTATTATTGTGTACATCAATAATTCAATAAAAGGAAAAATTCGATTCGACTAGAATCTACCCTGCAACCCGTCTTTAGAAAAGGACTGAGAAGAAGAGGAAAATTGTAGCTGGTATTATCTTATTTCCTCCTAATTTCACGGACTTGAGAAGAACTTTTTGAAGGTATGATACAGCCTCAAACTGGCTCCTCAAACTTTCTAATAAATAATATTAAAAAACAAAAAGCATAATAAGGGAGAGGGCTGTAATCATCCACTTCTCTCCTTTTTCACTCATCTGAATGTACAACTTCAGAGATGGAAGAAATTATAAATGCATAAATCGCAAGCTTTATCATGTCTAGATCTTATTTATTAACGAAGCAGAGCCAATCGTCACACGATTCTAGTAAATGATCATGATATTTTAGAAATATTTCCTATCTATTTTACGAATATATCTTGTATATTCCTTTTTTATTGGAAGGCTAATCACAAAGAAATAAAAGGAAACAAGCATGAAATAAGCCACCACATATGCAACAAGACAACAAAATCCATTTGGTTTTGATCAATTTTACGCTGCCAGCACATATGGAGGATTATTTGGTGCAGTGATAGGGTACCTTAACCTCCCTATCCTTATGTAGACATATTGCATTACATGCCTTCTACTCCTAAAAGCTCTTATGGACGTTATTCTAGACTCTATTTGATAACAGACCAGTAGCATAGGCTCATTAGTCTCCTCGAACAAATGGACCCTATTGATCCAATGATGAGCTTTTACAAGTATAAACCCTTTAGCCAAGGCTACTTCTTCCATATGAATTATCAATTTAGAAACAAGTAATTACATCATTAGTAATTTAAATATATTAGACTCTTTTTATTAATGTGTATCACTCATGCTTGTTAGACTGCTTGATAAATCTTGTAGCTTAGGCACTAATATTGAAACTAATAAGCTTAATCTTAGATTAAGCCATAAATATATGCGTTATATATTTCACATTTTAGATATTACATTTTATGTTTTTGTAAACTTGCTTGTGACTATAATTCCATTGAATTTTTTTATGATTTTTGTGCATTTTTGGACTGTTTAACTAAAAGTCTAATCAAGCTAGGTAAGGTTAAAGGGGGACTCTATTTCTTTTGCTCATTCATTCAAACTAATCTTCATTCAATTTTCTCTATTTTTTTTATCTTCTATAAAAAAAATACTTTTTGTATTCTCAAGCAAATACATGTTTGTAATTTAGTTTTTAATAATATTTATGACATTTGGGATTAAAATCTTGAGAATTCTTCATCAAAATCTTATTTTGTGCATGACAAATCTATTTTATGTTCAAATTCTTTTTCATGTCTAATTTTCCAACTAACAAAACAAATTTTTTTTTTAGCCATACAATGACAAAATCTATTTTTGAGATAGGTTACATGGGTATATGATAGCCACATATAATGGCAAACATTTGTTTTAATAATGTCAATAATTTTACCTTTGCAACCTTGAAGTTTCTTCTCCATTTTAAATGCCAAGTTATTCAAAAAATTCAACATTTGATTTCAATTATCAAAACTTAGTGCGAATATGATTATGAAGTATATTTGCTAAGACAATGAAGCTAAATTTTTTCTTCCAAGTATACATCATCTTTCTTTATAAGAGATATATTTTATGAAAATTTGTGTTCTTACTTCTCAATAAAATAGAATAGTTGAATACAAACATTAATATTATTAGATGTGATATAAATTTTAATGTTTCAAACCCACATTTCCTCATGCTTTTGGGAAGAATGAATTTTTATTACCACCTATCTTATCAACCAACTACTTTTATCCTCCTTAGGTGACATGAGTCCTTATGAGAAGCTCTTTACTAAACCTCCATCCCCCCAAATCATTGAATATTTAAGAATTTTTTGGAGTCAATATTTTGTTATCACATTAGATGTGCATGACAGATGTAATTCATTCGTATTTATGAATTACAAAAGCTTACATTGAATCAACGCGATATGGGTCGTATAATTTGCAATAGAATCAATAATATCAAATTCACTCAATGTATTGGCTTTCTTTCTTTTTCTTTGGTCGCATTATCATTCTTTCCAAAAGCCAAAGCAAATCCTTGAATTGGCTGATGCTTTGCTTGTAGAAGTCACTAGAAAGGAAAACAAAAAAAAAAAAAACAAAAAGTTGCATCGGACTACTGTTTATAATCCCAATTACTCAGAAAGAAGTTTCCAGGCCTTCAACCAAGGATGAAAACATGGAAGTCGCTTTCAACATAAGGTGACAAGTTGCAATTCTAGCTCAACTTCATCCATCTGTTATTATCCGAGGTTGGAGACCACTAGAAAGAAGGTACAAATAGTCATATTTCTTGTTTATGATGTTTTATTTATTAGATATTGCGGGTTGCCAACATTTGCAAGCATTTGATACTTGGATTTTCAAGAAGATGGTACGAGCAAACATATCAGGGACGGAGGATGAAAACGACGAGATGGGAAACATTGTTAATTTTTTTCTTTTTTTTTTCTTTTTTTAATCCCAATTTTGAGTGCACCAATATTCTGAATGCAAGTGAAGAGGAACCAAAGGGACTAAATTGCGAGGGTATGATGGAGCAATCCAGAGTTGGTGGGAAACGCGTCAGCGGATTCTGGTGAGGTGACTTTTGTAGTTCTAGCATTTCTCCTTTCGGCACACTACTCCAGAGCTGGCAGCCTTTTGTCATTTCAGTGCTTCAGACAAAATATTTCTTTTTTTCTTTTTCTTTCTTCCTTGGATGTAGGATTGTTACCGATTTAATCTTCCGAATTTTGAATATTTCAGTGGTCTTGGAAAGTTACCGAAAGAAAGAGATCATTATTTCACCCGTCCATCCAATCAAGTCCTTATTCTGAGTTTGGTGCGTTATTAGACCACTCGATCCGTGTAAGGTCCCTTTATTAGTTACAATGGAAACCAGAAAACCGAATTGAAAATGAGAACCGAACAACTCAAGACTTTTGGTAAAACAACTGGAAAAGAGGACCTTCATCAAGAGCCGTTTACCAGCATTTAGTGGTATGCAAAATGTGAAGCAATGGACCTCTCAGCCTCCCACTGAAAATTTAGCAAAGCTTTACAGAATCGGTAAAATAATAACCTTGTTCACCTTAAGAAACATGTTTATTTCCAAAAGGACTTATTTGTCTAGATTTAAAACACTATTTATTAGTTAATACTTGTTAAAGATAATAACAACATACAATATCGAGTTATGGCAATAACAAGATTTTTTTGTCCTCATCCACACGAGTAAGGTGAATTTTCAAACCTTGATTAACAATCCCACTGATCACGGGTTCAAATCTTCCATTTCTTTCTCCAGGTGCATGAGTATTAAAATAAAAAAAGATGAATCTTTTTTCATTAGATTATACCTCTTATGAATTTATATATAGCTTATTCTATTCATCCTTTTGTAAGCCAATAGGTAAAAAGGTTGTAAACTTTATTTGTGATTTTTGCTAAAAGCAAATGTTTTATTCACTATAATGCAAATTCTTTAATTAATTTGCACCAATACAAATTTGTGTCAACTGGCCTTTCTTTCTTTTTCTTTTTCTTTTTTTTTTCTTTTTTATCTATCTTTCCTTGCGTCAGAAAATTGCCTAATGTGACACCTCTGCGTTAGTCACGAGGACCTATGAAAATGATGGGGTATACCATGTGTTGATGCTGCATGGCTAGGACGCTTTGTGCGCAAACTTGTCCCAGCGTGCCATTCCTTTCACGCAATTTGCTGTATTCTTCCACAAGTCAAAGATCAACCTGATTTCATACTTCTATTAGGTCGCAACTGACACATGTTTTGCCCAGTGCTCACGCAATGCAAGCAATTCCAGTTCGATTTTTGGGTGCAAAGGAAGCGGAAGGTAAAATAAAGAAGGAAGAAGACCTGATGATTTTTCATACATCATACCAAAAAAGGTGTTACATCTGTATATCCCACTGGGGAGCTTTTCCATGCGCTGTATCTACAAGACACGTATATAAGTCAAATCCAATCAAATAATAAAACAAATATACCTTATGGATAAGCTCATAAATAATATCCAAATTGGATTATGTTGAGCATTTACACTACCCCAACCGGGTGGTTTTAATAGATGAAAACACACAAAACTTGAACACGAAGTGCTGGTGTTGGCTCATTGTATGAATCCATGTAATGTGAGCTTATATCAATGATACATAAACGATCATTCTCTATTGTGGCAATGCAATGTGATTTTATTGGTCCATTTAATTGTACAAATATTGTACATATATTGTATATATATTCCCTTTTTGCATATATGGTATTAACTGGTGTGAGCCGTTGTTCATCTAATAGACTTTGATAAGTAAGACTATTTGTATAGACATTTTATTAATTGGCTAAGTCCCCCCTCTAGCTCTCCATTTATATATATATTTAATATATTTAATGTTGCTAAAGGGAGATATTTTGGAGATAACAATGAAATATGTTTTATTACATTTAGTCGTGGGAAACTGCCCCTTAGGGTGGTTTTGCCACCTTATCCATCATGCCCTCTCTCCCGTAAAACACTAAGCACACAACTCACTAATAACCCACGACTCACACACACCAAGTAACTGCTTATTCACACGGGTAAATAAAAAGAGCTTTTATGTAGTCATTGTTATCGCCTTCTCCCTAACCTTTTCACGCAGCAACTTTTGGCTATCTCATCAAGCTAGTATTTGGAGAGAATAGAGTGGAAGACTTAGTCCAAAATGGCGGCGCAAATGGAAAATTACGATATGTCTTTTGATTTAATATGTTATGCATATTAAACCCATTATTTCTCTATGATCAATGCTTAGATCATGTAAAAAAGTCTCACTTGAGACGAAATTTTCTAACAATTGTTATCGAAGCAATTATAGCATTGATCTGGTGAGCCAAATCGAGCCAAATCAAGCCAAATCAAGCCAAATCGAAACAAAATCACGTTTTGGTACTGATCTAAAAATGAGTTTTTCATATTTTTAATAGTCTAAAATTTCAAACTCAGATTTGAGCTAAACCAGTGGTCCTTTGGACCGGATGAGGTCAGATTCGAAACCAGCACGGCGTGCTGATTCCGCCGATGCCAAGAACCACCAAAAACGGTGGCTTTCTGACCGGGTCGCACGGGACCCTGAGCCAAAACTGGGTCAGGCCGCCAGTAGCCGCCGTTTGCCTCTGAACAGGTGACTAGAGATAGATCGTCCACCAACGATCTCAACAGCGTCTCGATCAGTCAGAGAACCGGCAGGACGGATGTCGAACCGGCCAAATTGGGCTACCCGATTTCGGCCAGATTTGGTTTAATCCAGATTTGGCCATTGGTGAGCACCGAAGTGCCATTGTCTATGGCGTTGGACGTCGGCTATGAGTCGAAAGATTCCGACGACACCTCAATCAACTGGAGAACCGGCCGACCTGATGGCAAACCGGCTATATCGGCCGAAATCGGCCAAGTTGGCCTGAATCAATCTGAGTCGGCCTGAATCAGCTGAGTCGGCCTGAACCGACCGAGTTGACTCAACCGAACCAGCTGTACCGGTTGACAACTGCTTCCGGCGGCGCATGGAGGTGTGTGAAGGCACGTTGGAGACCCTTTTTTACGCCAAAATTTTTATAATTTTAATTTGAATATTTTGATGCAATTTATTTTAAATAATTGTTTCTGTTTGTTGATTATTTGAATCAAAATTGTTTAATTTATTGTTTAATTAATTTTATATGCCATACTTGTATGCTAGCATGTGATGATTAACTGTTTGAAAAATTAATTATGACCTTCTGAATGTTATTTGTTTATTTAAATGTTATATTAGGCCGTTTTAGTCTAGCATATAATTATATGACACTTAAGGTGTTAATTAAGTACAAATTTAGAGACAAGTGTCCGTCTTTTAATAAATAAATAAATAAATAAAATAAAATAAAATTAAGTTGCACATTTGGATTGTGAGTAGTGTATGTTTTATCTCGTAACACAAACCAAACTCATAGCTTGATTGAGTTGTGACCACCACAGTGGCACACCTTGGTTAGGTGGTGGGTTCGTGTTTTGTGCATTTGAGGATTTTTTCAAGTACGCGAGGGTCCTGTGATTCAATTGGATTGTGACCACCACAATGGCGTAATTTAATTGAATTATGAGACTTTGTTCTTGTACTTGTGATGAGTCCAATCTTAGTACGTTTCATTCTCCCACAGGAGGTGATTATGTGTTAGGAATTGGATGTTGCACAACTAGCATGCCTAGATTTGGGTCAGTCTTTACAGTCCATACACCCATAGGTGGTGGATTGTGATGATTGGTTCTTCCTTATGACAACTGTTATGTGGAGAGTTTCTGGATGGCATGTCATGTCGACTGCCCGTAGGTGTTTATATGCTAATGCTTGTGAAACTCTCTTCTTATCTACTTACTATGTGCTCTTGTTATGTATTATGAATTACAGCAACTTTCACAATCAACAATTGCACAGCAACCATAGAAATCTTAACTGGATCGAACTTCAAGAAATGGTTGGCTGATCTCCGTTTTGCTTTGCGAATTTCTTATCTACATTCAGTCCTCACTACTGAAAAGCCAAAGGACCCTACTGAGGCTAGCACAAAAAAATATAGGAATAAGTGTGCTACCTGGGCTAGAAAGAATGAGTTTTGTATATTAACAATGCAAAGGACAATTGAGGATCACCTTCAGGAGGATTTACCCACCGATGGCACTGCTAAGGAATTTCTTGAGGCAGTGGAGAAATAGTATACACCGTCCATTAATGCTCTAGCTGGAGAGCTTCTGCAAGAGTTATTTGATCTTAAGTATGTTGGGTCCATGCCTGTAAGGAATTATATCATAAAGGTGATTGACTATAAGGCTAAACTTAAGAAGGCAGATGTTCCCCTTTCTGATGCAATCATCATTCATAAGGTTTTGAATAGCCTCCCTGCTGACTTTGCTGTTCTTAAGACAACTTATCATATGCGGCATGAGCAGTGGACAACCAATGAGCTGTTAGCTCAAGTGATGGTTGAAGAGAAGCAATTAAGAGCTAATAAAAGTCGAGTTGCCTTATATACTCAGGAAACTAGTTCTAGTAAAAACAGGAGATTCAAGCCTCAACGTAATAGAGACCCTAAAAGGGCTCACCCAGCTTTCCATGAAGTAACCCCTCAAGGCAGTGTTGCTGGGACAAGGAGGTCTCAAATGGCTGCTGGGGTCAAGCCAGATGAGATCGTATGTTTCTATTGCAAGGCAAAGGGGCATAAGAAACCTGATTTTCCTAGGCTCAGGAAGAGCAAGGGAAAGTGCCCAAATGGAGGTAATTACTCTTTAGCTTATGTTTATGAGTCTCATATATTAGAAACACCCTCTAGTTCTTGGTGGTTAGATACAGGTGCCACTAACCATGTAACATTTACCATTTAGGGATTCATAAACCGGAGGAGGCCAAGTCAGGATGAGAAGTATCTCTTTGTGGGGAACAACGTGAAGATTGATGTGGAGTTCGTTGGAGATGTCACCTTGCTTTTAGAGACTGGTTTTAAGATGACCTTATATAACACCTTTTATGTACCGTCCTTTAGACGGAATCTAGTTTCAGTTTCTTTGTTGGACAAATTAAGGTATTCTTTTGAAGTTAAGAACTCCATTATTAATGTATGTTTTGATTCAAACCTTGTTAGTTGTTGCACTTTGAATCATGGTTTATATAAGATTTGTTTATCCCCACATGAGATCTATGTTACAATGAATGATGAACGTAATGTTCCTAAGAGGGTGATATCTAAAGAGCAATCATATATATTATGGCATAAGAGTCTCTGCCACATTTCAAAAGAGAGAATATAAAGATTGATAAAAGTAGGAATTTTGCCCACTCTTAATGAGGATTTGGAAACTTGTGTGGATTGTTGTAGAGGTAAGTTAACTAAGACAAAGAAGAAGACTGCAGTTCACTGTTCTGATTTGTTGGGTGTGGTACACACTGATATAAGTGGTCCATATAGACCAACACTACAAGGTAATGTTTATTTCATTACCTTTATAGATAATTTCTCATGTTATGGATATGTGTATTTGATCAAAGAGAAGTCAGAGTCCCTTGAGAAGTTTAAGGAATTTAAGGTTGAAGTTGAGAAACAGTTGGGAAAGAGTATAAAGATTGTGAGATCTGATCGAGGTGGAGAATACTATGGGAGATATGGTGATACAGGACAGCATAAGGGACCATTTGCTCAGTATTTACAAGATTCTGGCATAATAGCTTAATTCACTATGCTGGAGAGCCTAGAATAGAATGGTGTTGCTGAAAGGCGAAATAGAACTTTGATGGATATGGTTAGAAGCATGATGAGTGGGAGTAATCTACCCTAGTTTTTATGGGGAGAAGCCTTAAAGACTTCTATGTATATTCTTAATCGTGTTCTTACTAAAGCAATTCAGTTGACTCCGTTTGAGTTATTTAAGGTACATAAACCTAGTTTAAACCATATTAAAGTTTGGGGATGCCCAGCGGAGGTGAAACTATATAATCTAACTCTGGGAAAGTTAGATCCACGAACCACTAGATGTTATTTTGTGTCTTACCCAGAGCACTCCAAGGGCTATCGATTCTATAACCCTGGTGGAGGTCCTAGAATTATGGATTTGCAAACAGCTAAGTTCTTAGAGCTTGATGTTATAAAGAAAGCTGAATGTTCACAGACTTCAGAGAGCGGAGGCATTACCTATGTGGGTGTTGAAGCTGATCCTTTTACTTCATTGAGCATGCAACCTGTTGAACTAGTTCTGGTACATTTAGATGTGCAAGAACATGATACTAATGAAGTTTCAATTGTGGAAATGCAAGCTCAAGATCAAAATACTATAGCTCCACCAATTCGGAGATCTACTAGAGAGAAGAGATCGGCTATCCACCCTGACTATGAGGTATATCTTGGTGAAAATGATTATGACATTGGGATTGTATAGGATCCAGTGACCTACTCTGAGGCTATTTTAAGTCCACAATCAGAATTTTGGTTAAATTCTATGAAAGATGAAATGCAATCCATGAAGCATAATGAAGTTTGGGATTTAGTTGAACGACCTGAAGGATGCAAGCCTGTTGGTTGCAAATGGGTGTTTAAAACAAAGAAAGATTCCACTAGAAAGATAGACATATTCAAGGCTAGATTGGTTGCTAAGGGATTCACACAGAAAGATAGAGTTGATTATGATGAGACTTTTTCACCAATATCCTCTAAAGACTCATTTAGGATTGTTATGGCACTAGTGGCTCATTTTGATACAGAACTGCACCAGATGGATGTTAAGATTGCTTTTTTAAATGGAGTCTTGGATAAAGAAGTATATATGGAACAACCTGAGGGTTTTGTGAAACATAATGCTAGTAAGTTTGTTTGTAAGCTAAAGAAATCTATTTATGGACTTAAGTAAGCCTCGAGACAATGGTAATTGAAATTTGATAGCTTTATCACTTCGTGTGGTTTTATTGAGAACTTGATGGATCGTTGCATATATACCAAGTTCAGTGGGAGTACCCTAATTTTGTTAATTCTTTATGTCGATGACATATTATTGGCATGCAAAGATATGAGGTTACTTCGAGAAACTAAGACATTATTGTCTTCTCAATTTGATATGAAAGACCTTGGTGAAGCTTATTTTGTTCTCGGGATTGAGATCTATAGAGATCGTTCACGTCGATTGTTAGGTCTTTCTCAGAGGGCATATATTGATCGAATATTAGCAAGATTTAACATGCAAAATTGTAAACCTGGAAGTGCACCAATACTTAGAAGTGACAAGCTGAATAAATTACAATGCTCTCAAAGTGAAGCTGATAAGAAAACTATGAAGAAAATACCATATGCCAGTGTAGTAGGTAGCTTCATGTATGCATAGGTTTACACCAGACCTGATATTGCTTTTGCCACTGGAGTTCTTGGTAGATTTCAATCTAACCATGGTCATGATCATTGGATTGCTGCCAAGAAGGTTATGAGATACTTGAAAGGAACAAGGAATTATATGATAACTGATAGACATGTGGATGATTTGGAGCTTGTTGGGTATTCAGATGCAGATTTTGCAGGCGATAAGGATGATTTGAAATCCACATCAGGTTATGTTTTCATTATGGCAGGTGGAGCAGTGTCATGGAAAAGCATTAAATAGACATTGATTACATCCTTCACCATGCATGTAGAGTTTGTGGCTTGTTATGGTGTGGCTGTTTAAGCCATTTGGTTGAAAAATCTTATAAAGTTGTTGACTGCCCTTGATTTTATTAAAAGGCCCGTTCAATCATATTGTGATAATTCTACTGCTGTGTCATTCATCAACGACAATAGAAATATCAAAGGGGCCAAGTACATAGAGATCAAATTTTTGACAATTAAAAAGAGGGTAAAGAACGGTGAAGTTACAGTGGAACACATTGGAAAAAATGCCATGGTAGCTGACCCACTTACTAAAGGGTTAAGTCCTTCTGTATTGCAAAAGCACGTTGATCACATGGGTTTTTGTTCTTCATTTGATGCCTTTGTTTAGTGGGAGCTTATGCTCTCTATTTTAATGCTTTTGCTCAGTGGGAGCTATTGATATTTGTTGAACACTTTTGTTTAGTGGGAGCTGATGCCCACTTCATTGTTATGTATCATTGCAGCATTTGTTTGTTTATTGTTATGAAACTTTGATTGATGCATGTATATCTTAGTTACCTGTCTATTGTTTAATTTTCATAAACTTGTGAGACACATATGTGCTTGTTTAAGACAGGTTATAAAGTCTTAAGGGAGGTGCGACCTTAAGCATTTGGCTAGGGTACATTATTGTGGCCATATTATAATGTCTTGTAGCACATATAAATATTTATGTACTTGAGTATCTTACACAAGACATTTTATATTCTCCTGGGACGTTTTGTCGATGACGTCTTGTCACCTTGGGGATGTCCTTCTAGGACGGTTTGTTGATGACATTTGTCATTTGAAGTGATATTCCCCTATGACGGTTTAGTCGGTGATGCTGGTCATTAGGAGAATGGGACTGATAAGAGGGTAACACTACATTTCTTTTGTGGTGTTACTTGTCCACCACACTACCATATAAGATCTATGTTCGTAAAGTGGAGAACTCTTGTGACTATCTTGGGAGTTGTGTCTCTAAATTGCATAATAACCACTATTATCTTTGAGTTTGAAACTTTATGTGATAAGATCGGCAATAAGGGATGTTTCTGAATTTTCTAGACCATCATAAAATGTTTTTAAAATTATTTTCATATATATAAAATCTACTAGTAGTATTATTTGTTTTTATGATCATTGTTATAGCCCAAGTGGAAGATTGTTGGCTCATTGTATGAGTCCATGTAATGTGGGCTTATATCAATGATGCATAAACGATCATTCCCTATCGTGGCAATGCAATGTGATTTTATTGGTTCATTTAATTGTACAAATATTGTACATATATTCCCCTTTCGCATATATGGTACTGGTTGGTGCGGTCCGTTGTTCATCTAATAGATTTGATGAGTAAGACTATTTGTATGGATATTTTATTAATTGGCTAAGTCTCCCCTCTAGCTCTCCGTTTATATATATATTTAATATATTAATGTTGCTAAAGAGAGATATTTTGGAAATAACAATGAAATATGTTTTATTGCGTTTAGTCGTGGGAAACTGCCCCTTAGGGCGGTTTCGCCACCTCATCCATCATGCCCTCTCTCTTGTAAAACACTAAGCACACAACTTACTAATAACCCACGACTCACACACATCAAGTAACTGTTTATTCACACGGGTAAATAAAAAGCAGTCATTGTTATCGCCTTCTCCCTAACCTTTTCACGCAACAACTTTTGGCTATCTCATCAAGCCAGTATTTAGAGAGAATAGAGCGGAAGACTTAGTCCAAAATGACGGCGCAAATGGAAAATTACGGTTTGTCTTCTGATCTAATATGTTATGCATATTAAACCCATTATTTCTCCATGATCATGCTTAGATCCTATAAAAGAGTCTCATTTGAGACGAAATTTTCTAACAACTGGTGCTGTCCATTGCTTAAAACCTTCGTCAGAAGATACCTTGAGTTGGTCCTCCGTGCAGATGTAACAACTTCCAATCAAACCACTATGATATTTTTTTCTTATAAAATGATAATTTAATTCAATATGTTTGGTTCACTCATGGTGCATGGGATTTGCAGCTTATTTAATTTGCACACCAAGATCTAGATCTTGGTGAAAGGTCCCCCATACACCTAAGGGGTTTGAGTTAGGTTATATTTAATTTAATTGAAATTCTATAGATTTTTAGATAGGTTGAGTGGTCTAATGAAAAACTATCTTATCTTATAATAAGAAAAATCAATAAATCAATGCATATATAAAACAAACATAAAACGTTTGGATAATTAAGAAAAATGAAATACAAAATTTTTGAGAGATGGTTTGGCAAACCAATTGGCACCAATTGGCACAACCATCATGTGCTATTCTATCATGTTTTAATTTCTATACTAAAACTCTCTCACCAATTAGTTTAAACCAAACTAATCAATTATATAAAATTTATCTCCTTATAAATTTCTAAGTGTTTGACACCAAAAATGTTTTACAATCACAAATACAATATGAATTAAAAATATAATCATCGGACAAAAAGTTCCAATTTCAAGTTTATGTACAGTAAACCTTCAGTTGATTATACTTGAAAGATTATACTAAATCAAGCATGGAATGTAAAATCAACTCAATAGAAATCAATACAAAGAGAATGAAATGATTTCACCGAGAGTTTCTACGAGAGTGGACTTTGAAAGGTGATGAGAGTATTTCTATGGGTTTTCACAATATGATTGGAGGCTTCTTCTTATCGAACAGCTAAAAATCTTTTTCCTTCTCTCACGGTAACAAACTCTGATATTAAAATTATTATTATTATTATTAATAAGGGAAGATAATTAAATTTAAAAAATATTTTATGCAGATTATCTTACCTTCTTTTCTTTAGAAATATGCCTATATTTATTTTATACTCTCTCATAGGCAGGTTACAATGAACTGCGGAGTAGTCCCAGACCCAAACTGGGGAGCCCAGTTAGTCTGTGACCCGTGATCAGGACAGTTAGCCTGTGACCCATGATCAAGAGAGACCCAGCCGCCGAGCCCATAAGCGAGAGCGAGCCAGGTGAAGCCCAGCGTCACTCTCGCAAGATCCAAACCTGCTTGCTGTTCCCACGACCCGCACAGGGCACCAATATCCACTCTCCTTTTCGCTTCCCACCAAGACTCGCTCTCAATGTGCCCAAATGTTGGCGTCTCAATTTGTAACGAAACAAGGTTTGTGCTTGCGAAGATTTCCAAGAATCAGACCCACGAAAACGACTTCTCCCTAAACAGTAAGTCATCACTCTCCTGCGTCTGAGCCGACTTGTCCTGCCTTGATTTTATTCAGCTCAACGGGAAGAAAATGAAAGCTTGGCTTGGTGGCCGAATAAAGTATATAAGAAGGAAGCCAAGGAGATGAATGGAAGACACACATACTCGAACAGAAACTAAAGAGGCCTCGAGTCAGCGCTTGCAATCCGTCTCTTATTTTCACCATTGAGGAAAACTTAAGCCTCTCTAAGCATGGAATAAAATGAAATAGGGAATTCTGCTATGAACTCGGATTGGAAGTGCAGAAAAACAGAACAAAAAATGAACTTACTGGACTGAAATAAATTTGGATAACTTTCAAATAAAGCATTCCAAAGGGTTTAGATGGTTAAATGTTACAACGAAGCTTCAATACTAATACTACTTCTAAAGCAGATTCTACACGTTAACTATCATTACATGAATTTAAATCTAGCTCCACGCCAAAGCACTTGTCAACCCGATGGACTTAGACATGGTAAGTCCAGGATGCTCCTAAACTTCAAAAATTTACAGTTGTTTTGCAGAATGTGTTAGAATTGAAACGAAAATTAATATGCTTAAATATATTCCATATGTATTGTGAAAATATTTTAAAAGTTATTCTACTTTTTATTGGTTAGGATTCCTAACTATATTTGGTTGAGACTCCTAGCAATATCTTTCTATAATTATCTTTAGTGCTAATATAACAAAAGGAAGACCAAAAGAAAACCTAATAAGTGGCCAAAAAGAGAGATAGAACATAAAAAAAAAAATGGTTATGCCTCATGAGGGCAGCAACCAAAGAGCACTACCTTTTATAACAACCACTAGCACCTCTTAAATCTTGTGTGTCTTATATGATTATAGTTTGATCTATGTATCTATGTGTTAATAAAATTGGTCATTTCCATAATAGAATGTATCCTCAATTTAGTCACTTAGTTACCATGTTGCATTTAACAAGCTATAATTTAGTCTAAAAACAACTTTAAGTACACTGCAACACCATCATCTTTAACATCCCTTCCTTGATGGGGTTTTGTACCATTCCAATAAGCTTACAAAACTTTTAGTGTTGCACTTTGGACAAGCTTTTGGTAAGGATATCAGCTAGTTGATCATTACCCGAACAAACTAAGTGAAATTTCTCTAACTTCCACCAATTCTCTAATGTAGTACACCTTGATAGCTATGTGCTTCATTCTAGAATGTTGATTGTTATTAGAAGCCACTAAAATAGTATCTCTGCTGTCGCAAAAAAATTTTGGTTGCTTTGGCTAGCTTTAGCCCAATTTCCATAAACAAACTTCTTAACTAAACCATTTTACTTGCCGTAACTAGGGTAGCAATATATTCTACCTCAACTAGAGACAAGGCCACGGAAGTCTACTTCTTTGACATCTAGCGAAAAGCTGCTGACCTCATTTTCAACGTATAACATACGTGCTTCTAGAATCCTTATTACTCCCTACCCAATCATTGTCCAAGTATCATTCAAGAACAAGTTCTCCTTCTTCTTCATACATCAAAGCATAATTTATGGTCTTGCAAATATTTAAGAATGAGTTTAAGTTTTCTATATTGAGTCTACATTGGACTTTACATAAATCTTGACAATAAAGAGACTGAGTAGAGAATATATGTCCTTGTTACTATTAGACATAGTAGACTTCCAATCAAGCTTTTTATAGGTTGAACCATTTGCTTCCTCTAATTAGTTTTGAGCTTGAACTTTTTCACTTGGTACAAGAGGAATGGCAAACTCCTTGCTTTAATTAATGTTGAACTTTATACGCAACTCCTTAATGAATTTGGTTTGAGACACAAACATATCTCTACTCCTTTACATCACATCCAACCTAAGAAAATAGTGTAGCTCCCCTAGCTTATTCATGCCACATGATCTAAACATTTCTAATTTAAACTTAAGTAAGGTATCTTGAAAATTCCCAGTATAAATTAGGTCATCCATATACAAGGAGACTATGATTAAGGAATTACATTTTTTATGTAAGGAAAGTGTTGGCTCGTTAGTGTTTCTAAAGAACCTTTACTAATGAAGTAATGATTGATTTTTTATACTAAGCCATCGAGACTTGTTTCAATCCATGTATAAGTCTTCTTAAATTTTTAGGACTTTTCATTCTTCTCCATCGATTTCAAAACCTTGTGGCTAATTCACATACACTTCCTATTTAATGTCTCCATTTAAGAAAATAACCTTGACATTAAGCTAGTGGATCTTCTAACCTTTTTTAATTGCTACTACTATGGTTTATTGAATGGTTTTCAACCTTGTTATTGGAGCAAACATTCTTAAATAGTCTTCAACTACAATCTGTGGGTATCCTTTAGCAATGAGCCTTGCTTTGAGTTTCTAAATCTTCTCTTATGTATCTCTCTTTGCTTTAAAATCCATTCCTAAGGCCTTCTACCTTTATGGTAAGTCACAAGCTCCTAGGTTCCATTTTTCTTAATTGTGTTGATCTGCTTACTTCCAATCTTCATCCTTAACAACATCTTTAAAGGTATAGCAAAAACTCTTATAAAAATCATCAAGAGACCTTATCTTTATAGGAGTTAAATCACCTTTGTTTTTGTTTAAGCTTACTGGACTAGTTTCTTCCTCAAGAGGTAGTGATGTTGGTAGTTGAATTGGTTGAACCAACAATTCCCTTCTTAATTGCCTTTTAAATCTTTCTTGTTGGTCCAACATTTGTTGCATTATAAGTGTTTGCTTCTTGTTTGATCTCTCTTTTCAACTTTTAATCTTAAATTACATCTTCTTTGAAGACTACATCACATGATATTACTAGTTTCTACCATACTAGGTTGTACAACCTATATACTTTTGAATGCAAACTATAACCCATTATGATACCAACTTTAGCCTTTTTTAACAAGTTGTGTCCTAGTTGATTGGTAATGTATATAGAGCATAAGGAAACAAATATTCTAAGGTGACTTACAATAGGCTTTCTTCCACTCCAAGCTCTTTATTGAGTTTTACTTTGTAATTTGTTTGTTAGGCTCCTACTCTACAAGTAGACAACTATGTACACTACTTCACCTTAAAAACTATTTGGGATCCTTATGTCCTTTAGTACAAAACGAGCCATCCCCATCATTATTAGGTTTTTTCTTTTAGCTACCCCATTCTATTAGGGATTGTAACTTGTGATGCATTATTTATTAATGCCTTTTCTTGACAGAATTGATCAAAGCCCTAAGAGATATATTCCCCTCCTCTATTAGACCTAAGACTTGTAATGTTTTTCCTACTCTTCTTCTTAAATTGATACTTGAATTTCTTGAAGATAAACAAACACCTTAGACTTTTATTCAATTAATAACACCTAGCTAGAAGTGCTTAAGAATAGCTACCTATGACTCTTCCCTTGTTGATAGCTTACACACACCTTTTTATTGGTTAATACAATAAGTAGTCCTTCCATTAGAGTTTGATCATGAAGCTCCTTTAAGGCTTTGAAGTTTAGATAACCACATCAACGATGCAACAAATAGGTTTTCTCTATGGTAGTGTTAAGTGTAATGTCCTAGAAAGGAAACTATTGTGCATACTCCTAAGGTGCCTTTTGAAATTCTTTAAAGATACTAAAATTCTCTTGATTTCAAGATGACTTCTCCTTCATCCCTTTTTATAGAGCTTTCTTATCTATCTCTTAAAGACCTTATGCAACTTTTCTTCTATCTTCTAAAGACTTTATCTTTGTCTTAAATATAGTAAAAACTTTATATTAATTTAAACTTTGGGCCATTAGGGTTTGTTGGGTTATGGGTGTAGTTTTAGGAGGACGAAGGGGTATTTTTTGAAATTTTATATGCAAGTGCAGTATCAAACAAATAATATAATGATAAGTAATATATTGTTCCACAGAGACTGGTAATTACTAAACTAACTAATTACTAAAGGTGACAACTCTTAGAATTTATCTAGCAAACTAAATTGATGGAAGATAAACTAAACCACTAAATTTAAGAAAAACTTGATAAATAAAACATGTTAGAGTATATGATTTCATCTAACTACTAGGTGCGAATGTAGATCATTTATGCTTACAAGATTGATTCTATTCATGTGATGACAAGATTTCCTAATTTATTTATTATCCTATGTTTAAGTATAGTGACTCTACTTAGCTCATTTACTTACTATATTTCTATCCATGAATTCAATAAACTAAGTGTATTAAGATCTATGAATATTTTAGTTTACATCTAAAGCCACACAAACTATATGGTATATGTTTATCCATATTAATCTATGGTTGTACATTATATGCAAATCAAATCATTTAAGTGGTAATTAAGCACTTAAAAGTATTAAATTCCATAATATGCAACTTCACACATAAAATATCACACAAAACATTATAGTCATAACATTCATACCATTGTAATCAAGTTACATCGTAGTTCTAACAAACTAGACTAAAACATGGAATATGTACAAACAGAAATAGTGAAATAAATTGAACAAAGCATTCTTTGAATTAAAAACATAAAAGTTGTTACCAATATGTCTTTAATTCATAAAAATATTGTACAAATCTACACATAAGAGGGAGTAGAAGAAGTTGTTTGAAAAGGGGGAGGAAAACATGCTGAAACACACCGCCACGCATTGTTGTACCCTGCCATGCACCATTACTGCTCTTCATAGAAACCACTAAAAAGGAACCAAAAAATGCCAATCTGTTGAAAGGTCACTTAGATCTGCTAGAAAGAAGTGCAGATCTGCCAGAGAACAGGCCAAGACGGTGTTCGCTGTCCTCCTACCAAGAACTGCTCAGATGACGCTGGGAAAAGCTCATATTTGTCGAAATACAGCTCAAATGGCCATAAACAGGGTCAGAATGCCAAAAATCAGCCCAAATTGACCAAAGATGGGTCTTGTTGTCGTGCTACCACCCTCTCTCGTCTGGGTTTCGATCGCTAGAGAAATCGAATGTAGACGGTGTTTTGGTCGGCTTTCACCTAATTGTCCCACGCCGGCACTCATTTCCCCACCGACCTTTCTCAACAATCGGCCAACCTCTCCTTTCCACTCGTGACTTGCTCAATGGAAGGCTCTTTTTTGCCCTCACGATAATTCACCACCTTACAATCCTCCTTTACTTTTTACTCTCTCCGTTTTGCCTTTTTCCTTCTTACGTGAGTTTCCCCACATGTGTGACAACAAACCTTCTCTTTTCTTCTACTTTTTCTTTCTATTTTGCTTCATTTTCTTCCTTTTGGGTTTGTTGTATGAAACAACACAAGTTACATAATTATAAAAAAATGCAACAATAATCTAATAAATACTATATTATATATTGCCTAAAGTAGTGACAATAACCCAATACAAAATAGAGTTATCAAATTTCAAAGAGTTGAAAGGGAGGTGTCTCATTTTGCACTTTTAAAGGGTTAAATGGGAATTTGACAAAGAATGAGGGATCTTTGGCAATTATATATTTTTGTAAGTGCATGGCAATTGGAAATTCTCTTTTAGGGAAAAGGATGGAAAAAAAATTTTGTTAACATTTTTTAAAGCAATGTGGTTGATATATTCAATACTTGGGTTTTGGTTTAAAAAAGAAAATTCAAGGACAACCAATCATTTCTTACAATTGAGAGAAAGGAACATAACTTGCATGTTTGTTAAAGTGGAAAGTCAAGACGAAAAAACAAACTACTTTAATACCACATTAGATTTTAGAGTGAAAGGCAAATGGAAGGCTTAATGTTGAAATATGTAAAGGCCTTTGTAATGTCTTTTTGATGGCCCATTAGTCAACTAGCAGGCCCATTAGAATTCATTCTTTAAATGTAAAGAACTCTGTATAAATTGACTAAGTTTTAAGAATGCAAGTATTGTTGCTAGGCATTTTCCCACAAGTTTTTGTTTCCTTCATTTTTACCGTTCACTAGTTTTCATTCATCTTCTTAATATGCTATCTGAGAAGGCTAAGATGACAATGTTCTTCATCCTCTTCCTAGGACAAACTAGATGAACTTATGCTATCAAAGGTATTTTTTTCTTTGTTCTTCTTCTCAAGGGTTTTTTTGGTCATGTACTTTGGTTGTCAATTGGATATTTCTATATGTTATGTTTAGCCCACATCCTACTACATTTTTCCTTGAAAGATACATAGTCAATTGACATTTCACCAACCAACCAGCTCCTTTTACCACTTTGCATTGTACCTTCTAGAATTATTACACAACCTACCACAATTCAACTCATAAATGGCTTTTCTTCCTCCACAAACACTAATTCCTCCTTTGAACCCCAATCCAAATCATACTCCATCTCACATTAACCCATATTGTAACCTTACTACCTTTTAGCAATAGACATACTTGGAAGTTCATTGGTTATAGAGGTGTTAAAGGATAAGACCAATTATAAACTCTGGGGTAACCAAATGCAAAATCATCTTATATCCAAAAATAAGTGGGGCCTTGTTGATGGTGTTGAAAATTAGGGTTTTCCTGTGACTAAAAATATTTTTGGTAAATATCAATTCTTAAAATATGTTTTTATATGTGTAAAAAGAAAAATTATAGGAAGTAAAAGGTGTACAAATTATAATATCAATTAATGATATTATAAAGTAACCGGGTTCTTACATTTCTTCATAAAACATATTCTTAAAGTTCTTGTGACATATATTCAAATATTTAATTATTTGAATATTTCCTTAAGAAATATAATATATTTGAATATATTTTATTTTAGGAATATGATACTTGGTTTGATGTAATTGTAGGAACATGAGGGACATTAACTCTATCTTGATATTAGTTTAAAGTCAATATATATAATACACCAAAATATGAACTTCATAAAAGATCATATTTTTGGACCTTGTTGACATTGGACCATGTCTATCTGTTGGATCTTTTATTACTGGACTGGACCTTTTGTTGCTGGACTGAGACTATGTGATATGACCCAAGCTCACATCAGCTTGATCCTGCAGAAGTCTCATTGCTACGGTGTCATCTTAACCATCAGTGAAGTCTCTTTGCTATGATGTCGTCTTGACCATTAGTGAAGTCCCTTTGCCATGACGTCATCTCACTTAAAGAAGCATATAAAAGGCCTCTATCTCTCGATGAGTCTACCCTAGCTGTTAGCCACTTCACTTATCCCCGATGCTATCTCTGCTTCTCTCAAACGCTGAAACCTTAACGGGAGGATTCTAGAGAAGATGGGTTGTCAGAACGGTCAAATTTTGGTTCTGAAAGCTTATATGAGGTTGATTTGATAAATAGCCTACTATTCCTAATGAGAAGAAGGCTAGCTTCCTATTTAAAGAAGATGTGTGCGTGAAGATTGTCTCTTGATGATTTACATCTATTTGAAGCGTTCTCTTTGTGAAGAAAGTTTATTAAGCTCACCTACTATTTTGATTCGAGTTTGCTTATCTCTCGGTGATTCACAAGGGTTCTGGTGATATTCGATTATCTGCTTTGATCTTTGAGTATATATTCAATCATAGCTTGTATGATATTATTTATGTGCTGATTTCACTTATAAACATTTACTGTACATAAATTTTGAGGAAGACCCGAAACCCTAATTTCTTCAAATTGGGGATTTCATGATAAGAGCTCTGTATCTTGATATATATGCTTGAATAACTCCTCTGATTAGCAATATCCCATAAACTAACATATTATTTGGGGATTTGCTACTATATATGATCTTTTGATCATAATTTGTATTTGGACTTGAGAATTTCCTTTGAGAATGAATTATTTGGATTAGGGAGAACGTATTCTCCCAATCAGGTTAAGTAAAGGTGACTTCAATCAGTTGGATTGAATGAGAAGAGGGTGGATGTAGGACTCTAAGATAGAGTGCCGAACCACAGTGGTAAATTGGGTGTTGACTTTCTTACTCTTTACTTGCTTAAATAATTTTGTTTGTTTTCTTATTATCATATAATTTGTTAAATTAATTGATTGAATTTTTTATATTATACAAAAGCGTAGTTTTGGTACAAGAACAATTTAACCCCCCTTTCTTGTTAAGCCATAAAACCCAATAGATGGCACCCTTTACTCATCCAAAAATGGACACTGAAAAACAACAAGCATGAGACCTTTGTTGCTTTGTAATTCAGAGATGGTTTGAGAAATTTGTCTCCCATGAACTTGTGATTTTTATGTCCTAAAAGAAAGATCTTAAGATTATTTAGGAAGCTTCAAAACTCATTTTGGAACACTCACTGGCACCCAAAGATATAACTTACACCAATGATAGTTTGAAAATTGAATGCAGGTCCCATTATGATACGATACTACATGAAACTTAGCAACTTATGGCTTGAAATTAACACAATGGAACCCCACAATTCAATGTCACTGTGGAAACTACTCTTGTTCGGTAAATGAATGAGTAGATGTAAGAATTGAGGAGCATCGAACTATGGATTTTCTATTAAGGTTATCGGAAAAATTTTAGAATTATAGAACTAATGTTCTATCCAAGAAGCCACTACCCATTGTTGATGCGACTTTTAACTTAGCCAAGGAAGACAAGCACCAAGGACAGAGGGATGAGATTAAAGGTGCTAAGCATGGAAATATGCTTGCTATTTCCTCATTGGTGCATTATGGGCAACCTACATAAAATAGAAAAATTAATTCCAAAGGGAGAATGATTTGTGCTCATTGCCATAAATCTAGTCACTCTAAGGACCAATGTTGTCAAATGGTCAACTACCCACTTGGTTAGACTTTGAAAGGCAAGGGAAAAAGGATCTCTAGCAAACAAGTTCTTCAAATTAGAGGTGCTAGGAGCAACATAAGTTCATCTACAATTTTTGTTTCTACAAACTAGTCACCAACAGGTCTTTTCAAAGGACAACATAAGCAAAACATGCAAAGGACTATTTTGGGCCTAGGTGGACAACAATAAATGGGGACCAATTCTACAGTTTTCCTCCACAGCCACATGGGTTCTAGCCACAAACCGAACTATTTTTCAGCCCATAAATGCCTTTTATCTACTACCCAAGTGCAAACGGGCTAGTCCCCATCATAAGTTGATCTCCTCATGGCATATTGAACCCAAATTAGTTTAGGTCTCTTTCTTAGACCCTAAATCAATAGTAATTGAAAGCCTAAAGTTAGCTTGGACTTATCTTTTGTAGGAAACATGATGTATCTTGGAGGCTCACTTAATTTAAATTAACTTCAAAATAACTTATCTTCCTAATCATTGGGAAATTATAAAGATGTGATGCTCTCATCAAATTTTAATTATCCATTTAGAAGTAAGTGACTATGTCACGAGTGATTTAAGATCTTCATATTCTTATTATTCATATACACCTCAATCATTGCCTACTAAGTTGTTTGATAACTCATATGTCTATGCCATTCATATTGGACATGCATAACCCATCAAATTAATTCATTTGACTTGTGTCTTTTTTATACCACACTTGAACTTTAATTTGCTTTAAGTTGGGAAACTTACCTCTGATCATAATTGCATTGTCATATTTTTTTTGATAATTTTTCCATTTTTCAAGATTGCACGACTAGGCAAGTAATCAAATTAGCTAAAGTGATGTGAGAGTTTTATTTTTTGCAACCCACTTTTAGTGAGCTACCTTATTATATTACATGCATTTTGAACAATGTCCAATTTTTTTTATCTCATGTGAATATGAACAATTTGTGTAATAACAATAATAGTTATAGTTATATTTTATGGCATAAATGTTTAGGACATAACTCCCAAAAATGTTATTTTGTACTTGGAAAATGAGTGGAATGTCTTGAATTTTTTTCTTGCTCTATTTGCCTCTTAGCAAAGCAAACTTGATATATTTTTTCATAATATCAAAATTTTACTAATTTTTTTTTATCTTGTGTACATAAACTTATGGAGACCTTATATAGAACCCAATCATGACAAGTTGTGTTATTTTTTTTAACTATTGTTGATGATTTTTTACGAACAACTTAGACCTTTCTTTTACACTTCAAAGGTCAAGTTTTTCCCATTATTTATCCTTTTATTTCCATGGTTCAAAATCAACATGGCATCTTGGTCAAGCACATTCACTTTGACAATGGAAGAGAGTTTTTTTTTTTTTAGTTATATGTTTATCTTTTTTAGCATCTCATGGAATATACCATAAAAACTTATGGAGCATAACCAACATCATTTATTAGATGTTGTACAAACTTTAATGTTTCAAGCTCACATCCCTACAATTTATGGGAAGAATGCATATAGGCGTTCACTTACATTATTAACCAATTACCTAGTGTTCGACTTGGAATTAATAACCTTTTGAAATATTGCATGGAAAACCACCTTCATTAGATCATTTATGTGTTTTTTTGTGTAGATGCTACACCACTGATTTACGACCTAGAGATAAATTCTCTCCTAGGGCCATAACATGCATGTTTCTTGATTATTCTTCATTGCAAAAAGTCTATGATCTAGTTGGAAAAAACTATTTTTGAGTTGTGATGTCAATTTCTATGAGTATGATTTTCCTTTTGCCCTAGATCAAACCTTAAATATTCTTTGTGATCTGCCCTCAGATCAAACCTTACCAATTTTGAACATCACTTAGGCATGCAATCTACCACCCATTTCACTAGAGCCATCTCTGGACACATCGCAAATACCACTAGAGGATTCATCCCTAGAAACACATCCTTCTTTTTTAGGTACAAGTTCTCAACCCACTAATATTGGCCAACCTATAACCTCCAGTCAACCCTTTGAGGAACCCCAAAATCTTCTCCTATATAGTTAGCACTAGTTATTTGGTGGTTATCATGATCTACACGTCCTCTCATTTAGACTGCCAACTATATATGTTTAACCACCTCCATAGGGTTGAACAGTCATTACCCTATATCTGACCATGTTTCCCTTGACCACCTTTACTCACATTACAAGAATTTTGTCACTTCAATCTCCAACATAATTAAACCAAAAACATACTATCATGCATTTAAGGATAACCATTGGGTTAATGCTTTAAGGAATTGTTGGCCCTAGAGGCCAATCATACATAGGATGTTATGACACTTCTACCTAGTAATCAAGCCATAGGATGTAAGTGGGTATATAAGATGAAAGTATTGAGCAAAAGATTCTATTGAGAGATATAAGGTCTGCCTAATGGCCAAAGGGTACACACAATGATAAGGTATAGACTATAATGAAACCTTCTCATTAATAGTGAAACTTATGCCTGTAAGGTCAGTTATAAGCATTGCATCGATCAATAATTAATGCCTTCATCAATTAGATGTGCAGAATGCTTTCTTGTATAGAGATTTAATAGAAGAGGTTTACATGTAGCTTCCACTTAATTTTTCACTTTAATGGGAACAATTAGTATGCCACCTAAGAAAGTCACTATATGATTTGAAGCAAACCTCAAAGCATAGATGCTAAATTTATAAAGACACTCCTTGATAGGGGTTTTTGTTAGTCTCTACATGATTATGCCTTGTTCACCAAATGGACTAGGGATTCATTCATTATCCTTTTATTCTATGTTGATGATATCTTAGTGACAGGGAACAACCTCATTACAATCTTGGAGCTTAAAAGATACCTGCATTTAATATTTCATATGAAGGATCATGGACAATGCTAACATTTTCTAGGCATAGAGATAGCGCATTGTTCAAATGGAATTTACCTTAGCTAGCATAAGTATGCATTAGAGTTAGCATTAAGGTTGGGTTTGGAGGGTTAAAAGCAGTCGTCACTCTTTTGGAGTAGAATGTGAAATTAGCTACTTTAGAGTACAATGGAGGAGATCTTGAGAGATAAGATAATCCTCTTTTAAAGGATTATAAACCTTATTATATACTAATTGGTAGGCTTCTATACTTGACTCATACCAGGCTAAACATTTGTTTCGTAGTCCAACACCTCAATAAGTTCACTCATGTACCAAAGCAATCACACATGGATAAGGCTGTGAGATTATTAAAGTATATCAAGGGGACATATGGACTTAGGCTTTTCCTCTCTTTTCTTCAAAGTTAGAGGTCACTACTTACTACAATTTAGATTATGCAACTTGTCCCATGTCCAAAAATTGTGTAGCTAATTACTAAATCTAGTTAAAAGACTCTTTAGTCTCTTGGTTGGCTAAGAAATAGTCGATTGTATCACATTCCTTAGCCAAGTCAGAATATTAAGCTATGGGATACACTATTTGTGAGGTCATTTGGCTTTTAAGATTATTTCTAAACCTATGAATAATCATTCCCCAGCTTGTCCCACTCTTTTCTGATAATAAAGTGGCTGAGCACATTACAGTGAATCCCATCTTCCATTAACAAACCAAGCATATTGAAGAGGATTGCCATTTTGTACGTGAGAAGATTCAAAGAGGAATTATAAGAACTTATCATGTTAACACATGGGACTAGCTTAGAACCTATTTACTAAAGCTTATGTAGTCCACAACATAATCATCTATTGTCCAAGCTTAAAGTATTTGATTTATACAAATATCCAATTTAAAAGCGAGTGTTGAAATATATATTTTATGGTAGGCCCGTGTAATGTATTTGTGATGGCCTGTTAGTTAACTAATAAGCCCATTAGTTGTCATTAGAATTCATTCTTTAAGTGTAAAGAACTCTATATAGATTGATTAAGTTTTGAGAATGAAAGTATTGTCGCTAGGCATTTCCCATAAGTTTCGATTTCCTTGCATTTTTCACCTTTCACCAATTTTCATTCATTTTCTCAAACACTTAATAAAGAAGGAAGACAACTTGATTGCTTTAATTATTTTTCATATAAAAATAAAAAAGGTGATGTATAATTTCATTCCTTCTGCCTTCTTTCAAAGGATCTTTTCCTAGGTTAGCTCTCTACTTGCATCTCTGCTTGACTATCCTCCTCATTCATTTGTCTCCATAAGTTGTGATCCTCTTAATGCCAAATATCTCTTTAGGAAGAAGCCGACATTTAAGCCCCCTTAAAGAGGTGTAGTGTGTATTAGTGGTCGCCTCGACGCCTCTATCCCTTCGATCAAGTATTTCATAACCTCTTCTTCAGTCAAGTATTTCATAACCTCTTCCTCAGTAGTGGTGACCCTTTCACTCTTCCACGGACTAAATACATGTACCAAATGCTCATGACTACTAGGTCTAGCATTGCTAAATCCTTAAGAAATCCTTTCTTTCTCGTCCACTCAGGGGTGTGTGTACACACCTACGCGAATTACAAGTAATGGTTACAAGAATGGTGGGGAAGTGAATAGTACCTGTTCGGTGAAATTTAAATGCAAGTAAACATGTCAAACAAGTAATATAATGATAAGAAAGATATCATCCCACAAATATTGATAATTACTAGACCAACTAATTACTAATGGTAAACAACTCCTATAATTTATCTAGCAAATCCAAATGATAGATGATAGATTAACTAATTAAATCTAAGAAAACTAAATATATAAAATATGTTAGAGCATATGATTTCACCATAACTACTAGGTATTAATATTGATTATTTATGCTTGCAAGAGGGATAATATCTATGTGATGGCGAAACTTCTTAGTTTATTTACTATCCCATGTCTAGGTATCGCAAACCTATTTAGCTCATTAATATACTATATCTCTATATGTGAATTGAAATAAACCAAATACATTAGGATCTATAAATATTCTCAGTTTACACCAAAAGCCACACAAATAATATAGTATATGTCTATTCATATTTAATTTATGATTACACATTACAAGAAGCAACTGCATATCATCTTCTATCGGTCTCAAATATGCAAATCAGATCATTCAAGTGGTAGTTAATCATTTAAAAATATTAAACACAGTAACATGTAACTTCACATAAATAAAATATTTTACAAAACATAATAATCATAAGATTTGTACCATCATAATTAGGTTACATCATAGCTCTAACAAAAGTAAACTAAAACATAAAGAAATAATGAGGAAGAACTATAATAGGAAACAAAGAAGGCATCTTGAATTCATAAACAAGAAGTCTGTTACCCTTTTTGTCTTCTCTTCAAGAAAACCTTGAATTTTTGACCTTTCTCTTAAGTTGTGCTCAATTTCCTCCTCCTCCCTTTCTTTTGCCTATTCTATTCTTTTAAATAGGGTTTAGGTTTAGACTTATCTCCTATCCTAGTAGAACTGGGTTTTTGGAGACCTAAAACAATTGAGTTTTGAACTCCTAAATTAATTGGGATTTGAATTCCTAACATGACTAGGTTTTCTAAATAAATAAAAAACCCAACAACAACAGAAAATCTAATAACAATCATCCAAAGCCCAAGCCCATCTTGACTCTCTTGATCTTGATATTATGATTTTTCCACACAATAAGTATCAGGCTCTCCATGTTCATTCCTTTTCTCCTTGCCTCCTTGTGCTACATAAACATGATAAATTTAGGTAAATAAAAAGGAGTTCAAATGTTTTCTCACATTTATTAAAGTTATTTATTGATTAAAATAGGTAAAATAACTCTATAAAAATAGAGTTATCAGGACCCGATGACATTTAGGGATGGATGTAGACCCATCGAGCAGGGATAATCATTTCAGTCTTGGGAAAGGTGGCGACCATTCTTAAGAACCAAAAAGACTGAGCTAAGGGAAGCCCTCCCACCAGATGAGTTTTCTAACATTATTTCTAAAAGTTAAGTCCATACATATCCTAGATACAATCAAAGAATAAACAAAAACACCATTTATGGGCCAACTACATAAGCCTATAAAACAAACCTAATCTACATTATGCTGAGCTCACAACACCAGATCTCAACACTCCCACATGCTTCAAATTATAGACAACTAATCATCTTCTAATTCTAATTATGGCTTCCTTATGTTGAACATTGATTGCTATTGGAAAAGAAGAGAAATTTGAATGATGATTTTGGTTTTTTACAAGGTTAAATACAAGCACTGGTTTGTTAATTAAGTAGTAGAAGAATTCAACAAAGATATAAAATGTAAATATATGGAAATACTCAAACCTTATTAAATTTTTGCTGAATTAAACACTAAACATCTTTGACTATAAAATAAATAAATAAAGGTTCAATTTTTCTAGCACCTATGGAAATTTCCTTTTTTGTGCAACCAATAAACTATCTACAAGTCACATTTTGGAAATTTCCTTTTTTGTGACCCTTTATATATGCTAACAATTTCTTCAGAAGCAAGAGGTTGATAATTTCTTATCTCTCACCAAATCGCAGTTAACTATTATCACAAATTCAATGTCTCATACACATGGCTTGCTAGCTTATCATCAATTGGCGAATGCCAATACCTTGAACTCTAATCCTACTTGTTGGGTCAGCATACAACATTTCAAGCCAAAAGTCCATTATTCAATCATAGGAATGCTTTAATGTAAAGCGCCATTAAGACAAATACCTAATAGGTATCCTACAAGATGGGATCTTCTGTAGCTATTGATTTGAGCACACCATTGCATATTTCAATTTTTATTTGAAATTATTAGAAAGGATATATGAACTACTGGCAAACAGACAACAAAACTGAGAGAAGGGGAAGTAAAAAATAGAATTATTTTTAAAATTGAGGATAAAAAACTTATAATCTTAAAATTTAAAAATAAACACTCATTACTTTATAAAAGGAATTGTAAAGAGATAAGAGTAAGAAATACTCATCACTATTGAAATAAATAATTTAAAAATAAGACAATACTTTCTATTATAAAACTTAATTTTAAAATATGTCTTAGCTCTAAAAAAATACCTATTTGTATGAAAGATATTCTATTTTGATTCATAACTAAGCATAACCTCATCACAAGACCTAAGACTGTGAAGTCCTCAAGAGGAAAAGGATGGAAGCATTTTCATCAAGGTATGGTAAACAATGAACAAAGGAAGGAAAATTAGGGCTCAAAGAAGGGAACCTAAAACTTTGCCCATTGTATTCATGATTCCATAATGTTCCATCTATAATGCCATTTCCCTACTTAATCTAACGAATACAATTCCATTGGCAAGGACTCTAAGTCATGTCCCTTCTTAGCCCATTAATACAACCTAATAACAAATTTACTATTCAACCTTAAGACAACTATATAAGACCATATCACCAAACAAGGATATATAAAACCTTACACCTAAGATATAGAAAAGAGATTAAATCTAATGGCATTTTCATCTTTAACTTAGTAACATATTCCTATTCTTAAAGGCTAGTCAAAGATGAGATATTGCATAGTAAATGATGTCATGTGCTTCCAAAATAGTTAAGGGTATTAAATGTTATTAGTTAGCTACGGGATAGAAAGCTTGAAAGTTAATTTTAGTCAAAATTGCTAAACTAGGCTTCTCATATGGATCTTTAAAGAACATATGGAATTAGGCTGGATGATAACTCTATTTTTATAGAGTTATTTTACTTATTTTAGGCAATAAATAACTTTAATAATTGTGAGAAAACATTTAAACTCCTTTTTATTTACCTAAATTTATTATGTTTATGTAGCACAAGGAGGCAAGGAGAAAAGGGATGAACATGGAGAGCTTGATGCTTATTGTGTGGTAAAATCATAATATCAAGATCAAGAGAGTCAAGATAGGCTTGGGCTTTGAATGATTATTACTAGATTTTATTGTTATTGGGTTTTCTAAATAATTAGAAAACCTAATCATATTAAGAGTTCAAAGCATAATTAAATTAGAAGTTCAAAACCTAATTAAATTAAGAGTTCAAAACCTAATTGTTTTAGGTCTCCAAAACCAAATTCTACTAGGATAAGAGATAGGTCTAAACCTAAACCCTATTTAAGAGAAAAGAAAAGGCAAAAGAAAAGGAGGAGGAAATTAAGCACAACTCAAGAAAGAGGCCAAGAATTCAAGGTTTTCTTGAAGAGAAGACAAAAAGGGTGACAAACTTCTTGTTTTTGGATTCAAAATGCCTTCTTTATTTCTTATTACTATTCTTCCTCATTATTTCTTTATGTTTTAGTTTATTTTTGTTAGAGCTATGATGTAACCTAATTATGATGGTATGAATCTTATAATTATTATGTTTTGCAAGATATTTTGTTTATGTGAAGTTATATATTACTGTATTTAATGCTTTTAAGTGATTAGCTACCACTTGAATGATCTGATTTACATGTTTGAGACCGACAAGAGATGATATGTAGTTGCTTCTTGTAATATGTAACTATAAATTAAATATGGATAGACATATACCATGTTATTTGTGTGGCTTTCAATGTAAACTGGGAATGTTCATAAATCCTAATGCATTTGGTTTGTTTCAATTCACATATAGAGATATAGTGAATTAATGAACTAAGTAGGTTTGCTATACCTAGACATAGGATAGTAAATAAATTAGGAAGTTCCGCCATCACATAGATATTATCCCTCTTGCAAGCATAAATAATCAATATTAATACCTAGTAATTATGGTGAAATCATATGCTCTAACATATTTCTTGTATTTAGTTTTGTTAGATTTAGTTACTTAATCTATCATCTATCAATTTGATTTACTAGATAAATTCTAGGAGTTATTCACTGTTAGTAATTAATTGGTTTAATAATCACCAATCTCTGTAGGACAATATCTTTCTTATCATTATATTACTTCTTTGACATGTTCACTTGCATTTAGATTTCACCGAACACTAGATCATATATTTCTCTTGGGTCAATTAAGGATGATTCTTAGAGTTATGTTGGATCAATTTCATTTGGACCAAACTAATCAAATAGTTTATGTAATTACCCATAAGTTTACATGGTAAAACCATGGGTAATCACATCAAAAAGGGTCATTTACACAATCATATAACATGTTCAGTTAGGATTTTGTTGGGTTTTATGGCTTAACAAGAAGGGGGGTTGAATTATTTAAACCAAGACTTAACAATAATTTTTCTAGTCTAAAAAATATTCTAAGTGCATAACCAAGTCACACAAATAAAGCAAGTATCAAGCAAGCAAATTCTAAGCAAATGACATGTTAGTTTACAATGAGACAACAAATTATCATTAAATATTTCACAACTATTTAGCAAATAAAATAGTTGGCTAGTCTTAAATAAATGATAGAATAATTAACAACAAATAGCAAGAAACATTCAAGTCAATAAAGGGAAAAGAAAGAACACCATATTTACCATGGTGGTTCAGCACTCAATCCTTAAGTCCTACATCCCTTTTCTCTTTCAATCCAACCGATTGAAGTCTCTTTTACTCAAACCAGATTAGGAGAAAATGCTTAAGTGTAGTTATAAGATATGATCAAAAGATCATGTATATATGCAAATCCCTAAATAATATGATGGTTTGTGGGATATTGCTAGTCAGAGGAGCTATTCCAGTATGAATAATAAAGTTCAAAGCTCTTATCATGAAATCCCTAATTTTAGCAAATTAGGGTTTTAGATTTCTCACAATATTTATGTGCAATATATATTCTTAAATGTAATTAGCATATAAATAATGTTATACGCGGTGCAATCAATTGAATAACCAAGGGATAAGCCAAATAATCAAATATCATCCAATCCTTATGAGTTACTAAGAGATGAGCGAACTTGGATCAAATAATAAAGTGAGCTTAAAAGATCATTTTGTTGTAGAGAGAACACTTCAAATAGTTGTCAATCATTAATACCATCTTCATGCATGTGTTCTTCTTAAATAGAGAACAAATCTAGGGCTTTTTAGATCAAACTTGAGCCATAGCCTTCTTCCCGTTAGAAATAGTGAGCCATCTATCAAATCGATCTCAAATCACTTTTCAATGCTTCAATCCAACCGTTCTGACATCCCGTCTTCTCTAAGATCCTTCCGTTGAGGATTCGACGCTAGAGAGAGCAAAGGTGTCATCAGAGGCTGGCCTTTTTTTGAAAGGCAGCAATTAAGGCGTTGATCGAACAAGCCTCACTTAAGCATGCTTTTGTTAAGTTGAATGACACCATAGCATTATGTAGTCGAGTGAGAAGCGGACAAGGCTTCTACAACATATGCAGGCCTTTACATAAGTTAATCTCGGATCTGGCTTGGTCCAGCTCTTAACGAGCCTAGTCCAGTAGTATGTGAGGTCCGACAATATAAGCACGGTCTAATACTATAAGCATGGTCTAGCAATATAAGCATAGTCCAACAATATAAGCACGGTCTAGCAATATGAGCATAGTCCAGCAATATGAGCATAGTCCAGCAATATGAGCATGGTCCAATACTATAAGCATGGTCCAAAGCATTTGGCAAGCTTACATTTGATGTAACATATAGCTTCACTTGAATTAAAATCAAGCTAGAGTCAAAGCTCCTTATATGTTCCTACAAGAGCATAAAGCCAAATATCATTTTTCTTAAAAATATATTCAAATATATTTTTAACATCATTCACAAATATATTTCTCAATAGCACTTTAAGAAGATGTTTTATGAAAGAATGTAGGAACCCAGCTACTTTATGATATCATTGATTGATATTATAATTTGTACACCTTTTACTTCCTATGATTTCTTTTCGCACATATGAAAAACATTTTTTGAGAAAGCAATTCACAAATAGATTTTGTCACAACAAATGCTTTATTTATCCAACAATCTCCCCCTTTTTTATGATGACAAAATTATCATAGTAGCACAGCACATGTCATCAAGCAATATAAGTTGGATATGGTATGAACATGCTTTTCATGAGAATTTATGCAACCATGTTTTCGAAAGTTGATCATAGCTTAGTCAGGTTCATGAATTATACTTTAATTACTCATCATTCATATCATATGATCAGCAAGCAAGTCCTATCATGTTTCTATCATGTTCTAACACTGTAAAACACATAAGTTTGTCCTCAAACAGGGTGTTGAGAGATATCTCACATTCTGTACTTCTAAGTCAGAGATGGGACTTAACATGTGCACTACTATTATTCTCTCCCCTTTTTTGTCATAAGCAAAAAGATTAACATAGATAGGCAAGTAATTAGGTGTAGAGATTAAAAAATGAACCAGCAGAAGGATAAAGATAGAAATCTAACCAAATGTGGCTGGATTAGAAGCAGAATAGCTCCCCTTCAAACCAAGCAAGTGGTTTGAACAAGTAAAAGAGCAAAAATATTGAAGTAAAGGAAAATAGAATATTCAAACATTTTCAAGCACTAGCATTCCAAGCTCCCTTCGAAGAGCATAAAACCTTTCTTTATGCAAAGGTTTGGTTAGGATATTAGCAATTTGCTGATCAGTGCAAACAAATTCAAGCACAACATCACCCTTTTGAACATGACCCCTAATGAAATGATGTCTAATTTTTATATGCTTAGTTTTAAAGTGTTGTATAGGATTTTTAGTAAGATTAATGGCACTAGTGTTGTCACATCTCAATGGAACTTTCTGTGATGATATACCATAATCCTCTAATTGGTGTTTCATCCACAAAATTTAAGTGTAACTACTAGTTGTAGCTATGTATTCGACTTGAGTGGAGGAAAGAGCTACATAATTTTGTTTCTTGGAGTGCCATAAGACAAGCATGTTTCCAAGATAGTGACATCCACCACTCGTACTTTTCCTATCTAATTTGCAACCAGTATAATCTGAATCACTAAAGGTATGCAAGTTTAAGGTTGTATCTCTAGGATACCAAATTCCCAAAGAAACCGTGTCTCTAAGGTATCTAAAGATTCTTTTAATGGCTACTAGGTGTTGTTCTTTAGGGTTAGATTGATACCTAGCACACAAGCATACACTAAACATAATATCAAGTCTGGATGTAGTCAAATACAACAAAGAACCAATCATTTCATGATATGATTTAGTGTCTACACTAATTCCATTTTCATCATTGGATAATGATAAAGAAGTACTCATAGGTGTGTTCATTGGTTTAGAGTCATGCATCTTATACTTTTTGAACAATTCATTTGTGTGTTTTGTTTAACTTATAAAGGTTTAATTTGCTATCCTAGAAAATATGTTAATTCACTCATCATACTCATTTCAAATTTAGTTTGCATGCATGCAACAAATTCTTCACATAGTGTAAAGTTTGTAGAACTAAACACAATGTTATCAACATATATTTGAACAATAAAAATTTCTTTTTCTTTGTTCTTAATAGATAAAGTGTTATCCACTTTTCCTTTCCTAAAACCATTATCAATCAAAAAGGTACTTAGTTTACCATACCATGCCCATGGAACTTGTTTCAAACCATATAAAGCTTTTGAGAGTTTAAAACCATGATTTGAATAAATTGGATTCTTAAATCCGGGTGGTTATTCAACATACACCTCTTCCTTTACAATACCATTTAAGAATGTATTTTTGACATCCATTTGAAAAAAGGTAAAGTTCATATAACAAGCAAAGGCAAGCAAAATTCTAATTGCTTCTAACCTAGCTACCAGTGCAAATGTTTCATCATAGTTAATTCCTTCTTCTTGGTTATTCCTTGTGCTACTAATCTAGCATTATTCCTAGTAATGATGCCATTTTCATCTAGCTTGTTTCTAAACCCCCATTTTGTGCCTATAACTAGATGATCATTTGGTCTAGGAACTAGATTCCAAAACTTGCTTCTCTCAAACTGGTTTAATTCTTCCTATATGGCAAAAAACTAGTTTTCATCCTCAAAAGCCTCATCTACTTTCTTTGGCTTTACTTGGGATAGAAAGGCTTGATGTTCACAAGTGTTGTGAACCCGAGACCATGTACTAACTCTAACATTTGGATCTCCTATGATATGATCTTGATCTACTTCACCTCTTACTCTAGGAAAGGAAGGATCCCTAGTCTCAATCTCCCCCTCAACTTTAGTCCTATTTGGAACACTCTTAGAGCTAATGTTTTCTTTGATTTCTAGAGTACCTTGACAATCATCTTCAAATTTAACATGAATTGACTCTTCCACAACTAGGATTCGTTTGTTGAGCACACTATATGCCTTACTTGTATGAGAGTATCCAAGAAATATTGCTTGATCACTTTTGGAATTAAACTTTCCAAGTGATTCTTTTCCATGGTTTAAAACAAAACATTTACTACCAAAGATATGAAAATAAGAAATGTTTGGTTTTCTTTCAAAGAATAGTTCAATAGGTGTCTTTTTTTAAAATTGGCCTTATGAGAGGATGTTTGGTGAATTTTAAATGCAAGTGAACATGTCGAACAAGTAATATAATGATAAGAAAAGTATCGTCCCACGAAAATTGGTGAATATTAAACTAATTAAGTACTAATGATGAATTAATCCTAAAATTTATCTAGCAAATCAAAATATTGTTGATGTTGAATTAAAATTTAAAACTTTCAAAACGAAAACTCAAGACTAATTAAAATTGAATCCAAGTAAGAAAAATCAAGATGAGAAACATGTTAGAGCTTCCGATTTCACCAAAACTACTAGATATGAATTTTCATAGTTTATGCCTACAAGAATGATATTATCCATGTGATGGCGGAACTTCCTAATTTATTTACTATCCTATGTCTAGGTATAATAAACCTATTTAATTTATTAATTCACTATATCTCTATATGTGAATTGAAACAAAAAATGCATTAGGATCTGTGAATATTCCTGGTTTACAATAAATCTTTTGATCATCTTATCACCGAAAGCCACACAAATAACATGGTAATGTCTATCCACATTTAATTCATGGTTATATATTATAAGAAGCAATTGCATATTAAATCATTCAAGTGGTGGCCAATCACTTAAAAGCATTAAACATAATAATATATAACTCACATAAATAAAATATCTTACAAAACATAAAAACTTATAAAATTCACATCATCATAGTTAGGCTACATCTTCGCTCTAACAAAAGAAGTTTAGAACATAATAAAATAACAAACCAAAGCAATAATAGAAATTAAGCAAAACATCTTAAATAAAAAAACAGGAAAGTTGTCATCACACTGTCTTTTCTTTAAGAATTCTTTATAGAATTCCTACAATTCAAGAATGATGAAAAGTAGAGGGAAGCTTTCACGCCTATATTTCTCTTTTTCTTTCTTGGTTTTCTCTTTTCTTCTCTCACTTTTTCTCTCTTCCTTGGTTGGTTTCGGCGGCAACACGCGGCTTTTTCTTCTTTTCTCTCTCTTCTCTCTCTTCTTCTCTTGTGCAATGCCTTCTTTCCCTTTTAATTCACTGTTCTTTTGCCTTTTTATGCTATCTTGGGACGTGTTCCCTAAGATTCTCCCTTAGTAATTCACTTTTTTGCCCCTTTTCCTTTATTTCCTTTCTTGTCCTTTTTTGTCCTTTTCCTCATCTTTTGCTACTTTACACGTTGCCTCCTCTTTTCTTCTTTTGACTTCTTTTTCTTTCCTTGTCTTCTTCACGTGCCTTTTTGTAACTTTCTCTTCCTTTATTTCTTTTGCTCTTTTGGGGTTTGTTGCATAAATAACACCAATTTACATAAATATATCAAAACTTAAAAATTATCTTATAAAAGTTGTATTATTTATATCCTAAAATAGTCAAAATAACTCTATAAAAATAGAGTTATCATAGGACGATTTGAAATATAACAAGCTGTACTTACAACTTCTCCCAAAAATGCTTAGGAAGGTTATATTCACACATTATGGTCTTAGCCATTTCTTGAAGAGTTCTATTTTCCTTTCAACAACACCATTTTGTTGTGGTGTTCTAGGTGCTGAAAAATTATATAAGATGTCATTTTCTAAACAAAACTTTTCAAAGAATTGGTTTTCAAATTCACCACCATGATTAGTTTTTATTTTTACAATTGAAAAATCTTTTTAATTTTGAACCATTTTGCAAAATTCAACAAACTTCTCAAATGCCTCATCCTTTTTAGCAAGTAAGTATGTCCATGTGAATCTAGAATAGTCATCTATAATGACTAAGACATAATATTTGCCATTTAAAATTTCTGTTCTCATCGAATTAAAAAGATCCATGTGTAGTATCTCTAATGGTCTAGATGTATTCACTACAAGCTTCGATTTGAAGTTGTTTTGTGTATGTTTACCCTTAATGCATGCTTCACACAATCTATCATGGTTAAACTCTAGAGATGGAAGACCTTTAACTAGATTATACTTATATAACTTTTCTATTAAGCCTAGACCTGCATGTCCTAGCTTTCTATGCCATAACTAAGCATCCACTTTTTTATTCACGACAAGGCATGTTTGTTCAGCATTCAATTCACTCAAATCAAGCACATAGATATGATCTTTTCTATTTTTAACAATCTTCATATTATGCTTAATATACTCAACAAGACAATTTTCTTTTCCAAATTTTATCTTGAATCCTTTATCATATAATTTTCTTATGCTAAGTAAATTAAATTTCAATTCATCTACAAACAAAACCTTGGATACAAGTAAGGTTTCAAAGTTATCTATAGTTCCCATACCTTTTATCCTTCCTTTGGAGTTATTTGCAAAAGACACCGTACCTCCATTTCTTAACTCAAGTGTTGAGAAGAGCTCCTTCATCCCAGTCATGTGCCAAGAGCAGCCACTATCCATAATCCATATGTTTTTTAGCTTTTTGTCTTTCGCTTGTGCACTCAAAACCTGTAGAAACAAATTGGATCGTTGAAGTGCTTAATACCTTTTTTATTTTGGGTCCATGAGTGTTATTTGGACTTAGATTTTTGACATTATTAAGTAACCAAAGTTTCTTTACTTTGTAAGTCTTTCTCAGTCTGATTGGACATTTATCAAATATATGACCAATATAATTGTAAAAAAAGCATTTACTATAATGTAGCGAAATTGAACATTCTTTTTCTTTAAAGAAATGAGTAAATGACTTTGATTTGTTATTTGCTTTATATCCTAGTCCTACTTTATTATATATACCTTTTTGAGAGTTTAAAATCTTATCTAACAAAACACTTCCTTTTGAGAATTTTTCTAACAGCAAGTTATTTGCATCAAGTTTTGACTTCAAATCATTATTTTCTTTCTCTAGCTCAAGAACTCTATTTTTAAGATTATCAACATGTATTTTAACATCAAAACACATGCTATTATCACAAGAAGTTTTTGTTTCTATGTTCATATATTTAGATTTATTGTGTTTTTCATGTATATCACTCATATATGCATCATACTTCACATATACATTAGCAGGGATACTAATGTTATCACGTACCAAAATTGAAGTATTTTTCTGTTCAGTTTCATCTCTACATGCAGTAGTTAATATGCTTTATTTATCATGTACAACAATTAAAACATTTTGACTTTCATGATCAATAGTTAGAGCAGTTTGATCAGCATGTACAAGAGTCAAGATTTTCAGTTTTTCAAATTTATTTTTAGCTTTTAGCTTTTTGTATTTAATTTTTAATTTGTTTGCATACTCAACTAAGTTAGATAAGGCAGTTTCTAAACCAGTGTTTATATGAAGAAGCAATTTAAAATTGCTTACCTCAATAGTTTCTTCCTCAAGAGTTGATGTTGTGGTTAGGCATAGATGTGCAACTTCATCTTGAATTTCATCATCAAATAAGAAGTTCTCATCATCCCAGGTAGCAATCATAGCTTTCTTTTTGTTATTGCTATTTCTCTTCTTGATCACTAGATAATCAACCTTGATGTGTCCCAATTTTCTGCATTCATAACACACATTTTCCTTAGGTTCATTTGATTCTTTTGCTCCTAGTTTGCCCTATATTTTTACTTAATCCTCTTCTTAGAAATCTTCTAAATCTTCTAGCTATAAGAGCTACTTCATCATTTTCTGATTCTTCCTCTTCAACCTTTTCAACTTCCACTTTAAGTGCAAGTGATCTTCTATTTTTCTTCTCTTTTTATCTTTTCATAAATTGCATTTCATGAGTTTTTAGAGAACCTAGCAAGTCATCCAAGGTCAGCACATCTAGGTCATGACCTTCTTCTATGGTCATCTTCTTAAGATCCCAACTTTCGGGTAGGGATACTAACATTTTTCTTACCATTTCCTCATTTGTGTAGGTTTTTCCTAACAGTTTAATGTTCAGAAATAATTTCAGTGAATCTACCAAATATGTCACTAATAGTTTCAGAATCTTTCATAACAAACAATTCATAGTCATATGTAAGCATAGTGACTTAAGAAGACTTTACCTTTTTGGTTCCTTCATAGATGACTTTTAATTTATCCCAAATCTCTTTACCGGTGAGACAAGAGGATACTTTGTTAAACTCATGTGCTCTAAGACCACTATAGATCATATTCATGGACTTAGCATTTAACCCCATTAGTTTAGCTTCATTTTTTGTCCACTCATCAATCACGGGTAATGTAATACCCTTCTTGATTACTTCCCAAGCTTTTGGAACTTGGCCTATTACAAAGACTTGCATTAATTGTTTTCAATGCCTAAAATTAATGCCATCAAATAAAGGAGGTTTATTAAACCTCGTAACAGCTAAACCTTTATCAAAAAGCCATAATATGGATCTACTCTAGGATGTTAATCCTTTTAATCAGAGAACTTGGCTCTGATACCAATTGTTGGGTTTTATAGCTTAACAAGAAGGGGGGTTGAATCGTTTAAGCCAAGACTTAATAATAATTTTTCTAGTCTAAAAAATATTCTAAGTGCATAAAAAAGTCACACAAATAGAGCAAGTATCAAGCAAGTAAATTCTAAGCAAATGACACGTTAGTTTACAATGAGACATCAAATTATCATCGAATATTTAACAACTATTTAGCAAATAAAATAATTGGCTAGTACCAAGTAAATGATAGAATAATTAGCAGCAAATAGCAAGAAACATTCAAGTCAATAGAGGGAAAAGAAAGAACACCAGATTTATCACGGTGGTTTGGCACTCAATCCTTGAGTCCTACATCCACCCTCTTGTCCTTTAATCTAACTGATTAAAGTCTCCTTTACTCAAACCAGATTAGGAGAAAATGTTCTCCCTAATCTAAATAATTCCTTCTCAAAGGAATTCTTAAGTGCAGTTACAAGATATGATCAAAAGATCATGTATAGATGCAAATCCCTAAATAATATAATTATATATGGGATATTACTGGTTAGAGGAACTATTCAAGTATCAATAATAAAGTTCAAAGCTCCTATCACAAAATCTCCAATTTCAACAAATTAGGGTTTCAGATTTCTCAAAATATTTATGTGCAATATATATTCTTAAATGTAATTAGCACATAAATAATGTTATACACAGTGCAATCAATTGAATAATCAAAGGATAAGCCGAATAATCAAATATCACTGAATCCTTGTGAGTCATTAAGAAATGAGAGAACTTGGATTAAATAATATAGTGAGCTCAAAAGATCATTTCGTTGTATAGAGAACACTTCAAATAGTTGTCAATCATCAACACCATTTTCATGCATGTGTTCTTCTTAAATAGAAAATAAATTTAAGGCTTTTTAGATCAAACTGAGTCGTAGCCTTTTTTCCGTTAGAAACAATGAGCCATCCATCAAATTGATCTTAAATCACTTCTCAGAACTTCAATCTAACCGTTCTGACATCCCGTCTTCTCCAAGATCCTCCCATTGAGGATTCGGTGCTAGAGAGAATGAAGGTGTCACCAGAGGCTGGCTTCTTTTTAAAAGCCAGTAATTAAGGCACTGATCCAACAAGCCTCACTTAAGCATGCTTTTGTTAAGTTGAACGACATCGTAGCATTATGTAGTCGGGTGAGAAGTAGGTAGGGCTTCTACAACATATGTAGGCCTTAACACAGGTCAGTCTTGGATCTAACCCGGTCCAGCTCTTATTGAGCATAGTCTAGTAGCATGTAAGGTCTAACAATATAAGCATGGTCTAATACTATAAGCATGGTCTAGCAATATAAGCACAGTCCATCAATATGAGCATAGTCCAGCAATATAGCATGGTCCAATACTATAAGCATGGTCCAGCAATATAAGCATTTGGCAAGATCACATTTGATGTAACATATAGCTTCACTTGAATTAAAATCAAGCTAGAGTCAAAGCTCCTTATATGTTCCTACAAGAGCATGGAGCCAAGTATCATTTTTCTTAAAAATATATTCAAATATATTTTTAACATCATTCACAAATATATTTCTCAAGAGCACTTTAAGAAGATGTTTTATGAAAGAATGTAGAAACCTAGCTACTTTATAATATCATTGATTGATATTATAATTTGTACATTTTTTACTTCCTATGATTTATTTTTGCACATGTGAAAAAAAATTTTGAGAAAGTAATTTACAAATAGATTTTTTTCACAACAAAACCCTTATTTATCCAATAGCTTTGACTTGTATAAAGATAATTACATCATGAGTCATGGGCTTTCTCCAAGCCATCAAATATTTATTGAATAAGAAAAAAAGAAATAAGAAGCTTTTACCATCTATAAAAGTTTTTAGTATGGATAAAGTATTTGATAAAGTGTTGTGAAGGTTTATTACTTCCTTACGGTATTAGATTTAGTTTAGATTCTCAAATGTTACTATTATTGTTGGACATTCCTTGAAGATCATTGCAACTCTTTCGGTTTAATCAATCTTATAAAGGCTTGAGAAGTAAGAACTTTAGGAAATTTTTCCTCCAAATGGAAAGGCAAAATTGATGAGCTAAAGATTGGTGAAAGCAACCCAACTTTGACTGATGACAACATCATTGTTAATCTCTCAAAGTGTATAAGCTTTTCGTTAAGATTGATGGAACAATTATGTTAGAAGGTATAATTGTAATTATGGATCTTAGGGTTATCTTTTTGTTATAGTGGATTTTCCTAGTAATATTCGAGTAGGATTCTCATCCTCTTATAGTAATAGGTTTTTCTAGTAGTATTTAACAAAGATTTCTTTAGGATTTCTCTATAAATAGGAGAAGTATGGAAAAACCTAGTAGGTAAGCAAAGAAAGTCCCTTAAGGGGCTAATTGTTGAAGAAAACCATTCTCATGAATTCTAGTTGATAAGAGAATCTAGGAGATACTTGTTTGATGAAAGGGAAAGTATGAGAAATTTAATGAAAAAATACTATAGGAAACATAGGACATTATGATATTCTAAATCTCTTAAATCTATTATGTTTAAGCGTGTGTTTTCTCATGATTATGTGTTTGATCTCTATGTGGATGATGCAATTTGGTTGAATTCCCAAACAAATGGTATTAAAGCTATTGAGATCCTTAACAAATGGTGCGGTGAGCATGGATAAATCATAGAAGATCATGACCAAAGATGATGGATCAAACATGGTGAATACAACTGGAGAAGCAGAAATGTTTTGAGGTGAGATTTTCTCTTTTCCTAAATCCAGTTTGATTTTAGATGATGTTAATGTAGATTAATTGGAATATGTTGTTGTAGTGGTGGATTGAGGTTTACAAAGTGCAAATCTTTGTCTTTCTATCTAGATATGAGCATTTATAAGCCAAATTGGAGATTTTTGTTAAAGTGTACAATGTTTTGGAGATGATTAGTATTCTTAAGATGACAAATTGAAAATCATGTGGTGGTCTTGTGAATCTTTAGCTTAAGTTATAGTGTCAAATGACAAAGAATGATGGATATATTAGTGTTTGAAGGTGGAGACCAAGATGGACAACTAAGAACAAATTTAAAGATCTACTTTGATTCATTGCATGTAGTGGTGAAGTAAAGGTGACTGAATGATCTATGTGGAGGATTCTAGTTCTAACCCAAGTGGCAGAACGATGAATGATGTCAGAGTTTCACTAAAAGGGTTGGGTTAAATCTGCGGTTTTTGAGTGACAACTAAAATCCTAACTGTTAAAGGTTGATTAGTGTCAACAACAGTAGCAAATAATAAATCAGCAAGTTCCAATCCAATTCATTGTGGAGATCTTGTTGATCAATTATAAAAGATGGTGGTAGCAAAAATTAGGTCATTGACGGGTTGAAACCGAGTTAGGTGGACCTAGGTTGCAGAAGATGTAATGCCATGCATAGGAGATGCATGTGAGATGCATGCTCCAAATTCACAGCCAATGCATGTGAGGTGCACATTCCAAATTGAAAAAAAAAATTACTTTTTTGCAAGGCTATAAGGGGAGCATTTTGATGACTTTGTTGATGGATTGATGATTAAAGGGGAGTTTGTAATACTATTAATTTTTTTGTAGATAGAGAAGTAAAATTATGGGTAATTTCAAGTTTATTAATAACCAGATGAGTTGTGGGAGGCTCCCATGGTCAATTCCAAAAAAGCACCAACAATTTTGAATAGGAGATTAAACTCTTTAACGGGTGGATTCTAAAAAGAGATCTCAATTGTTGTATAAGACCTGGAATTTTTATTTTTATTAATTGCCTTATGGTAAAGGAGGTAAGTGGATAGAAAAAGGCTATGATGATATATAGATGTTTGAAGAGAAACACAGCTTAGAAAAGGTGTAACCTAATATAAGCTATAGCAAAAGTGCCTAAAAAGGTATGACCTAAGAAAGGTATGGTTTAAGAATAGGCAAAGGTAACACAGTTGATAAAGACTTGTTTTGAAAAGAGTTTATCTGGTTTTTCTCTTTCAAAATATTGTGGTTGAAAAAAGTTTTCTTAGTCTTTCTCTATCCAAAGATTATAGTTATGGAAGTTGAAAAGAGTTTCTCCAATCTTTCTCTTTCCAAAAATTATGGTTGTGTAATTGATATATTCAAAAAGATTTTCTATACTTTCCAATAATGTAAGAATGTTGCACAAAATTGTTCCAAAGGAAGATTATTAGGATTGATAGAAAATTAGGTTAGAAGGTATGGACCTTGGGGTTATCTTTTTATTGTAATAGGTTTTTTTGGCAATATCCAACTAGGATTCCCATCCTCTTATAATAGTAGGTTTTCCTAATAGTATTAAATTAGGATTTTTTTAGGATTTCACTATAAATAAGAGAAGTATAAAGAAACCTAGTGGGCAAGCAGAGAATGTCCCTTGAGGGGCTAATCATTAAAGAGAACCTCTCTCATTGATTTTAGTTGATGAAAGAATCAATGGGATACTTGTTTAATGAGAGAAAAAGTATAAAAAAATATATATATAGTAAGAGATTATAGGGGACGTAGCACATTATAATGTTCTCAACCTTTTAAATCTACAGTGTTTGAGTGTGTACATTCCCACAATTATGTGTTCAATCTTTATATGGATGATGCGATTTGGTTAAATTCCCCCAACACTTTTCCATTTTTCCCACACCAATCCAAGAAGAATACTTTCAATGATACCTAAATGTGTTATTGTGCTATGTGATCTATTTTTGCTCTTTACTTAAGTATATTTGTTGATTTTTTCCTATTTGCTTATGATTTCAAAAACCCCCATATTTTTCATCTTTGCTACAAGTTAGAAATTAAGGTCATTTAGGTTGGGGTTCTTGTTTAACAAGAGCATGGAAAATGGATGGAAGGCTAATTATAGTGAGAGCTGAACTGTAAGGGAATTGCACACTACCTGCTTGACATATTGTCTCTAAAGGACAAGTGCAATAATGGAAGGTAAATGGCGGCATGTGATGTCTAGAAAGCTAGATCAGGCAATGTTTGTCCGCAATACGACCTTAGTTCTTTAAGAAGACGATCCAAGATGTTTTAAAATGATAGAACAAAGTAATGTGCGATAATTGGTTAAAAAAATAAAAAGAAAAGAAAAAAGTAATGTATGGAAGGGTGATAATTGGTAACAAATCAAGAATGAAAATGTGCTATGATATCATGCCAAACATTTAGATTCACAGTAGCAGTGGTGATAATTTCTATCAATCTAGTTCTATTATAAATTAGGTAAAATATTACAAAGAGAATTGACAAGAACACACTAATGTAACACATTTAGAGTAAGTATGTTTGGCACCAATTTTTAGTTTGAACTAAGTTAGCCTTTAACCAAGATTACTATGAAAGGAGGTTAGAGGAAAAGGTAATGAGAGTATTTCAAAAAGAATAAGAAGAATGCATAAAGAGTGTATGAGCAAAGTAATCTACAAGGATTTGTTACAAATTTAGAGCGTACTATAACTATGTAACCATTACAAGGATTTGAAATACAATATAGGACACTTAAATTTTCAAACCAAAGATATTCAATTTAAGATGAATGTTACAATATGAGATATCAAACCGTAACAATGGTCTTGTTGAATAAGCACATTGATACATTTGAAACTAATGTGACCATAATGTTCCCATAGTGGGCAGTAACATTCAAAAACTAAAGTAGATCACAAAAGGAAACAAAAGGAGAAAGATCGAGGCATCATCTCCACCAGGAAAACTAGGCAAGCTAGACTTGTATTTGAACAGTCAATCCATTAGCCTATACTATCAATCTAGAACATAGGAGTTCAACTCATATTTGAATAGCCACCTCAAGGCCAACACTATCATTTTGGAACACTAAGAAGCTATATGTGTTGAGTGAGAGATTCTAGGGTTACAACTTGCGGCCAACAAGGCTACGTATACTGGCCCAAGTAGGTCGTGTATGTGGGCTAAACAATGAATTTTTTCTTAACACAGGTCCTATTATGAAAATAGCGTGGCCTTAAGAAAGTAAGCTACGGACCAGTCCTCCAGGATGCCCTCCATGTGGTAGATCAAGACGAAAGAAAACATCGAGAAATTCGATTCGAAAAATCATGCCCCTAAACGAAGAAAGAACAATTGGATACGGCCACTACCAATTTTCTAAAGCGGAGCTTTGATGTTGCAATCCTTGATTTCCGAATTGGATGGTTCAACACCACTCTCCTTTGATGGTTGGTGGCATCTGCATTTTAACCTTTTGAACTCTTTACCTTACTACCGACTCATGGAGTGTCAACCGAAAAAAACTCTGTTCTTGTACCTTTTATAGCACTGTTACAGAAGCGTGGATTGGTTGGGTGCCTACAAATTAGATGTAATTAGGGAACTCTAAATCGACTTTGTCAAAAGTCTTCACCGCGTTCGTCAAGTTCGAACCTCGATTTAGGAGATAAACTCTCACGAGTGAATCCCTCACTAGGGGATACTTACATTATTGGGAGGCATCGTGGATTTGACCCTTCAATCACGATCTCTGCTTGACACTATAGCATCCAATCACATTAATACCAATCCTCTCTGACGGTGCTCCCTTAATTCTACTTTTTTTTATTAACTATTATTTGCTAGAATCCAAATTATGGGTGCTTTTTTTTTTTTCTAATTAGGCAAAAAAAAAAAAGATGAGATAGCATCAAGCAAATAAACTACCATAAGATGCATTTCTAATTGTAAATGGTGTGTACATACGAACTTTGCTGACTTACTAAAAAAAAAAAGCAAAAAGATTTCAATAGAAATGAAAAAGAATAAGAAGGTTAAAATCGTGGAAAGCACTTGGTTCCCTTAAGAAACAAATAGAAAATCGAAAGGAGAACGCCTAAAATCGTGACAACGGAAGTATCAAGCTACGTCATAAGAAAGTACTAATTCCATAACCGGGTTCCAGCCTTTCTTGGCCGTTTTCTCTTTTCCTTTTGTTTTGGGCCCTCTAGTCGTGCTCCTACCCTGCCAGTTCATGGAATAGGAGTTTCCCAAATAAATTCCTAAACTTCCACTGGAGTAATTTTTGCCCAGTTTCCTTGCTACACACGTGCCGCTTGGCGACAGCTTTCTGGAAGAGCTAAAAACACACTGCCTTGTCGTATGTCAGAATTCCCATAAACGGGGATTTACTCGAGAAGACAAGAAACCTTATCTCGTAAATAAGAAGTAGCATATGGTTAGAAATAGGCTTATCCTCTTGTGAATGAAGAACTAGTTCGGCTAAAGGTGTTTGTGCTTTACGCAGCCATGGCAGCCTTAAGCTGTCGATTTCACCCAACCATCCACAGAAGCTGCCAAAATGGTAAAGCTAAACCTTCCTTCTCTTGCTCAATGCAACCCTCACAAAATAACATCAAGGTAACACTTGAGTTTCTCATTCTACTTTTTTTTTTTTTTTAATCCAACATCATGTTTGAAACTGCGTTCTGCTTTCTGCTGTATCTTGTGAGCTACAGGTTATTATAAACGGAGCAGCAAAAGAAATAGGAAGGGCGGCTGTGAATGCAGTGACCAGAGCTAGGGGAATGGAGGTGGCAGGTGCAGTGGATTCGTATCTCGTAGGAGAAGATATTGGCAGGGTTCGTTTTCCTCTTTTAGTGATTGCTTAGTGGGTTCTTTTATTCATGGACTTCTGCCTTTTCCCAGCTTCATTTTCACATTTTTCCATTCTTTAAATTAGGTATGCGACATGGAAGAGCCTCTTGAAATTCCCATAATGAATGATTTCACAATGGTATTAGGTTCCATCTCTCAGGTAATCTAGGAAAATGAGCTTTTTCTCTCTCTGTCTCTCTTTCTCTAAAATCAATCAAATCATCTTATTTTGCATTTTCAAGTCAAAAGCAACGGGAGTTGTCATTGACTTCACTGATCCTTCGACAGTATATGACAATGTGAAACAGGTAAAAGCTTACTCAATTTATTATTTTCTGGTCATATTTATTTAACATACCATGACAAGTTCCAATTATCCTTATTTCTTATGATATTAGGCAACAGCATTTGGGATGAGAAGTGTAGTTTATGTGCCTCGAATAAAGCTTGATACAGTAACTGCATTGTCTGCATTATGTGAGAAAGCCACCACGGTGAGCCCCTGGTGAGAGGGTAATTTCAACTTTGATTTTTTGATCTTTCTCTTTACAATCAATTCCAATATTCTTTGTAGCTGCTCTCAGGGTTGTCTTGTTGCGCCAACTCTATCCATCGGATCTATACTTCTCCAACAAGCCGCAATATCAGCTTCCTTCCACTATAACAACGTAGAAATTGTGGAATCAAGGCCAAGTGCAATGGTAAACCAAATTCAGTTTAACTTTCTCACTCATCCTGTCACCATTGAGATAATTTCAGAGAAAGTTCAAAAGAAGACCAAAGCAAACTCATAAGAACATCCTAAAATATATGGTAATTGACAAAATTACATACTTCCCAAGTTTGTTTTTCGTTCTTGCTTACAGTAGTTGTTCAATTATCATGATCCTTAGATAGATTGCTTGGCACTGGCAAACCTGTTCGTTAACCCTGTAGCACAAGGAAAATGATAATGATGAAACCGATCAATCCATTTGCTTGCTTCTTAAGAAATATATCCAAGTCCAAATGCTAGGACAAGAACATATAGGCTCGAGTCGGACATCCAATTGCTTCGATTTGAATTATCCGGAGGATGCCTTAGATATTCATGTACCTCATTAGAAATCCATTTAGTGACCCATTGTTCTCCTTTTACCACACAATCATTCGCTTGTGTTATAATAATTCACTTACTGCGACGTGAATTTCCTTTACATCCGCACATAAATACTCACCATACTTTACACTAGCAATATATTTAACTTTGAAATCATTGTTTTAGAGAGAGAGAAAGCAATACCCTGTCCTTGCAGGTGCTAAAGTTATCTGTGATGGCCAGGATCTGCCGTCGCCAGATGCAATACAGATTGCCGACAACCTCTCTAATCTAGGCCAGATCTACAACAGAGAAGATATTTCAACTGATGTTCGGGTAAGCCCAACTGCGAATTGATCTATGATGGCTGCTTATTGAAGCCTATAAGGGGTAATAAAAGGGTTTTCTAAAAGGATGAAAGTTTATATCTCTTAGAATGAAATCAGTACTAAGCATTAAAAAAAAAAAACCCATACAACTTAATTCTGCTCATTCATTTCTTCTGCATGATAAGGCGAGGGGTCAACTTCTTGGAGAAGATGGGGTTCGCGTGCACAGCTTAGTCCTTCCAGGACTTCCTTCCAGCACAACAGTCCACTTCTCCGGCCCAGGAGAGGTGAGCGTTTGCTTTTACCCCTCCTGTTTGAGGACTTATTGAGTTTAACTTTGTTGACGTGGCAATTTGATACATAAATACTGCTTTGCCACAGGTCTACTCTCTTAAACATGATATCACTGATGTGCAATGTCTCATGCCAGGCCTAATCTTGGCCATCAGAAAGGTCGTGCGCCTCAAGGTAACCGTCTAACGCCCGTTTTATCTTTTGATGGCTTAGAGAATAAGAATAACGTTTTCTTTCTCCATCATTTTCGCAGAATCTGGTGTACGGCTTAGAGAAATTTTTGTAGCTCCATTCTTCTTCCATCTCCAAAATATGAGACTCTGAAACTGGATGTTGATTAATCGAAGATGCATCCCATGTCATTCTGCCATATCACCCTGCAAAAAGACAAATAAAGAAAGGATTTGAACGCGGAAGACTTGATAACCAAAGCAGCGGAGGGAATGATCTTTTTTCTTTTTCTCTTTCTTAAAGAAATGTAATTCATTGAACCGAGAGACACTAAAGGCTCGTGGAATCCAACGTAATGAAGGCCAATGTTCAGTCGTAGATGAAATAAGGCTCTTCTCAGATATCACATAGTTATTGCAAGCCGAGCAGATGCCAAAGACGATATATAATACATGGTTCGATTCCATATCATTGCTCTTTATTTGTGGGAATAGAACATCATAAAAATTATATATGAGTCAATTGGATAGACCGGCTATAAAGGTCCAACATATTCACTTTTCCCTGAAGGCAACTATTTACAGCTTTATTCAAAGAATCGCGTGGAGCAAAAATTCCCCACTGGGAAATGTAATAAGTAGTCAGCTTCGACCTTGCATTACTACCTTAAAAGAAATCCTATCTACCTCTAGGTAAAGTAATGGAAATCTAAGCCAATACAATTCAGCTAAAATTTTGGTCATAAGATAGTAACTTGTCTATTTTGTGTCACAAAATCCCAATGAGCTAAGATGCAACTTTTTTGTTAAAGGAATTTTCAAATAATGTGGGTTTTTAAGGATGAATGATCCTCTTGCGATCAAATAAATAGAACCAGTTCGTAGTTGTGCCTTCTTCATACCTACTAAGCTTTTCTCTCACTTACATTATACCTACACGGACATGTACCTTAATGTTATTCTCTTTTCCTTTTTCTTTCTCATTTTATTTTTATGCAGAAAAAAATTAAATCACCACGTAGTGAATGCCATATTCAGTTCTAATTTTCTACATGATTAAAAGGATTTTACACCAGCCAATTTGGCCTTAACATGAGAACTAGATGGGATGTGCCTAGCTGGCCACAACACTGCCATCCACACAGCAATTAAAAAGCAAAATTCTCTCATAGAACGTGCTCACTGACTTAGCAAGTAAATAATGAGTTGTGAATTGCTTACAAATTCATACACAGGCTCTTACCTCCGAATTTGTTTGCAAGAGCTGCTACCCAGGCTTTATCCTTATCGTTATATGCATAGCTCATGCTTGAAGCCAGCAGGACAAATCCTTTAATCTTTTCCATGTGATTGCCATCAGGTTTTGGAACTTGGAGCACTGGCAGTACCAGAAGAGAACGGGTCCCCTTGGGTAACATCTCCCACAGTTCAGAATCTAAAATATTCATAAACCTTTATATTTTTCCAAGAAAAAACTACAGGAAATACTTTCAAGAGTCACATTGAGATAATACAGCTTTAATCTTGTATGCTGGCAAACATCAATTATGTATAGCACTCTATTTGATTGTTATGAATTATTGACAGAAGAATGCACAAAGTGGAATATCAAGATATGTTATCAACATGACAAGGAGATCAAACTTATGTGTCATTAAAGACCAAAAGAAACAAGTACAATCTAATCTAAGTTATCAATTTGATTGTTGTTTTATATTTTAAAGCATGGACATTTGTTCAAGCTAAAGTTGAAGTGTCAAGTATTCTGCATAATTGCAGCCAATCTTCTTCACCATTGCTTCCACAAAAGTAATGGGGAAAAAAAAAGAGCAATATAGTAGAAAACTACCTTATAATAATAACGTAACTTAAATTGACCCTCTCGAGATTTCTTAGATTAAACTACATTTTTTCCCTTACCGTTATGAGAAATCAACATCTCTTAAATTAAAAAATAATACACACAAGTCACTGTCAAGACACTTAAAATCAAGATTTGCATATCATTTTACTAATTTAAGTGCAAAAAACCAAGGAAAAAACCTTTTCTTCCTGAATAAATGCTATTAGACCCTTACTTTCTAGTTGTGCATCTTTCTGTCTTAATTTGAGAATTCTATTCTCCATCACGGAGAGTAAAATGCTTCAGAAAATTTGATTTTATCTTTAACAAATAGCAATAACATAGTGATAATCAGAAAAAGGAAAGAAACTTAGTTTCTAACACACTTTTATGAGTAAATAGAAAAACTACCACCTAACCAGGTCCAATTTCCAAAAGCTTCCAGTAATTATTCACTGGATATTACTGCCTTGAGTGAAATTTTTGTGTGTGACATTTTTCTCAAAAGAGGTTACTTTCCAATTCAAAACGAGAAAGGAACAGAGTAATTTTGCAAAACACCAGAGGTCAATGTAATATTCCTGGATAATAACTATCACTTCTATTAAGAAAAAGGAACTCCCATTGCCCAAAAAAGGGGAGGAATTCTACACCTATTAATGTTTCAAAGAATGGATTTGATATGAACAATGAACACAATAGACCCGTCTCCTTCCAGCCTTGGCTTTCACATATTTTCAAACACAAGAGACACGTCAAGTGGCCTCCAAAGGCAATCTGTATCGTGTACTGTGTGCAAAGATGCTAAAAGAAAGTATTACTCTCTTAATAAGAGTTTCGAGATAGCCTACTAATGCCACAAGGGAGATTCCAAAAGAAAGGGACCCAGCCTACTAAAGTCACAAGGGAAGAGTCCAAAAGAAAGAGCCCAGCCTACTAACGTCACAAAGAAAGGGAAGGTTCCAGAAGAAAGGGCCACAGTACAATGATAAAGGTCGTGTGTGGGTATCCACCTTAGGTATGTCCTCCCTTCTCTTCATAAGATTCTACCTCTCCTTCATAAATGGGAACGGCAAGTCATAACAAACTAGATTCAATCCCATTCAAAATCAGAAAAAAACTTTTCATCCTACACCCCCTTCATCAGCCTTGATTATAGGGTTTTAGGAAATGGCTGAGCACACAAAGAAGACAACCCAAGCATCAGGAATCACCATTAGAAATCTATTTTTATTCAGCACCAACAGGAGTAGCGCTACAATTCAGTCAGGTAGGATTGGACAAAATATCTCAAGACCAAAATTTGGAATTCAAATTATGACACAAGCTAATCCATAGAGATATATAACCAGACCTATGGAAATACAATGACCTATGGAAATTAAAAGCAATATAATGACCAGACCAATGGAAATACATCACTAGGCAGCAAATGATTTCACCAACCTAGATAAATTTGATGCAAAGAAGGAACTATAGCAGTATCTGTTAGCATTGAGAATAAATAAACTCCTCTTCAAACATAATACTTTGTGCTTGACAATTCAACTTAACTTGTGCTAATCCTTTGTGTTTGTAGCACCAAGATAAAATTTTAATATCTTCATTAGAATTTCACTTCAGTTTCTCGTGACCATATCTATTCAACTAGTAACTCAAATGAGACAAGATCCAGTTGAAAATGCTAGATTATTTTCTTTAGTGAAGAAATTAAATGATGCTCAACTCATCATTACCTGAAATCTGAGGAATGTAGAGGGCGTCCTTTAGATTTTTTACACCAATCCCTTCAATCTGCCTCTCAAACCAATCAGGTAAATTTGCTTTTGACAGATTCTCTGGTATGTTCCAGTAGCCACGTGCACATAATTCACTTTGAATTGATATTAGCTGAAAAAGATTGGACAATAGATGCTTCAAAAGATAGATAAATCATTAAATAAATTCAAATTTCCGATGTATTGTAGTCTTTATAAAGAAATCAATTCAGTTCTTCAAAATTCAATTAGTGTATAATTCACAAACCACAGAAATGTGTTCGAGTGTGGTCATGGGATACCATACCACAGAAATGGTCTTTGTATTGCGAAGCAAGACATATGTTGCCCAAGCCAACTCCTCCTTCTGAGTATCTGATACATTTTGTGACATGAAAAATATTTGCTCAGTGCCTTCAGGAATAGTTGCTTGATCTTCTTGACTTGAACCCTGCAAAATTGTCCACACATAACCAGGTTCGGAAGATATTAAGGAGGCACGCATTGACAGAAACTCTAGGTGGGATCTAATAAGTACTAATCGTAATGAACTTCTGGTAAGTGAAGTGTTTGGGTTTCCCGTTCAATCTCCCAAAATACTTCATTACCAAACTCTAGGCAATACTGGCGAACAATACTGGCGAACATATGCGACATCAAAGATTAGGATTGTGACCCTACATAAACGATTGCATGTTTGGCACAGCGTAGGAAAAAAAAAATCAGAATGTAAAATATATCATGATTTCTGATTTCCTAGAAAACTCACCTCAGAATTCTCCAGATTAAGGAAAATAACCTTCTAGAAACTCATATTGAGTTCCCGAATGTTGATTGAGATATACAAATAAACTGCATAACAAAAGATTCATTCCTAAAAAATGTGGTTCAGAAGTATCACAAACACCTAAAAGAGCTACAAGCCCCAGAAATATCTTAAATGAAATTCTTGACAGGACGCCAATTAACCACAAATTGTCAACATAGACCAGAGGGACTTGACATTAATTTCAAAACGATGATTGTGATCTGAGGAAACCGAGGGGATGGGATAGTCTAGACGATCCTGTTTCTGTTGACGCATGTAATAAGAATATTGTAGAACAGAATCCTGTCTACAGCTTAGTCAATTCGTAACTAACAATTAATTATGATAAATTAAAGTAAAGCAAAACAATAAGAAGACCACCTTAAGAAATTTTCCAAGATAGGGAATACAAATGGAGAACGCTGCCAAAGAAAGGCCCAGTGCTTCCGTTCTCTACAGAAAGCGCAAGATCAAAATAATAAACTAGAACAAGCTCAACAAAGAATTCGAACAACAGACAATTTCAGAGAAAGTGTTCGCCCACAAGCTGAGCTGGGGTGGCAGTAGCGGAAGCCGATCCTACGAAATGGTTCAGAATCAGAAGCGAGCCAAACCCGTAACCAATCCACCGAGGCAGGTAGGACTCGTCCAACCCAGGTATCCCTGAAACCCAAAAGCCCCAAGCACACCACATGGCATAGATTAGACACCATATATGTACATGCATAAATCCCCGAAAAAAGTATACACACACAGAGATACCGAGAGTGAAACGGAGAACGGAGAGGTTGAGTTGTCCTTGATTTTGAAGGCGAGCGGAGATTGAAAAGCATTGTGTTGTGTTTTTCTTGGCGGGGAATCGAGGGATTACTGGCATTCTCAATGGAATTAACGGATTAAAAGAAAACGCGTTGCTCATTTTCTCTCTTTTTGATGTTTGAAATCTTTGTTGGTGGTAATTTATATGTTCAAGACGGACCCGATACCAGCCCAAACTCAAAGTTCGATGCGGGCCCAATAAGGCACCGGTAAAAGAGGTATAGAACTGAAAACTTAAAATTTGGAAGGAAAATCCTTTGGGGTTTAGTAAAAGAGGTGAACATAGGACTAAGGGAGATTCGTCTGAATCACTTCTTTTGTGTCTTGTGATCCACGCTTGAATTGATTCTGACTGGGACTAATTACTACACCATTCTTTTGTTGTTAAATTGACTTTGTTGCTGTTAATTTCACTGTAATTATCAACATTTCACAGTCTTTAATATAATGCAAAATAGTATTATAGAAAACAAACCACCTAATTCAACTTCCCATTCTTAAGTAACTTAAGAGCTTACAATACAATATTAAAAATTGAATATCGATCAGAAACTATATCTTAGAACCATGTTGAAATATGAATATAAAGATTAAGAAATTTTATTTCATCTTTTGTGATTTAGCTATAAGACAACTTTGTTAGAAATTGAATGCAAAAAATAAATATTAGAAATTATATCCCACTACAATGTCGACAATTGAAATGAAATTACTGGTTAAAATAGAAATATTGAGAATTAACATATAATTTAAATTAAAAATGTTAAATGTTAACTGATAATTTGAATTTTATCTTCAACATGTTGAAAATATGGTAAGTTTGGTATGTTTTAATGTAGATAAAACATCGATTTGGTTTTCCTTTTTTGCTTCAATGCATAATTATAAATGTGTGTAATATATATATCAATGTATACACAGACTTACAAAATTCTTAGTACTTTCCTATTCTTTTTCTCCTTAAAATTCTTATTACTTTCCTTTCTTTTCTTTTCTTTTCCCTTGAAGTCAATTCTTGTAGAAATTAGTCTCTTTGTTTAAGAGGATATTGGAATGAAAGATTGCATCTTAAGTGAAAAACTATATATATATATAGGCCCGAACTTGGTATAGAAGCCATGAAAGAAAAGGAAGGTCTTTTGGCTTATCTCACCCTTCATTAAGTATCACTTTACTTTAGTAGAGGTGATCATTTATTTTACTTGTTACTGGTCTCTTAAGTTTGTTATAGTGTCATCGAAGTAAGGAGCCATTGTAGGGTAATTATGAGCTTATAAGTCCCATTTACCATTTAAAAGCATTAAGAGTAGTAAGCACAAGACCAAGACCCACTCTTGGCAAGATCTACATAGATCATATTGTGATTGGCAATGGATAAGGTGATAGGTCCAATGAGAGGTGGTACTAATATGAATTTTGAAAGATTCTCTTTTGCCTTTAGCTTTGCTATTGGAGATGGCAACCATAGGGTCATTTAAATTGACAAAAAACATATAAAGGACTTTAACAAGTCACTAGATGATTGGACAATACCTAAGGTTAAGAAGAACCTTATATATGGGGATTTGTCTAAGTGGAATCTATTTAACAAGTTCATTGATGATTACACAATAAAGACTAAAAAGAGAGATATTCCTCTTTCTCATGAATTTTAGACAATAAGAATGTTGTCCCACAGAAAGAAGTACCATTAGTTATATATAGGACTAGTCCCAAGAGGTGTAAAACCAAACCCCTCTCTAAAGAGTGACTAAACACCTCTATTTGCTTAATCCTTAGGGATAAGTGTCATAGTGTCATAGGATCTTTATGGATTCCTTGTTAGGAACCATAGAGTTAAGTCTATCCAATGGACCAATAAGCTTTCAAGCGTTACCCTAGCTTCACTATTTTATTGCATGACAAAAATAATTTGGATTCCTCAGTGCCCTAGATCAAGACTTACAATTATGGGATAAAAAGAGGTCAATTCCCACAACATTCGAGTCCATTATAAGGCTATGAGGATGACGCTTCATGCTAGGGCCTTGCATATGAGCCCAAAAGGTAGAACATCCTTTAGCCAAACAGACTTATCAAGGTCTAGGGCTATAGCGCCTCATACCATGCTCTAGAAAGATGCCTCCTTTTCTTGAACAAAGGACAATGAATGAAGGGCCCTTCAAGAGTGCATACCTAATCCTAATTGGAATAGGATAACCAAAAGCCAAAAGAGTGACCATTAGTTTTGATAGGTCACTCTTAAAGCCCATTTTGCCTAGGAGTCTCTCGATTAGGACTTTCCTAAGGTGCTAGAAACTATTGCACTAGAATTTCTCCTTGACCCTCTCATTGGGATAAAGTATCCCATAAACCGGTGTTTAAGGTAACTTAATATCACTTAGCAAGATAGTCTATTGCATCCTCATCAAGTGTTCACCAACCTTACTTGTAGTTAGTACTGAAGGCAATATGGATAAGGAAGTTTACAAGTAGGATAAGGATGACCCTTCTCTTACACATTTTTCTATGACAAATACACCATATGAGGAAAAACCATCATACATTCTTGGAGCAATGCTCCTAATTAAGGACTTTAATCTAAATGAAGAAATCCTAAAAAAAAAAAAAAGGATTTTCTTTTAGAACAAAATAAATCTAAAAGAGATTGATTTTTTAAAAAATTTCTTAAATAGTTATCAAAGAAAAGTGCTATCTAATTGCAAAAGCATCATAAAAAAATACCATATTCTTTAAATGGTTTGATAAACTATGCTAGTCATAGTTAGATTGGCTTCCCCTAGCCAACAAAGTAAACTATAAATATGGCCCATAAGATTACCCAATGAACTATTGACAAAGGTATGGTGGCAGAAACTGAAAAGCCCCCATTAGGCCTAGTCAAGTTTAAAGTGGGTAACGACATTATGTTAATTAAGTCTTATTCATCATGGGTACACAAGTGGATAAGACTAAAGCTTATGTTTGGAAACCATTAGTGGAAAAAGTTTCTCTAAAGGAATATAAAAAACTTCCCATATTTTAGCCTCATGAAGGAAAAGCTAAAGTTAAAAATAATAATAGCAAGTTCATGCAAGCAATCGAAGAAATTTTGGTTAAATGTAGACAAGCTAAGTTTGCAACTTGGGATACAATTTTATTAGAAAAAGAAATCCATAATGATAGCCAAAATAAGATTAATGACACTAACTCTAGAAATTCTAGTTATAATTTAAGGTATGGCATTCCTTATGACCTAAGAATTAACATCTTAGAAGAGATTGGTGTTAAGAATGGCTCTATAATTGGTTCTTTAGTAGCTAGGTCTATTGAAGTCGACAACTTGAAAAATTATCTTAGAAATATGGAAGTGGGGGAATCCAACAATTTTAAACAACTAAAGTTGATTGATATTTTCTTTGATGAAGAAGATATTGTTGGTTTCCAAGTTGATAAAATTACTCAGACCTTAAAATATAAACCTTTGGTTAATCCTTTAGACTCATTAAATGTCAATAAGTTAAGCATTGTTCAACACACTTATAGGGTCAATTGTGTCTATGAATGGAATTTTAGATGGCAAGCTAGAGTATGATATTGCCAAACTCCTACTATAGATAACCATAATTGGCAATGTATACAAGACATAGTCCAACTTGTTCAATAGGTTAATCAAAAATCTCTTATTGAGTGAGTTTTTTGGCTAATTGAAAGGTTGTGGGATTAAGGAATTCTATTCAAAACTCAATAAAGACATATTCAAAAGGCAACATCATTTATAATGTAAATGGCCAACTCAAGGAAGATTTTATGGCAACACTAATCTTCTCTATTACTAAGCATTTTCATAAGAGATGCTAAGAACCATAAAGATAAGAATTTGGAGCTCTTGTCTAATCTTAGGTGTAAAAGGCTTCGTGACATTTAAAAGTAAAAAGAGTACTATCCTCACTAGAGTTATGATGAGACTAGGTGTTTTAATAGGCTTTTGGAAAGAAAAATTTCTAGTCAGTTTACCAAACATATTAGGACAAGAGACTAAAGATAAAATTAGAGAAGGCTTTGGGAAAGAAATCCCTTATAGTATAATAACTTTTGGAGAAATCACAAGTTATGTACGGAAAGAAGAGTTGGACATATGTTAGGCTTACGGCTACATAAGCAACTTCACCAAGAAAAAAAGACATTATGGTGTAAGGTGATCATTATGTAGGCAACTCGGTTACTTAGGATGTGTAAACCTATAAGTGGGTTACTCACACATATCAAAAATCTGTCAAACCCCAAAAAGAATTCAAGAAAGCTCCCTATAAGAACTCCTCTAGAAGAAAACCTATGAAGTAGGATGCAAGAGCATATCATAAATCTTTTTAGAAAAGACCCATAGACAATTAAGAAAAAAAAAAAAGACATTACTTGCTATAAATGCAATAAGAATGAGCATTTATGGAAGTACTTCATAATAGAGCATTGCATTAAGAACTAGCTAAAATAAAGCCTAGCCTATGAGCTTGCGAAGCCTAAAGAACTAGCTAAACCCACATCCAAAGGACTATAACCTAATGAACATATTAGCAAGGTTTTAGTGAGACAAAGGGAATAGAAAGGCCCATGGCTAATTGTGACCTCTATAAAAAGATTAAAGTGCTTAAGAAAGAGATTCAAACCCTTAAATGCCCAAAAGGTTAAAGATAGGAAAGACCATTACTCTTTTCTAGATGGAACAATGGTTTATGAATTTCATCATCTTCTTATTTAGAAGAAAAGGAATAAAGAGAAACCCCTATTTCAAAAGCCTATGTCTATCCACTATCAAAAGTAATGGTTCATAAATTGATTATTAGGGCAATGATGATCATAAATAAGGACCATAAATATTGAAATATTGTTGTTAGGATTTTAGGTATATACCTAAAATTGTATAGGCCCATTATAGAATCACATTGTATAGGCCCATACCTTTTTCATTCACAATTCTTTATAAGCTTCTAGCAACTTATTTTATTTTGTTAGAATGAATTGTATTCATTCTCAGTTATTCTCTATACAACAGTTTATGATTTCTGTTTCCAAATACAATTTTTAACATGGTATCAAAAGCAAGAATTAATTATGTCTACCTGTACTCAAAAATGCCTCTTCTATAACCTTTTTTTCTCTCATTTTTTCTTTACCACTTCATACAAACCTTTCATCGAACACTAACCAATTAAGTAACCACTTAACCAATTCCTTGATTGATTAGCCACTCCCTTTGTTGAATCGGCTTACCATGTTTGAACCTAGGTGCCCATAGCTCTATTCACTCAAATATGTCCTATTATGTGGCCCCATGTTTGACCAAGATGCTGAATTGGTTTCCCATGAAATGTTCGCTTGTCCTCTTATTTGGCTCATGTTCAACCCTAGGCACTGAATTGGCCTCTGTGTAGTTTTGTTCACCCAAATATATCTTATTGTTTAGCCCAATTTTTAACCTTAAGAGTTGAATCGGCTTCCCATGTTCAACCTCAAGTGCTACCACAGCTTACCTTACCTCAATTCAAGTTCTTTTTATTTGGTTCCAATCTCCAATTGTGGTATTTTATTATCATTTAAAATGGACTCTAGCTATAGTCCTGACCACCATAGACAAGAGCATAGGAGCCATCCTCTCTCTCATAGGCATCGACGCTCCCATGAGCATTTCAGTGAACCATCCAAACCCATAATTGAAGCTCCCCTTATTACTATTGGTCACCTTTTATATCTTGATCCAAGTGAGTAAATTGTTGTTCTTATTGTCTCTAAAAAGCTCCTTGGTGTGCAAAACTATGCTTCCTAGAGCCATGACATAGAAGTGGCTTTTCTTGGGAAAAATAACTTTGACATTGTTGATCTTGCTATGGAAACCCCTACCCTTAACTCCCTTTTGTTTCCATTTTGGAAACATTGCAATGACATTGTCTTATCATGGCTTTGCACTACTCTTTCACCAAAGATTTATAGAATTTTCACTTACACATTGATGCTTGTGTGGGTTCATTTTCATGATAAGATTCAAAAAGTTGACACCAATAAAATATGTGCTATAAGATAGGATCTTGACAAGATTGTTCAGCAAGGGAAACCCGTTGATAAGTATGTTTACCACTTAGAAAGCCTTTGCAATTAGTATGATTCTTATATCTCTTTTTGCTACCTTCAACTCAACAAGGATATTGATTTTCAAAGGTTCTTGGAATCAGGTAAAGTTATGGACTTTTTGAATGGGTTAGATAAGACCTTTTCTATTGTCCATTCTCAAACCTAGAATACTTGTCCCATGCCAACTCTCTCATAAGCTATTGGCATGATACAAGATAAGGAAAAAGCTCGTTGCTCCATTATTAGTGCTAATGGATTCTCTTGCCTTTCCCATTGATTTTGGCTTACACCTTGGTCCAAACTCTTCCTCCACTCATAAGCGAGCTTGCTCTACTACTTCTTTTGTTGTGAATGTTCCAGGTATTGATATGCTTATCAGACATTCCAACTTGGGCCATATTAAAGCTCATCTAAGCTCTACTAATTAAGCATCTCATTATGACACTTGCACCCATTATGGCAAGTAAGTACACAATTATAATGATTGTCTTATGCTCACTAAATGTGGTCATTATGGGGTTCTTGGTTACACAAAGGCCAAGTATTATAAGCTCCATGGCAAACCTCAAACTCAACATGCACCACAACAGAAAGGCAAAAAAAAAGGTTAGATAGTGCAAGGCAATCCACCATTTTGTTGTTGACAATGTTGATGAGGCTTTAAGTGATGAATTAGTCCTCTTTAAGAAGGACCAAGAGCTAATTATGTCCATCCTCAATAAAAAAAATAAAAAAAAAGTAACCTTCTATTCATATGATGTGCAACACCCATAACATTAGTCATGTTGTAGGTATTTTTCCTAAACATTATAACTACACGTGTTGGCTTGTAATTTAAGAGCTAGTGACCATATTATGGGTGATTTTACTTGTCTCATATCCCCTCGATCATGCTCACATGAACTTATCACTATTAGATTATCTAATGACAAGCGGATCCTTATTACTCACATTGGTTTTGTAGTCTTGCAAAACCAATACTACTTATATGATGTTCTTTATACACTTGCTTTTATTGCTAATTTGTTATCTACCACCAAATATACCAGTGATTATAATTATGTCATCACACTACTCTCCCATTTTTGCTACTTTCAAGACTTATAAACTAAGATAGTGATGGGGCTTGGTAGAGTGAAACATGGTTTTTATTATCTTACTAGTACTTTTAATGATGCATTTTGTTCTACATTAAAAAATTATGTAGTAGATAGTTTTATTTCTACAAGGATGAACAATATTTGTAATTCTTCTTCCCATTCTACTATGTGTAATGTCTTGCATCAATGTTTGGGCCACCCATCCTTTAATTCTATGCATGTTTTTGATGTTTCATCTTCTTCATTGAATGAAATTAAAGCATGTCCTATTTGTCCACTTGCAAAACATGCATGTTCTATTTTTCTTACTAGCACCTCTCTAGCTATCAACTCATTTAACTTAATACACATAGACATTTGGGGACCTTAGAAGTCCCTCTCATATTCTGATGCTCGATATCGTCTTACTATAGTAAATGATCACACTCGTGCTACTTAGATGTTTTTCATGAAATGCAAAACAAAAACCCTTCACTATATCTAATCGTACTTTACCATGGTCATGACTTAATTTGGTGTCAAAATTAAATGTGTTCACATGGACAATGTGCAAGACTTTTTTAATTCCTTATGTGTCTCCTTCTTTGACTCTCACAGAATCATACATAAGAGTTCTTATCCCTATACTCCTTAACAAAATGGGATAGTAAAAAGAAAACATCAATATCTATTTAATGTTGCAAGGGCATTATGCTTTCAGTCTCATTGCCCTCTCCATTTTTTAAGTGAATGTCTTCTTACGGCAACTTACTTTCCTAATCGTATACCTACTTCTATCTTTACTAGCAAGACACCTTAAGCAATTATTTGGCAAACCGCCTTCACTTGACCATTTATAAGTTTTTAGGTGATTATGCTACACTGTGAACTTGACTCAAAATGATAAGTTTGGGCATCGCTCCATTCCTTTTATTTTTATAGGATATCCCCATGCTTAGAAAGGATATCATCTTCTTAACCTCACCACTAAAAAAAATTTGTGAGTCAAGATGTAGTTTTTCATAAGTTTATATTTCCTTTTGATTTCACCACTTCCTCTAGGTCAAATATTATGCATACATCATCATCTGATATAGATATGCAAGACTATGACTCACTTGCATTGTCCCTTACATTGCCCTATCCCCGCAGTCTGACATCCCTCTTTCACTTCCCACTAAAGTGTCATTACCTTATCCATAACACTCAAGTAGAATTCCTAAACCTCCTAGTTGGACTTAAGATTATATATGCTCTCATGCATACTCTTCTCATGTCCCTTTTACCCCATCTACTGCACACTCTATTTCCCATGTTTTCTCGCATCATTGACTTTCCACTCAGCATCCCCATTTCATATGTTTTATATCAGCCATAATTGAACCGTCCACTTATTGTGAGGCTAACTTTGATCCCAAATGATGTGATGCCATGGCCAAGGAACTTAGGACATTAGAATCAAATTGTACATAGGACTTGGTTTCTTTACCTATAGGTTGCTGTGTTATTGGGAACAAATGGATGTATAAGATCAAATACAACCCCAATGGTAGTATTGACCATTACAATGCCTGCCTTGTGGCTAATGACTATAACTAGCATCAAGGAGTTGATTAAGATACATTTGCCCTCGTTGGGAAACTTGTCATTGTACACATTCTAGTTGCACTAATTGCCATTCATCATTAGGATTTGTATCAAATGGACATCCACAATGCCTTCCTTCAAGGTGATCTAAATAGTGAGATCTATATACATCTCCCAAAAGATCTTTAATGCAAAGGGGGATCACTAGTTTGCAAGCTAAAGAATCTTTATATAAAATTAAGCAAGCATCACAACAGTGGTATCAAACATTTATTGACACCTTTCTTTGAATTAGCTTCCATCACTCCCAACATTATCATTCTCTCTTCCTTAAGCAAACAAATAAGGGTCTACTTGTCGTTTTCATTTATGTTGATGATATGATTATTATAGGGGGGATGAAGCTGGCATTGTTGAGTTGAAAAGATATCTTTGTTCCACCTTCCGAATGAAAGACCTTGGACTTGTTAAACATTTCCTAGGGGTTGAGATGGCATGTTCTCCTATCAATCTTGTGATGAACCAACAGATATATGCTCTTGAGTTGATCATTGAATATGGACTTTTTAGATCCAAGCTTGCCAATACTTCTATAAAACAAAATGTCAAGTATACAAGCTTAGAGTATGATGAGTTTTGGAAAATGAAAGAGACACCCCTTTAAAGGATATCAATAAGTAACAACGTTTGGTAGGTAAGATGATTTATCTCATTGTCACCTAACTTGATATATGCTTTGTTGTTTAGTTATTAAGCCAGTTCATGCATATGCTAAAAGATTCACATCTAGAAGCAACTTTTAAGGTCATTAGGTACATCAAAAAGTCACCTAGACAGGGTTTACTCATGAAGTCTCAGAACAGCTTAGAATTATATGCTTATTGTGATGCTACATATGAGTCTTGTCCTATGGGTTGGCATTCTACTATTGGTTTTTACATCATGATTAAAGATTCACTCATCTTATGGAATAGTAAGAAGCAATCTCATGTCTCTAAATCTTCTATTGAATCTGAATATCATGCCATGGCATCAACTACTTGGAAGATAATCTGGCTTCTTAGGCTTTTTCAAGATTTGTAGGTACCCTCAATCAAACATGTCACCCTTTTCTATGATAATGAATCTGCCACGAAAATACATGCCAATCTTATCTTTATGAGAAGACCAAGTATAATAAGATAGATCATCATTTTATTAGAGAAAAGATTGCTACTCAAGTTATTCATACTGTTCACATCTCCACAAGAGATCTACTTATAGGCCTTTTGACAAAGGCATTAGGAATACAACAACATTATTTCTTGTTGAGCAAGTTAGGTGTCTACAATCCTTTTCGACCACCACCTTAAGGAGGATGTTAAAATATTGTTGTTGGGCTTCTAGGCTTTTGGGTATAAACCCAAAATTGTATAGGCCTATTATAGAATCTTGTTGTATAGGCCTATTATAGAATCTCATTGTATAGGCCCATTCCCTTTCCATTCACAAATCTTTATAAGCTTCTAGTAACTTATTGTATTTTATTAGAATGACTTATATTCATTCTCAATTATTCTCTATATAGCAGTTTATGATTTCTACTTCCAAATACAATTCTTAACAATAAGCTTAATTTGATAGTCTTGTTAGGTACAAGGCTAATCTTAGTTTATGTAAAGAAGGCCTACTTTCTTTTGATATTATGAAAATAAGAAGTCACCAATGAAGTACAAATAATTGAATGTTGTTATTTGTACTCGAGGTGCTTGTTTTGAGCAACCCTTCTTATTGGCCAAGTATCTAACAATTGATGTTATCCACGGAACCTTTTTTATAGAGATGTTACGATTGTTTAGTGTAATAGATGATTACATCTCTTTAAATAAGCATAATGGTAAAGTTAAGTTTGACTTTGTCCATAAGTCCAAGGTTCATGGTCTAAACTTTGTAGTAGACAAGGAAGTTGATGAAAATTCTTCATGTTAATCCAAGCAAAAGAAGCTCGTTTGAACTTCCTAATTGAAGACACTAATTGCCTCAAAATGAAGGAGCAAATATCTCATATGTTAGTACAACGTAGAATTAAGGAATTTCAATAACAACTAGAAGACATAGTCTATTATGATCTTCCAAGGACATTTTGAGAAAGAAAAAGTCATTGCAAAGGGTTACCCTACACAAAATTTAGTTGGGAGCCATTCTTTCAAGTCTTATTTCTCTTTCTTGCCCCTATCTTGTTCTCTCTGTCTTGTGGTCCAATTCCTTCAATGGCTATATTCTGACATTCCAACGAGCAAATAAATGGTAAGAGAGACTTTAAAGTGATTTTTGTTCAACAGAGAAAGAGAGAGACATTAAGTTAAAACAAAAATCACTAGTTTTCCTAATGAAATGTCAGAATATAGCCATTTCAAAGATTTGGTCAGCAAAAGAAAGAGAAAGGCGAGAAAGAAAAATAAGAAAAACAAAATTAGGGCTTGAGAAAACGGCTTGCGGGGAGAGAGAAGAAGAAAAGAGTCACGTGAGGGAGAGGGTTCTCACCTAAATCGCCTTTGGGCTTGGGTCATGAATTACTTAATTTGGCCCACTTGGTCTTAGCTCAACCCAACTAATCTTATAAAGAGAAAACTTTCAGCCCACATAAATAATAAGAGAAAGATATAATTTAGCCCACCAAAAAAAATTTCAGAACCATAAGCTCATCAACTCACAATTATAAGAATGAGAAAATAAAATAAATTTATTTTTAAATGAAAATATAAAGTCAACTGAAATGCTTATTTTACCAATAAATATTATATGCAATATACTTATATTTATTTACTTTATGGTGCAAAATATGCCATATAAAAAATTTATTTTGTAAAAACATTTTCTTTTTTGTTAATCATCAAAATCATATTAAAATGAGATATATCCTATATTCCTAACAATCTCTCCCCTTTTTATGATGACAAAACTCTTTGCTAAAATGTTGTATACGAAAAAATGATTATTTAAATGAGCTTTGAAATCTTTATGCAAGATATAGATATATCTTTCTCTTCAATCGTTTGTATACAAAGATATGCAAATAATGTTCTATGTGAGCACACGTTCCAATTCTCAATAGATTTAAAATAGAACAAGAGTGTGCTTTGCCAAGATATCGAGAATATAAAGGATACTAACAAACATAAATTGGCTAATCAGTCATAAGCATCATCTAATGTCATTCTCACAAATAATAATATTGCACTTTAAATCCCAGCAAGCACAAGATAAGAGATCGAAAGATTTTCACACGGAATTCGAGTGGTTCGAACCAACCTGTAAGACCTACGTTCATTATTTTGTTATCCCACTAACTTCATCAATTAGAGTTTGCTTTAACTAAAACAATCAATACTGGATTAGATTAACCTAAAGTCTACTCGCAGTTTCGATTTAACTAATCTGTGATTCCAACATGTCAACTATTGATAGGCAAGTTAAGGAAAGATGATCTTAAGCCTAATTAGCGTTTTTCTAACGAAAGCTTAAACTTTTTTCCCTTTTGTTATTTGAGATGTTTTCACACTTTACTCTAACAAATAAACTCAATGTAAGTGTTTTGCAAGGCTTTTCTAACAATATACAATGATTTTCTCAATACATGAACTGAATGTACAAAAGGTATGAGCTGTCCTTTTCAAAAATGGATTATTTGAATTGTGAAGACAAGACGGCTTCGATGAGATTTGTTTACCCATAGCGAATGGCTCATATGGACAACTTTTAGGAAGATTGAGATTAAGGCCGTGGAATAACAAAATGCAACTTAACATGTGGTGCTCGGCAGAACATGTATCACAAACTTACACCATGGAGTGCGAAAAACGCTCGAGCGAAATCGCATTTCAGGTGCATAGAACCCGCGGTGAAACGACATTATAAGTGCACAAATAAGGTAAAACGCACTAGAGAAGCGGCCCTTTAGGTGTTTATAATGTAGGAATATAATTGTCTCAAATGAGAATTATGCCAAAATCTAACATATTGAAAATGGGTTATAAATATAAAAAAAATAAAACGAGAATTGCATATTTGATAGCGGCTGCATTTTTAGTATGATCTTGACTAACATCTTACCATTTATTACTCGAATGTGCTAGACAATGAGAAGCAAGAACTCCGCAATGGAATTAGGTTCAAAGACGTTCAATTGTAGAGAAAAAATAGTGAAAAGGTGTCTACTTAACAAAGGGATGTGAGTTTTTTAATAAGTGTGATTATGTTTTAATCATTGTGAAATGACCATTATGCCCTTACCATAAGCCTGATTTCATATACAGATCCCAATGCACATATTATAAGCTAGAAAGAGGACTTAGCCAATATAATAAAAATGTACTAACCAAATAGTCCTGACTCATCGAAGTTCCATAAGGTGCACTAAGGTTCACACTGGTTAGCATTATATTCACAATCAAAGTCAAAATCTGTATAAATAACTAGACCAATATTAATTACATTAATAAACCTTTATAAGAAAATTAGTTTATGCTAATTGATAAAGCTCACATTACATGAGCTTATAAAATAAGCTAACATATAAAACACTCAGTCAAGCGACATTTCAAGTGTCTGTATAACGCACAAGAATATAAGGTTTATAGAATTTAGTAAAACATGAATATAGGGTTTATGGTCATTTTCTCATATATAGGCTTTATGCGGGAAGTAATATCCGACACACTTTTAAGGTAACATATTTCAAAAGGAGTCGTTTTTGTTTAGGTGTGATGTGTTTTTTAGTTATTCTTGAAATATAACACATGAGATGGTCAAAGGGGATAATGCACATAATATTTCTTAATTATGCACAAAATATTTTTAGAGTTTCTTCTTTTAGTTCTCTTGCAATGCCATAGTCATTTGGTTTTATTAAACTATTATAGCATGGATATCCAATCCTACATTATTAGGGTATAGAGTTGTATACTTAATTAAATATGATTTTTTTTCCCTACTTCATTAGTTAGTTTTTGAGATAGAGTTGGTCCTTCCTTACATAGTTACAAAGTTCAAATTTTTCTTAACACCTTTATAGATTTAAATAAACTAGATCTATACCAAAAGTAACACCATAGTGTGAATGCCCATATCCACATTTTGTAAAGGGAACATGTTATGATTGGGATGTCTAATGTTGTAGAATTGTATGTTTGATTAAATATCATTATTTTTTCCCACTTTATGAGCTGGTTTTTTAGGTAGATTTAGACCTTCCTTATAAATATATATTGTAAACAAATGCATTAATAGTTAAGATTATGGAATCTATTGGAGGAGGAGAAGAAAAAGAAGTAAAAATTTCAAAAAGATTATTTCTTGTTCTGCTCTCTTTTCTTAGAAAGAACGAAAATTTTAGACCATTAGATTAATTATAAGTAACATGACACGTTTTAGGCCATATATTTTAATAAATGAGAGAAACTAACTCGAAAGTGGGTTGTTCCTATTGATTTGCTATATTGATATAGGCATATTTTACACTTACTCATACATGGCTAATAAGAAGTTGGCTGTATGATAGAAGAAACCTAGGACTCACTGTTCTAGCAAAAACAAGGGGAGGGATTCCTGAACAGATCTTCGGCCATCCGTGCATAGTGTAGGCAACAGGATATGATTCGATGACAAAAGCAAGATGCTGCGTATTACTTTCAACAGTCTGACTGGTAAGGGATCTGGACCACGTCCACCTTTCTTTGGAAAAAGCATAACAGTCATCTCTGAAAATACTGTCTCTCTTTTTTTTTTTTTAATAACTGTTTGTCAACAGGAAGTTATGTCTTTGATTCCCCCCACCCCACTTTTCTTTTGTGGAGAGTGGGTGCCTAGATTTGTGTATGTCACTGGTCTTTGGTATGGCACCATAGGTTTAGGAAGCTACGGGTCAAATAGGTCCTTGGCGAATGCGGTGTTAGGTGGAGGACGTTACACATGACGGCAGGCCATTTCATTGGAATTAGAAGGAAGGATCGAAATTGGAGTTATTTTAAGGGAACCAAAGGACGAGCACAACCTTTGTATGAAAGAAGATTTCGTCACAATGTAAACATCGATATTTGGAAGCTCGCGACAACCAGAGTCAGATAGTGTACAAACACAGCCGAAAGTAGTCTCTGGGATATACTTTTAAGGTTCAAACAGAATCAGATGTTTGAATAAATATAAGAGATCGAAGTGGTTCTTCTTTAACAGCCACGTTATGATTATTAAATCGAATTACCTAATGTGACGGTTGGGATGAGTGCATCAAGACTTTGTTAGTCAATTGTATGATTATCATACCGGGTCATGAAATCCCATGGGGCCTTTGGTACGAGAACAAATCTCCAGTCTAGAGCACAAAATTAGAAAGAGAAACTCGCAGGTCAATGCTCAGTTTGACTCTTAATTTGATGTCATCGGAATCCACACTCTTACTTTTTCTTTTTTAGGTCAGAAGAGGATTGCTAATGCCGCCAGGAGGAAGGTTAAGAATGGACTTTTTCGTTGTAAAAGAATACATAAAATCAGTCCTTTAGTTACGGTTTGATTCAATATCAATTTTTAGGTTAAGATTGAGCCAAAAAATAAAATAAAATAAAATAAAAATTACCTTTTACATTTGAGTGGTTTGACAATAAACTTTCTTATTGTTTTCTTCTACCAAATCATTAATTAAGTTTTACCTTGTTAACAAGTTATTTAGTGATCTACAATCACATAACAAAGCAAGTCATTTTACTTGTTACTAGTGACAGGATGTAAATTCTGTCCTAGAAATTATAAAAAAAAAATTACACAAAAAAAGGCTTCCTCTATAAGAAATGGATATTATCTTTACCTTGTTTTATAAAAGATTTTTTTTTTCTCTTTTCGAATTTCTTGGGGTAAATTATTTTATTATTATACTATTTTTTGATATAATACTCTTATTCTACACATAATGACATCATTAAAAAATTACTTGTACCAATAATTAGAATATGGAAATAGAGAAAATAAAGATTTTAAATAAAAAATCATATATCAATTTCAAAATATACAAAAACTTTGAGAACCTTTTTTTAATCAATATTGAGAGACTTGTTGTAATGAATTGAGGTGAGGAGAGATGACAATGGTTTTGTCTACTTAAGTCACAAAGGAAACATCCACATAGAAAGTAATGGAAGCATTTTATGAAGAAATATGATTTATAATTAATTTTATTATAATATGATATAGTTATTGATATTATGTATAGTGTGCCTTTCACAATTGGTCAAAGCACATGTATGTAGTATAAAAGTGGGTGATATATCCATCTACATCTTAATGTTAATGTTAACTATGCTTGATGGTCAATATGCAACACGAGTGTAGTTTAGAGATGTTGGAATTTTTACTATGATCCATCCTCATTAGCTTTCAATTTCAAGCATTTAGTATCTAGCCATGTTCCTAAGATTTTTGTCGTTTTGTGTCCAATTTTTCATTTGTGTTGGCTTTGATCTCCTTTATTGTGTATAATTGTGTTTTATTATTTTTTTAAAGGAAAACTAATAAAAATTATATATATATAATCTATGAAATATAATAGGAGAGATCATTATAGCTAGTCAATTGATAAATAGATTTTCTTTATTATCATTCTTTGTCTTTTTGTTCTAAATATTTAACTCTTAAAGTTATTAAAAAATTTGTAAGAAATAGATTTTATTGTGTTAAAAAATGATCAAAATTGTAAAATACTTGTTTATTTATCATGCTTGAAGGTTTGAGGATATCACCTTTAATGTAATATAATGTTATAAGGTCCTCTCTTAGGGGTAATGCCTTTAACCATCTTGTATTGATATATTTTATGTATAAATTCTTTCCTTAAAAAAAACCATTAAAATGAATTAAATTTTAAAGGACACATTATAAGAGCCAATTCCTCAGTACTCAAAAAGTTCATAAAACTCTACCTACCTAGAACTCTAGCCAATGGCTTGAGCTAGAATTCATTACAAAGACATAACTATGTGTCTATCTCGAGATTATTGACAAATAATTGTACATAATCATTTATTTAGTCAATTCATGTCCCTTTATTAGTTATTCATCACATAAGGTGGAATTTCGTGCTAGAGATATGATTTAAAAATTAAATTAACACAATTTCTTAATTGTTTTAACTTTCAGAAATAATTGCTCAAAATCAATTATTTAGTATGTTCATGTCACTTCATTGGTTATTAGTTACTTTAGGTAAATTCAATAATTTGCAAAGCCTTGTCATTTGTTTGATCAGGTAAATTAGATAAGGCATCGAAGGGTCCCCGTCAAATGGACAGTCCGCAGGAAAATAGATTATTGTATTGGAAAGGAAAAAAAAATAGTTAAATATGAAAAATGAAGTTGGTGGATTTCCAGAAGATTTTAGCTGATGATGGCAGAAGCCGCACGAGGCCCTGTTTCTATTCTGCGTGTGATTCACACGTGGCAATCAGACGGTGGGTCTCTATCCGTTAACGTGTTTAGTTAAATCCAGTTGCCAGGTACATTTCGCTCTTCCAGGTTTCCAACCAAGGCCTACCGTTTGTTTAACCTTCAGCCTTCATTTTTTGTACTAAAAGTACTTCCTAAATTAAGTAAGTACCATATTTGTCCCGCTGGAGTAACGTGGCAGAGTTTGCCGTAAGAACTTCTGTACACCTCAGCTGTAGCATGCAATTTCTCTCGGTAACCATCCGCAGGAAACATCCTTATGGTTTAGGATAGGCAAGCCATTGTTAACTAATGAGATCTGGCCACGTCAAGGAGATCTCGCTCTTGACCGTGGCGATCTAACACCGACTGTATCTTTGCGATCAGGGAGGGCCACGTGTTCCACAGTGCGCGGGACACAGCCGGTGGTATAGGGCTCGGAGCGGGTCCAGCCGGTAAACACCCTTCTGCAATTCCCGCTAGGTATACATAAGCAGCCTCGTCTATCTCTGTTTTTCTTTTTGTGTGTTGGCGATTTCGCAGTTTCGTAGGGGGGATTAGGAGAGCGAAAAGCTTTTCGTATTTTCAAGCTCGTGTTTCAAAGGTCAGTGACTGGTCTTCATTTCAATTACTGTTTTTTTGGCCTAATTGTTGGTGGTAATTTGAGTCATGAAATTCTGCTTCAATCGATCTCTGGAACGTAAGAAGCTTATTTTTTTAAAGCATTTTTGCAGGCTTTTTGCTTGGTAGCTCCTGATCTTGTTGTTTTATTGGCTAATGATTCTTTAATGCGGTTTAGCATGTTTAATTAGTGGGGCTTACAGTTGAAACTTCTCGAAATTTCTTATTCGATTTGAGCTATTTGGGGGATCGATCGTAGTGTATGGTTCTTGAAATGAAGAAATTTGAGCTAAACTTGAGTAATGGTTGATTTTTGAGTCGTACTTTTGCGGTTGCGCAATTCGATCGCTGTTTCGCGGGCTTCATTTTTATGGTTTTAAGGACTTTCCCCTATATGCTGGGGAAACTTGTGATTGAAAGTTTGGGTTCTGGGCGAATTATATTGGTTATATTTTTTATTTCATCTTGCTCTTAGGATAGTTTGAGAGTGATTTTCTATGTGTTTTAGGTCCGATTGAAGTCTTAAATTAGACGTGGTGACACGGCTTGCAAAATTCTTGTGTTTATTCTATTCTTAGCCATTTTTTTTCTACAGCTAATGTTGTTGTTTGGTTTTGTTCATTTTAGATCCCAATTACAAATTGTTGAAAGCTCAAACAGAGTAAAACTCTCCGAGCGGTTGGAATGCACTAGAGCTTGTAGATTTGTAAAAAATCGTACCTTCATTGGTGAAATCTGGGACACAAGGGTTCAAATTGTGTTTTACGTTGGGTTGGTCAAGTGGGAATGTGCCACTAGTTGTTCCATTGTGTGTTTGTGGAGCTTTTGGCCATTTTTTTTTTATACCCTTTTTGCTTTTGGACCATTTTAAGTGGTTTGAGTGTATTTTTTTTTTAATATATTTATATAAACCCTAGTTAGATCTGGCTCTGGAGAGCTACTTAGACTCCAGCCACCAAGGGGCGGTGCCCCCCATGGCACCTTCTCGGGTGGCTGGAGGGTTAACCCAATCTTCCTCAAGTTCTGGAATATTCTTCCAGGGAGATGGGCAATCCCAGGTAGTAGTTAACTCGCACTTGAGCTCGTCTTTTGGGAACTCTTCTAATTCAATTCCTGGAACTGGCCGTTCAAATCTGGGCCCTGTATCGGGTGATATGAACAATGCTGCATTGAACAGTGTGGCTAACTCTGGACCAAGTGTTGGGGCAAGTTCTTTGGTCACAGATGCAAACTCTGCACTTTCTGGAGGCCCCCATTTGCAAAGAAGTGCCAGCATCAATACAGAGTCTTACTTGCGTTTACCTGCATCGCCTATGTCGTTCTCATCCAATAATATTAGTATAACGGGATCATCAGTTATGGATGGGTCTTCTGTAGTGCAGCAAAATTCTCATCAAGACCAGAATTCACAACATGTGCAGCATAATCAGCACCCACCACAAGGGGCTTCAAGTGCCACATCATTACCTACATCTCAAACTTGTCAACTACCCCTTTCCATGGGTGCACGAGTTGGAGCTTTCATTCAGGATCCAAATAATTTGTCACAGTTGCAGAAGAAACCCCGCTTAGATATCAAGCAAGAAGATATCTTGCAGCAGCAGGTGTTACAACAGCTATTGCAGAGACCAGACCCTATGCAATTTCAAGGACGCAACCCACAGTTACAGGCCCTGATTCAGCAGCAGAGGCTGAGGCAACAACAGCAACAGCTTCTGCAGTCTATGCCACAGTTGCAGAGAGCCCAGTTGCAGCAGCAGCAGCAGCAGCAACAGCAGCAACAGCAGATGCAGTTAAGGCAACAACTACAACAGCAGGCGATGCCCCCTGTATCGGCCATGAAACGCCCAATTGATAGTGGTGTATGTGCCCGGCGGCTGATGCAATACTTATTTCATCAACGACAGCGACCACCTGTGAGTACTTGCTTTTACGTCTTTGTCTTGCAAAACCCAGAAAACATTAGAATATGTTGAAATGACCTCCATACTCATCTGAAACACGTGTGATATGTTATGCTCTATCCAATTGCTATTATGGTTATGGTGGTGTGCATCTTGGTTGTGGAATATGAATAGGATGAATAAAAAAATAGGTTTATTTTAATTATTTTGACCAATATGACCACAATCTGGAGGGACATGCCACAAATATGACAAAGATATTTTAATATGAATAAAAATATGTTGAAATGACCACCATACTCATCCGAAACATGTGCGATATGTTATGCTCTATCCAATTGCTATTGTGGTTATGGTGGTGGTGTACGGTTGTGGAATATTAATAGGATGAATGAAAAAATAGATTTATTTTAATTATTTTGACCAAAATGACCACAATCTGCAGGGACATGCCACAAATATGACAAAGATATTTGTGGAGGTAAGGTTGGATCTTCTCAAGAACATAAGGAGTTGATATTAAGATGATTGTCTAGTGTTGTAGAAAGAAAAATTCAGGATTCTAAGATTTTACCAATCTCAAGTATGGATTATGGATCCTGCGTTTGTTTATAGTCTTAATTTACCACGTCTGTTTGTGACACTCATTATGCCTATTGATGTTTCTTATGAATCTTTCTAAGTTAGTACGAGCATAATGTTATTCATTCATAACATATTTATGAACATCCCTTCTGTTTTGCCTCTCATATTTTCAAAGAAAAACCTGATATATTGCATGTTGGTATGAGATCATAGTTGTCTTCATAGCTTATTGGGTAAAACGCATCCTTCTGTTTTTGTGAATTTGAGTAACATTCTCTTATTATGCAGAAATTTTTTTATGGCCTAATATTTTTTGAACATGCTGAATTTTCATGTTCACTTTATTTGTTAATTTTAGGTCCTTAAGGAGCTTTGGATTTTTTTTTTAAATAATAATTTTATCTTGTTTCATTTTTCTTCCCATGCCCGCAGGAAAATGGTATTGTGTACTGGAGGAAGTTTGTGGCGGAGTATTACTCTCCTCGTGCTAAGAAAAGATGGTGTCTATCTCTATATGATAATGTCGGGCAACATGCACTTGGTGTTTTCCCGCAGGCAGCTATGGTCAGTTTTCTCCGACCTGATCTTTCTTTCTATTTTTAAGAGGTGGAAAAGACTGTACAGCATACTACTCTGACCGTACATAAAGTTTACCCTATAATCAATACTGAAATGTTTTCTTTCAACTCATTTCACGAGTATTTTTCATGTAATTGAAAACGGTATTGTATTCTTGTTCCTCTATACTTTCTGAAATTATATGACTGTGTTTCTCACGTATTAAATTTTTCTCTTGATATTTTTGTTTCCTTTTTATTTTCTGGGCCAGGATGCATGGCAGTGTGAAATTTGTGGCTCCAAATCTGGAAGGGGGTTTGGTAAGAAAATATTGATTGTTGTATATATTATTTTTCTGAGTTTATGTTTTTTTTTTCCCTTTTCTTTTGGTAATTCTTTTCTGGACTTTGTTCTGGTAGGTCTCGGGTTATAATGAGACCGAGAGCAAATGATTTTTCACCTGTATTTGCATTTTGAATAGGTCAACCAATACCTTTCTCACAGCCTGACTAGCTTTTAAAAGCTAGCTTCTTATTGAGTTAATTTTTATTGATTCAGTGTAATTGCAAAGAAGCCTCAATATGTTTACAAAAGCCTGTTGTAATCCAAGGGTAATTTTCTATATAATATAAAGGGGTAGCATTTACATTCTTAGGCTGAAAAATGAAGAAAAAAGGTTTTATGGCCCTGCACTCGGATTCTGTTGGCCCTGCACCTGGATTAGAATGCATCACATCACAGTTTTAAATAAATTTAAGGGAAATCTTTTCACATGAACTCCATGGGAATTCCAATAAGTTGTTTGGTAATTGTTGGTGGCTAACAATTCCTCATTCTGATTAGGAGAGATGCTGAACCTGGTAAGTAAGTGATACGGGAAAGAACATGGTTTGACTCAATTAGTTACATGATCCATGGACTGTGAGTGCTGCCTGTATACAACAACTTCGGATCTTCCAAGATTTTTTCTTTTTAATTTTTAATTTTTTAAAAATAGCTTTACCTTAAACTTCAAGCACCTCAATGGAGACAAAAAGCGTGGCACTTCAATGCAAAAACAAATGTAAGTTAATGTGCTATAATATCTATGAAGCACCCAAGGTGGGGCCCTATTTAAATTAAACCCAGTTAAGTGATTGGGTTGTCTTGCACCATGCCTATGTCTTCAATGCAGTTTCAATTTTATGTTGAAGTTTCTCGAAATATTTGCTTCTTGGTATATTAAAGATCTTATAAAATCTAAATAGTAGTTTCCTTTCTGCAGAGGCAACTTTCGAAGTACTTCCTAGACTTAATGAGATCAAATTTGGCAGTGGGGTCATTGATGAGCTTCTATTTTTGGACTGCCCACGGGAATGTAGAGTTTCATCTGGAATAATGGTGTTAGAATATGGAAAAGCCGTCCAGGAAAGTGTTTATGAGCAACTTCGTGTTGTTCGTGAGGGTCGGCTTCGGATCATATTCACACATGATTTGAAGGTTAAAAAAGATTATTCCTATCTCATATTAAGTATTGTCAGTCAGTCATTATCTTCTGCAAATTGCCTGATGCAACTTTTATGCTTTGGCAGATATTATCTTGGGAGTTTTGTGCACAAAGGCATGAAGAGCTTCTGCCTCGTAGGTTGGTTGCACCACAGGTATTAAACTTGTTGCCTTACAAACTCGTACTATATTGTAATCATTATTTTTCGTCAAGTAGTGCATCCCTCTGATACAATAATCTTAAGATTGCTGCTACCATGTGTTGGCTTTGATTGTTGAAATGGAAGCGGTTTTGGATCTTTTTTGAGAACACATGCAAGAGATAATGTGGATATTTGTTTAGTTAAATCTTAGAGAAAAACTAATGAGACTGTTCAAGAAAGTAATGAGAAAAGTTTCGAACCTCATCTCCAGCATTAGGATTAAAAACTAAAGAGTCAACTACTAGGGAATTGCAAAAACATTCTTATTAGAAAAGTTTTACTTTCTATCTAGTATCAGTAATTGAAAGAACGTATGAGAAATAGCTGTGGTTTCCTTTTACTAAGAGGTTTTAGTTATTTCCAAAGATGGGGTCTAGCAAAAAAGCTTGTAACAGAAAGAAGTAACATCTAATGAACAGTGAAAATGTGAGTGCTGGTCCTGTTGTGCTTCTCTATTTATTTTATCCCCCAAACATCTTTTCTACATAAATGTTCCACCAGGCTGAAGTTTGGAGATTCATTGTTAAAGTATGTTAAAGTTAAATTGGTCTTAAACGGTAGCTTATTCGTGAGAGGCTCAGCCCTGAAATCTTTAATTTCATACTGCAGGTTTAAGGTCTAGCATGATTTTTTCTTACCATACTCCTTTTAGATTTCCATTCAGTTCCCAGCTTTTAGTGTTCCAGTTTGTGTATGATCTTTTAGACTATTGGTTCTATAGATAGCTTTGTTTAGGTCACTCAGATTGCGTGAGGATTAGTATAAATATCTATTAACTCACTAATTACCCTTCCATTGCAGGTAAACCAGTTGGTTCAGGTTGCACAGAAATGCCAAAGCACACTTGCTGAAAGTGGATCTGACGGGGTTTCTCAGCAGGATCTGCAAACGAATAGCAATATGTGAGTAGATGATCAATGAGACTCCCCTGCAGCTTAAAATTGTTTCTTCAATCCTTTTTAGTTGAAGCTTGTTGCTTTATATGGTAGTTTTTTCAATTGTTCTTTAGTAATTAGGAGTCCTAGCTCTCCCCATCTTAGCCTTGGTGGTTAAAGAAATGAAAGAAAAGCAGCTAGTAGTGGATTATTTGAAGATATTGCCCCTTACAGAAATGCAACCAAGTTTGAAGCACGCGTTGTTCATCTTGGTGCTTCTGACTTGTGATGAGATGAAGGCATGATATAATATGCTATGGGAGCACCAGTAGTGTATGTGCTTGAAAAGGATGAAATATGGGTCCTATAGTGATATTGGCATCATGAAATAAGTTGACATCTGAGTGTTTTTGAAAAATTTTTAGTCTTTAGCTCTTCACTGAGCTTTGGGGTTTAAGGGCATTCTAGGTGGATACCATGTGAGGAAAAGAGAATGTTTTGTTACTTATGTCTGCGTTTAAGTGGGGTTGATCCATCACCAAATAAATTAACCCTGAGGTAGCACTAATACAGTGTCAACTGCTTTTCCTCAGGGTACTTACAGCTGGGCGCCAGCTTGCAAAGAGTTTGGAATTACAATCATTAAATGACTTGGGTTTTTCAAAAAGATATGTCAGGTGCTTGCAGGTATGTGTTTTAGCTAATTCTGACATGAAACTTGTGGACATATAACGTGTTATATACTCTCCCTTGCGTTTTATGACAGTTGTCTGCTCTAACTCTTTACAGATCTCTGAAGTTGTCAATAGCATGAAAGATCTGATAGATTTCTGCCGGGAGCAGAGAGTTGGACCAATTGGTAATTTCCTTTCTGGCTTGTGTTATTACATATCGTTTTGCAACATAGAATCAACTTGCTAGTTTTCTGGCTCATCTATTTTTTCAATGTAAACTTCTGTCTGTTTGCTGAGATGGAAGTTTGACTTAAGTTATCCATCTTTATAGACTCGGGATGAAACTATGATAACTCTTTAGGAGCTAAGCCAGTCAAATTCTCCACTTTGATTTTTGTTTAAGTTGGAAAATATTGGAGGGTCGTGTTGAGAATTTGTCCTTGGTTATATACCCCTTGTTTTTCCCATTTTCATTTTGCTTCCATCAGAATTGGTAGTTGCACTCATATCATTTACGAGTGGAAAGTTATTTGGTTGTCTTGGTGCATATGCCATCTTTCATAAGCTACTGCTGAAATGCTATATGTGCTACATATTGAAAGGGCTTGGTTTTTTTCATCAGCGATAAAGTGATTTCCAGAAGTCATATGCTGTTGGTTATTACGGCTGGAGTATTATTTCTATAGCAATCAGTTACGTAAATGCCTTATGACCACAGCTTTTTTCAATGTTATTGCAACATTTACTTGCAGAGGGCTTGAAAAATTATCCTCGACATGCCTCTGTGGCCAAGCTCCAGATGCAAAAGATGCAGGAGATGGAGCAGCTAGCAAATGTTCAAGGTCTTCCAACTGATAGGAACACCCTCAATAAACTGATGGCATTGCATCCGGGGCTTAATAACCAAATAAGCAATAACCACAATATGGTTGGTCGAGGAGCTTTAAGTGGTTCTGCCCAAGCTGCGTTGGCGCTGACCAGTTACCAGAATAGGCAGAACTCGATGAATTCAAATTCAAATTCACTTCAACAGGAGGCTTCATCTTCTTTCAATAATTCTATGCAGAGTCCACCCTCAAACCTCCAAGGGGCAGCTGCTTTAATGTCAGGATCCATGCAGAGTTTACCTCCAAGTGGCTTTTCTAGTCCCCATTTACCTTCCCAGCAGCCACCACAGCCTCAGCTGCAGCAGCGGTCACTCAGTGCTAACAACCTGCTGCATCAAAATCATTCCTCGAACCCCCATGGCAACCCGGCCTTACAACCGCATGTGATCCAGCAATTGCTGCAGATGCCTCACAGTGGAGTACAGCAATCTCTTGGCCCAAATGCAAATGGGAATGTGGCAAGGAATGGGCTGGGATGCGGAGGTAACACGACGGCTGCAACAGCAGCAGCTGCCGCCATAGCCAATGCATCAGGAAGTAATGGACCTGCTCCAAGTCGGAGTAACAGTTTCAAAGCTGCTTCAAATAGTGATTCCGCCGCTGGTGGTAATAATGGTTTCAACCAGAGATCTCCAGATCTGTCACAGAGCCTTCATTTGCAGGATGATATAGTAGTTCCAGATATAGCCCATGATTTCACGGAAAACGGGTTCTTAAATGGCGACTTCGATGACAATATTAGTTATGGATGGAAGGCGTGACTAACATAAATTGGTTTCAGTCAATTATTGGCATCTGTTGGTTAGTCTCCATCATACACGTCTATGTACAGGATAATTCGAGATAGCTTGGTTTCTTTCTTCTTTTACTTCTCCCTATTAATCACGGAAATTGTTGACTTCAGGCACTTGTACTCAGTAGGTGTTTAGACATCTGTTTCGATGGCTTTCTGTCTCCCAAGTCTTGCGCAAGTGTAATCTATTGGACAGTAACTCTTGGAACGGTTTCCTTTTAATGTGATATTTACATGTTTCATTCCCCAATACAACCTTGAACTCTATGAATCTTCATAAAGTTGTCCCACTGGGGAGCAGTGGGAGCTGCTCTATTTATTCATTCATTAACTAAATGCACTTTTCAGTGAATCTTTGCAGACGAGTGTAATCAAAACCTTGTAGATGATATCTTTTCCCCTCCCCTGTTAACATCCTCCTGTCTCAGGGCGTGGTTGCTACTCTAACCTGCCCTTCCCCTGCTGCTACCTCGGATGGAAAAGTACCCTTCCAATGTGAAATTGAGCTTTCGCCCTGAAGGATCAAAGGCCTGAGTTGCTACAAATATCAGGGAACTCGTTTTATTCTTTAAGAACGAATGACAAATCCAGCTTTTAAAACTTTGGCGGATGCAATATCAAAAGAAAATCATTTGTTCTTCAAAGACTGGCAGCAGGATCTACCCCGCTAAAGATTTGATCCCAATTTTGGGTCATGGCCATGGTCTTACTTTCTAGTATATGGGTGAACGCTTCAGGGGTTGGCAGTGGTAGAGGCCAGCTCTTATTGATTTTGAGGATATCAGATTCTGCTACCAGTATAGGAGCTTAGGCCACACTTAAGGAAGCTGTAACACCCCGAGTCTAGAGTTAGGTTGGGTCTTAGTTGAGTGCAACCTCTTAGGACAAGAATGATCAATGGATCATAATTAGAAACTTCTGTACTCTTTTTTGTCTTAAATGAAACTTGGGCAAATGATTGAGAATACGTTTTGGCATGTGAGAACGGGTTGAGCACCCCCATGGGGCTGGGGTGTTCATCTTTGGGGAAAGGATTTTACTTGAAATTTGAGAATTGTATACTTAAACAGAGAGATCTAGCCTCTAGGTCGGGCTAGCCACTCCATTTAAGAGTCTCATAAACTGTTGCACTCATAAATGACTTGTCATTGATTCTCATCTCTTAGATGGTTTCCTTAACTCAGAATTCAAACTTCAGGCAAATTGGTGGAAATGTGACCCTACTAGAAGATCATACACACTACTACACACACTTCTTTACCAGCCAAATTTTAATATTTGAAAAATTCACCACCTAAATTCAATGTGGACCTTATCTTCATGCCAACAGTAATTTCAATTAAAAAAAATCCTAAACAAAATCTGAAGACAACACGGTGCCTGCCAACATGCGCAAACAGGGCAGATCAGAGGAATAAGAAATATGGGCCCAGCCGTGGATTTTGCACCCATCCCATATATACTGATACCTCAAACGTGATCGTTGAATGTGCACTCTCAATACACTGTTGGAAAGATATAATGCTATCCTTAAGTGGTGTGTTCCACATTGATTGAATCTAAGACATATAAGCAATAAATATGAAAGGTAAGTTTCCTAAAAAATGATTGGTTTTAAAGAAGAAGTTGAACACATTTCTTAGTAGATGTTGTAGAAAGTTAAGATTTTAGATGAAGACAACAATTTTGCAAATATTGTATTATTAATTTGGATTAACTATTGTTACAAACATAAACCAAAAAACTAACCTCTTACAAACCAATTCTAGTCTATTTTAAAGAACTGAACCTATATATTTAAAGGCCTAATAGTACAACTAGGAAAGCCTAGAAAGTTGATCAAGAGTCCCAACATGTGCAATAGTGCTAAGGCCATATTTGATCTTTTCACAAATAAAGTAGTAGTTAATATTAATGTGCTTCATATGCTAATGTTGCACAGGATTCTTAACTAACTTCTATACTACATTCATAATAAGAATTATGGGTTGAGGCATATCAACTTGTATATCCATAATAAACCCACCATCCAAACTAATTCACAAGAATAGATGTCATAACATGATATTTTGCCTTGGTAGATGAAAGAGTGATAATTTGTTGCTTTTTATTCTTCCATGATACCAAGGTGACGAAGTACCCAATAGTAGAATGTTGAGTCATAGGATTGCATATAGCCTAACTCGCATACTTGGGTCACTTAAGAATATTCTCAAGTGGTAAATCCTCACACTTGGATTGAACTTGCTAATCATACTTATGTTTAGGAAATAATACATTGGTTTCCATTAGCTTACTAATAGGTTTTTAACTAGGTAACCCTATCTTAGATGTGAGGTCCAAAATATAGTATTCTTGGCTTATATATATCCAATGCCATCTTTAAGAATTTCTACTTCAAGAAAGTATTTAAGTTCCCCCAATTCTTTAATTTAAAATAGTGAAATGTAATAAGAGTTGTAAATCCTTTATACCAATTTCATTATTTCCAATAATTAAGATGTCATCCATATAGATTTATTATTAATATTAAATGATGATCTTTGCTTTTAATAAACATAGAGCATTCATATAGAGATTAAGTATATCCATCCCCTACTAGTGCATCAACAAACTTAGTATTCCATTATCTAGAGGCTTGTTTCAACTTATTTAGAGACTTTCTAAGTTGATTAACCTTAGTGCCCCCTTAAATGAGCTACTCAGTGGTGCTCATGTATACCTTATCTTCCAATCTCCTTGTAAAAGAGCATTATAGACATCCATATAATGGTTAGTCTAAACTTGCCGACTTGCTATTGATAGAGCATATCTAAGATTAACAAATTTCATCACAGGTGACAAAGTCTCATGATAATCTATATTCTCCTTTTGACCATACCTTTTTACTACTAATTGTACCTTATATTGCTCTACATTACTTTCTAGATTATACTTAATTTTATAAATCCACTTACACCCTATTGGCTTTCTCTTAGGTGTCAAATCAATTAGTTCCTATATACTATTTAGTTTTAAAGCTTGCATCACTTGATCTATGATATCTTTCCATCTAGGGTCTTTAATTGCCTTATGGTAAATTTAAGTTCAACAATAGGTGAAATGGTAATGAAATGTTGATGTGATGGTGGAAGATGACTATAGGAAATGAAATTTGATATGGGATTTATGCTTTTTGAAGTGTTAAGAATGTAATCTTGGTGGTCTAATAGCTTAAGTGGATCTCTTAATAGAGACTCAAGGATAGCAAGTGGCTGAGGCTGTGGTGACATAGAAATAGGAATATTTGACTAATTTGGCTTATCATTGTAAAAAGAAGAAGTTAGAAGGTAAGGCTAACAAGAGGTTTTGAAATCTTAGGAATAGAAGTTTCTATTGTATTAGGTTTTAGGTTACATAAAAAAGGATATGATGAACAACAATCTAGTAAATTAGTAGAAGGATCAAATTTAGGTGGTACACTAGCAATTTGCACTACTTGGTGTTAGGAATATTGTTGTTCCATTATTTTTTTAATGAAAACAAAAAAGAGAAGGGCATTTTCAAATGATTTTTCATAGTTGAAAAATGTCATAAAAAGAAACTCCATATAAGACATTAGTTGATATAATACTTGTATATTATCTTAACATAAGGAAAATAATATGTGAATGTTTTACAAGGAAAGTAGTCCACGGAAGTCCAAAAGATATGGCCCAAACATATGATCTAGTTTTGCTTTTACATGGTCCATTTAGTTTATTCCAACCTAGACGCTATGTACAACTTGTTATAAGACTCGAGGGGAAATTCAAGTGGCCTAAAAAATGAAGATATGGCAACTTGTTGAAGATTAAAACTTGATTAGAGATCTATGTGTGATTCAAGTAATTTGTGAAGGAAGAAGTGAGTGACCCATAAAGTCATTTGTGACCTAAATTGTTTCTATAATATGATTGAGTGGAAAAGAAAGAAGTGACAAATTTGTGAAACCTAGAAGCCAAGGACTTATTAACTTGCTTGAAATCAACCAATCTATTGATTTAAGACATGCACAAAAGAATATGATCCAATATTAAGGAAAAATGAGGAAGCTTTCAATGTAACCTACAAGTTTCTCCTGTAACCTAAAAAAACCCACAAAGAGATGACGAGAAAAAAAAATCTAGTCATGAGCCATGTGTAGTTAATAGTGTACGAATGGAAAATGGGTGCTTTTGTTTCTTATCAAAATGGTGTGTTTGAGGTAGGGGCAACATGGTCATTTTAACAAGAGAAGGCAATGCTAGAAAGGAGAGAATGAACAGTGCCATTAGCATTAATAAAGAAAAAATTCTAGAATTTGCTACTATTTAGGCCATCCTAGAAGGGGCCTAGTGTCTTGTTGTTTTTTAGTATATTCTTGTTTGTTTGAATTATGTTGAGTCTTGTTGTGTATGGTTGGAGTAGTATATGACATTAGACTTTCTTTGATGTTATGTTGCTAGATTTTCTAGTGAAATTTAGGATTTTTTATCTAGACTTGAATTAGATCTTAACAAGTGGTATCAAAGCAATGATCTAGTGTTAATAGGTTGAGGAATCATGGTGAAGACATGACGGAAGGTTCTGGCAGATGTGGAAGCACATTTGCAAGCTTTGGATGCAAACCTAGAGGTTCAAGCTTATAAGACAATTTAGAGGTTGGAATTTGTAAAATCCTCTAATGCTTTTCTCACTGAGTGAATGGATAGGTTGTTAGCCAAGTTAGAGTAGGCTGATGTTGCTTGTGTGGAGTTGCTCAAGCTAAACAAATTGGCATGGATCTTATAAAATTTGAAGCAAGAAAACAAAAATCAGGATTGGGCAATTCCTAAATGACTAACTTTACTGATAGGCCCAATAGAGTTGTCACCTTCAAAGAAATCATAGAGGAGGAGGAGGATTTGAATCCTCTTTCCAAGGGTTGCATGAATGTTTCCTATAAGGGGTGGCTACTAGGCAATTGGCACACTAAGGATCACTATGGATAGGCTTATGGTATCTTTGTTGCTAAGGGCGAGATTGGTGAGTTGTTTATGATCAAGAAAGGTTTGTTTTAGAGCCTTGACAAAGGCTTATAGTGGCCTTTTTTTGCTTATTCATAGATGTGGAGTAGTTTTAGATCAGCGCACTTCCACATCAACTAGGACCATGGTGATAATGGTATATCTAAGGGGGATGGTGACCCAATTGGTAGGGTGATAGGCACATTGCTGGAAACAATAGAATGGGATAGAACTTAGAAGAAAAATCAAATCTAGGACCTAGATTTAACCAAAAAGAGTCCATTTTTGCCAAAAAAGAAGGCTAAAGGTGATTGGGGATGAAGTTTTGGAGGCTGTGGGAGTTTTTTAGTTAGATGTGGTGGCTAACACTATCATTGCTAGAGTTATTACAACTTTTATTGAACAAGGACAATTTTGGCTATATTTTAGTAATAGAGGAAATTGGGGATGCAAGAACCATGTTAGTTATTTTGTTGACATAGGTGATAGGCTAAAGGTAAATAACTCTCATACTTGGTTTCCTAAAATGAATATTTTTAGATTTGATGGAGAAGATCCTCAAGAGTGGTTAGATAAATGTGATACCTTCTTTTTAATATAAGGATGTTTATGATTATTATAAGATTAAATATGTCTTGATGTACATGGAAGGTAAGAAAACTTAATGGTATAGGTACTATTGGAGGAAGCATGAGAAAATAAGTTGGGGTTAGTTTTAGATTGATGTCTATAGTCAATTTGCTATTGATGAGAAAGGGAATGCTATTACAAATTTTTATCAATGGAAGAAGTTGGGGACAACTTCAAAGTATATTAAGAAATTTGAAGAATTGAAGTCCATTATGAGCTTTTAGAATCCTCATCTAATAGTGTATTTCTTTGTGGGGGTATTTTATGTAAGGATTGAAAGTTGAATTGTAGACTTAAGTATTCCTATTACATCCCTTGGATTTGGATGAGGCTTACCATATTGCATTGGTCCAAGAACAACAATTAGAGGCCTAAGTTTGTAGGGCTCATATCCATTGTCAAAAGCATGAAGTATAATTAATAGTATGATCACACTTTACAAGGACAAATCTTTTTACTCTTGCTTTGAGTAGTAAGCCAAGAGCTTAGATTAATAAACCATTTGGTCTAAGCTTAATCTATATGGTTTGTGTGGTATACCAATGATGTTCAAATGCAAGAAAGGAAGGACAAAGGGTTATGTTTCTATTGTGATGGGAAATGGGTTTCTACGCACATGTGTAAGACTAAATAGTTGTATTGGATTAATAAGGTAGAAGAAGAGATTGAGGTGGTTCCTCAAGTGGTAAATGATCTTTTAGAGCAACTTATGATAGGTGAGGAGGAAGGTGCACTATTGGTTTTTGCAATTTTAGGTAAGGGCTCTATAATCACATTTAGGATGGAGGCCACTAGTTTAAAGAATACGATTAATATTTTATTTAATACTAGGTCTTCTTATAACTTTGAAGATAAAAACGTAGCCAAAAAAGTAGATTGTGTTGTTGAGGAAGTTAGTTCTTTTTTAGTTAAGGTGGTTGGTTGGTATTAATAGGTGGGTATTCAACAATGTCATAGACTTCCTTGGCACATTTAAGGGAATGAGTTTACAACATATATTTTGTTATTATCCTTGGGGGTTTTGATATGGTACTTAGAATATAGTGAGCACATTTAGTTAATCTTATAGAACTAGGTGTGAAGGGAAATGTGTTATCAATGTATGTCACATGGAAGAAAATTGTGTTGATAGGAATGGAGAAATTGGAATGGTCATTATCAACTTTTAGCAGCCCTAGATTTTTTAAGTAAGAGATAGAACATCTATATTGTATGTTAGGGCATGTACGGTTAACTACTATGGATTCCAAAAGCAGGTGATGCCATTAGAGATCATTAGCATTTTGGAACTCTTACTAAGTTACCTCCTAAGTTAGTGCTTGATCATCATATTCCTTTATGTTTAGGGAATGGGCTAGTTAACTTATGGCCTTATCATTATCCAATTATGCAAAAAAATAAAAAAATAAAAAGAGAAAGGATGGTGGACAAGATGTTGCAAGTGAGAATCATTTGCATAACACTAGTTAGTTTGCTTGACCAATCTTGCTAGTGAAGAAACATGATGGGAAGTGGAGGTTATGTGTTGATTATTGGGTATTAAATGAACACACAATTGAAGATAAGTTTTCCATTACTATCATTAATGAGTTTTTATATAAGTTACATGGAGTAGCTTGGTTTTCTAAATGTAATTTGAGATCAAGATATCATTAGGTGAGGGTATACCTAAAGGATATTTAAAAGATAGCATTTGGAACTCATGAGGGTTATTATGAATTTTTGGTTATGCCTTTTAGGTTGACTAATGCTTTAACTATATTCCTAGCTTTTATGAACTTTACTTTCCAATTGTATTTCTGGAAGATTATTTTGATATTCTTTGATAATTTGCTATTGTACAACCTTGATTTAGAAAGTCATTGCCAACCTAGATAAGTGGAATATTTATGGCATATTGTTTTAGAAAAAGGCATAGAAACAAATCCTTAGAAGGTAGAGAGCATGTTGACTTGGTTATAACCACATTGGTCAAAGAGTTATGTGGTTTTCTTATTTTGACATAGTATTATAGGAGGTTTGTTAAGAATTATGAATAAATTACTCAACCACTAATGTAGCTGTTAAGAAAACTTGAGTTCTAGTTGATAGAGGAGGCTCTAAAAAACTTTTTAAGAGCTAAAGCAAAAAATAAATTCTACAATAGTGTTAGCTTTGCTAGTATGGTAGAAACTGATGTGAGTTATGGAGGTATAAAAGTTGTATTGAAGCATAATGGTACCTATTGCCTATTTGAGCAAGGCTTTATCATAGAAGCACTTAAGACTTTATCATAGAAGCACTTAAGACTTTATCATAGAAGCACTTAAGACTTTTTACTTATAAGAAAGAATTATTAGTATTTTGATGGTAGTTCAAAAGTAAAGGTCATGTTTGTTAGGTAATCATTTTGTCATTAGAATTGATCATCTTAGTTTGAAGTATTTACTTAGTAGAGAATTATTACACTTACCTAACATAAGTGGCTTACCAAGCTCTTGGGTTTTGTTATAAGATCTAGTATTATCAAGGGATTGAGAACAAGGTAGCATATGCACTTTCTAGGCTTCCACCAAGAGCTAGACAAACAAACCTCCAAGCCATTTTTGTATTATAACCGAGTTAGGTTCAAGAGATGATACAAAATTATGAAGGAGAAGAACAATTACAACTTATTTTAGAAATTTTTACTATAGATCCAAACAATCAGCCATGATATAGTTTAGGCAATGGGGTTGTTAAGATATAGTGTCAGGATAATGCTAGGGAAACAAGGATCATTGGGGGAAAAAAATCATATAACACTTGCATGACTCTAGGGTAGGTGGTCATTTAGAGATTTCACACACTCTTAAGTGAATTTAAAAACAATTCTACTTGTCTGTGTATTTAAATGCGACATTTGTTGAGGTACAAGTCAGAAAAAGTATTGTATCAAGGTTTGTTATAGCCATTACTAGTCTTTACGCAAGCTTGGCAAGAGATTAGTTTGAATTTTATTGAGGCCATTCAAGGTTCTTGCTTGTTAGTACACCGTTTTAGTAGTGGTAGATCATTTTATAAAGTATGCTAATTTCATTAAATTAAGTCTCCTTTCTTAATTTCTCAAGTAGCCATCATGTTCATGGATGTAGTGGAGAAATTGCATGGCCTTCCATTAATGATGGTGAGTGACATGGATGCCTTATTTATAAGTAAGCTTTCAGAGGAATTATTTAGGATTTTAGGAATGAAGCTCCATAACAGTACAACTTACCATCCTTAAACTAATTGATAGACAAAGATGGTCAATTAATGTTTAGAGCAACCTTTGAGATGCTCTAGTAGGGAGAGGCCTAAATAGTGACATTCCTAGCTTGCCTTAATGGAGTGATAGTATTGGAATATATTATTAGAATATATTAACATTTTGATGATGAGACAAATAGGGATTATAATATGAGAATATTATAATTAAGATCAATGATTGATTTTTTATTAATTTAAATAAAAAATGATGCTGGACTTTTGTGTGTGCAGGAAGTCTAAATAAAAAGGCCTAGGTCGGCAAAGCCTAGTTTGCTGCCTAAGTCCACGCAACCTAGCTTGTAGTCTGTGGTCCAATGTGTAACTTGAACTAGCTAGGCGTGGCCCATATCAAAGCAAGCTAGCAAGCCCAAAGCCATGCAACCCAATCCAGTGTGTGGCTTGATCTGAGGCGATTAAGTGACCCAGCTCGACCTCGCGACTTAGAAGTGTTTAATGCCCAACTACACCACAACTCGCCAATAAAAATGGTCGTCGAAAATTGCTTCATTCAAGCTAGAAAACAAAACGATGTCAATGGATAGCTAACAGAGAGTAGAACAAATTTGTGAAGAAAAATCAATGACCCATAGCTTAGAGAAGATTAATTTGAAGAGATTAAGGTGTTCTTTGTAATTTATGACCTAATTGCTTAAAAGAGAAATTGGAAATATATTAGAGAGTATTCGAAGCCAAAATCATTAGAATTTTGTAAGGAAGAAGTTGATTTATCAATTTGTGAAGTACCCATAAAGAATTACTTCAAGACTAAAGAGGATTAATGAGGATTTAAGTGTTTCAACCTAGTAACCCATTTTGCCTTTGCGAAGCTCCAATTTAATAACTTAAAATCTAAATGAAACAATGGTATGTTGGAGCATGATTTTGAATGGTATTAAGAAAGAACGTAAACCTCTATCTTTCCTCTCCAAATAGCATAAAATCATACGAAAATAAGGGATCCAACAGGAAGAAGAAATGACTTGCCTTAGAGATGTTAGAATGGTTATTTAGAGGTGAAAGGAGAGTTGTTTTGAAGCTACTTAAGAGCATCATACTCATTGTTATTAAAGGTCCAAAAATAAGAGAGAAAGCAAGCATTTTTCAAGTAACTCATACTCCTCTCTTAAGCTCTTCAAGCTCATAAAATTGATTTTTCATTTTGGTGATTCTAATATGAGCTCATTACTACTTTGATACACTTGTTTGAAAATTAGATTGCTCTTTAATTCATATCATATTTAAGTTGATTTCATATGAGTGAACAACACTAAGGTTCATGTGATTTTAGGGCTTTTGTCCATATCATTCTGTATTAAGTCTCTAGCACTTGTTTGAAGCTTTTGAACTTAAATTCATATCCTTCAGAAGTTGAATTTGAAATTTGTACTTAATTGTTACTTATTATTGAAATTCTTAAGGAGAGATATTGTAATTGGGATTAGGGGAGTGGTTTCCCTTGTAATTAATTTGTTAATTGATTAGAGAGTGACTCTAGTAGTTGTTGCTAGAATGGGGTGGGGTAGGCGCTAAGGTGCCGAGGTGGCTTAGGCTGAATCACCTACCAAAAATCAGTGTTTTTGTCTTGTATGATCACTTTACTTGTTGAATTGATTGCTTCACATAGGAAAAGTGAAAAAGACAAAAGAATTTTTCATAAACCTAATTCCCCCCCCCCCCCTTTTAGGTTGCTATAAGATCCAACATGCAGTATAACACCAACTACCACTCTTCCTTCACATAACTCTTTTTGAAGCACTACATGGCTATAAGCTAAGCCAACCCATATATCATAATTTTGGGTATGTTAAGGAGGATTTTGTTAAGGATTTCTTATAGAAATGTGTATAAAGGGTGCAGTTGATTCAGTCTTATCTTTAGGTTAGCTAGTCTCACATGGAAGCTTATGCTAATCAGAAAAGAATGAAATGTGAGTTTAAGGTTGGTGATTTTATGTATTTGAAGATTTAGCCCTATTGTTAGTACTCCTTATCAAAAATGAGGGATTACAAATTGTCCTTATGTTGTTATGGTCCTTTTATGATCACCTAAAGGATTGGGAAAATAGCATACCAATTGGCATTACCACCAAAAGCCACCATCCACCTAGTCTTTCACATGTTGTAGTTAAGAAAGCTATTGGTAGGCATTGTAAGATGTATCTAGGGGTTCCATTGATTGATGAGGAAGGTATTTGATTATTGTATCATGAAAAGAGGGATGGAATGGGAGTAGATCTTTGATCCAATGGACTAAGCATCTAGAATGAAGCCATACATGGGAGAATATTGAGTATATTCGAAGACAATTTCCATCATTGAACCTAGGATAAGGATTTTCATTTTTTAGGTTGGGGGGGGGGGGTTGGTTGGGGTTATTTGTCATGAGCCACATGTAGTTATAAAGGTAAGAATGGAAAATGGGTGTTGTTGTTACTTGTTAAGACAATGTGTTTAAGGTAGAGGGCAATGTGGTCATTTTAATAAGAAAGGGCAATGTAAGAAAGTGGAGAATGAACAATGTAGTAAGTAGTAATGGAGAAATTCTAGATCTTGCTTATGTTCTAGCCATCCTAGAGGGGCATGGTATCTTGTTGTTTTTGGTGTTTTCTTGTTTGTTTAAGTCACATTGTTGAGTCCTGTTGTGTATGGTTGGAGTAGTATTTGATATTAGACTTTCCTTGCTATTATGCTGCCAAATGTTTTAGTGAAATTTATATTTCTTATTAGATTTGAGTTAAATCTTAACACACCTACAAAATGGTGGCATTTTCATATGGATTTGAGTGAAATTCAAATGGAAGTGAGCTCAACAATCAATCTTTCCATAGACTCAAAACCTTGCTAAAAGGAGGAAAGTTCTTCAAACAGATGGAAGATTAGAGAAGATGTCATATTTAAGAATGGCTATTTTCTAAGGGTAAAAATCACCATTCTTAAGTATATAAAATCTAGTGGAAGGGCTCTTGAAAATAGAGATAAAGGAAACTGGTTAAGATCTTGTAAAGCTTGAGTCCTTTTAAGATTTTGGGTGAAATGCTTCTTTGCTCTCATATATTGCGAATTTGTTGTTTTTCTACATGTACATGTGCTACATTTGTTGATATCTCTCCTATGCACATATTTGTTACTGTGAATTAGAAACCCTAATTATATTAGGGCCTAATATGTACATGATTGTAGCTTGTATTGATGTTTACAGCTTTTTAAGGTATTTATTAAGCAATATGGTATTTTATACTCAAATATTATTCTATTAGATTAGAAGAATCCAAAATAAAAAAGGTTCTTAAGTTTTTATGTCTAACTTTTAACTTAGCATGCGTTTGCAAATCATGCCTATAATGGACCTCTTAATAAATAAGACCATCTAGTGAATAACACCAACATTTGTTAGATCAATCCAGAAAGTCCAGAAAGCTTCATGGTTTTGTGGAGGCCATGTTGGTGCTATTCACTAGATGGTCTTATTTATTAAGAGGTCTATTATAGGCATGATTTGCAAACTCATGCTAACTTAAAAGTTAGACATAAAAACTTGAGAACCTGTTAAATAGAAATGCTTGTAGTGCACTTTAGGTTCTTCAACCATTGAAAAAGGTCTAGATTTGAAAGCTCATTTCAACATATTTCTTTGAAATATTGAGGTCCAAATATGAAAGCTTGTTTCAAAATATTTCTTTGGAATATCAACATCAACTTGGGTCTCCATAAGACCAACCTTATTATAGACTCCTAAAAGTTCGTGGTAGTCCACCGCGCTATGCGACTAATGAATGATTCTCACTTTGGCCTAAAGTAACCTTTTCTATGAGTAACCCCCTCAAACTTACAACTTAGAATTTACTTTAATTCCAATTGTTATGTGTCTCAACTAATGCAGTAAAAGATCCACATTTGAAAACTAATCTCAACTTTTTTCTTTTTCTTTTTCTCTACCAACTTCCTTATAAGCAAAACCGAACCCGTAACATAATAATTACACTCCGTTCTTTTAAGCTTTAATAGGAAAAAGGTATCTTCGCATATAAATTTTTATAAGGTTCCTGGTTCTTTTTTGTATCCTTAAATAACTCCGCATGTGTCTTCATTTCTCCGCTCGAGCTCCTTGGAAACTTTTGCGTCTCTATTCCAATAATTTACAAAACTCAGGATCTTTTTTAGGAGAAAGAGAGGTAAAAGAGTCAGCGATCGCCCTGTACACCTTGGTAATGATTCGTTCGATCTTTAAAGGCACTAATTTGCAACAGTTGAAAGCTTTTTTTCACTCATAAAACACCGTCCAATATATGACAGCTTCCAGACTAGCTTAACTTATATAAAACAAAAGAAAACATATAGATGAGAAGTGCTCATTACAAGTTAGGCTGAAGGCTCATCGCCTGCCTGATTGTTAAGTGCCCCATTCCCAAGCAGCTGCATAAAAAAAGTACGCAAGCGGGAAGGTGTGCTTGCCTCCCCCTCAAGCGATTGTGTTGAAATCTTAGAAAGCTGCACTTTGGGGTTGTATTTTAAGGAACACTTTCCGGACGGATCGTGTACTTCAACATCAAATGGCGCTAAGAGTGGCCGTCCCACAACTTGAACATGGCAGACGCTGCACCACAAAGCGGTCCAAAGAATGTGAGAAACAAAAAACTGATTATGCGACACTACAAACATCCAAATGGGTCAGGGATCAAAACTTAGGTAAATCTATCTAAGAATAAAAGCTTGATGGGACAGTAATCATCACAATGAATTCAGAGTTTTCTTTCCCCCATCACATAAATGGACGGACACAGAAATATGGGCAACGGAATTTGGAGGTGGCTAAAAATAATTCTTTAATAAAAGATTAAGCGTTTTTTCCCCCCAGAAAGTCATACTTCCAGATTCAGGTTTCACTGTTTTCCCTGGAAAGCAAAAATATCTCAGAAAGCTGCACTTAGGGCTTTTGAATGGGACATGAGATGCAGGTGTGACAATCTTGTAGTCAAACTTCCATATGTCACTGGCAAAAATTCTGAGTTCCTGGTGAAATTGATTACAGTTTGTATATAACAAAAATGATGACTGGGGAGGCAAGAGAGTGAAAAGAAAGAAGCGAACCATATATAATATAATCCATCCATATCTTGTCTCTGAACCCGACCCAGGAGCTCAACTTGCAGAATCTCTCCAATGCAAAGAACAGGTTCTGGTAACTTGAACTTTTGCAAACAGTTCTCCTGTTTTATCACAAGGTCAAACAAACCTATTGAAAAAGAATATGGCAACTCAGTAGCAAACTAACTTGACGCCCCATGAAACTCAAAAGCACTTACTTGCTAACAAAATTAAATACTTTGTTCTAGAGAAAAAAAAAAAAAAAAGAGAAAGAAAAGGAATGAAGATTGTAGGTCAAGCATTAGAGCTCTTCTTGTAGTAATATAGACACGTAAAGGATCTCCAGTATGGAAAAAAATGTTCCAAGAAAGAAGAAATTATTTAGGAAAGCTGATTCTCGATTATCCAAAGCTGAGTGAATATTTGAAGTTGGTAACCAAAAGAAAGTGCTTATGATCCCCATCCACCTCCACCTTTGTCACTGAACACAATAAGCTAATACATTAGCCAACGGAACTCACCTGAGCCATTGGAAATTCTGGTGAAGTATACGTCCAAACAAATTCGTCATCCATCCAACCATGACCAGCTAAAAGGGCGTCTCTGATGCCAGCATCAAAATTCAATGGACTTCTTGGATAGCCGATCCTAAATCTAACAGCCTTAGATGAATAAATAGGGTAGCGAAACTGAAAGTATGCTGAAACAAACAAACTTGCTTCATCAGTTATAAGAAAATTGTTACTGAGCCCAAGTTATAGTGAAGTTACAACACAAATCTACAGGCTATTAGACTTAACCTTGGAATGGTTGAACATGGATTTCAGTAACAACAGACAGTTTGGAAACCAATTTATAGGTTAACGTCTCTGGGACACTAGGGTCACTCTCCCCTTTACTTGACCAATATGAAGCTCTGTCGCCAACTCTTTCACTTGGTTCCAGAGTATTCTGTATGCTTTCATCAGGGTAATTATCAGTGCTTGATGCACTGATGGACTCTGATATGCAATCTTTTCTTGTGACAGGAGCAAGACCTGCGGCTAAGAAGGTATATATTCCATGATCCCTCTTAAGGCGTTCCCATTCTTTAGAATCATCAATCTTGAGTTTTACACGTTCCTTCATGTTGTTGACTTCAATAATGTGTGCGACATTGGATATTTCAGGAAATATTTTCAAGCAAAGCTGCTTAGAAAGGCCACGCTCAACCACTGTGTGAAGATAACAACCCATATCAATATTAATCAAGAAAACAAAAGTATTCAGTACGGTATATGTACAAATTAAATTAAGGTTATCATGAAAAGACGTCGTGATGAAGCATAAACATTGTGTGAATAGCACCCCAAATAATGCATGTGAATAACATCTAGATTAGGATTGGGTGGTTTAGGGCTCTAAAGATTAAGATTCTAAAGAAAAGAATAGATTTTGATTTGTATGATTTGCTGGGAAATTACTGGGACTTTTAGAATGAAAACATGGATGAGTAAATCAAAAGCAAGCATCGGATACTGGGTTCATCTAATCATATCTTACATCATACAGTTCATATAGCTCTAATTTCTGGAATTCATAGTGTCCTTTTCCTTTAACTCAAGTATCTTTTCTGTAACTTAGCATGTGCTTTGTCCCATTCCTTATTCCAATCCTTCATCATGCATCATCGTCTATCTCATGCTACGACTAGGCTGAGTGGTCAAAGAAGTAAATCAATTGATTTCCTAGGAGGTAAACCTGTTGTGCTCTTAAAGAGCTACCAGCTGTAGACCAACTAACATAAGTACTGGTAAGTAAATTCTGCCAATTTATGATGGCCACCAAGCATTGAGGAATATGACCCAATCTTTGGTAACAACTTCCACTTGCTCATCAATTTGAGGTTCAAAAGAGAATTACAACTTTATCAACCTTTATGCAACAATTTCCATAACGTTTTTCACAAGTCATAAGTTTCACATCACGACTCAAGATGCAGTTTTTGGCAGCCCATGTTGTTAAACGACTACCTTACAGGTGAGTTAAGAATCTGAATGCATCAGACATCTTTGAATGCCCGTCCACCAGCAACAATATACATCGCGACACAAGTGGTTCTTGAAAGTCTAAGACAAATTCAATACTTACTTCTTAACATAGCTCACATGGGTTGGCAGTACCATGTACAAACATACCATTAGTTCCTATCAAATATCTGACAAATATGACACTGGGAGACAACTCTTGGTTCATCTCACTTAAATCTTGGCCAATGACAAGGATCCTCAACCACTAGAGAGGCCTCATCTCTCGGAGATTAACCTAGTACTCCTTTGGAATGTAATTCCGAAATTATGTCTTCACATAGAGAACAGATAAGTAAGGGCAAGCTCCCACGAAGAGATAATCATCTTGTTAGGAGAAATCAGAATATGCAGCATACTATCCAGCCATTGGATCAGCACAATGCTAAAATCCTTGCAAGATGGATAGTCAGTACAGAGCTCCAAAAAGACCCATAACTTGAATAGACATCAAGGAAAGGATGAGTATCACAGCACTTAGTGCACCAGATGCTCTATTGTCAGCACCAGCCTTATGCTTTATACTTATAAGAAATAAATCCATTTTCCATGCAAACAATTTAAAATGGTATGCATCACTGAACTAAATGCATCACCTGCCTACGCTTGACAACAAGGGTGTGTGCTTCTGAGAACGAAATCCATTTTCCATGGGAATGATTCAAAAAAGTAACCATCAGTGAAGTCAGTGCATCAGCTACTTGTCAGCACCCACCTTATGCTTGATAACAAAGGTGTATGCTTACAAGAAAGAAATCCATTTTCCATGCTGATAATTCAACATTTCTTGATCATTGATGTAATAATTAGCGCCATTAGTCATGATCATAGTCTAACACAAACTCCTTGGAAATGAAATAATTACGCCTTTAATGGACTTCTTGAACCACAACACAGAATGAAAAAGGTGGAGAACTTCAATTTGGGCTCATCGATCTTCTCACTGAAATAGGCAATGAGATGGCCCTCCTAGCTAAGCATACCTCCAATTCCAACGTATGATGTGTAACACGCCACCAGAGTGCAAAGCAAGGGCTTCAATATTCTTTTTGTTTCCTTCACAAGCTTATGATTCTTCGTTAATCCAAATAAACCATCTCGAATTCATGCAATTAGTGATAGGTGCCATAATACCGATAGTATTTCTAACAAAGCCCACAATATGTGACATAACCATGAAACTACGAATCATACAACAGAGGCAACTAGCTACCCCTGAGGTAGCTTTAGTTTTGTCTGTATGAGCTTCTACACCTTTTGAAGTAATAAAAAAGCCCAAAAATCATATAGTACTTATGAAGAACAGTTATCCATATTATGCATGGAAGGGAGTTCATTAGGAAATTCAACGGCAATCCCCCTCCCTCCCAGTTTCCTATAGCTGCGTGTTCTCATGGTATGCAGCAACTCAATATTTGCTTTCCAAAGGCATATTAGCTTAACCAGCAGTAAATTTCACTACTTCTTAACCAAGTCACATAAAAAACACTAGGTTCAGTGAGTTTCAGATCGCTCATTTCAGAAAATGTCAAACTTTTTCTTTCCAGTGACACCTTGGCTTTGATTTCTCATATTTCTGTAATGCAGCATTGGGGTTAGATTTCAAGACAATGTTTTCTTCCCAAACATAAAAGTATAGGTGTTTTTTCTTCCAAAACATTTTACGTCAAGATCATATAACCAAGGCCAACAAGAACCATACGTGTGATTTTCCAAGTAATCATATCATCTAACATAGACTCACGGTAAGTACCACAAGTTATGGAAACAAGACAGTATCGAGTTAATAGAACATAGGTGTTATCAGTCCACATTACTTTATGAGGTTGAGTGCATGGTTCAGCTTGATACTTAAACCACCATCAATCACTGATTCTAACAAAATTCATGTAGCTTCCACTATCAACAGTAGGTTTTTAGTTTGATTTCTAATTGGACACCAATTGAGAAATAAAATAACGCCACCACTCTTAGTGCTCCACTTTAGGACTAATTAAAGTATTTGTAAGAATGGAAATGGCAGAATTATTCTCCTCCTTATCCTCCAAATCATTGGTGCACAGACCCTATAATTAAGTAAAGTTCCTTCATCAATATCCTTTTGTGGCTGTTCTTCCTCTTCCTCCACTCCCATATGTAAGTTATTCCTTTTCTGACAATTATAAGCCATCCTTCCCAGCACACCAAATTTGAAGCAAAACTCCTTGTATCCATGACCTGATTTATTGGCTGCAACATCTTTACCCTTAAAATCAACCAAATTGGAAGAAGTCTTTGATCCATTTGACTGCTCATGGAGCAAGGTGCTGTCTTGGCATCACAAGTTACATCACTATGCTTCTTTGATCCATTCACAATGCACGTCCACATAATATCCTGGTGACAAAGCAGTTCTCATCTTATTGAAATCATCAAACCAATGTCTTGAATCAAGCTAGTGCCTGGTAACATTCTCCACAACTTGACTTCAAGTTTTAAGCTGGTCAAACTTCAGATATATTTTGCCACGTACATGCTACCCTACCTTAAATTGACTGATTGTTAGCGCCATTAGTCATGATAGATAGAAAGCCTATACGTCCCTCAAAGCTTTGCATTCATTTATTGCAATTTACTCAAGGTCAACTGTATTAATCTTTTTATGTCTTTTGCAAAACCTGGCCACAACACTCTTTTGGCCAAGCCTAATCCTGGCAAACCTGTGAAGAAAACTTATCAAAGTATTCTTCAACAGAAGGAAGCCAATCACTGAACATTGTAGATTTTCCTTTCCTCCAGAATCAGGAACTTATTTGACATTTCTTTTGCGATATCTCCAAAATTATCATGTGCTTCATGCTGTGCCCACACAAATATACCCCATTCCAATCAAAGATGGGATTTTGGAGTAATTCACGGCCTAGAGAAGCCTCAAATTTCTGCATTTGAGCAGCATTTGTCCGCTAGTCTGCTTGTAGAGCTCTTTTGCTTTCTGTTCTCTTTAATGTTGTCACTACCAGTGGCTCTCATTGCATGGCAGCTGTTACAGCACCCCTCTTTTGCAATCCTCAACTTGTCAGATTACTTAGTTGAGGTGAAACATTATCAAGTTACTCTATAATAGAACAACGCATCTCATCTTATTCACTATCTGTCAACCTTTGTCTGGACAATCTTCCTAAATGATACACAGTTTCTTTCTCACTCTGACACCGGAATTGACATATAACAATCACCCTATGACTAGCATATTTCTAAAGTTTGCTGTAAGTATTGAAAAGGAAACAAAGCTAAAGTATTGTGACTTGGATATGCTTACATCACACGATCCATAATGAAATAGTTACCAGAATCTCTTTTATTGTCTTTTTTCAATAGTTGTTGAAAAAGAAAAATAGCATCCCTTTATGTGAATCTAATGATGGACTCGGATTTCTTAACCAAATAACAACCAAAACTCCATTTCAGTAATAAGTGAAAATACAAATATGAGCAAAGTGGGTTTTACACCTAACTGCACATGTCCCAAAGCAGACGTTACATCATCTAACATATGTGGAATTAAATTTTGACTCTCGAAATGATCTATTCTACAACTTATAGCAACCTAACTTGATGCTGCTATTTGTCTTTATCACTTACAGTCAAGATGTCATTCTTATCGTTTTATAAGTTCTTTAGCAGAATTGAGGTTGTGGAGATAATCAAATTGCATACTAATCTTTATTTCCTCCCCACAACACCAGTGCCCCCCCCACCCCCCCCCAAATCATAATTACAACAATAAAGAAGAAAACAAGACACATAAAGATGATTTTAAGGTCGTAAAAAGTAAGAAAAGGACAAAATCACATGAGAAGAAGACTCATTGAGGCCCTGTATCAGTTGTAGCAAATTGGCTGTACCATTCAAAATTACTGAAACAGGGATAAGTAGAAGAATCCTGGCAATAATACTTCATCACACATAAATCTCATCCCCAATCTCAAAACCTATTTAGGACGGTCACTTACTGGAGACCATGTTTCATTGCCCATAAAAATGTAAATACTACAAATGCCAAATAATATTTGGCTCCTTACTTAGAAATCTAAGCTCAATAAAAGAGGGTTTGGGAACCAAATTTCATATTTGCAATACAAAAAGTAATGGAACAGGTCCCTTACACAGTCTAATATCCTTGTATTGGTGCACTTTCGAAACTACTTTTAAACCACTTAGCTGTAACAGGGCACTCAATCATTTTCAATTTCCTAAATTTCAAGTTAATAAGTCTAAAAAAGAAAAAAGATATATGGTTTGGTATCAAATATAAAAATCTACCAAACCCATGACAAGAAGAGATAACTTCTTCCACACATGCTTAAACCCAATTGAATTTGATTATCTAACCAAATAAGCTTACCAGAAGACAAGAACTCGACACAAGATCATATAAATCCTTTCACAGTGTTAAAACCCCAATTAAATTTGGTTATTTAAGCCAATAAGCTTACCAAATCGGTGCCAAGAACTTGACACACAACTAGCATGGACAAGGTCAGATGGGTCATCCAAACGGGAGAGAATCTCTATTGACATGTCCTGTTCAAGCCATTGTATGAAGTCAAGTCCATTTCCCATTTTCGGCATGTTAACATTTATTGAAGCCTTCTAGCAACCGGAAACCTGATTAGCATTTCGGAATAAAAATTAGTGACGGCTACATTAACAAAAATCAGGCTTCCGAAAGAGGAAAAAGGAGGGAAATAAACCTTATAGTAATTAATTTATTAGAAAATCAATCGTGTCAGACTTTGTCACAACTTTACTGACCTGATTAACAACGCAAGAACCTAAAAAATCATATCCTTTTCGAAAAAATACAAAGAGAGACATACACATAACAATTATCCAAATATTCTTTTCAGCCCTATGCAGGCAAAAAAAAATCAGCACACTGTTGCCAAGTAGCAAGACGCAATTTTCTTTTAACCGCTTGTCTCATATGAATTTGGTCCAAAACAAACAAAAACAATTGAATTAATAGAAAAGTCATGATTCCGTCAATCCATCTAATGGCGAGCGACAAAACTAACATTCCTTCTTAGCTCTTTAAACAAAGATGTACCTTCTTCACTTATAATTGAGCTTGTCCCATGACTGGGTAATCGAAGCAAATTTATAAGTACCAGCTATCCAGAACCAAAACCAGTCAAACTTACAAAAACGACCGGAGATTTATACCAAAAGTTACGACATACAAATTCATAAATATTCTAAAAATTTCACCTGTATAGAAATTGGATGAAATAAATTAACTTGGAAAAATAACACAGAGAGGGACAGAGAGAGAGGGAGCGAGACGGGTGTTTGTAGGGAGGGACTGTGGACACAGAAGCTGGAGAAAGGAAATCACCTTTTTTGCAGAGAAGAGATAGATCTAAAGTAACGCTGAAGAAACCCCAATGTAACACAGAGGCAGAGAGACACTTCGAAGGCTAAGACCAAGTGGGTTTCGCGTTGGGAATGGTACGGAAAGTGGAGAGGCCGCCCGCTGAATCAATGGAAATCCAAGGTTTCTAGGATGAAAGAACAAGATTATATCGGCGGTGGGACAACGTAAGTAGTAAAAGTTCTTCGCCGTGAAAGGCTTCGGATTTGAGATGAAAATTGTAAAGAAGCGACTGTAGTCGTAACATCACTGGAAAGTTGGCTCTTGATACATATTCCTATTGACCAAACAGAAAGATATGTGTAATATTTCCTCTTTTTTTTAAGCTTATCGGGACAAACATCATATCAATATCATCCATATTTACATTGACACCTAAATGTATGAGTTTTAATTTTTAGGTCAAAAGAAAAAAAATTACATATTGAAGCTTCTTAAATTTTTGTACTTTTCTCATATTCTTTGTTAATATAACAATTGAAAAAACTACATCTTACCACCTTCCAGATAATCTTAATTTACAGGCAACGGCAAATTAAGGGCCCAGGAGACTATGACGTCTCCAAAGGTTTGGAATCCCTTCTATCATTCAAGTGCTTAGGAGACAAAGGAGAAGAGAAGGCTTTTACATTCAAAGTCCCCATCATTTTTTATTTTTAATGTCATGTCAGTTTTTGTAGTTTCGAAATATAGTCCCGGTTCTGAATTATTGAAGTTAATGGAACATGACTTTTAAAAGTTAACTTTTAGGTACTCAACTAATATATTGATCTAAGTTTTGGGTTACTTCTATATCCAAAAAATTAAGAAGATTTGTCCTATGTGTACCTAAAATACGTCAGATTTGCCATTTCGCTATCACCTGAGCTGATCATTTACATCGTATTTGTTAAGGAATAGTTATTGCTTTATTGATGGTGTTAAAAAAAAAATGTAGGGCAAATATAGAATTGAATAAGTTCTAGAGATAGCATGTTTTCAAGTGGATATGCTAATTGCGAACCATATTGGAAACTAGGTACTTTTTGTTTTGATGCCAATACATTACTTGACATCTTTGTTGTTTTGTCCAAACTTATCTTTATAATATATAACTCTTTGATCTCAACATTTGTTGAACACAACGTAAGTTGAATTCAAGTTTTTGGGAGAAAACAAATGCAAGAATTCAATGATGTAAAGGAAGGTCTATTAAAATTAATTTCTCCTTTTTATTTTTTTTATTATGTGAGGGATGTAAAAAATTGATATTTTAATAAATGTGACATGATTGCATTATTAGATGTTAGTGAAGTAAGGTCTCTAAAATGACCTTGTACATAGGAGGGAACTCAAGTAAATCTTTTGGATGCAAAAATGATGATACAAGCAATTTTTCACCAAATCCTATATCAATTGATGAAGCTAGAAATTAATGTGTTTATTTGAAACAAAGTGAAGCATTACAAATTAAATCTATAATTTTCATAAAGACAAATGATTTGAACTTTAGAATTTTGAATTTGACATAGTAATAGTTATTTGGATTAAACATCTTCCAATAAGATTAATGATCTAAATCATTCTTTTGTCATAACATAATATTAAAATATTTGAGTTGGAAGCTTATAATGTAGAATCTTTCTTATTTCATGTTTGGTTCATCATAGGAGTAATATCAATCTAGTTGTAATCTTCAATTAATCTAATTCTACCATATCATTGTTAGTGATTGAGGCCGAATGTGACAGCCACACGGTTGCCACGTGGCTACCATAGTAAAAGGATGTTTAGCTTCCAAAGAGGGGGAACCAACGTGAAGGCTAACTTGTCATTATATCAAACTGATATGAAATAACTACAAAAGGGAACTGCTAGAAGTAAATAAAGGCTGCAACAGTTGAGGAGGAATGTCATTTTGAGAAGTCATTGTAGACTTTGGGTGTTTTGATTGTTCAATTAATAATTATCATTTTGTTAGTTGTTAATTGGTAGTTATGAGTGTTGTTATTTTTATTAATAGTCAATTAGCAATTAAAAGGGCAAATGTAGTATAATCACAACTAGTTGATCAGCCAAGGCCAATAAGCATCTTCATTCTGATTTTAGTCTTCCTTGAAAGAAGATGAAAAGGAAACAAGGAATCTTAGGAATAATATGTGATTGTTCATAATTGCCTATAGACCTAATGTGTTTAAGGTCTCTTTATAATAAAATGGCTTTGTACAACTTAGGAAAAGAATTAACTACAAACAATGTCTTACTCTATACAATTTTGTAATTCCCAAAAATAACGTAATTGACGACAACACTTAAAGGAAGGAAATATTCATTTGATACTCATAATTGTAAACGTATCTCCAACACTCCCCCTCAAGCTAACGACTTATAGATGTTGAAGATGCCAAGCTTGTTCATGAGATACATATGTTGCCTCTAACATAAGGGTTTAGTGAAAATGTCTATTAGTTACTCTATGATTCTAATCCTTTTGATCTTGATTATCCTTTCCTGAATCTTGTTTTTGGTGAAATGACAATTAACTTCAATATGCTTTATTCTCTCATGCATTATTGGATTTGCTACAAGTTTAGGAGTTGCATGATTATCACAAAACAGAGTAGTCGGTCTTTGAATTCGTAGTCTAAGATCCTGTAGTAAACCTCTCATCTAAACTATTTTACAAATGGTTTTGGCCATGGCTTTGTACTCAAACTATGTTGATGATAAAGAGAATTGATTACTTCCTTGTCTTCCAATATAGTAGAGAATCACCCAATTTCACACAAAAGTCAATGATAGATATTTTGGTCATAGGACATGTGGCATAATTTGTATCACAATATGCTGTCATTTCCAAGTTACAATCTCGAGATAAAAGAATCCCAAGTCTTGGAGATCCCTTTAAATATTTTACAACTTTTAACATTGCATTCATATGAGACTGTTTGGGCTTATGCATAAATTGACTAAGAATTTGAATGGCATAACAAATATATGGTCTAATCATTGTGAGATAAATGAGTTTCGCAACAAGTTGTTGATAGTTTAAAGGATATTTTAGAACCGGGTCCTCTTTTAGAAGTGAAACCCTAACATCATACTTAACTATTGTCAGTTTCGTATTTTGCTCAATGGTTATAACTCCAAGCATACATCTTGATAATCCAACTTTAGATATGATTTCTAAAACATATATGCATTGGCTGAGGCAAATTCCTTTGTTAAAACATGCAATCTCAATACCAAGGAAATATTTTAGTAGTCCTAAATCCTTGATATGAAAAGTGGAATGCAAATAGCTCTTGAAATCTTTGATAACAACGTCATTGTTTCCCATAATGAGAATATCATTAACATAAATAAGTATGTAAATGGAGGATGTACCTTGTGTCCATATAAAAAGAGCATAATCATGTCAAGATTGCTGGAAATGTGCACGAATGAGAGCCATAGTGAATTTTGCATACCACTAGTGAGAGGCTTGTTTGAGATTGTATAAGGGTTTGTAAAGCTGACATATGCATGACTCCCCTGGTTGTGTAATCCCTATGAAAAGTTCATGTATATTTGTTCATTTAAATCATTGTGTGAAAAGGCATTATAGACGTCCATTTGATGAAGAGACCAATCTCAAAAAGTAGCTAGGGCAATGAAGGAGTGAACAATAACCTTTTTAGCAATGGAAGACAAAGTCTCTTGATAGTCAAAATGTTTCTTTTAAGTGTACCCTTTGGCAATGAGATGAGCTTTGTAACACTTGACAAAGCCATTAGCACGGTACTTAATCTTGTAAACCTATTTACATCCAATCGGTTTGCAATGAGGAGGTAAAGGGACAAGATCCCAAGTATGATTATTGACAAGAGCACGAAGCTTAGCCTTCATAGCTTGTTGCTAGCAATGATCCTTAGTAGCCTTAAAATAAGTGGATGGTTCATGTTCCTTAGAAATGCGACTGATATAACAAATTTGAACTGGAAAAAGTCAAACAAAGTTGACAGAGGAGGAGATAGGATAATGAGTACCTAAGGATCCCAAAGTGGAGCAAACGGAGTCCTTCATTCATGTATGAGGTTGAGTGGAATGACCAGAGTAATGTGCGAGAAGAGCTAGAAGTGAAAAAGGAACAATCACCAAAGAATCATCAAAAGGAGCAGCAATAGGAGTTAAAGAAGGAAAAGTATGAGGCACAATAGGTTCAACAAAAGAGGTGGAGAGAGTGACAATGCAAAGTTAAGAACCACAAGAGGATCTACAAGTGGTGTGAAAGAACTAGGCTCGAGCAAAACAAAAGGTGCCGTGGGGGGAGCATCATTATCATTAACAAGGAAAGGACGATGAATGGTAGTGGTAGTTGGCTCAATAGATGTTAAGTGATTAGTGAAAAGAAAATCATCCTCGTGGAAAACCACATCATGATTGATGAAGAAGTGACCAGTGGAAGGATCGAGAACCCGATAACCTTTTTGAAGAGACGGGTAGCCTATGAAAACACAACTTAAGTTATGACCTCATAATTTATCACGAGGGCTTAGTATGGAGACATAACAAAGGCAACCAAAAACCCAAAGATGGCTAAGATCAAGATATTTTCCAAAAAGTAGCTCAAAAAGAGTTTTCCCATCAAGAACTCTGGTTGGCATTTGATTGATTAGGTAGGCAATAGTGACCATATAATCAACCAAGTAACACTCAAGAATGGAAGTTTGATGTTTCAGGGCATGAGCAACCTCAAGCAAGTGGCGATGTTTGTGCTTAACAATGCTATAATGTTAAGGAGTATAAGTGCAGAGCTCTCATGGAGAATGCCGAGAGGAGAAGTAAAAGGAACACTTGTGATTGAAGAAATCATGAGCGTTGTCTAACCAAACATGTTGAATGGTGGTTTGGAATTGGGTACGAACCATAAGGTGAAATTAGGTAAAAATGGATAAAATTTGGTTTTTGGAATGTATAAGAAAAACCTAAGTGCCACGATTAAAATCATCGACTATGGTAAGGAACAAAAAGGAGCCATCACATTGAGGTGTATGGTAGGCATCGCAAACATCAAGATGAAAGAGAGAAAAAATAAAAGTGGCATAAAAGTAATTGAAAGGGAAGGGGCAACATGATTGTTTGGCAAAGGGACAAATAAGGTAAGTAATGTAAGGGAATGATGCACTATGGACTAAACGTTGATGAAAAAGAGAAGCATTATTATTGAGTTAAGCATTACAAAAAGTGTTGTGATTGAAAGAATTAGAAGATTGAAAATCAAAATCTTTTGGAAAGGAAGTCCAAAAATAGAGGCCTTGATACATACTACCCAAGCCCATCAATCTACTAGTTGAAAAGGCTTAGAAGAAACAAACATCAGAATTTGAAACAATATGACAATGATTATTCGTGCAAACTTTAGAAACAAAAATAAGATTAAAATGGAAGGTAGGGACAAAAAGGAAAATTTTCAAGGTAATGGTAAGGCTAAGGATAATGGTCTTGATTTTTGTGACATAAATAAGATCTCTAATGGGGAGCAGAATGGAGATGGATGAAGGATAAGACAAGTGGACGGAGAAAATTCTTTTTTTTGTCACAAATGATATGGTCATTGGTCCCTGAATCAATAAGCTAAGCATTAGTAGAAAAAGAGTTGAAACAAAATGAAGTACTTGTAAAACTGGAAAATTTGTTGGAGTGGCCAAGTTGTAGTAAGGTAGTCATAATTTGTTGAAACTAATCATTGATGATGGGTGGAGAAAGTTTTTTAGCTTGAGTAGTGACATGAGGAGCAAAATTGTCCTTGCCTCATTTGTCATGATCAGCTAGTTTCCCATGAAGCTTCCAACAAGTTTCCTTAGTGTGATTAAAGCGTGAAAGGAGCCACTGAAAGTTTTAAAAATAGGTGCTAACGTGGCCTGGCGCGATATGTTTTACCCAATAATTCTTCTTGTTTAAGCTCAACAAGAGATTGATGGAGGTTGAAAAGCTTAGCATAATTTGTTTTGCCATATATTTCAGTGATTTTAAGCCATATCTCGTGTGTATCTTCCATCAGATGGAGTCCAATGGAGACTTCGAGATAAAGACAATTGCCGATCTAAGTCTGAACTAGTTGATTGCATTTTCACCACTATTGGGTGAGGCAGTCATTAGATAGGATGAGAATAGTCTTATTGATAAAGTCATCTTTGTCCTTGGTAATAAGGGCTCGATGAAAATCTTAGGTCTAGGTGGAGTAACCATCAAGCTTGGCGAAGGGCTGGGTGAAGAGATAAATCTTAGGGCTATTGAAAATCACCATGTAAAGCGGATCCCTAAGTTCGGGGTGACTGCTCGCGGTTGAAAAGGGGAACAATGTTAAGCCATATATCGAGTAAGGATTTGATTCCAACTCAGAATTGCTTGATCTATAAGAGAAATCGGGGATTAATCCACTAGGTCCAGAAAATAGGGGTAAGCTTGAGCCCAGGTTAGAGAGGGGGGTAAAGTCCTTGGAGCCTAGATGTAGTGGGCTTGATGAGGAGCCATTAGGAAGGGACTTGTAGAGTTTAGGCCAACAAAAGAGAAATTGCGGCTAGCCCACCATTGACTAAGTTAGGTTAGGCTAGGATAAGGATACCACGAGGGAGGGTAAATAGAATTGGAGTGCTTAGAAAGGGTCGAAGTTGGTTCAAAAGTAACCACAAGGACTAGAATGGTCTACTTAAGTTCTATAATGGGAGAAGAGTTATTAAGGGGGGGCAGAATTGGAGGATGGTGGTGTCAACGTGATAACAATAAAGGGTGAATGGGTGTTTAAGAATAAAGGTGATTAATTTCTGCACCGAAGCAAGTGAATGGGTTTTGTGCAAGTTTTAAGAATCCTACAAAAAATAACTAGGCCTATAAAGAGGTGGGATAATTAGAAGGGTGCAAAAGCTAAGGTTGGATTGAAACCTAGGTCTTGGATACCACGAAAGAATATGAAAAGGAGACAAAGAATCTTGGGAACAATTTATGATTATTTATAATTACCTATAAACCTAATGTGTTTAAGGTCTTTATATAATACAATGGCTTTGTACAACTTAGGAAAAGAATTAACTACAAACAATTTCATATTCTATACAATATTGTAATTCCTAAAATAACGTAATTGACAATAACACTTAAAGGAAGGAAATATACTCTCAATACTTGTAATTGTAAACATATCTCTAACATTTCTCAATCTTGTCTAGTTACTTGTTTATTTTCCAAAACCCATTCTGTTACTTTGGACCACTGTAGTCATGTAGGTCAAGCTAACAACCTGCTAACCTACACTCTACGTTGCCATAGCTTGTGACTCCATTTTTGGGCCACTTGTTGGAATAAATAGATATTGGCAAATGGGAAGATTTTTTTCCTTGTTTTCTCCTTGTTATGCTTATTTTAAATTGTCTTTAATCAATGGGAAAGGAACCACTCAATCTCCAATCTTCGTTTTCATCTCATTCTAACAAATTCTACATGGGCTTAAAGCGGCATGCTTAACTCCCTCCACTTTCTTCAAACCTAATCCTATCTCTGCCACCACTCTAGCCATCCCTCTTCCAACTTCCATTGAGTGTTTTAATGGCTTGAACTTCATTGTCTAGTAGACATGGCTCACATTTTTCTTCAATTCCTCCCAATTGCTACCAATTGTCGAAGGATCCAAACCAGCCTAATAAAAAACCTTAATCAAACTAAATGGCATAGAATCCTTAAACTTGGCCTATATCACATGGCACCTCCATGACTAGGTAGGCCTTGGCTAGCTTCTTGCCACCTTCACTAATGTTGTTATTTCCCACATGATAGTCTACCCTTCCTCTGCCATGGTGTTGAAGTACCTATTTGATCTTTATGTAGCTTAGTTAACTACATGCACCACTTCCTTTTGCATGTGGCTTTAATCTTTCCAAAAAGGGAACTTAATGGTCATGACTTCTTCAACAAGGCTACATAGATCACACCCACATCTTTGTGGGCTCAATAACAAGTTTAAAGTTTTGGCCATGATGGTCTCTATGAAGAGTGGTTGATCTTTCATAAGTTGACACCACCACTTGTTATGTTCTTAGCATATTCTTATGGATTTATCCCACCTAAAGCCCCATTTTCCTATAGCACACTTGATCCATAAACCTCCTTCCAACTCCTTTTGGACCACCTACCACCAACAATAGATTAGGTGGTTACTAGTTGTTGACACATGGGACCTTTTTCCAACTCTATTGTTGGCTTAGCCATATGGTTACTAGTTGTCATGAATGCTTTAATCAAGTGTTCCAACCCCAAACCAACCCTAGCCTATAAAATTACCAAATGACCCATCCTACATAAAACTACCAAAATATCCCTTCAAACCCATTTCCATAAGCCCATTTTCCATACAAGTCTACCTACCTGACTTAGGCAACTTACTACCCTCAATCTTACCGTAGTACTTTACCCTTTCCTATGACCCATTATGCTCCCCCACCACCTATTCCATTTCCTCAGATGCCAAATCTTGGCATTTAGTTTCTATGGCTTTCCACCATGTTAACACCACTTTGAAGACCTTGTCAAGTACTACTCCTTATGTGAGCCTTCATCAACTCATTATGGGTGATGGTGTCTCTCTTCACATCACCTATATAATTAACCTTGTATCTTCTTTCTTTCATTCGTTAAATGTTTTGATCATTCCTTCTATTACTTAAAATCTTTTATTTATCTTTAAATTAATTATTGATAAATAATTTTCTCTTTATTCTCTACCGCTCATTTTTAGGCTAATTATATGTCAATTGGATAGACTTTGTTCCACAATTAACTTGATCAGGGCATCTATCATGTCTTGCCATTTAATGCCTTTCTTGCTACTATCATGTTTCTTGCCTTTTGCATTAGTCCCTTTCTCCTCTAGCATCACTGATGGGTTATCCATCTTCCAATGTCTTTGTTTGTCTACTTTAGTCAATACACATTAATTATTCTAGTTCTATTCTTCCTTTATGCACTATGTGTACTCTTAATAAAAGTCACTACCATCCCTACCCCTTCACTCAAATTATAGCTTCCACCCTTCTTCAACTCATTCATTTTAAGGTGTAGGGACCTTTTCCTATAACCTTTTTTAAATAGCAATAAATGTTATGTTTTTTATTAACAACCTTTCCTACTTTACTTGGCTCTATACTTTTTCCACCCACTCTCATTTCTTTAATATTTTTGTTGACTTTCATAAGTTTGTGAAAACTAGTTATGTTACAAGATTCAATCCCTTTAATGCAATGATACCCTTGAGTTTCTATCTTTAGAACTTTCCAACCACTTGACACAACATGACATTCATTAGTGAGTCTCTTGCCTTTATTCTCTATTTAAGAATGGCATCACCAAGTGCAAGGATTACCATATTGTTAAGATATGCCTCATCCTTCTACATTCAGATATTGTTTTGTCTCACTCTTGGGATTTTTCATTTAAGATGGAAATCTTCCTTATAAATTGCCTCTTGATCCCAATCCTTGGCCATGTGTTACCATGGTAAGTTTTGTTTCACAGTTTTCACAATATTGCTTACTAATAATTGTTTGGGTATATGGTGTTTGCTTATCTTCAACCCTATGCTCCTTGTAAGTTGGCTCCATGTTTCAGGCATGTGTCTTTAATCCTTCCTTTCTCCCTTGGTGGCACCCTCCTTTCTTCTAACCTTCCCCCCTTCCCATTAGATTCTACCTTAGCCAACCCTATTCGTATGGTCATTTATCTTCAAAATGAAACACTTGTCCATCACACTCTCACTTGTTAACACATCTATGCCTTAATTGGAACTACCCATTACTACCCTAAAGCTACCTACTTCACTTAATTTTTTTGTTAGTCTTAGTGGCATGACTTCATAAATGTTAAGTATATCACTCTCATTAAGAATGGTACCTAGTTGTTAATTCCTATCTTACATAGTGTTTACTCCATTGGATGTAAGTGGGTGTATAAGGTTAAGTTACAGGCATAAGCCTACCTTGTCACCAAATGCTTTTACTAATAGAAAGGCATTAACAACACTGGGACTTCTAGTCCTATTGCTAAGCTTGTCACAATTCATACAATTATTGCTTTTACCTACTCTTGTAGTTAGTCTATGCTTTAATTTGATGTCTCTAATACTTTTCTTCAGAGTTATCTGTCTGAAAAATCTAAATGGAGTAGCCAAAAGGGTTCATTAACTTAACTTTCCTTGGACATGTCCATTTCCTGTATCACTCTCTTTATATCTTTAAATAGTCTCCCTATGCTAGGTACTAGCATCTTAGCTTCTTTTTGGTCTCTTTTAGCCCTAACTTTTGCAATCAACAAATTGATGTTTACTTACCACACTTATAATTACAATCTCATCCTATTCATTTATATGGATGATATCATTCTCACAAGCTTTTCTTAAGCCTTATTTTCCAAATTTCTTACCTCATTGTAATAGAATTTGTTATTAATGATTTAGGCCCTATCCACTACTTCTTTGGAATCAAGGTTTAACCCACTATTAATGGTATTCTTTTATACTAACCTAAGTTTATGCTTGAAATTTTGGACTATGTTAAGACGCGAGATGCCAAGTCTATTTTGACATCCCATACCACATATAAGCCTTTATGATAGGTAAACCACTTATAAATCCTCTCCTTTACTTGTAACATTGTGGGTGAACTTTAGTATCTTACTCTTACTTGCCTTGACATTACTTATATAGTAAACACCACTTATTAGTTTCTCCATCATCCTACAATAGCAAGTTGTGAAGTGGATTCTTTGTTACCTTTTAGATACTCACCACCTAGGTCTTAACATCACTAGGGGCTCTTCCATTGCCCTCCATGCATTCTATAATTAGGGATGGGCAAGCAATTATGATTATGTCACTTTGTAGGTAGTTTTTGTGTGTTCTTTGGTCATAATCTCATTTCTTAGAGCTCTCACAAGTAGTGCATTGTGGCCCGGTCAAGCACTAAGATCAAGTACAAATGCTTTATAGATACCACTACTTAATTGATATGGATTGAGTACCTTCTTTAAGATCTTCATGCTCTTTTGCCCCATCCTCCCATCCTTTGGTGCAATAATTCTTCTACTATTTACCTCATGATGCATTTAATGTTCCATGCACACACTAAACATGTGGAGATTGATTTCCACTTCATCCATGAACACTTTACATAAGGTCAATTGCATTTTCACTTTATCACCTTAGTTGATCAACCAACAAACATCTTTAGCAAAGGTCTCTCTTCATCTTGTTTTGGCTTCTATGTTTCAAGCTTACAGTCCATCCTACCCTTTTGACCTACTGAAGGATGTTAAAGCCTTATATGCCCTATGTGCCTTACATGTCAAATGTGCCATCTTCAAATGAACCATCTACATAGGACTCTCCACAGATGCTTTCCATGCATATTCTTCCCTTGTTAGCCCACAACTCAACTCAAACATCAACTCTCACAACATGTCATTATAACATTAGCTTTTTCTTATGATTGTAACCTATATGATAACAAAACCTTAGTGATGATGCCAAGACTTTTGATTCAAAGTCCACATGAATTTTGTACATGATTTTATTTCTATTTTGAAGGATTTGATTCAACCATTTCTAAATTTTTTATAGTCGATTTGAATAGTTTGTAAAACCTAAATGAAATATAATACAAAGAATTTTCCATTGTTGTATGTTCTAGGTTTCAATTAATTTTTATTCTCTTGTAAATACAATCCTCATGTTTTCCTTATAACTAAGAAATCTCAAACAATTAAAAATCCCAAACAAGAAATCTTAGATAATTCCAAAATACCTACGAATTCTAGATGTGCTATTCAATGGAGAATATTTATGACTTCAATTCTTAAGTGTGCATCTACATCATTCACCATCCTCTAGTTGTTGGTTTTTGTTCTAGCCTTGGCATTTGGCATCACTTCTAATAGCCATGAGTAGTTCTCCAATGACTAGTAAGTTTGGGATAAATGGTACACAATGTTCAATGAAATGTTTGAAAGGGTAAGAAATGATTGAGCTTCCTCAAAATGGAAAAACTTTGCCGTAATTTCAATGTTGGATAAGCTTAGACCGAAAGAAATTTATGGGATTCCAATGAATAATCAACAAGATTGTTCATTAACAAAAACTTTTTGGGTGGATAATGGGTTAGAAATCAAGAATGAGAGTGTTGTTGCTTTGGTACCATCTTAAACATCAATAATGGTTGGAAATATAAACAACTTCATTGACTAAGAATGATGTACAAATGAATCGGATTTATACATAAGAAAAAGAACAACTAAAAACCATATACATGTCTAAGAACCAATAGTCTATACCATTATCCCAAAGATGATACAATGAACCACAAAGTCTTTATGTCCATTTGTTAATAAGGTGACTCTCTACACATGTAGTTTCCCAATGCACCAAATGCATTATTTTCTCAACCAAAATAAATAAATAAATAAATAAATCTGTGTTGATTTTCTTACTCTTTGATTGCTAATGGACATGCCATGAGTATTAACTTTTTTTTCCTTTCTTTTTTTTGGCAAGTTAGAACAAGAAAACAATTATGAGCAGAAAGGACTAAGCAATGGAGCTCAAAAGGGTTGTTTGTGGAAGTTTGGATTAAGAAACTTGTTATTATATCTTGTCATAGGAAAAAAGAAATAGAAAAACGGCCAATCACATGATTTGAAAGAATCATATATGCCTTATGTAATTACAAACTTATCTTATGTATATTCACACAAGAAAGGAAAAATAAACAAAGAAAATAATAAAAAAGCCATAATCCTCACAATAAAATGTGATAATAATTTTTTTATTTTTTTTAAATTAACCTTTAACAAATGTGAATGTAGACACAAGATAGACCTTCATTAAATCAGGTCCTAGTATTTTTTTTATGCTTGATATCTTAATTGAGTTGGTACTTTCCTCTTGTTGGGCAATAATTGTTGCAGACAAGAACTACAATAGCTTTAAGAACCTTCCAATGCCAAATGGTCCATGAATTCTTGTATTTAGGTGTTCCTCACTTGTCATATTGGCTTATGACTAAGTAGAAAAATGCATTGATAGTGATGAATATAGGTAGTGTAGTGATACAAGTGACTGTGTGGATGAGAGCAAGGCAATCATCAAAACTTCACAAACTATGGCTTTCTTAAGATAGACCACTCCATACACCACGCTGACAAAGAGTTAGAAAAATAAGTTCTACGAAATGAGACAATTGTGCATAGGAGTTCTTTGGATAAGATAAAAACCCTAAAGTGAAACATATATAAAAATATTAGAAAGATATTCTTGAATTTGATATTTTGTACATACACATAACATTTAACATATAAGGAAAACAATATATCTAAACTAGGAAAACTAAAACGAAGTCTATGACAGTCATGAATGTCGTCTACCATCTACAATTAGGTAAATTATTAGAAAAATTAAATATATAGGCAATCAAGTATAGTGGGATTGAGAAGGGTTTATGACTTCAGATTTATTTGTGTGATTTTGGTTAATAGTTTTGAAAACCTTCTCTTTAGGTTCCTTCAATTGAGGTTGGAGATTGATTTTTTTTTTTTTACTTGTAGTTTCCATCAAGCGTGAACTTGACGACAATGTGTGTATGTTACACACATGAAAATTATTCTTAGAAGGTTTGACGTGTTTAATTGACTCTAACATGTTAGTGTTAATGTCAATTAGTGTTGTCTTGGGAAAATGTGTTGGCATGGTAGGAATATGGAGAATCTAGTCTTAATATCCCCTTACAAGCTAATTAGTTAGGTTGAGCAATCAAGTTGTCCTTAAGTAGCTTGAATCTTGTGGAGGAAAGTCCTTTTATGAGAATTATTATTTGTTTGGTTAATGGAGGAGATAAAATGAAAGGAAAAACCTTTTTCTTTTTTATCCATTCATGAATGAAATGAAAATCAATTTCAACATGTTTGGTGTAAACATGGAAAAGTGGAATGGTGGATAAATAAAGAATGGACAAATTGTCACACCAAAGAGATAGTGGTTAAGGAAGATGGACATGAAGATCTTGTAGTAGAAGAACATTCCATTTCAATGGCAATATCAGCAAAGCTTTTGAATTTAGCCTTAATGCTTGAGCAAGCAACCATTTTTGTTTGTGAGAACTTTAGGAAATCGGATTAGGTCTAAGGAAAATGCAATAGCCACCAATGGAGCATCGATTATCATGATTACCAACCCATCCTAAATCATATTAAGCATCAAGATGATAGGTGGAGGTTTTAGTGAGTTGGATCTCATCGAGAGGAATGTCTAGAAGAGAGCAAAGGATTTGTTTGACAAATGTCTAATGGACTCTAATAAAAGCATGCATATGTTGGTAGGCAATGTAAACCATATAGAAAATAGCATGTTGTATTAGTGTTAAATATTGAAGTGATCCAACAATGATACAATAATGAGTGAGATCAGGATAAGACTAACCATCTAGAAGAAAGGTGGATGATTGGAGGCACAAGGTTTAGTTACACCACATGCATCAACCATTTTTGCTTGATGAATAATATCTTGTGCAAATTTTTCTTAGTGGAGGCAAAAACTATTATTTGAATTTTAGGCTTCAATGCCAAGGAAATAATGTAAAATTTCTAAACCTTTAATGTCAAATTCATTTTGAAGTTGAGATGAAATTTTAGATAAAGGTGCATTTGGACTTCCTATAAATATTATGTCATCCTTATAAACTAAAATAAAAATATTGTAGGTAGGTTTATGTAAAGTGAATAAGAAGGAATTTACATATGAAATTGTAAATCTAATATGTTAAAAGAAATTACTAAAGTGATGATTCCATGCATGAGGTGTGTATTCTTTGCCAGCGTTTAAGGCAACACATGCAGTGTAGATTAGTGGAATCAATGAATCCTTAAGGTTGTGTCATATAGACTTCCTCATAAAGTTGACAATGTAAGAAGACTTTTTTGACATTTAATTGTTTTATGGTCTAGCCTTGAGTATAGGCAAGAGAGATAACAATGTATACCACATTAGGTTTAATAACAAAACTAAAATTTTCAACATAGTCAAGGCTAAAAGCTAATGAAAGCCTCTAGCAATAAATCATGCTTTCTGACATTTAAGAAAACCATTTAATTTTTCTATTACTTTGCAAACTCATTTGTATCCAATTTTTTTCATAGGTGCAATGTATTCTCTACCATGGTTTTATGCCAATCAAGATCTTTTACATATTCATTATTGTGCACATTAAGATGGCACCACCTTTCAATCATGTCTAACTTATAAGGTAGACAAATATCTAAACTACTAAAGCTAAAACAAAATCAAATATTGTCATGAATATGGTTTACCATTTACAATTAGGAAAACATTTGAAAAATAAATATAAAGGCAATCAAGTTTGGTGGATTCAGAAGGGTTTATGGCTCTAGATTTATTTATGCGATTGTGGTTAATAGTTTTGAAAATGTTCTCTTTAAGTTCCTTCAATTGAGGCTAGAGATTGATTTATGGTTTGATACATGTAGTTTCCATCAAGCATGAGCTTAATGATGATGATGTGTGTGTTACATGTGCACACATTATTCTTGGAAGATCTAATATGTTTAATTGACATTGATATATCAATGCCCATGTCAGTTGGTGCTATCTTGGCAATTATGTTGACATGATAGGACTATAGAGAATCTGGGTTTAATAAAAAGAAAGAAGAATGCACTTTTAGCAAAATTAGTAGAATAAAATTGGAATGGCTAGAGGTAGACAATCCATCTTTGAATAAAGCATGAAGAATCAAGAAACATGATTCTGGAATGCCCCTATGTTATATGTTCTATTCCCAATTACTTATAAGTGAAGGAATACAAAAGAGTTTTATATACATGTAATGGAATAAGAGACAAACCAACACCTTTACAAGGACCTAGAAACTTATTAACGAGTATAAAGGCCACCAAACATATTGCCATTATTGGCATTAGCAATCCAAAATATTCCTTGTACATTCTACATATGTTTCCAGTAATTGTTGTAATTATAATTACTACTTGTTTAGAAGAGGACTTAGCCTATAAATATAGGCTTATTATTGTACAAATTTCTCACAGTTGAATATAGATTCATTCCACAAACTCTTTAGCTTACCCATCATCTTATTTTATTACATGGTATCATAGTCTCTTCTTTCTTGAAACCTAAAATAACTTTTTCCTAATTTTTTAGCCATCTATTACAAAGTTTGTGCTCTTTTCTCAATTGTATCTTTTTTGGCCTTCTAAAACTTTTTTTTCCCACCCACCATTACCTTGTATGACATTATTTTCCCTTTTACCCTTTTTTTTTTTTCCATACAATGCCGTTTCTTTTCACGACCCTAAATCATGAAATTATCGTTGTGCCTTTCACCATTTTCCCTTCTTACATAAACCTTAACCTTAGTTGCCTTTCTTCTTAAAAATTCTAAATTTGCCCTCACCATCGATCCCCATGGATAATCAATCCATTGATTCTAGCTTTCCTCTTACTGCCAACACCTCCACTACCATTTTGCCTACCAATCAAGAGCTATATCAGCTCTTTGTTGCTAATTTGCAAACTAGTAGCATTGTCTCCCAAAAATTCACCTCCACTACCATTTTGCCTACCAATCAAGAGCTATATCAACTATTTGTTGCTAATTTGCAAACTAGTAGCATTGTCTCCTAAAAATTGCTCAGCAAATCAAATTGGAACGTTTGGTTGAAACACTCATAATAAGATGGGATTTCTCACTAGGAAGCTTGTAGATTCATTCCACAACCCTTTGGCTTACCCATCATCTCATTTTATTACAAAACTAAAATAAGTTTGATCTACTATAATAACTCCACTCTTCTAAACTAGGATAAATTAATCGGAAACAAATAGAAGAAGATTCAGTGATAAAAGTTTAGACAGTTCAACTATTATTGCTAAAATCAAGAAGGATGTAATAGGAAAGATTTCATTTACTATGGGAGTATAACCTATAAATTGTAATAAGTTCTTACAAGAGCTTTGAACTTTTCCAAATATGGTTTTTAAGCCTAAATAATAATGTTTGTAATTGAAAATTTTGCATTTTTTTATAGTGATATTTAATTCTTGACCTTTCACTGAAAAAAAAATTATAAACAATCAAATACCAATCAGCCCTATCCCAATTTTCCTTTGCAACCAAGCTTTAGACATGTTGCCACAAGATTAACAAAGACCACCATATATTTGAAACAAAATGAGTGCACGGAAAAACCATAATAACTCCACTCTTTTAAACCAAATATATATATATATATATATATATATATATATATTTATAAGGCATCAACTACCTTCAAATACAAATAATTATAGACCAGAAAATATAGAAAAAAGAACCAACCTTTACCTTTTGTTGTTGATGCCCTAACTAGACCTAATGTATGGGCAACAGCCACTAAAAATAGCTGAAGGCCTAAAGTTCTTTTAATCTTTCTCTAAACTCACTTGGACATATTAACACAGAATCTACACAAAGACCACCTTTGGTGTGTGTGCAATCAATCTGGATCATCGAAAACATAATTTTCGTGGGAGTGTCAGGGTTCTCAACAAAAAGGTCACCCACATGATAATCGATCCAATTGCCTGGTTCCTGCAAATAACGTTCAGAGGTTGCATGCTGACCGTTCGATGCCGATAGCTGGAACCGGACAGGTTTAATGTCCCACCCATGTACTTGATCAAGGTTACAGACCCTTCGACCATATCTTTTGGATGATTTGCCTAGCTGAAGCCGGAAGAAGAGGCCATAAGTCCCCGCTGGAAATTCAAACTCTAGCTTTCCAATTACCTCAACCCACCAAATTTGTCGAAGGTATGCAACTGTGTGAAATCTACACGGCAAAGAAAATGAGCAGCTTGAAAAAGTCTTTCTGAGGAGTTGTTCTAGGAAGCTAATGGTTGAGCTTGTGACATATTATTGTCGAGTGTAAGCTGAAAGGAAATTAACATAGAAATATGGTAAAAGTTTGAAAAATGGTCTGTTTTTTGCTTTCCCGATGATAGGATATACAAATAAGAGGTGGTTTTCCTCCGTCCTAATTCTCTTCGTTGATCAAGTACGGATAAGTGTCATTAGTTCTCCTTTACGAAAATAAGTTCCACTTAACTAGAACAGAATTTCAAAACAAACATTGTTCTATAAAATAAAGCAATCTTTTTCAGTTTTCAATGTTTTCATTCATTAACTTATACGCAATACTTTCAGTTACTTTTGCCCCCAGGAGAAAAAGTACTTTTATAATACTTTAATTACTTTCTGGAGATGGTTCTATGAGAAAAAAACTGTAAATAGTTTAGGTTGTTCCATATTACTAAGATATGCACATGAGGATTTGTTCAAATTAAATAAGCTTCCTCCTACTCTTGAGTTACCCTTCAAATTGTACATGACCTTCTATCTTAATGTAGAACAATTCACACTGCTAATAAAAACCACTTGTTTTTCTTTTTCTTTTTTATTAACTATTATTAGAATAGTGAATTTCTAGCAATAACGGCTGAACATTTGCAGTAAAACATTACGGCAAGAGAAAAAGGATCATGTGGGAGATGTTTGCTAAAGCTTCTAATCAGAAGACATGATCATGGTTTCTAGATCATCTTCGAAGCGAAAATTTGAGTCTGCAGAAGCAACAAGCTCGTGCCAAACCAGGAAAGATTAGAAACTCGAATAGCTATCTAATTGATCTTCCGACGAGAAAGAAGGGATCATTTCCACAGCAATTATTTCGCATCCAATCAAAACAACAACATAAAAACGATATCTCACCTGGATTCCTCAGTTGGGATAAAGTTCCAGTATCTTCGATCATCTATCCCTGTTATCTTTAATGCCTTCGACGAAATTGACATACAAAGCTTACCACTACTCTTGTTCAACCACACTTCCTACATAGAAGACGAAAAGACTTTTGTCCAGTCATTTTTTCCTCATTTAAAAATAAAAGTAATAGAACTCGTGATAAACGAAAAAGAAAAGGAAAAATGAATTCAAGAAAAACAGTATAAAGCTCTCAGGGTTTAAGGAATAAAACATAGTAATTAGAGGATGGAAAACACATCACCTACTGTAGCTAGTTCATATTCACACTTATCCGTACCACTGCCAGCCAAATAAGAGGTGGTTTTACTCACTGCCAGTCACCAGTCAACCCATCACAAAAGTTGGGTAGGGTCAGAGATGTACCTTTGTCCCATCATCAAAGCGAATGGGTCGACATAGTCTTGCGTAAATCTCTTTCTTAGACAAGTTCTTGGGATCTTCATGAAGAAATTTGTTAACAAGAAACTTATAATTTGAAGGCAACTTCGATTCCCACAGAAAATCAGCCCCAGAAGCACCACGGAAAGCCCTGTTCAGACTTGCCAGCTTACAGATCTCGGGTGGATCCAAGTACATGAGAATGGATGAGAGACAACTCTCGGGCAAGTCACCAAGGCTGGTTTTCTTTGGGGAAGGGCTTTCATTAGTCTGTACCGAGAACCCAGAGAAAGCAGCCCCCATAAGCAAGAACAAAGATTTCCGGGGCGGGGGGAAGGTGGTGAAAAAGAAAAAGAAAAAGAAAAAAAAAAAGAACCGAAGCTTCTTACGAGAAGGGGTTTAAAAGTTGCGAATGCGGTGATTACTTAGATGAGACACAGGGTGAGAAAGAGGTGATGACGCTGCCATTTTTGATATATCCTGAAGCAGAGTTCGTGCACAACAGGCCTCAACTGGGGAGAGAGGGGGAGGGCGGTTGAAAGAAAATAGGGATAAAGCTCCTAAAAAGAACGTGTATATGACTGTGCATGGAATATGTTTTGTGGGAATAATAGTATTATATTCTAACACGTTTAAGGGACCTCTGGGAAAAGGGATCCAATCGATGATTCAGAGACGAATGGAACAAGTTCGTGGCTTCTTGGGGCAAAACTCTACAAGAAAAGAAACAAAAAGTGGCTTCATGGCCCCTGGTACCCGTTCAAGTGGGACCGTGTTTGCATTGAGTTTCTATTACATATTTATGGATTGATATAATTTCAATAAATAAAACAGATTAAAGAAGAACATAAAAAAAGTTGCGGTCATTTGAACCCAAGACTCAAACAATGATAATGAAAGGTTGCTTTTTCCTGCCTAATATTCACCCCTTGAACCTTGTTGATAGTTGAATCATAAACTATTACGCCACATAATTTATATTATGAGCACGTGTTGAACAATTCTTCTAAAAAATTTTAATGCTCAATCTTGGTGAAATTGGCAAATTTATTATTAAAATTGCAATAAAGAAATGAAACAAAATCAGATTATAGGCAAGAATGAAAATCTCACTCGCTTTGTAACAAGAAGCGATACCCGTATTATGATTATATCTTCATATAAATAACGTGTTCGTAGTGACCCAATGAACAAGTTGATCAATAATTTATATGTTAATTTTGATCCGTTGTTACGAGAAGTGAGAGTTAATAATCTTAGAAACTCAATGGCGTGTAGGTGCTATCTGTGTTAATGGGTCCACGATTACTTAATTTTGATTGGGGATTTAATTTATGTTTAGCATATCCATTAGGTTGGACAATCAAACAGTTTGATTTGGTGTTAATAGATGTCTTAGTCTTATATTGCTAAAGAGTCCATTGGAAATCTAAAATTCAATATTTTGCCTCTTTGATCATGAACAAAGATCCCTATGAGGCAAAAGAGTATGTTAAGTGTCATATGAGAAAAATATAAAGAGTTGAATTTTTACATTTAATAGCTTGAGATTTTAAATTAGATATAGGCTATTCCTTATAAAATCTAATAAATTTCAATTGAAAATTTTTATTAAATTTGACCTATTAATTTACAGAGACAATTTAGCTTTTCCTATTTCCAACTTATTCTTGCAAATGACCTTGATCTTTCCTGGATCATATGCTTAAGCCTAATAATTCGTTCAATCACAATTTTAGGCAAAACATTTCTAACCCTATCACTTAAGTATATTAACAAAATACTAATTTTAAACTCATCAAACCCTCACATTCTCTCATTCGATTTATAAAAATATTTTTATTAATAATTAACTATTGAATCCAACTGTAATCTTGTTGAACATAAAATTGCAACAACAACTAATAAATATCGATTAAGCACTGCATTCTTCTTCCCTTTTTTTTTTATCTTTTTTTAAAAGAAAATTCTAGACACGTCGTTTCTGATTTCACGCTTAGATTATTATGCTATACTGGAAGAAGGTTGAAATATCAGTGTTAAAAATTGATTTGCTTTCTATGATTCATTCAAAAGTGGGTCAAGCCGCATCTTTTGATACTTTAGTATAAGATCTAGGTGAGATTTCTTATGGGATATTAAATTTTTAATTAGAAGTCAAACTTTTTTCAATTATATGATGATACGCATTTCTTAAAATATGAGGTTCTCATATATATATATATATATATATTTTTAAATCTACCATCCCATGTGACTAACGGAGAGTTTGTGGTCTGCTATAACAGCTTCGACGTTGGTTGAGAAATTAATATTTTATTGGTGTCATTACCTTTCATATCACGATCAAGTCCGCCCAAAAGATTTGCTTCTTGGTGCCCTTAAATCTCAGTTGTGACGGTGATAAAACCATAGTTAGGGTAAAACAAAGTGTAAAATCCATTTTTCTCTGAATTGTCCCTTTTCTTTTGGCAAATATGGGCTACTTTTTGTTACATTTCCTCTTATCAGACTATTATTCCCCTGGACATTCATATTGTGGCACATAAACTAATACTGATCACTGATAATGCCCTAGTTGCTGTCCATTTTTTGATTGAGAGTTTGTAAAGTGGAGAGCGGATATGCTTTAAAGATGGTTGATAAAATTCTTGACAAGAAGTTATTTCTTAGGAGTAAAATAAAACGAAGGTAAACTCAGTTTGGAGGAAATAAAAAATTTGAAATACTTAAGTAATTTATTTTTTTATAATTTAAATGTTAATATTTCACAATTTTTTACGTGAACTTAATAACAAATATACTCTGAAAATGCTAATTGACGCAAAGCAGTAGTACTTTTTTTGAAAATTATTTGGACCAAAAAATTTCTTTTGCAAAAAGATTATTTATTTTGGAATAAAGAATCTTAGTTAAAATAATCCCTATTTCCATCTTCATAGTTCCCATATAAGGCGTGAGAAAACATTTAACATTAAAGATGCAGATCTTTCATTACCTAAGGTACGGCTGATATGTTGAAAAGCATTCGCCATAAGATGAGAGCAGGCTCAAATTAAAGGATTTGACACCAAAAGAACCTTTGGAAAAAAAAAAAGAAAGAATGAAAAGCAAATTTTTCAAACCTATGATCTAATCTTTAGCAACTTATTTCGCAAGAACGATTACGAAAAATTCTACAAGGTTCAAATAAAACCCTATAGAAACCATGTATAACAACGACTTGTTGGTCCCCCCACGCTCTATCGGACATTATCTTCGGTACTGTTTAATGAAAAAAATATCAAAATTTATATAGCAAAGAATACTTAGATCAACCATAGTTAAATATGATCTAGAAAAACGAAATCCATAGGCAATATATTTTAGTAACTCAGAAAAGAGTTAATCACTTGTTAATAAATTAAGAATTTTCTTTAAACCATTCAAGCAAATTAGGTGTCCTAGTCTACGAGAATCATTCTCACTAAGCTACAAGGACTACAAGTTTTCGCTCATGGTTTAAATTAACGGAGCAACGATCCGATTTCCCACTTATTTAATTAGAAAATCCAAAATGGTGGGGGCATTGCCACCCCCTTCGAAATGCATTCACATCACGTTCTTAATTAGCTAAGAGAAGCCCCAAGTGGTTCTAGATTCAAACAATTCATGTCAGAACTCCCTTTAAAAAAAATGAAAAAAGGGTTTGTTTTACTTGTGAGGGTTTCCGAGCGGCTCCATTGTCTTTAGAGTAGAAGCACCTACGACTCGTATTGTCGGGTGTTGTAGCCCTAGTTCCTATAGTCTTACTGTTCAGTTCCTGTGTATTCTTTTGGGGGTACAATTTATATTTCTCTGTTTATAGTAGTGACTATATACGTAGTTCAATTCTACTTTTTTCTTTTAAAAAAAAATTGATGTTACAATGTATGTACTCAATTCAGACCTCATGATTAGAATTTTTACTAACTTGACACTAAATTTAAGAAACTAGTTTTACAATTTCCCATTGAAGACCAAAGAATCTTTTTAGTCTTGCGAACATTTTTTATGCTGTTATTGTTGGACTAGGTTCCTCCTAGGTTCTGTCCGAAAGAAAGCATATGATTCCCATCTTCGTCTAGCCATCTCATTGGTATATATTCGCAAATGGATCGACCACGTTACTTAATCTTGGTTCGTTGATACAGCACATTCTCTCTGCAAATCGATTTTTTTAGAAAGAAAAAAAAAACGTAAAAGAAGATAGAGCTCCAGCTGAAAATGAAATTCAAGGACTCAAAATATCTCACTTGGTTGATATTAAAAAAATTGCTGTCCCCAGTCTTCCTAAGCACTTGAATCACGTGGTTATATTCTAGAGTGTGATTCCATTTGGTACTAAGAAAATAAACTATGCGGTAATTGGTTGTCATTGGTCAAGTTTATTTATTCGGGAAAAGATAGGGTAGGTTGGAAATCCCAATAGAAAACTTGTATGCTTGATTCGGGGTCCATGAGCACTAAGCGATTGGATAAAGGTGGATTGCCAGATTAGTCCAAAGTATTACAGTGAATACTCACTTGGGATCAATGGGTTCGAGTGGACCGATGATAAAAGTATTTTCTGGATCAAAGGGGTAGGAGTGGACGTTGGGTTCTTCTGACTTTCACTTGAAACTCTCAACTAACTAATACATCTAATCAAATAGCCCTTCCAAATAATTCTCAAGAAGTTGCAGTTCACCGTAGAAGAAAATGCGCTGTTCCAACATAAGCGATAATAAAATGTAAGAAAAGCCTGTTTTTCTAAAAGCAATCTTACTAATGAATCAATAAACAGTTTATAGTTGGAAGGCAGGTTAACTTAAAAGTTAACACTAATATTGAAGGATCCGTTTATTTAAACATCACTTCAAGGATATTTTCTTCCAGGGTGAAAAGTTTATCCAGCACAAGGTAGAACAAATTCAATGTGAGTTTTAAAGGTTTATTCTAAAAGTTAGTTCAAAAATTAAAAATTCTTTTTTCTTCACTCAAACTTTATTTCAATAATTTTTTTTTCAATGTGAAAGGCTCCTTCTTTATACATCAGCCAATAGGCTAGTTGATAAGTCAATTTCACTAATGAGTTTGATATGAGGGCTTTAATAACCCTCGCAGGCTGATGTGTTGGTATGAACTGTAAGAATGTATGGTAAGGAAAGTCCATGATGAAGAATTTGAACCATGTTGAGGAATGTCTATTGGTACAAATGACTGTTGTTTGGTCAATAAAGAGGATAAAATAAATGGAGAGTTGTTTGTTTATTATATGAAATAGAGATCAATCTTTATATGCTTAGTTTTGATATGGAACATAGGATTGGCAAAGAGAGATAAGGCTAAGAAATTGTGATCCCATACTATTGGAGGTCAAAGTAAGGAGATGTTAAGATCTTTTAATGAGGCCTCAATCCGTATAATTTTTACAATAGTATCTAGAAGACTCTTGAATTTCGCTTTAGTGCTAAATCAAACAACATTTTACTATTTTCAAGAATTCTAAGAAACAAGATTATTGCCAAGGTAGATATAAAAGCCTTTTGTTGATCATCGATCATCATATTCACCGGCCCATTTGGCATTGGAGTAAGCTTGTAAAGTATCAAGATTACCCTTGGTGAGTTGGATGCCATATCATGGAGTATTTGCAAGGAAACAAATAATTATTTTTACATAAGTTTAATGAGTGGTGATTAGAGCATACATATATTAGCATGCTATATTGACAGCATATGAAATATCAAGAGATGAGGATTAAGTATTGTAAAGAGCCAATGATACTTTTACAATTCATAGGATCTAAGAATGGTTTTCCATCATTAATGGAAGGGGATGTCCTATTGTGCAAGGTATAAAGACATGATATGCATCACCCATTTTTGCATGATGAAGAATTTTAAGTGCAAATTTAGCTTATTGTAGGAAGAGACCTTTTGAATGTCAAGCTTCAACTCCAAGCAAATAGTATAGTTCACCAACTTTCCTTAATATCAAACTCATTTTAGAGTTGTTGGATGATTTATGCTAATGGAGCATTTGGATTTCCTATTAAAGGTTGATCAACCATTGATGTTGGGTCATGTAGACTTCTTCATCAAGGGTACCATGTAAAAATGCATTTTTGACATCAAGTTGTTTGATTTCCAAACCTTTAGTGTAGGCAATTGCAATTATGGTCTTAATGGTGATGGGTTTTGACACTAGACTAAATGTTTCATTATAATCAATTCTTAGAAGTTGATGGAATCCTTTAGCAATGAGACATACTGATACCGGACGGAGAGGAGAAAAATAAAAAGATAAAATTATCTTTGTAAACTAAGGATACAGATAATTCACCACCTTAGAATTCAAGGATACAAAGAACAATTATCTCTGTAAACTAAGGATACAGATATCTCACCACCTTAGAATACAAGGATACAAATAACAATTATCTTTGAAAACTAAGGATACAGAAAACTCACCACCTTAGAATTCAAGGACAAACACTCACCACTCTATTGGAAGTAGTTCCAAAGAGATACAGAGCAAATGAAGCTCACCACTCTTGCCACAAGCAAAGAGATACAGAACTTAAAAGGAAAGCTTAAAGTTTATACTCAAATCTCACAACTCAATGCTCTACTACACAATGGTACTAGCTATTTATAGGAAACTAAGTCACCCATACTCATAAATAGCCAACTACTATCTTCCTAACTACTTCCTCTTAATTACCAACCACTTATTCTCATCTGCCAACTACCAACCACTTACTTCCCAACCACTTGGTCAATCTTTTCAAGCTTCTTTGGATTGGGCTTATATAGATTGGGCCACATTATCACCAATATTTAGGCTTGGGCTTGGTTTGTGTAGGATGGCCACATCACATACTATGTAGTGTTCATGTGTTCCATTAAAGTGGAGTTTTACTTTGTAGATTCATCTACATCTTATTGATGTGACATAGGAAGGAGATGGCACAAGTTCTTATGTTTGTTTTTTTTAGAAAAGCAATGTACTTGTATGTCTTTGCTTTACCCAAATTAGGGTCTATGTTGGCTTCAATAAAATTTAAAGGTTCCTTATTAGGATGTATTGAAGCAATTAGGGAGTATGTATGTTGACAAGTGATTTTTTGTTGTTGTATGATACCTCGTTTAAGTTGAGGAATGGTATTATGATTTGGAGGTTGAGAAGGAGAAAGTAGTAGTTTCTAGATTGATGAATTATTTCTTCGGTCATTTGATTCATTGACCTTTGGCATTGTACTTGATGACAATGATGGTCCTTGATTTTGCAAGTTGTTGAGTGGTAACAATGATTGTAAAGGAATTGACGGTTGAATTTTTTATTTGCTGTCAGATTTGTTTTCTTTTTGAATGAAGGGATATTCTTCTTCATCAAACATAGTGTCTACAACTATATATGTTTATTTCATTTGATGTAAAGGCATTGGTAGTCTTTGTAGCCCAATACATAACCTAGGAAAACATAGGAGGTTGAACAAGAATTTAAGTTATGTTTGGTGTTGATCTAAGATAGGGATAGGCCAAATGTCCAAATACTTTTAGATGAGAGATGGCTAGCTTTCGTTTAAACAACATTATTCATGGTATTTTACTTCGAATAATGGGGCTTGGCACCTTATTTATAATATGACTAGTTGTTTTAAAAGCAAAGTCCCAATAACGTTAAGGGTTGTGGGCTTGATTTAGCATGAAAAGTCCTGTTTCAATTATATGTCTAAGTTTACATTTGGTGGAACCATTTTGAAATGAAGCATATAGGCTTGAGATCTTTTGGTGAATGCCCAATTTTCTAATAAGTTGTGAAAAGGCTTGATGTAAATTCAACAGCCCCATCGCATTGGATATTTTCCTTTTTTGTTTGAAAGTGATTTTTAAGGGACAACATTATTGGAGCAAGCTACCAAATATCAAAATGGATTAATTAAGCCCATGGGAAATTATTTGTAGAAGGAATTATGATGAGGGCACTTTTGCCTATTCTACATGTTTGACAAAAAAAAAAACATGAACCCCTTTGTTTTCCTTCTTATAGTAGACGAAATAGAACAATTATCCACCTCAAAGATTGACCCATTGCTCATCAAATCTTTGTCAATGACAATTTTGTAGAATTGTCGGCCTTGTAGAGAGAAAATGATAGTGAAGCCTTTTTTTTTCTTTTTCGTGAGAGCGGCAGGTTTTGGGACTTAGAGTTCCTTCTTCGAAAAGTCACAGTGTGGTGTGTTACCAAAAATACCCTAAACAGCATGGCAGTGGCAGTATCACAAGAATTGGCCACATTTTAATTTCTCGGCAGCATCACTTGTTTAACATGACATTATGCTTGCTAGGCTTTTTCTTACTTGCTCGGGCTCTCTCTCTTAAGGACATGGACGGAGCCTTTTCGTTACTTGCAAACCCACTTTGAGCTAGACCTTTCCTCTTCTTTCTTTACATCAACATTAGTTTTATTTTTCACATGATGTAGTCCACCAAGGCCTTAATAATCTAGACAATAAAAATGTTCCGTCAAATTACAATATCCAAATATACACGAAGGTCATGAGAATAATTTTATTTAACATTTCCATGATTAAAGAGAGATGATATTTCCCTAAAAAAAATTTATTTAATAATATAAGAAATATTATTTCATTTAAGTACATAGTCGTGGAGATATGCATAAGTTATCACTCATCATCAAAAATATTAGCTTACACATCTCAAGAATAAAGTTGTCACCAATTATCCATGGCTTATTAACTGTAGGAAAACCCTCTAAGTGTTACTATAGTTGTCTTCTTTTGATGTGATATGTGCTAGCATATGCCACCAACACCAAGAATTGTTTCCTATCCATATGCATGTCTATTGTGATACTTTAACTTCAACAAGCTATTAATGACACCTTTACCTTATCTTCCACATTATCCATCTGTGTTTTTTTCTCAAATGCAATGTAGAAACTTTGAGAAGCTTAATTTCCTAGCTATTTGGCCTACTCACCAAAATGCTTAGACTCCAAAAGAGCTATTAATGATATTTTATTCTTCCTATATTCCTAGTTAAGAGAATCCAAGTTTACTAGAGGACTCACTCCTCTTATATTCCATAGAATGATGCTAGACATCAGGAATGGAAGATGTAGTACCATCCAATGTAGGCGACCTATTATTCAAAGTTTTGACAAATTGATCATCTTTTGACCTTGTCTTATCTTGAGTTTCCATGAAATTTTTGATACATTGGCCTCTTCACCCAAATCTTGTTGGCTCTTACTACCTTTCTTAACTACTATATCCTAAAACCTTTGCCTTATATCTTCCATGCATTTTAGCTATTGCAAATTTTGTTGGACTATGCTCTCCACCTTTTCCTTAAAATCCTCATCTAAAAGTGCCCCAAACCAATTATGATCTTCAAGAGCTAATCAATTCGATGTGATGCTCCTTTCCATGGCATTGTCACTATTAGCTCGTGATCTTTTTGAATGACAGGTGTAAAATTGTTGCTTTTCCTCCTCATTTCTTTATTGTAGTCTTGTGCTCACCTTTTGTACAGTCTCCTTAGTGTGGCAACTTACTGTAGATAGCCTTTCTTTGGTTGTCCTACTATTTTCCTTGCCTTGCTAGAATGTTCTTGTGTCTTGCATGGTAGTTTAATTCTTTGAGGCCTTCTATCAAATAACTAGCTCCTGATGCGGATCTATCATAGTCTACTCTTGTTGCTACCCAACGACTATTACCATGCTTGATTGCTCAAGTGGGAAATGTCTTGCTACCCAGTAATGACCCTAGTCTTATTATTTTCCTACATCTTGCCTTGTTGCACCGAGCCAAAAAAGCTTACTTTTGCACTTTGGTAACAAGATCCTTTTTGGAACGTGTTGTCAAGCACCTACCATGCGCTCCATGTCTTGATTTCCCTTGTGAGCTTCAACCTTGGCAGTGTCCACCCTGTCTATATTTGTCATGGTGGCCAAGCTAGAAACGCCCTTTTCAATGCATTGTTGCCTACTTCCCCCTTTCTGAAAGCTGCTTTTCTTCCCATGTTGGTTGAGCCAGAAGTGTCTTTGTTATGCATGTTAGTGCATGCTTCCCCCAGCCAAGTGAGATTGATGGCCCATGTGTGTGTGAGTGATTGTTCTGTCCATGAAGCTTGTATCTTGCTCACGTGAGTTTCAATGTCCATACACACCCATGCAATGCTATGAGTGACTACGCTATCTAGAACACTCATGTCCTTTGTAGGTGAGTTCCTTTGTCTACACCTGCCGATGTGAATGCAAGCGAGCATGTTATCCATAATGCCCACATTCATAATGGGCAGTCTTGTGTCTACATACACCCATGTTTATGTGAGCAACCACGCTATCTGCAAAGCCCTCATCCTTTGCATAGGAGTCCCCCTATTCACACATGCATGTGTTCGTGTTAGCAACCACGTTGTCCACAACACTCACATCCTACTATTGTCTTGACACTGTGCCTAACTCAATTGAAGCATTTCATTGAGTGTTTGGTTCATGACTCTACATTCGCCAATAACTTTGCCCGATCATGGCCTTAGGAATGGCAATGGGAGCAAAGCATAGCCTCACCTCGCACTAGATCACCTAAACAAATGGCTTTCAAGATCCCAAAGTGACCTAAAATTTCGTCAAAAGTGATTTCCTTAAATCCATCTCTAAGCATATCTGTGCAAACATGGGATACTTGTCCTTCTGTATTCGGAGATTAGAGCACAAAAACATCTCCAATTGGTTGCAAATCTTTTCCAAAGCTCTTAGGTTGTGGAATTTATATGGAAATTATGACATATAAATCTATAGAGTTGTTGTAGTAGGGGTTACTGATGCTATCATTGTCTAACCAAAGCAATAAAAACCTCGCCCCTTCAGAAATCCTCCCTTTACGTAACCACAATGTCCTGAAATCTTCATCAGTATGGAGACGGATCAAGATTTGTATTAGATACTTTATGTTAGATATAATAGCCAACCAAGAAGAGGGATTGAACTGGTTATTTGATTAATTAGCCCTTTAAAAAATGTTTTATGGTATTCACACAACTATAAAAGTCAAAAACTTAAACATAAAGAAAACATAATTTTCACCACAGTGGTTGGACCTTTTTCTTCCTTTAATTTAGCCAATTGAAGTCTTCTTTATTCAACTTTAGAGAAAACATTTTCCCGCAATTTACGATCTTTCTACCAAGGATTACAACACAATGTGTATCTTAACACACACCAATTTCTCACAACTTACAACTTAAAGGTTTTTTTTTAAACTTATACAACTCAAACAATTCCCTTAATATACATATTTGTTTGGGAAACTATAAGAGCAAAAAGTACATAAGCAAGCTCTAGGTGGAAGAACAAAAGTTCAACCTAGATATAATTTTTAACTCAATAACTGCTCTAAAAAACTCTAAATGTCAATACAACCAATGATTAAGCATAAGTAAAGCCTTAATTGGAATACCTCCAAATCGTAGTATAGTTAGGGTTTTGAAATCTCAATGAAATATGTGCTTAAGGGTAGTAGAAGTATGTGTAACACATATATGTAGGAGAATTGTATTACTTAGAAGTATATGAGAGCAAAGAAGAACTTCAACAAATTTTTTAAGATAGCTCAAGCTTTTCAAGATTTTTGCAAACTCTCTTCTTCTTTTTCATTTAGCTTTATTCAATAACAAAAATTTATTTACTTGTATTTTATTTTTTACAGAACTTTCACAATGAAGGCAATGATATCATTATTTGATATTATAATTTATATACATTTTATTTCTTATATCACATAAACCATGAAAAGTATTATATATTAACTATAAAATATTTTGTCACATCAAAATATATTTTCATAAAATATACTTTTCTTTTCCTTTTGCCATAATCAAAATATTTATGATACTTTGGTAATGGAAAGCATATGAATCAACATGAAAGAAAGAACACTTTTGATCAATGTTCGCTTGGCCTTCTTTGATAGGAATTCAACCTTCCAATTATGTACTTCATTGGTTGTTAAATCTATCATCTCATCAAAATAATGAACTTGATTTCTACCTTTGAATAGTTATTTGTTTGATAAGATCTTACTTGGTTGGATCTAACTTTTTTGATAATATTACCCTCATTTTTTCACATTGACCTTTTTGCTCATTGTAAGCTTCATCCTTCCATAAAAGAGCCTTGATACTTTCAAGGGATTGTTGGTTTCCTTCCATAAAAATTAACATATCATCGGCATATAATAAACGTCAAAACCATCCAAAAAAATTATATCCTTTAGAACTACCAAGGCATGGCATCATCTCCATAAGAAAGTTGAGCTTTCAACTAAATGCATCCTAAGCTAGTATAAAAATGATAGAGAAGAGATCTCCTAGCAAAGAACTCATATGGAATTGGAGAAATCATGTTTTGCACCTTGCATTAGTAGTGTAAACCAATTATTATATATATCACACCAAATACAAGAGAAGACAAACCACTTTAAAACTCTGAGTACAAAGCCTTATTTCATGCAATCATATGTCTTTTCCATATCTACCTTGATCATAATGTTGGCAATTGTCTTGTGATGCAATTCATTAATCATTTTTTTTTATGTTATTAGCACATTCTCATGTATATCTCTTCCTTGTAGAAACCTAGATTATTCTTTTGATATCACCAACGACAATAAGTATATAAGCCTATCATTTAAAAGCTTGGTCTTTAACGTAAAGTTACATAGGTTGGTAGGCCATAACTCTTTAAAAATTTGGAGTTGTTTTCCCTTAGGAATCAAAATGATCATTGTGGACGTTTTACATTTCAGCATTGGATTGCCTTCAAAAAAGTCTTGCACTACCATCATAATGTCCTTTATCATAATCTTGGCACTCACTTGACAAAAGTGTTTGTTAAAGCCATCTAAACTTAAAGCACTATCAAAATCTCTTCCCATTATGGTTCCTTTTATAATTCATCATCCTATTCTTTAGTTACTAACTAAGGAATTTGATTTAGCAAATCGCTCTATGTTTTTTTTTTCCTCCGAGGCGAATCTTAGTGGATTAACTAAAGGCATGTTGTTATCTTCAATGAAGACATAAGAATAGTAATCCACCACAAAAAAGCCCAATGTGTTAGGAACTTATGCGTGTGTACCATCTAGTAATCTGAAGTTCCATTTGGCCAGAGAGTTCTAGATGCAAGCATGAAAAATAGGCAGTATTGTGGTCCCTTTCTTTTAGTCATTTGATTCTTACCTTACCCATTAAGATTCCTTCTTGTTATGTGAACAATTCATTTAGCTAACCTTGAGCCCTCTTTATATCCAACTTTGATAATGAGTGCCACAAGGTTAATCTTATATTACAATCCTAGCTAGCATAACTAACAATTAAAACAAAAGAAATCTTGTGTCTATATATCTAAAGTAACATGTTCTCCATGCATTGCTAATACATCATTAGAGGCCTATCCCTTCCAAAGGATCCAATTACTTATTTTCCGACGCAAATTGTTTGAAATGGGGAAATTGTAGTTGCATGACCATATGCTCCTCAAATAACCAACTTTCTTTTTTGGTTCCAATAAAGCTAAAATTGAAATATGTGTGTTTGGACTACCCTTTTTAAGTAGTCTATTTGCTAGAGGGACCCAATCACTTTAATATTTCATATTAGTGTCTTCATAGGAAAAGGGCTCTAATCTTAATTTTTATGAAGATTTGTACAAAACTTCCCACATTGTTGGACTCTATGGATGTGGAACTAAACTGAATCTATTTGTTTTCTAAATAGACAACTTGATTCACGAGTGTTTGTGTTGTTCTCCTATGATGATCCATATATGCTTACTAGATGTTACCTCGGTGCATTACTACTTCAGGGCTCTAATCTTGGCCATGCTCTACGCTATATTGCACAAGCCAAGGGGCTACCCCCGTTCCAAGGCATGGGTTCAACTCTTGTTGTTGGAAAAGATAAACATTTTTTTGACACTTATTTACAGTCATGACAAGGAGCCAAAGGCATTGCCCTTTCTTTCATTCCTATGGTCTAGCCAAAATTATCGCCCTTCTTTGCAAATTGGACATATAAATGAAGTCAAAATTGATGGGCGGAGCTATAAAAATTTTTGCTGCAAAATACCAGCTTCCCCACACTTAATCACCAAACCTTAGAATTTCTGTTTCTGCACCTTTCCTTCTAGTTGTGCCATCTTTTTCTTCGCCTCAACTTCAATGGTGGCATTAAGGTGCAAGATCTCACGCCTTGCAACTAGATCTGGTGTTTGCCATAATTTTGAAGCTTTGAGATATAAAATTGGTTTTAGAGTATTTGTCGATCTCACTAGTTTGTATTAGAAGTTTGGAGTAAAGCTATTAAAGCTAAATTAGTCCTTTGCTATCTAGAAGTGAGGTCAAATATATAGACTAACTACCATATTTATCTTATGGATAATTAGTAGCTATATCTTGTCTAAGATATATTCTAGGCATATCCTAGCTGTATCTAGCTATTATTCTCTTCTATATTAAATTAAAAAGAAAATATCATCTTGGATATAAAATTGATTATCCCAACTATCTTAAATCTTGCATCTCTCACGTGCTTATGGCTTGATTTATAATTTACGTGTTTGTCTGGGTCATTTCTACAACAATTTCTCACTAGATACAGTCTACAAAAATACAAATGGCACTTGTATAAATACTTTAATCTTTAATTGAAGGAAATTTTAAAGGAGTGGTTGTCTAAAGCCATGCTAACAATTCATGATCTCAAATACTTAATTCTTTAAAAAATAAAAATAAAAATAAAAATTTTAAAATATGTTTGATAATATCGAATGAAAGCAATGAGTGCCAATGAGATGTGATATGCTTTACAAAAAATAAATAAAATTAAAAACAAGGGAAAATAGCATGATAGGAAGGTTAAAGAGAAAAAAAGAAACGGGTATAGAGCGGCAAAAGGTAATATAAAACGTGTAAAAGTCTCAAACATTTTAAAGTTTAGTATATGGAGATATGTTTTTTTTTTCCTTTTAATTTTTTCTTTTTCCATTATGTTCTCTTACTACTCCTTGCCTTTTGTCTTTTTTTTTTTTTTCAATATCAAGTAAGTACAATAAAACATAAGAATATGTAAATAAAAATTAGAAAATAAAACATTACAAAGATAAATTTAACCTCAAAAAAGGAGCTTTTGTTAAAATTATTGCTATTTTGAATTCAATAGAAGAACTACAATTCAATAACGTGCATTTAAAATTCACTGGGGTCCTACTTTGAAATTAAATTATTCTCAATTTACATGTTGCTCTTAACTTATTTTATTTTTATAAATTATGACTTCACTGGTCCTTTACCCCGTACTGACTCCTACGACATTGATCTATTTCATTGCCACCTAACAGAAAAGGGGGCTATTTATGCTACCAAACCTTACACGTTGCGTAGATGAAACATCTCATAAGTTTTCCGAACAAGATTTCAGGTTCTATTTAGAGAAATCAGCAAGCAACAGAGAGCTTCCTTGCTTTATTTAAATTTGTAGAAGTATACACTGCACCATCGAACAATTTTAGGACCGTAACTGGAATTCTGGCTTTGCTAGCTCCTTGGATTTATTAAGACAAGCTCACCTCCCGTTGGCAGATGCAGCAAATCTGAGTTATCATGACAGAAGCGACTTTTTAGAATGTTAAATATATCGATTCTGAACAACAATAAATGACAGAAGCGACTTTATAGAATATCTAGTCGAAAAATTTTAATGGCAACTTGTATAACTGAGCATAACTAATCTGTTATCAAAATATGCAGCAAACTTTTCTCCATTATCAGGAGGAAGCTGAAATGTTCGGTGGTTTTTTTATTTTCTTATTTTAAGATCAAAGGTTCATCATCATTCTAATGAATGGAGTAGAATCTTTTAATATAAAAATATGTCTAGACAAAGTAGTGAATGGCACTCATTTCTTTTAACATAAACTTATTGAGCCTTTCAAAACAGATATGCATAAGATATGTTAAAAGATTTAAGAGTTAATTTAAGAGTTCAAGAAACACTTTATTCTAATATAAGACTTTCATCATGCACACAAGACCTATGATATATTCGCTAATTAACTAAAGGCCTAGAACTAAGCAAGTATGGTCAAGTATATAAGTCTCGGAGTTATTTCACTATAATGTTGCTCCTGAAGCATAGACTGCAAGGGGCTGTTATGGTTCTGAGATAACATGTCAGGCCAAAGTTCCTGATTGGTGAAAAAATGGCTTCAAAAAGAATTACCAAGTTAGATTCATTTTTATCTATATAAATAGTTTAGAAACATATCTTGTTTTTGTTGGAGTTATAAGATTGAATTCTTTAGCAAATTAAAGCTATTTAACATCTATAGGGAAGACAAACCAAGATGCGAATAAGAGGAACTGACCTGAACATGGATGAACCTTAAAACAAAATCAGTGGGAGAAAGGGTTTAACGTACCTTCCGATTTCTTAACCATTTTTTAATGCAATGGTCATGATACAGGTGAGAGCAGGGCAGAGTGGTCACAATACCACCCTTCTTGAAATTCTTTTTACATACAACACACCTACACATGGGCATGTCAGAAACATTATTACGAAACTACTAATAAATTTTATGAAAAAAGAATAAAAAGGAAAAAAAAAAAAAAGAACTGATAGTATGAGCAAGTAGTTGTAGAATATTAGCGCTTAGCATTTATGCGGTATACTGGACATCCATTGCTAGTGCAAGAACATTATGCCAAGTGACTTGTACACCACCCTCGAGGAAAGTCCGTATGAATCAGGGGAAGGGAGTAGGCATAAGGATGCTTTAGCAAAGCAGCTAGCAATTTCTATTTTCTGATGGCTTAACTAGTCACCTATGAACTCTTCATAATAAGAAAGTGATGGAAGAAAAAGTTTTGTCTCTCTTCACTTCTTTGTTAATAGAGTCAAGTCGCATGGAGTTAAAAGCATAAGATTTTTACTTTTTTTAAGTAAATACACACCCATATATGTATTCAGTGTTGAATTTAAGACTTCTTGATTTTAAATAGTATCTACTCTCAACTAAGTTAGACATTTGTAAACTATAATTATGACATTATCTTAATAAAAAATAAGAAAACTAAGAATAAAAAAATTATATATTAAAAGAAAGAGACTATCTTGTAATTACATAGACAAAAGATGATTTCAGGGACAAATTGAAGCCAGATGAGATCCAGCTAAAAGTGAACTCAGTTACAGTAGCTCTGAGTTTGTAGATTGGGCAAGTTTAAATGTGTGGCCGCTTCTTTCACACCAGAAAGTCACATAAGCACAATGGAACATCTGTGAAATCCACCTACCTTTCTAAGTTGTCGAGTCTTAGCCACCAAATTTTGGCATTATCTAAGAGACCTATGCAAAATGTGCCGAATTATAATCTAATTCTAACGCAGGCACTCACATGGAAAAGAATAAACATCATATAATAATAAAGGTGGATTGTCAAGGGGTAAGTCAGTTGACCCAGTGATATTCTTGCAGTCTCTCTGCATGAATTCAAATCAACAACACCCGGAAATTCATTGAAGTATATCAAGGATAATGTTCTTGTCGGAGTTATCAGGCTTTGAGACTATAACTTAGGTAAAGGTGACTCAGAAAATAGGAAGTTGCTATACTTAATTATTAAAAAATCCCAAATAAAAACCTGAGTATGCGTGCAATTTGCAGAATATTATGTGAAAGGAAAAAGTAAAAAGCTTAGATAAATCGTACTCTTTCGGTTCTTCTGCTGGATCCTTTCTGCCATTTGACGAAGTTGGTTTGTACCTGTGAGATGGCAACCTGGAAAGGATATCTTCAGGCAGTCCTTTGCTTACACTCCCAATATTTTCTTGCAATTCTAGCAAATCCTGGCCCAAAGCTAGATCAGTATCATAGGCCAATTGAAACTGGCAAGAATATCCTAAGTCTCTAATGCAGCTATTAACCAAAAAACATAAAGAAAAATGGAGAATGGGCAAAATGGAAACTGTCAACTGAGAGTCAAGGTCCTTGGAATTCTTAATAAGTTTCTGCATGTGCATTATAGACACCAAACGGGATTGTTTAAAAATTCAATGTCCAAAAAATATTTTGTCACTCGCAGTAAGAAATTCGAGAAAGCTTTCATCAACAGTGTCATTGATGAAACTGCTGCTGAGCCTACCTCGTAACTCATTTCATTGGGACTTATGTAGCCTTGATTTTCAGCCTGAGAAAGAAAACGAGTTTCAAGCATCAGTAACGAATCATAACATCCTGACCCAATAAATTTAAACGTCGTTGTAAGAAGTCCAGGGAATATACTGCAAAAGAAGTTCCTTCATCACTGATATTCCTGTTCCCTGAAATTTGTGGAGGAATAGAATTACTTTCAATATAAGCAATCCAGACAGAAGCTATATGGAATTTACAAATGTTTTCTTCCGAAACTTTACGAAGAACTTGCCATCATATTAAGTTTCAGAAGAATAGGAAATGGTAAACTGGAATCAAATGCTCTACACCCAAAATTTTAAAAGTAAATTAAAGGGCAATTAATATTCTTATTTATTTGATAATAAGTTTTACTAACTCTTTAGTTGAATTTCAATTAAATAATAGACCTGCACCTAAATCCTTCTAAGCACCTCTATAAATTCCTATTAATTTGACTTCACACATTATTCATATAATGTAATAACACGATAATTTGATAATTTAATTATCATGATAAGAAAGTGTGTTAAAATGTGGACGATGATCACATACCCTAAAACTTATATTGGATAACATACCCCCTTTCTTATATGAAAAGTATTATATCCAAAACTTAGATTATAAAATAATATTGACAATTTTATTCCTGTCTTAAAATTTTTTTAAAAAAGGAGCATAAGTTTATTTTTAAAATAATTATTTAGTATAATTTAAATAAGATAAGACATTCTCCGTAGCATTTATAGCAAGTCGTTGTGTAATAGTGTCACAAATAAATATCTATTGATATTCCTTCTTCTAAAATAAAAATTACATGCGATTTATTTTGCAAGAAACATTTACCAAGCAAAGTTCAAAATAATAGGGGAGCAAAAAAGAGAGATAAAATTATGTGAATTTTACCAGATGTAGTTTCAAGGCTTATATTTAGCATGGATCTAACCAGAGCTTCTTCTATTTCGGCTAACTCCTGGTCGTCACTTTCGTCATTGTGGAAATCATTTGGATTTGGCTGATCAACATCTCCCTTCAACATAATCAAAGAAGTACAAGCAGGGCTTTTTTAAAGAATCTGAACTCAAGGACATGTCGTAATAAGCAGAGCTTTTCAAAGACAAAATAAAAATTAAGAAGAGAGAATACTTCGGATGAGCTTGTGTTCTGAACAATCCAATCTTCTTCAAGCTCTTCTGGGAAAATTTGAAGGTACCATTCCAGGAGTACGGGCGGTTCTTCATTATTTTGAGCAGAATGCCTGCTTCCCATCCTATGTAAGTTCAAGGTAGGAGAAAATGTTTTGCTTTCCGGAATTGAGAAGAACTTTTCTTGCTACCCTTTTCGGATCATCGCAGTTAGAGAACCATAGAGCAGCAAAGCACTTAGAATCAGCACATGTGAAGACAGAGTATTCATACTCCATACAAACCAGAAAAGCATTACAAACATACCTGCTGTTACGTCTGCGGAATTTTCAGTCTTTCTCCTGGGACTTATAAGTTGTTTGGCTTTGACCATCTTCAGCACAGGTTGATGCAGACTCTTACATGGATGCTATTAAATTTAGACATGAGAAAAATAGTTATGGATTTTAAATGATTAGCACCTCTTGGATTAAAGCATTTGTTTGGAAGATTTACTTTGATTTATCCGTTCAAATGTGTACTTTATTTTTCATATGCGGACACTGAGATTTAGTAAGATTTGTGCAGATTACGGTGAACTATAAATTAAGAAGATATCTTCATGATCGCGTGGTAAATTATACTTATTCGTGTACTCTCGGCGCAAAGATATCTTCACAAGGTGCTGAAAGAGGATATGAGAAAGATCCTTTAGTATCTTAACACAAATTATTGGCATTTAAAATGAAACAAAACGTCAATTCCCTGTCATTTATAATAAATTCTTTGCAAATATCCACGCCCTCCTGTGCCTTTGATTCTAAACACAAGAAAAAAGACCAACACAAAAAAGAACCACCTAAGAAAATATGTCATTTTCAATGACTAAGAAAATATGTAAAGGCCTAAAATGATGAATATGTGTACAAGCAATAAGTATCTTTATATAATTTACAAATAAATTCAAGCTAGTTTGTCAAAAGGGAAGTTCTAGATTTTGACCGGATAAGTTAAATAAACAAATAGTAAGGATAGATGAGTGTTAGGTGTTAAAAATTGCTTAAAGTTTTACATTGACTAAGTTTCATTAAAAAAAAGCTATTTAATATTTAAAAAATTCATAATTTTGAGTCAATTTTTAAATAAAAATGAATTTTCCAGTAATAGTAGTGATTAGAGTGAAGGAACAAGCACGACTTTTTTCATGTAAAGAATGAATAAATGGTTACCTAAAATATAATCTTTTTGTGATACATGTGCCTGAATACAATTCATTGCATGTGTCATGTAGACATCAAGCATGCTGTCCATCAAATCTGATAAGCATGCTATCCATCAAATATGATTACACGAGAAAGAGATAATTTTAAAAAAGAATAACCTTTACTATAGCGTTGTGTAACCGTGCATGAATCAAATAGGAAAATCAAAAGATGCAAATTCAAGCTCTCTTTCGGCTCGATTTTCCTTTTATTTTTATTGTTTAATTTTCTTTTTTCCTCCAAAGCACTGACCTCTTAGTCACTGCATCACGTATGCTATAAGCGCTAGAGTTCTGGTTTTTGAGCCCACCTTGAAATTAAATGTACATAGGACGAAGGTGCTCATTCATTTACCAATTCTCTTGTTTCCGGTAATTACCATTAAATATTACTAATAGATAAATAAAGAAGAAGCACTCCTCCATTCACTTGCCCAAGATCTTTGAACCAGAGCATATCCCCAAGACGTGATGCTAAAATCTGGCCAAAATAGGCAATGCGAAGCCCAAAATGGTATAGGCTAGGAAGAGCTACAAATGCCAACTATTGCTAACAAGAAAGAGAAATCATGATGTGTCTCTAAGACTTTTACTTTGCACCTTCGTCCGATATAGAAATGTACACATTCATTTTGTGAATCGACATTAAAGGTTCGGCTTTTAAGTTTCATTGCAGGCAAGAAGGGCTTCTACATGCAACCGAAAGAAGAAATAAGAAGAAATCTAAGTCAACAACACATGTCAACTAGAGCAGCAATATACATGCAATATGCTTGCCGTTAATGACACTTTTTTTGTGCCAAAGAAGGCAGCTACAGGTTTCAATTCCCATCGTACAGAATTTCTCGAGTCCATTGATTGACACACGAGTACTAAAGGAGATCAATCACCCCCAACTTGCCTCTTCCATGAGTCTTCCACAATTAATTCATCAACTCCCCAATCCTCATAACTGAAAAGAACACAACAAAATAAGGCATGTCTCACACCTATGCTCAAAATAATATCATCCATGAAAAATGATAGGGACAAAATTGTCAAATACTAACTAGAAACCAAACTTCCAACAAATCAGGAAAAATAATTGGAACTTTGAATTGAGGACCTACCTTCCATCAGGCAGGTAGCGGCGAATGGTGAAGGGTATCTTCCGCTCCCGAAGCTCCTTCATTGCAATCTGAGGTATAATACATGAGATATCACTAACATGTTTACTACATCACCAAACAGGAAACTCCATTTTTATCATCCTATCTACAAAGACATTGGTTTATCTCATAAGAAAGCTAGAATACTATTACAAAATTTAATTTAACTAGGGCCGGATAATACTAGATAACACGATAAATGCAAAGTCCCCCATTCAAACCATTTATTGAAATCATAAGAGATTTCTTGGACCTATTTTAGTCAGACATTGGCTTGCCGTAAAGAATATAGGAATAGTGGTAGATGATTCAGCTAGCTGCAAAGCTCAATACAGATATGATGATTTTGCTTCTAATCAAAAAAAAAGAACTTCTGGTACATATTCTTGACCCAAAAAATGTAGGTGTTAGCTGATAAAAGCATCAATTTCAACTCTATGCATATGAAGCCCTAAAAGACAAAGTGATAAGATCAAAATCTGAAAGCAGTGTTCCCTGGGTTCGACAAAAGTTATCCAGCCTCATAAAGCTCATGTAGTTTTTCAGGAATTTGTCATCAGAAATAGCTGTAATATAATCTAACCTCAAGTGGGTCAGTTTCACCCTCCAATTCGACCATCACAGGTGCATTCATGCTGTCACCAGAAGGGAGATACATATAGTCTAGTGAAGTGAATCCAACTTGATCAGTGAAATTTCAGACAGATAGGTTATGAGAAGGAAACCTGATCTGGAGAGCACGGGTACCCAAGATTCTGGCACGCTCATATTTTGTCATATATTTTGAGGTCTTACGAGGACGATCTACAGGATGGTGCTCTTCTTTGTCCTCAGCTTCTGGTTCTATGGGAACGTCTTCATTGTTAGTGTTCTCAACCTCCTCCTCAGCACCTTCCTGTCCAAAATTCAGCAAAGACGTTAGAAAGCTATCTTAGAAAGACAAATGTTTAGTTCACCCTTTTCTTTGAGGAAGAAAATTTGTAAATGACTCCTTACTTCAATCTCAGGCTCCGGTGGTTCATCCTCATATCTGCAGCCAAAAGTTTTGTGAGGCTCCTTTTAAAAAAGTTTTTGGAAACATACAGTGTTAGAAGTAAAGACTCAAGCTCCCCATTCACAAGCACAGACATATGGACAAAAATAATTCAAGAGAAAGTGAGTTAAATGAATCTGCTTAGAATTTTCGGGACAAAAACATTTAAGTAGTCATCCATATCCTTAGTGCTATAATCTAAACCCATCCCAAGTTTTTGTAGGATAGCCATGTTCTTATCATGAAATATATAGGAATGAAAATCAGTAGAACAGGTTTTTGTTGTTTGGTTAGTCTTTGGTGGTGGAAAGAGACTAGAAGGTACTAGGAGATATAAAAATTATAATACTGTAAGCAAAGAACACAATTTGGAGATAAACTAGAAGAAAAACTTATAGTTTGGACGGTTGTTCCTAGACTGTGAGCAAGAATTCGAAATCTGTGGCAGATTTCGTTTTGGGTTTTGGAGGCTAATAAAGATGGGCTACCCTATTAATTTAATAGTTTCACAGGTCAGAAATCAAGGTCAAATTGTAGCGCCTCAAGGGTAGACAAGTAAGACCAAGAAAACCAAAAAACGATAAATGCATTTATCCTTTTTTGGTTTTCTTAACATCTACTTCTTAACAACACCACACCTAAGGTTTTCCTTGCACCACAAATAAGGAGAGGATAGAAACATACAAACCCTAAGTGCATATATGCAGTAAATTTTCTTAAAACTTGTATTCCCATTTGAAATAATAATATTGACATTTACACAATACTAAACAAAAAATCAACAAGAATGGGGCTCATAACAAGACTTTGACTCCGAGTCTTGGACTCCATGAACTTTGACTAGAAAGTACCGACTAGATAACTGATCCAACTACCAAATAAAATCCAAAAAGCAACAAATCCAAGATTGGTCCAATGGATCCAAAGTGTAACCCATACATAGAAATGTAACTGCCAATGTATACCAAGTTCCCACACAGTTATATATAGGTGGAACAACAGAAATAAGTAGAGATAAATGATCTTAAGAAATATAAAGCATCTGCATTCAAAGAACCACTGTACTTATTTGGACACACCCATACAACAGAAATATGAAGTTGCCAAACATGCATGGTTTTAACACAGAAAGAAGTCAAATAAAGGCTTACCAAGATATGCTATGCAAGGTTTTAGCTAACTTTTGTAAGATTCCAGACAAAATTTTATGCAGAAAAGACAGCAAGGGGGTCTCCTCTGCCCATATTAGTTGGACCAACACGAATTTCAGTCAGTCTTTTTGCTCAGTAGAAGGCATCCCCAAAGCCCCTTTGGAAAATTTGATTTGGAACTGTCATGTAGACAAACTTTTATAGGCTAGTCGGAACTGAAAACCCTTCACTTGCCCTCTTCCTCTGTTTTTTACCTCATGCCCCTTAATATATTTACAATAAGCGTTGGATCCCTAGGAGGGAAATCTTAACTAATTTTATATCCACAAGATGATGAATACCCACTCAAGAGGACTCCACCACCATCTTAAAAAATAACAGAAGGATTTCTATAGTAAAGGTAACGTTCTTTTGCAAACAAATTCATGCTGGACATACCATCAGAATCCTTAGCAAGGGGTGAGCACGTTACCCAAATCTTCACATACTTCTGGTATGTGAAGTGTCCCAAAAAGTGTCCAAAAATCAGCACCGACACCATCCATACCAGTAGCAGAGTTAATTACAACTACCAGAATTCAGAAACTGCAGAGCGTATATAAATAAGTGTTTTGTCCGCACCAGCTCATTATGTTCAATTCACCTTGTGTCAAGTAGACAGAATAACCTATTCTATAATCCTCAAGTTTAATTTATGCTTCGGCCTACATGTCATGAAAGAATGACTCTAACAACCTGAACTAGTACCTTCTCTTTTTTTCTTTTTCTTTTTTGGGGTTCATTAACCTTTCATTCAACCATCAACGAAGCCTTAAAACTACAAGCTAGCCTCTAGTGTTCAAAAATTTCTTTGGCGCACATAAGGCAAACAATAAGAACAAACTTTTGCACCACAATCACACATCCGAAGAAGCTATAAATGAGATTCTATAGATAATCCAAATAATAAAATAATTACAAACAGAAGGATATCAATGTATGAGATTCATAAGAATGGAAGAAACTCCTCCCCCCCGCCCCCACACACACACACACAAAAAAAAAAAAAAGCCAGTATTTCCTACAAAGACCTACAAAAATAATAGAAAGCTCAGAGAACCCAATGCTTATCCAGTTACAAGCTGATTGGTCACTGAGAGAACTCAATTCATGTGACAGTTATTTTTCAATGTTTCGAAATATTCTTTGTGCTTCGGGCTTTCGTGGAAGCACCTGTCTCTAGAATGAAAAATGACGAGAGAACGAAGAATTATAGATTTCAGTTCGCTTCACTGTTCCTTCTTTGGTCAGCAACCAAAAGAAGCTTAAAAGACCATGAACCAAAATTCGAAAAACAATACGAAATTTCACTATATGTATGTGTAAACGTATAGCACAAGATAGGGGGGGAGAGAGAGAGAGAGAGAGAGAGAGAACCCCATGTCCAAGTCGTTGTAATCTTCGTCAGCCATTGTTGATTGCAGAAGAAACGTTTCCCCTCTTTTCCGCGGCCTGCAAAACCCTCAATCAGGAAATCGAGAAGCAGCCTCAAACCCCTTACTCCAGTACACATATATAGAGAGCGTGAATATGAATTACCTCCCCTAAGGTTTCAAATATATCGTCACGGTCCTTTTATGCTTCTGTAATATCAAATTGTTGGGCATTATTTTGTTTTCTTTCTTTGGCAATCCATCACAAGATATTCTATCCATTAGGACAAAAAAAAATTATGGTAAAAGCTTTATCATTTTACGGTGAAGGATAATTTACAATTAACTGACTTATTGATACAACTAACTGTTTGTAACTTTTTAATAGATTTGGGATCTCATACATCCCAATATTTGTATAGAAGCTAAGCATTGGCAACTCAATGACTTCCAAAGGCTTTATCATATAAAAAGAAGTGGCTACCTCCTTTCTCAATAAATCCTCTAAACCTTCCAAGCCCATTCCTAATAAAAAATATATATTTATCTAAAAAAAATCCACTTCAATAATTTTATTTTTGTTCTTTGTGTTATTATTATGGTTCATAATCATCTTGTATCCATTTGATTATCTAACTAAGTTAAAGAAATTATCTTCAAAGTCACAAGTAAAATATAATGGCACTTAGCCAACTAGCTTGGTGATAAGTTAATAAGAGTCTTAACTATGAAATTTGGGTTTAACATCCAATGTGCATAAGTTGTAATATTTAAAAATAATAAAAATTTAAAAAATATATATGTAAAATATAATAACATATGGCAAGATATAGAAGTGACATTGGCATGTACAATATGTAAAAAATAAAATTGAAGAAAAAATTTTGTGAACTTTTATAAAAAATTCATTTATGGAATATGTATGGAATCTTAAAATTCGTAGTTACTAATATTGAAATAAATGATGTATGGAATATGTTGAATAGGAATTTACTAATATGTAGATTTTCAAGCAATTGTAATGGATTGAAGAAACATATTCCCATCGGACGAAAATAAACTTATGTTATGTAACAAGAAATTATAATGAGAAAAATACTTTACCTTTTGCATAATAAATACTATTGCATTGAGCACTTGTTAAAAACTTTCCAACCATATAAATTTTAGGTTTAAAAGTTACCAAAGATGGAGAATTTTAAAAGCCTCGCTTTTGCCAATACTGTTGACCTATCAGGAGTTTAAAATTCAAACCATTAAGTAGTCCGTCTAATTCATTTGTTAGAAAATGCTAAAAAAAATCATGAAAAAGCAAAAGATCCTTTTCATAATAATATATGATAGAGATTATTTGTGTACTAAAATATTAATCGGCTACATTTGCATAGAAAACCATCTCAAAAGTTATTTAAAAAAAAAAAAGAGTACAGATGGAAATGCAAAAAAAAAAAATCTCAATTTAACATAATATTTTGCTTTTGACAAATGACATAGAGTTCTTTATGTTAAGCTCATTGTACTACTAGTAGTGATGATAATCTTAGAATAAAACAAAAGGAAAGTCAAACGACGAAAACCCAAAATTTTCATAAATTACATGAGACTCAACAAAAATTTAAAATTCTTTGATTTTGGAAAATTATATGTCTTTAAGGTTTCAAACTTGATATACTTAAAACTAATAGGAAAACAATTCCAATTTATAGTGGGACCTTTCCCTTGTAGCAAATGGAATAAAATTGAAATAGGAGCCCCTAACCTATGAATCGACTAGCTTTTCTAACAACTAAACCACTTAGACATCTTTACTAACCAATAGGGATAGTCTAGACAATATTTGAGTTGTCTTGGAAACTAGCTTTTCTACAAGATATGCTGTAGAAATCTCTAATTTTAAAAAAATTGATAATTTATTCCAAGTTTCATTAATTTCATCATATAGATTCTCACTTTCTAAAGTTATTTTTACAAAAAATAAAAAAGAAAAAAGCAAAATTTACCTTTAGAAGAATTCACCTTTCTATTTTGGGATTTTCTTCTTTTTTCTTTTCTATGTATAGAGGAATTTAAACAAAGAATTGATCCCTCTAATTAAAAAACAGTGTTAAATATAAGGTTTAATGATGTCAAAAAAATTGTTATAGGAAGAATTTATTCCGTCTTTGTCAATAGTTTGGTTTAACACCCAAGCAAAATTTATTTTTATTGTTTCTATTTTAGTAATTTGTTAGCAAACAACCTTCTTTCAATCTTGTAAGAACTAATTGTAGCATAAGAAAGGAGGAAATTAATTTAGGTTGCTATTTGATTTTTACTTCTTTTTCTTTAGCAGTTCCCTTTTGGTTATTTGCGTACTTATGAAAGATATTGCAATTTGAACAAGAAGTGGATATAAAATTAAGTCGCTCAAAATAGTTAAGCATGAAAATAAGAGAGAGAAAAAAAAAAAAAGCAAAACACGGAGCAATTTATGAGGTGGACATAGATTCAAAAGACACGTTGTCTCAACCGTTCAATGAAATCAGCAAAAATCGCCTTCAATCAACTCCGAAGAATATTTCAAAGTCAGCCATCACATCTAATAAATGATAGAGTGTAGCAGAAATGATGAAACTATATTTATAGGTTGAAGAGTTTACTAGTATGAAAAACGTCTTAGCTTGAAGAACAAACAAACTTGTTCTTAAAGAATGGTTTGATCTACAATAGCAATGAGCAGTAAAAGGCTTAAAAGTAATGGGCCAATGAACAGTAACAATAACAAACAATATTCTTAACATCTCCCCTCAAGCTGGTGGTTAAAATAGATCATAGACACCCAGCTTGCCAAGGAGAAAATGGTGTTGTCGTATCCCTAATGCCTTAATTAGCAAGTTAGCGGGTTGTTCCTGTGTGGAAATATGTGCTGTTTGAATAACTCTTGTAGCAATTTTCTCTCTGATGAAATGGTGATCTATCTTAATGTGTTTGGTCTTCTTATGTAGCACGAGATTAAATGTTATCTTCATAGCCACCTCATTATTATAATAGAGGGATATAGGTCTAATCAGCAACACTCATAGGTCCTTGAAAAGTCTAATGAGCCATATGATCTCACAAGTTGTGGATGTCATAGCCCGATACTTTGATTCTGTGGAAGATCAGGATATAGTAGATTGTTTCTTACTCTTCCAGGAAATAAGGGAATCTCCTAACATAATATAGAAACCTTATATGGAGCGATGCCCCATGAGGCAAGATCCATAAGTACCATCACAAAAGGCACGTAATTCAAGAGTGTTCTAAGATTTCATGAGGAGCCCTTGTCCAGGGGATTTCTTGACATAACAAATGACTCGAAGAGCGGCCTCAAGATAGGATTCCTTAGGTTCCTACATGAATTGGCTCAGTAGCTATGCAGCAAAACAAATATTCGGCCTAGTAACCGTGACGTAGATCAATCTTCCCACTAACCACTGATAATGTGTAATATTTTCCAAAGGTGTGTCTCCTTCCTTGTCTAAAAATTCATTATATTGAACACTGGTATATTTAACATTTTGTTCCATGGAACTGTCTGCTAGCTTGCATCCAAAAAGCCTATATTCAAAGATTAATTTCAAGGCATATTTTCATTGATTCATCATAATTCCAGCAATCAAACGTGTTATTTCAACACCTAAGAAATACTTGACTAATCCAAGGTCTTTAATGCGAAATGTTGAACATAAATATTCTTTCAGTTTGACAATCTCATCCTCGTTTCCTCCTGTGATAATCATATCATCTACATAAATAAAGATGATGAGAAAGCCCTTATGTGTTTGTTTAAGTAAGAGTGAATAATTATGATGCAAGTGGTGGAAACCAGCTCAAAGGAGAGTATCTATAAATTTTTGGTACCACTGTCTAAAGGCTTGCTTGAGCTTATAGAGAGACTTCTTAAGTCTACAAAAATTGGAGCCCCCCTTGAGTCGAAGGCCCTCTGGAAGCTGCATGAAAATTTCAGTATCAAGATCACCTTGTAAGAATGCATTGTAGATGTCCATTTAATGCATATCCCAATGATGTATGGCCGCCAAAGCACTGAGAATCCGAATGGTTACAAGCTTTCCAACATGGGTAAAAGTATCATCATAGTCAATCCCTGCTCGGTGGCTGTAACCCTTAGCCACAACTCTAGCTTTGTAGCGATCTATGCTTCCATCTACATTATATTTGATCTTGTACACTCACTTATTCCTAATAGCACGACGACCTATAGGCAAAACAACCAATTCACACGTATCGTTTGATTCTAATGCCTTAATCTCCTCAATCATGGCATCATGCCATTTGGGATCAAGAACGACTTCACTATAAGAAAAAGGCTCAATGACAGTAGAAATAGAACATATGAAATGATTATGTTGGCTGGATAGTTTATGGTGTGAGAGTACATCAGAAATAGGATGTGCAGTTGATGGAATGGCAGATATATAGGATGAATCAGTGTGAGAACATATGTAATCTTGTGTCTAAGTGGGAATCTTAGGAGTTCTACCTGATTGTCATCTGGCTGGAGTAGATTGTTCTCTGGTAGGTGATGGAGGATGAGTAGGAACTTGTAGAGCTAGACAAATGTAAGGGATAATGGCAAGTGAGTCAGGGTCCTGCATTACAACGTCAGATAATGGTGCATGTGGAGATGTGCAATCAAAGGGAAAAACATTTTCATGGAATGTCATGTCACGGCTTATAAAGAATTTTCCACTATCGAGGGCCAACAGTCGATATCCTTTCTGTGCATAGGGATAACCCATGAAGGTGGATGGTATAGATCGATGTCCAAACTTGTCCTTTAAGGTTAAGTTAATGGCATAACATAGGCATCCAAGACTCTAAGATGGTCAATGAAGGAACTTTCCCAAATAATCGCTCAAAAGGTGTTTGACCATCAAGCACCAGAGTAGGTGTGCGATTAATTAAGTAGGTAGCCGTAAGTAAACATTCACTCCAAAAACGAATAAGACAATGAGATTGGAAACGTAATGCCCTGGCGACATTAAATAAATGTCAATGTTTCCTCTCAACCACCCCATTCTATTGTGGTGTATAGGGACAAGACTTCTCATGAATAATTCCTTGAGACTTAGAGAATAATGTAGAAGATGAACTAAAAAATCTTGCGCATTGTCAATGTAAAGATGCTTAATTCTAGTTCCAAATTGGGTCTCAACCATAGTAAAAAAAGACTTCAGATGATCAAGTGTTTCTGTTTTGTGTCCCATGAGATAGGTCCAAGTAGCCTTAGAATAGTCATCAACTATTGTAAGGCAATATCTAGCACCACTATGTGAGGGAGCCTTATAAGGATCCAAATGTCAACATGCAATAATTCAAAAATATAGTGTGAAATTGAAGTGTGGGAGGTAAATGAGGAATGAGCATGTTTAGCAAGTGGACAAATCTTACATGCTTTAAGATCAGAAAGTGATGACATTGACATATCGTAAATACGTTTCATGACATTAAATGATGGGTGGCCTAATCTTTGATGCAAAATATTACATGGAGTAGATGTGGGAGAAGTTTGACTAACATGGTTCAACTTCTTAGATACAAAATGATCTACTACAGAATTGGATAATTTGGAGTTACATGCATCATTAAAAGTGTCTGAAAGATAATATAGACCGTGCTTCACTCCAATACCATGATAAATGATAGAGTGTAGCAGAAACGATGAAATTGCATTTATAGGTTAAAGAGTTTACAAGTATGAAAAAAGTCTTAGCTTAAAGAATAAACAAACTTGTTCTTAAAGAATGGTTTGATCTACAATAGCAATGAGCAGTAAAAGGCTTTATAGTAATGGGCCAATGAATAGTAACAACAACAAACAATATTCTCAACAACATCAAAGAACATAGTTTTTGGTCAATATTAGCCTCAACAACTGGGGTTTTATTGTAAGGGTTAAATGAAACAATTAAGTTAAGTGACAAAGTTATAATATCTAAATTAATAAGATATTTATGTAATGGTAGAAAGGAATCTAGTAGTTTAGCGGTTTAAGTGAAAAATTCAATTGAAGTTAGAAATTCGCTTTGGCAACTAATTATTATTTGAGAGAGCCCTTTAAGGATTTGCTTGTAAAATATCATGGACTTGTAATTAGTGCCTCATAAAACACTTATGAGAAAAAATTATAGGACGTGCATCCATATTATTGGGTATTCAATTCATACATAAATGATGATGTAATATGATAAATCCACCAATAATTTTGGTGTACATAAAGATTATATCAAATAAGTACCAACTGTAAAAAAAAAAAAAAAAAAAGAGGTCAAAAAGTATTTAGTCATGGAAATATTACCATAGCTTGTTGTAAAATGTATAATCAACAATAATCTACTACAACCAAGCTATATAATTAAGAATGCAAGCAATCAAACCGAACAGGAAGTTTTTAGCAGTTTTTCTCCTTCTTTTTGTGCCCATGCGCATCAACGAAAAAGCAAACGATTAGCCTTCACATGGACATGTTGGCGACCCCCTCACCAACTTAAACAGTAACGTCCGATTTAGTGAAGAGATTCTACCCCACCTTGTTGGGCTGCACATCTAGAATAAAGGCCTAAGGCCTTCTTACAATCCTACGTGAAATAGCAGCTGATCTAAAAACACATAGCCCCGACTCTCCAACTTTCTTTTGTTAATAAGGCAATTTATGTGGATAAATTGCCAAAGGCTTAACAAACATTATGCCCATTCTTCATTTCAAGTATAATACTTGCAAGTTTCTTTTATATCAGTGTCCCTTTTACTCTAGATGCATTTCCTCTTACCAGAAATTTCCTTTATCATTATCGAGACATTTAAAATGTTATGTCATATGGATTGATGAAATTTATTTAACTTCTTCAATCAATGAGCGCACTTTTTAATTAGTAACTTTAAAGCCACCGTTTCCATGATGTAAAAACTGATGTTAGGAAGCCTTTATGACTGATGGAGTAGAAAGCATTCAAATGTCAATGTTGTTATGAACCAATTACTCAAAAGAACAAGAAGAAATATGCCAAATGATGCTTTCAAAGTTGTTAGCAAACAATATTATCAAAGCTTGTTTGTGGAGTAACTAGGTTCAACATAAAACCAAAAGCTTCATATCCAAACATGATCCCAACCTAGATTTTAAAAAACAAAACGTTAGGATTGAAATCAAAGCCAAATCTGTAAAGATAACCCAATCTCGTTGCCTTTTAATTCATTTGGAAACATAATCTTAAAATGGAAAAACTACCCCAAATATCTTCAGAATGCCTAGATAAGTATTTGGTATTAGCTTTCGAACTTAAAACTTCGGAACAAAAGTCAGTCCAATATTGATTGGTTAGGTCGCCAAAAAATAGTTTCTAAGTGAAATCACTAAATCCCATACTACGAAATCTAAGCTTGTTTCTAAATAAAAATCCCAATTTATTTTATCACAAAAAAAAATTTGAGATTTTATTATCTAAGTTTCAAGATAACGTTATAAAATATGATAAAGAAAATTTTCCTCATGATAAACGTTGTATAGGGTTAATTACAAATTTTGGTTAATAGTGTTATTTTTAGTAATGATTAAATAACTATTTGTTCAAAATGGATTTATGAGAAAAATTAATTGATGGAGTCATTGTGTATGTTAATATAAATCAATTAATAGAATAACTCATTTTTTCTTTTTAATATTACAAAAACGCACCAAGTAACTCTTAAATATAGTCAAAACTTGTTCGAAATACAAATGAACCAAAGCTGAACAAATTCTCTAATTTAGTGATAAACTCAAAACTTGGCCCGTATTCAACACAAATAAAGCAAATGATAATTAGTTATTTACATCTAGGTTTGGTTGATTATAGCTATAGATGGATCCCCTTTGCAACAAATAATTTTTGAAAAAAGGCAACGAGTTGCAATTAGTAATTTAGAATCTATGTGCAAAAGGAATGGAATTGGAGAAAACTATTTAGATTCAAAAAATCAGAATCTCTTGTCATGCATTAATTGGATTTAGAGGATGCATTAACTGGTTTTTATTAACGCACGCCAAGTTTTCCGTCAATGCCATGTTACGATAATAGTCATCCTAATCTAATTAGAATCAAGATCTTAATCTAATTACAACCGATATACACTGAACGATAGCAATCTCTAGTTTGTACGGATCTCCGTGACCTATATCGCTACCTGTGTGCAGCGCCTGGGTTGAGCGAAAGGCTAACTGCTGGCATGACATTGACCAGAGCTTGTCATTCGTTTGAGTGTTCCGTTTTCATCCTCTTATTCGTTTTCCTTAAACTGACCAAGAAATACGTTCCAGTGCTTTTACGCCTTTTCAGACTTTGTAACAGCATGTAAATCGAAAATTAAAGTAGGCTGGGGGCTCCCTTGGGCCAATTGTAATTGGGTCAAGACCCCTAATCAATGAGCCCACTCAGTGAGGATCCCTAATCGACAAGTCCACCCATTTAGGAGTTTGAATCCCTCCTCCCATTTGTCTAAAATGTATCTAGAAAAAGAATTGCGATTAAATGAGTTGTTTAAGTTTTAAAGAACCTTATGTTGTTTGTTTCAATTATAATGAGTTTGCTTTGTCCAGTGTATTGTTTTTTACGAGAGTACACTAAGATGTGCTCAAAATAAGAAAGTGCCATATCCATGATTGTATAAAATAAGATGTGAACCTTCTCGATCTTTAATTAAAGCATATAAGATTGTGCATATGTGTTAGATGGAAATGATAAGTTCATGCAATCCTCTACCGGGGACATCATAAACTCTATGAATCTATTGCCAGCCATTGATTGCTTAATAACTTGAAAAAGTCAAGATGCTACTACATATAAACATCAATTTTTTCTTTGAATTTTTTATCCTATATAGATGTCTCTACTACCGACCACATGTATGACTCAACGAGTATCTTTGTTTATTTCACAATGGTGGTCTTTTTCATTGAAAGTCGAAGCCATTTTTGGAACCTTTAGGACTAAATTTTCTAACAGAACACCTTATGAGTGATTAAAGTTTCCCACTTTTGCAACCGGTAGAACTTCTTTTAGTAAGGAAAACCTTCATATGCACAATCAGCCTTTTTTTGATCAATAATATATAGAATATATCCACTTCTTAATTTAAATTGTCATGAAAAAGCTTACTCCTTTTGTTGACTATCTATTAAATTCATCTTAAAAATAATCATTCTTATCTAAAAATTGAATCTTTATATGTTTCTTCACAAAATTATAATAAAACACTTCATACAAAGATTTTTGTTTATAAGAAAAAAGGTATAATTCTTAAACTTAAATTCTAATACTATATTAGAATATTTATTTTTTCTAAAAAGTCAACTTTAGATATGTTTCTTTATTTGAGTGTAGGTAGACATTTCCCATAAGAACTTTGTCTATAAGGGAAAGAATATTGTATTTAAATTTGAATTATGATACTATATTTAAAAAATAATTCTTACCTAAAGTCAAGTCTTAATAACTTTCATAGGTAAAAATTTCATCAATCATGTGGATTTGAAACTTAAATAGGTCAAAGCTATGAACCGTTGGGTGAAAGCCTGCCTCCCGTCCTATGTATTACAAGATTCATGGTGTTCGAAGCAACTTCCACACTCCAAGTTCCGACCATTAAATTTTTTCTTGCAAAACAAAAGGGTACTCCACATTCTTTTTAAGATGAAATAACATCTCTGGGCAAACAAAATGATTACAATGATTTTTTGTTTAGTGAAAAATTTTCGACTTCCTATAAATTTGAATAGGATTTAGGACTTTTTTTTTTTATCTTCATTCCTCCCTCTTCCTATAAAGTTGAAAGGGGAGAGAAGATAAAAAGATTCAAAAAAGTTGAAATGTATCGGGATAAGTTCTCTTAATTAAAGTGCTATAATTATTCTTGCTTCTTGGTATTCTTTAATTAATTTTTTTTATTTTTTCAATACATATTAATTGAGCATTGGTAATTGAAAATCTGTAATCCGTAAAATGCATGTACTGTTTTCTTGAAGTAAATTTTGTTTCTGTATGGAACTCAATAGTTTCGAAGACGATTTAATATGATAGCTTTGTTTAACGTAAACAATAGTATCTCACTATATTATAATATGCTTATCAACGCATTGGATAACGCTTAATCGTAAAGGATTCTAAGAATTCTTTTAGTTCATCTTCTACCATCTATATTAGATACACTGTTTTTTACTTTTGAATCTTATTAAAAACCGATCAAGTAAATCAAACTATAATAATATGACAAAATAAACTCAAGGATTTTGGTTTATAGCTTTGTTGAAAATGCTATAAAAAAGAGCAAACCCAAGAAAAGAAAAGTCACGGAGAAGAGAGATTCTTGTGCCCGACATAGACACCGCCTTAAGCGGCACCTTCCATGATGCACAGAAGACAGAAAAATGACTGGCACACGAGACCAAGATCAGCAGTGTAGAACGATCGATCTTTGTACCATCTTACTCTTCCGCTGCCATTTTCTTAACAGATGGTAATCCCTTTGCATGAAATGGAACTCTGCCATTAGGAAAGAATACTATTCACATTCACAGAAATTGCCGAGTGAACTACTTGAAATTGTCAGTAAGTGCCTGACTTACTTGAAAGTTTGACACCAAGTGCATGAGTAGGTGTTAAAAAGAAAGAAAGAAAAAAAAAACTATTTGAAATTAGCCAACATATCATACTCGATCTACATCGTATGCAGTATCTGTATTTTTTTTTTCTTTTGGTTTCGGATCTCCATTTTTACGTCGTACTTCCCCCATTTGATCAAATCATGCAGCCTACATTTTCCATGGGTCAATGTTACCCCACCAGGTATTGATTAATGTATAAATATATAGATGGCGTGCTCTCCCTTTATGTGATTAGCAGTTGGATCATGCGGATAGTGGACACCCAATCAGGAAAGAAGAGTTGCTAACACGCCACAAGCACAAGCAATTATGAACGAAGAGACTGAGAAAGACACTTAGATTTCCTAGAACATAAGTTATATTTATTGCTCTTTCTCAAGTCTTTTGAGATTAAAAATGAAGACTTCTTTCTTAGATCACGGCGCTCCTATAAATTCCACACTACACCCTATATCCATAGCATTTGATTTCAAGCCACCCACATGTACAATTTTTTAGTTACAATATAGAAAGTATCCCTTCTTTTTATGGTCTTCATTATGGAGAACTGTAGTGTCTTTATAGGTAAATTAATTTTTTTTTTCTCTATCATTATGCGTGGAATTCCTCTAAAAAAAGATACATATGTATTTAATGTTGAACTTGAGATCATAAGGTCCTTAAGACAATACTTGCTCCTGATTAAGTCAAGTATTTGTTGATTTTTTTTTTTGGCTATCATTACAATTAAACATCAAAAGTAAAAGTCTATATGTCTAAGATATTCATAAATTTTCAGCCATTTTCATATCCTTTAGTCGTCAAGACGTCAAGAATCTTTACGACAATTTCAAGAACATTTCCCTCACAAAAATACTCTCGAATTTCAAGAACATATTATCTTTGTTCAGCTTCAAGTAATGCACCTGGATAAAATTAAACATGATATTTGCTGGAGGGGTAACTAGTTATTATTTTAGTCATTACGTACGCGTCGGCGTTACATGGTATTTACCCCGCATATCACCTCCACGACATGTCACTACCGCCACAGAGCAGTACAACCTTCATCTTAGATTCCATAAACCATAATATAATAACAATATAATAACAGTGATGATGCTAACATTATAGTTTTTTCGAGTCACGTTACAGAGAGTTGACCTTGTGACGTGGAGCTTGAGCATTGCCAAACCCAAAGCCTACTCGAGAGTGGAAGGCCAGTGTTTGCTTGTCAGTATCCAAGTTCTGGCTCTTAATTACACCGTCAGATCGTCGTTCAATATTGTTAAACAAATGGAACTACATACGTACTGGAAAGGACCACATAATCAAAGACCAGGTCTACAAAATTTATATCATTAACAAACAAGTTAATGAAAGGAAGGCATCCCCATTTAGTAAATAGGATGGGCCACTATTTCCTAGCATCCCAATTTGGAGATGTTGTCTTTGCTGTAATTGGCTCTTGCTCTTCCCCCTGCCAGCTCTACTCACTGCACCTTCCATTTGCCGTCTCACGTTCTAGATAGCTCCCACTAAATGTTTTAGAAGATTATGAGTCAAATAATAAGATTTAATATTCTTTTGGGAGTGCAAACACCCACCCGCCCACATGATCAACTTGATTCAAAACTATTTCCGTTCAACTTCTCGCATCTTACCTCCCCCGAGTGTCTAAATCTCTCCTTAAATACAAATTTAGTCCTTGGGGAACACAGCAAGACTCAATGGCCATCTCCAACCTCCCATCATACCGTCCCACCTCCAAAGCCTCTAAGTTCACTACCAGTTTCTTTTCCTGGAAGAGTACCAACCTCTACACGGTGGTTGTCTGCCTCTGCATCATCTCGTACCTCCTCGGTGCCTGGCAACGTGGGGGCTCCACTGTGCCCGTAAGGCTCACCGCCAGGGATTTACCATCAAACCCATGTATCTCCACGAACAACACCAACCTTGACTTCGATACACACCACAAACTCGAAGAGGTAGGCCATGGTTTAATCTCCCGCACCCGTAAAACCTACCCTCCATGCAACGCCGGGTACAGCGAGTACACTCCATGCCAGGACGCGAGGAGATCGCTGAAATTTAGCAGAGACAGGTTGATATACAGGGAGAGACACTGCCCCGAGAAGAGTGAGCTCTTGAAGTGCCGCGTGCCGGCCCCGTATGGGTACAAGAATCCTTTCAAGTGGCCGATGAGCCGGGATCTCGTGTGGTACGCTAACGTGCCACACAAGGAGTTGACGGTGGAGAAGGCGGTGCAGAATTGGATCAGATATGAAGGGGACAGGTTTAGGTTTCCGGGAGGAGGAACCATGTTCCCTAATGGTGCTGATGCTTATATTGACGATATCGGGAAGTTGATTAATCTCCAAGATGGCTCTATTCGGACCGCCATTGATACTGGCTGTGGGGTAAGATTCCCGTTTTTTGTTTCCTTTCCTTTCTAGTTTAACGTGCTGCTTTCAAAGAAGCCACCGTTCCTAATACTTAAAAAATAAAAATAAAAATAAAAAGTAGAAAAAGGAAGGAAAAATGAGTTCTATGGGCTCTTGGCGGTTTACTATAATTTACCCTTTCTCCCTATGTGTTTGGCACGCCTCGTTCAGATCACGCTATGTAGGCCTTTTAATTATCTCTCTTTACCTTTTACAACATTTTGGTCATTTATATGTCAACCAAGCATGCCAGCGATCATTTCAACACTTGATTTTGTGGGAATTCAAATGTCAATTGGCTTGCTCAATGGAGCTTAGGAAACTTCGTAGAAACTTTATGATGATTGACCAAATTTGTCATTTATAATCTTGTACCATCTAGAAACTTAATTTTTCTTAAGTTGTAAATCTTCTGGTCAAATTCCGTGCGCCAACTCTTTCCTTTGTGCTTTGGTCATATGTGGCTACTCTATACTCCAGAAGTCATACTAAGCCGGCGCCCTTTTATAAACATGGATGGGAAAGCTCCATTAGCTTCACCGAAGAGATTATGAATGTTTTCTACGAGCCAATTCTTTATAATTTCTCGAAACGATACCTTCACTCGTATGCTGTGTCCCACTGAAGAAGACAAAACAGGTCAATTCTGGTTTGCTAATCTACTAATTTAACAATGGCTATCTAGCAAATGTTGGGTCTTGATCATTCAAGTCCAGACTGCATTATTTTATTTGAATATCTAATAACCATTTTAAGAACTCTTTTCGCCACGTACCTTTCCCTGTTTCGTCATCTATTTTGATTAGCTTGTAACCAAAGTAGTTTAATTCTTCGTTAAGATTGCATTGTCTATGTCATTTTCTGATCCACCACTTAATGATTTAGGTTGCAAGTTGGGGAGCCTATCTTCTCTCACGAAACATACTGACAATGTCGTTCGCACCAAGGGACACCCACGAAGGCCAAGTGCAATTTGCTCTCGAGCGAGGTGTTCCTGCTATGATTGGAGTTATTGCCTCCAAGCGACTTCCTTACCCGTCTAGATCATTTGACATGGCCCACTGCTCTCGCTGCCTCATTCCCTGGGGTGAATATGGTACAATCCTATGACGTTTCAAAGATGTTGAGACCAGTTTTAATACAGCTTGGTGTAAAATGCGAACATTACAGCGTAAATATGAACCCATTTTAAGCATCTGCTCATCTTTTATTCTTTTCGGTCTTTCTTGTAGATGGGATTTTTTTGACTGAGGTTGATCGTGTTCTGCGGCCTGGTGGGTACTGGATTTTGTCTGGCCCGCCTATCCACTGGAAGAAATATTGGAAAGGCTGGGAAAGAACAAAGAAGGATCTGAATGCTGAACAAACAACCATTGAGAACGTTGCTGAAGGCCTATGCTGGAAAAAGGTGGTGGAAAGGGATGACCTTGCTATATGGCAAAAGCCCACGAATCACTTGAACTGCAAAGCCAACCGCAAACTCACCCAGAATCGACCTTTCTGCTCGGCGCAGGATCCTGACAAGGCCTGGTTCGTGCTTTCATAGTTTCAACTCTATCCGCACATTTGTTTTCTTAGTTAAGGTTACGCATTTTGATTCTAGTTGATCATGTATGTTGATTCAAAAATTCAGGGAGATCGAAATGGAGACTTGTTTGACACCCCTGCCTGAAGTTTCCAATAACGAAGAAATGTCAGGTGGGGCGCTGGCAAAATGGCCTGAGAGGTTATATGCAATACCGCCAAGGATTAGCAGCGGAACCGTGGAAGGCATTACAGTTGAGGTTTTCCAGAAAGACGCAGAGTTATGGGAGAGGAGGGTGTCATATTACAAGAACGTGAACAATCAACTAGGACAAGCTAGGAGATACCGCAACGTTTTGGACATGAATGCGTGCTTGGGTGGCTTTGCTGCTGCTTTAATTGATTACCCACTTTGGGTGATGAATGTGGTCCCCGCTGAAGCAAAGCTTAACACACTTGGAGTCATATATGAACGTGGATTGATTGGAACATACCAGAATTGGTAAACTTTCATTATTTTCTTATTCGCTTTGATTAACTCTTGCAGGGGTGTTGGGCTCAGGAGTTTTGGGTTGCAGGTGCGAAGCCATGTCTACTTACCCAAGAACCTACGACCTCATTCACGCTGATTCCGTGTTTAGTCTCTACAAGGACAGGTAAATATTGGATAGGAAGTGTCAGTGACATGGTAATTAGTCCCACTAAACTGGAACAATGTTGATCACCTGTTAGCTTGGGGATAAGTTAGTAAGGCTTAAGTTCGACATTTGACTTCGTAAGTTGTGTGCATGTATACAATTGTAACTTACTTTTTTGACATCAATTTTTTGTTTTAGATGTGAAATGGAAGACATTCTACTGGAGATGGATAGAATTTTGCGACCTGAAGGAAGTGTAATCTTCAGGGATGATGTTGATATAGTCATAAAGATCAGAAGGATTATTGATGGATTGGAATGGGACAGTCTAATTGTTGACCATGAAGATGGGCCTCATCGTAGAGAGAAGATTTTAGTTGCTGTGAAGAAATATTGGACAGCTCCTGCACCCGGACAAGACAAATCCAGCAAAATACCTTAGATCTTCTATCCAGTTTTCAGCTTAAATTCTTCGTTTTCTTCTTCCTTTTTCTTTTTCTTTTTTTTTTTTTTTGGTAATTTTTACTATTCTTTTTTCCATTCCATTGTTGGTCAATATATAATTTTTAGAGCTGTGATGTTAAGTATTGCTATTTTTTGACGATGTCAAAGTATATCACTCACCTAATTGTAATGGAAGATCTATGGTGACTAGAAAATGAATATGAGAATTAGGTGAAGAAATTTATATGTAATAAACTAACACGTTACAAAGAGACGGTATCAAAAACTGATGTAAAAACTTAAATGAACTTCCCACCAGTGATACATTAACTATGATGATCCTAAATTCCTTCATTTTTTTAAGAAAATATCGTTCATGAATGTGCATATAAGAATGCTAGTGTTAGCACATTTATGTTTTTCATTCTAAATGCAAACAATTAACAAATTTACTTTACTGCATATGAAATTTGAAGTAAAGGATATGACGCATGCATTTTTGTGCTTGATAGTGACGTCAATCAAAACAAGCATAAATATATTAACATAGTTGTCGAAAGATTACATATAAAAATGTTTTACACATCCGTTCTAATTGCAATAACTAAAAAAAAAAAAACAAGAAACCTTCTGAAATATTAAATAGGAATAGAAGCAAAACATTCTTTATGCTTGTCTGGTCAGAAACTTAAGTTATGCGGAAACATATATGTTCCTTTACTATTTAATTTACAACCAAAATGCTTGGAATGTTACTTAAAAATTATCTCTTATATTTATTTTCGTCATATAGTATATAATTATACATCGATTACATGTTAAATTAGTGATAAACTAATAAAACCTAGAGCTAACTTAGCAGAGTGTTACGCTTTAGATACTAGTATTAAAAAAAAAAAAAGTACTTACACTTCATTGATAGAATAAGGTCCTAGTACGAAAAAGTAAGAATATGACCCAACAAAAAAGGACTGCCAACAGCATTTGTCGGACTCGTGCACAAGCCCATTAATGTTCCAAAACGCGCAAAAAATAAGGAAAAAAAAAGGACCTATTTTTACACGAATAAAGCACCAATTGGAGGACATGTTTTTGTTGTCAATTAGTCCGATTGCTGCAAACTTCTGGTCTTACCAAAAGGCATCCGCTTTAAAACGCTCCTTGAACAAGACCCATCTTGCTCTAATAATATCCAGCAGGTTCTCGTAAATGTTGAAGGCCCCTACGTTCACATCGTCCAACAAAAATTTCCCCCACGCGTGAGCAAGTTACAGGTGGGCCCTTTCTAACAGGAACAGAACAAAGGACGCTCCGTTTCTGGCCAGGATTCTTGCTCCTTTTATTGTCTAGAGTCCCCAATATTGTAGGGTGTCCGCTATCATCGTTATTGGTCGTCTCCTTAATCATCCAAACTCTACAAGTTTTTTTTTTTTTTTTGCATGGAGTTAAAATAAGGATAAATGTAAAATAACAATTTTGATTGTAATTTTTTGCAGATTATATGTGACTATGAATTTTTGAGAAACTATATCATTTAGTAAATTACTCTAGTGACTAAAGGGAATTTTTCAACGGCCTCTTCGAATATGAAAAGCCCTGAAATAGGAAATAAATTACCTTGTGAATATGAAAATTGGTTTCTAATGAATCCTATAAAATCTTTGTATTCTTTCAGTTTTATGTATATATTTACATATTATCTTAACAAGTGATATAAAAGATTTAGTAATCTCATAATATCTAGAAATCATGTTTATATAATAATAGGGTTTATAAACTTTCGAATCAACTTTTTAATTAAATATTAAACTTTTTAACATAATGTTAAAATCATGGTCTTCTTATTGTGATAAAAGAATATATTAAGATATGAATAATGAGTTTTATATTAAAAGTCATTTACGTGATAAGTGGTTTTATGAAACATGAGTCAATTTTATCACGCATCAAGTAGGAACTGTGTGAAAGATGTGAAGCCTGCATAAATCCATATATGTCCGGATTTACAAATTAAGAGACTTACCTCACATTTCAGTCGGCTTACGTGCTAGAAATCAATGACACATTAAAAATCCGTATCTCACCTTCTTTTACCCTTTTGTGCTGCGGGAAGTATTTCTTCCACATCACTGTACCGGAACAAGTGATGCAGACGTGTGGCTGTCAAATTAATACTGTCGAAGCAGATTCCGAGAGGTAAATGACCAGTTATTAGGTAGAATGTTACATTGGATAATCACATGGCAACCTGGTCAAGAAAAGCCCCACTGGATTTCATACAAATCCGAAACAATTAAATTCGATAGATTGTGGCCTAAACCTCGGCATTGTCTCTTTCTAAGGCTTACTGTAAATAGCTTGGATTCTCAATTTGAGATTATGGAGCTAAAAGACAATGGAGTTTGCTGATGCTACTAAACGCTTCTGCCGTGGGTCTCTTTGTCTTGATGCCAAGGGGACGTATACCTTAACTGGAATCATCAACAGGTATGGTAATGGGTTTTCAGTAGCTGTTTTGTTGCCTAAGAGTAGACAAAAAAGACTAATTTATTGACAAGAATCTAATTCAGTTGGGAATAAGAAATAAATTGTTAGGACCTTATTAAATTTATAACACATAATCAAAGCTTATTCAATAGCTCTCTCAACAACATAGTCTTTAAGCTGGTTAGACACTTGAAACAACAATAACACATTGTCAAGCTCCATTAATACCTTGACTCTTAGCAACTTATTAGTGGTAAGCGTCAAATATATAACTCACTTATTAGCAATTTATTAAGTGCTATCACTAAAATAAAAGTTATAAATAATAATGCATATATCTTATTTTTTAACACCCTCAAGTAATGCCTACAAACTTGTTAGACACTTGACACTACTACAAAACACCATTAAGCCCCCAACTCAAACGCCGTCCCATAATCTTTTAAGCACAATAGCTTAATATTAAAACCCTTTGAACAATATTATCTTTGATAGGGCAAACTTATTTTTATAAAATTGATTATTAAAGGAAGAAGACACTTGAACATAAAAAGAGATAATGGTAAAAATAGACACTTAATTTATGTTCAAACATATTTTATCACTTTTTTTTGCCCAAAAAGTGTTGAATGTTATACAAGTTGAACTCGCTTTTTGTTATATTTATTCTTTTTGTTATCTATATCTTAAGAAATATCTTGATTTGGGCCACAAAAATGTACAACATGTGTGTTGAATAAGTCTCATTGACACAATGCAAGGGTCTGCATCGAATAATTGAACGATGCTTATGCTAACTTAATAATTTTCCTTTTTTCTATTTTCTTATATACATCATACAAGCATATAATAAACAATTGAAAACTTGGACATTAAATTGAGACTATTTGGCACGTGGACATAACGAAATGTTATAGTTTTTTTTTTCCCCTTTCTTATCAAGACTAGTTTAGGAGCAAAGATATTATGACACACAAAGCTACTTCTATAAAAAAAGAATAAGTTATATTCGTTATGATCCATTTTAGTGACATGTTTAGAATACTAATTAAGGTCAGGTTCTATTAATGAGGACACACTTTGAATTCAAGAAAAGAGTTGTAACTCTCTCCATATGGTCATTCAGGTAAGTGGTAGCATGTTAGAAGTTTAATTTTAAAGGTGACATCATGACCACATCCAATTATTACATAAATTTAATTTATCACGTATAAATGAGGATTATAAATACTGACTTACTAATGGAAAATTTGGCAAGTCATAGCATTAAAAGTTTAATTTTCTACTTACCTAATCTAGCTGCATCTAACTTAAGCGTTAGTCATAATTAATAGAGTATTCTTTAAGTTTTTTTTTATTTTAAAGAATCTCTTTTAGTTGTTACCCTCAATTGATTCTTATGAGTGATTTAACCTAAGAGGAAGCTTAAGAATCTATAATTATGGTTCTTGATAAGGTAAAGTTAATTTGATATTCTACATAAAAAGCTCTGGTTTCTCTTTCCACTCATGCAAACAAGTTTGTGATATTTACCATCACCAATACAAATAGAAGGAAAGAATAACTTGATCGTAGTTCAAAGACATATATATTTAAGAAAAAAAAAAGTAAAAAGAAACATTTTAGTAAATGGTTGGTTAGCTCTCCAAATTTTAATTTATTAACAAGATAGCTAAAATATGTAATTTGTTCATAAAGTTCATAGCATTTACGGCTTGTGAATAGAAACATAGGTTCCTAATTTGGTAATACTTGTGCAATATGCACAACTTATTTCCATTCTAAATTGGCCATATTGGAGAACAGGTTGAACTCCAGTAAAAGGGATTAACTCCATGTTTGATATTTTTTGGATCCAAGCCAATCCAGGAGAACGAACTCTTTTAACTAAGGGCTAACATTTACAGAATTGGTCGGTAAGAATGTGGTTTAGTTGATAGGTTATGTCACCTAAGACTTTAAGGTGTTAAATTCAACATCCAACTCTCAAACGCCCTCATTTACTTAGCAAAAAAGAAATATACATTTACATGATTGGGTAGATGTTCTTAGGAAGATCATACCCACTTCTAGATCTTATCCATCCATTTGAACATGTCAAAACTACATGATCGAATTCCATACAGTAATTTTCTCTTCATTTTCATTCGCCAATCTTTCTTGCAGAAAAAGTTTAGCTGCCTAAAACCAAAAGGCTCCAAGTTGGACGTCCAACACTCTTGCACCCCATTTACCTAACACACATTAACACAAAAAGAGAAAAGAAAAAAAAAATTGCGTGATCGGGTTGATGTTGTTATGAAGATCATACCCACTTATAGAACGAATCCAATCCATTTTAACATGTCAAAATTACGTGATCAAGTTCCATACAATAATTTTCTCTTCACTTTCAACTCAACAACATTTCTCCGCAGAAAAAGTTCTTCCGAATATGTACCGAAACCGTGTTGAACCTAATAGCGAAGTAGGTGAAACACGCACAAGCTCAATTCCTGTTACTTAACCCAGCCTATAAATGGAGCCAGTAGCCGTGCTAATTATGTACAGCATCTAAACAACAGAGTAGAGTTTGGAAGGAAAAACAAAAAACCCATGGCAACCCTCAGGTCTCTTGTCTCTCTCAGCGCTAAAGCTGCCCTGCTCTTCTTGTTCATGACACTTGCTGTGCAGGCCCAGACAGCTTGGGCACAGAGCTGCTCAGCAGAGCTCAGCAACCTCAACGTTTGCGCACCCTTTGTCGTGCCAGGCACCACCAACACCATCCCTACCGCTGATTGCTGTGGTGCGCTTCGAGGAGTGCAGCGTGACTGCCTCTGCAACACTCTCAGGATCGCTGCCCAGCTTCCCTCCCAATGCAATCTCCCTCCCCTCACTTGTGGTAACTGCACCACTTTCTTTCATATAATTTTTTATTGACATTTTCTACATACAAAAGACAACGAGAAAGCTCAAAATTGTGGACTATTTTTCTGTCTTAAGGTATTGGTGCTTGACTTCAGATCCTGACAATTTTGTTACTTTTTTGGCCATATACAGGGAGAAATTGAAGAATGAAGTGGTGCAGGACTGGTCAGCGAATAATGATTGAGTATTATCATTTGGCCTTTTTGTCCTAGTTTCCGTTGATGTCTTCTGCTCTGTAATAAAAGTAGACCAAGTTCGGGTATGGAGACCTGAGAAAGAACTTGGTGTCATAACAAAATAAATAAAATATATTTTGGCTCAAGAGAATGAGTATTTTCTGACATTTGCTATTAATAATGCCGCGTAGTGCTTAACTAAATTAAAGAAGTCCGTTTCTAACTCGCACATAATTGCCCGAAAACAAAAACAAGAGCCTGAGAAGAAAGATGCTGACTGGATATGGCTTATGAACAGATTAAAGGGGACCTAAAATTAAAGGATTTCTATTAACAAAATACCATGGCGGATGGCATCTTTGAGTTTTAGAGCTAAAGGGCTTACCCTTTACGAATTATGAAATATTAAATAAATCACTAAAGATGAAGCTTCGTTACATTCTTATCACACATGGCATGCTAGAGATACTTGGAAAAAACGACTGCTAAGTTGACAAAATGTAAAGCCTGCCTCATTCAGCATTGGCAGCGACGCAACCTTCGTAAATCTCCCAAAGGAAAGCCACTATGTGAGCCTCTGAAATTCATCTAAACGTTAAGAGAAAATAGTAATCAACCGTCAATTATCTAGTTAGCTGTGTGGCAGGCGCGCAGTTCACAAGACACCCATATTGGTTGTTAGCTGCATCTCGATTTATTTTGCAGGACCAAGGCATGGTTTATTACTTTATTTACGTAGTTTACGGGAATAAATCACGCTTTAATTGAGATCCAATTTTGTCCTTACACTTTTAATCTAAATAATTGACCACTTCCAATCAAAAACCATGGTCAATCAAGCTTTATACTTACCTGGACGGGTCAATGGGTGATCTAGAAGGCCTATGGCCTAGGCTTGTGACATCCATTGCACTCACGAGAGGTGTAAGCCTAAGGTCTGTCTAAGCGGCAGAGCCTACGTCATAATTTGTGGCAGTGGGGGCTGCGTTCGCGCGGCCCTGAATGAAGAAAAAAAAATTGTCAATCAAGCTTTAGATTATAAGTTTTTGTTGAATCTTGACAACTATAGTTTTTATAGGGTTTTTCTAATTAGTTTAGGCAATATCTAATGTTAGATTTGCTAAAGTATATATGTATTTGTTTGTTTACATTTTTATATATTTTGTTATTTCATGTAAAATAAAATTCAAAATAGACAAAATAGAAGGAAAAGAAGCAACAAAGCAAAAGGAAAAGTAAAAATAGAAGAGAGTTGGCTGCACGTGCAACTCACGTGAAAGGAAAAAAGAAAAAAAGAAAAGAAAAGAAAGGAAGGATATTATCGCGCAAAACAATGAAGCAAGGGGGAGAGTGTATCATCGAGAGAGGCTATTATTGTGCGAGTAGTGTCAAACAGAGAGAAAGGCCGACCAAGAGGCGTCTGCTGACTGTTAGGCAAAGAGGCTGGGATCAGGCGATAATAGAACCGATGCCACTTCTGTCCGGTGTTTCTGGCGAACTTTGCCTTCGGCGCTTTCGACAAAGAAGAGAGAATTTTCTGTCTATATTTTGGGGTTTTTTCATTAAGAAGGGAGTAAATCCTACATCTAAGTGCGATTTCCGGTCGTTCTATGGCAGTTGCATGGGGTTTCGCGGCAGTTTTCGGTGAAAGACGGTGAACGCCATCTGGGCTTGATTTTGCTAGACCTGCACATATTTGCAGTAGATTTACACAATCCTTTTGCAAATCAGCACTCCAAGCATCATCCCAACGATTTTCGGTGGTTTCGCGTGGCAGCGGTGCATGAGAGTGCGTGGCGGTGGCACGTGGTGGCGTGTTTCGGCGAGTTTTCTTCCCCTCTTTCCAGACAGCACATTTTCTTTTCCCATTTTCTTTTTCCTATGCGTAGAGTTGTGCAGAACTTTCTTAAAAAGGAAAAAAAAAATTGGCGACAGCTTAGTTGTTTTTTCATTTAAGATATTTTGTATAATTTTTCACATTATTTTTATTTGTGTATGTAACAGGTTTTAGTCTAGTTTGTTAGAGTTACAATATAACTTAATTACAATCGTATGAATGTTGTGATTATATTATTTTGTAAGATATTTTATATGTATGAAGTTGCATATTATTGTGTTCAATGTCTTTAAGAGAATAATTACCACTTAGATTATTTGATTTGCATGTTAGAAATTAACAGGAGATAACATATAGTTGTTTCTTGTAATGTGCAACCATAGATTAATATGGATAGACATATACCATTGGTTTGTGTGGCTTTAGGTATAAACTTGAATATTCATAAATTTTAATGCACTTATTTCATTTTAATTCACATATAAAGATATAATGAATTAATAAGTTAAATATATTTGCTATACCTAGACATAGGATAATGATAAATTAGAAAATTTTGTCATCACATGAATATAAATAATCAACATTAGTATTTAATAATTAGGTGAAATCGGATGTTTTAACATGTTTCGTTTATCAAGTTTTTCTTAAATTCAGTTGTTTAATTTATTTTCATCATTTTAGTTTGCTAGATAAATTTTAAGATTATTCACCTTTAGTAATTAATTAGTTTAATAATCATCACTCTCTGTGGAACGATATCTTACTTATTATTATTTTACTTGTTTAACATGTACACTTTCATGTAAGATTTCACTAAACAAATCTAAAGGCTTCACAATCCTTTACAACCCTCCTCAATTGAACCTAGATTAACCTCCATGGATTCTAACATGAAGGACCTTAAATTTTTTGAAATAGATTGATTATTTCATTCTATAACTTCCAATGTAATGATAAAGCCACCTATATAGATAAAGAGAAGAGAATCCTTAAAGATTCTAGAAAACAATATGAAATTGGTCAATTTATAGAAGTGATCAACCAATGCAAGAAATCAAATTACCAAATCCAGCTAAAATCCTCTCAAGGAGCTTTAGGTTCTTGAAGTGGAAAATATAATGCTACCTTCGTAAATTGAAAAAAGAAAACTCAATTTGATAACTTTACTAACTTGCTTTTATAATCTCAACTAATAGTATTGATCTTTCTACAAGCATTATCACTCTTTCTCAACCAAAAGCTTAGCTAAACATCCAAAGTGCACTTGCCACTTATGTGATCAGGCAATGAGGTTTAAGGTGAACAATTGAGTACCATGAAAAAGACGTCCCTTGTGTATTGTTTATTTTGATTATCTGCAATCATTATTTCTTAAACATCAACAAAGGCATCATCCTTATCTCTAATTTAATAATCTTAAACCTTTAAAATCTTGTCACATTAAAGGAAAAGGTTGCTAAGAAGTAGATCCTTGGCTTAGAGAATCCACTGCTTGATTCTTCACCAAAGCTTGAAGCATAAAAGCAAAGGTCACTATTGTAGGGTATCAACCCATCTATAAGTCTTGTAATACTAAAACAAAATAGTTAGAGACTACTAGGTACCCGACCAAAAAAATAAATAAATAAATTGAATTGGCTAAAACATAGAATTGAAAAAGTAAGGAAAGAAAGGTTACTTGAGAAGCAAATAGAATCAATTACTTTGTATTAAGTGGCTGCAATGGTATTCCCCCCAAAAATACTCATTGAGAAAAAGGAGTACCAACTCATATAAGGCTTTGTGAAGGAAACTCCACTTCTAGAGTGGGACAAGATCTTAACATGTCTCCTCTATACTAGGGAGTGATATTCAACCAACATAAAAAGGCTTAAAAGCCCAAAAGGGAAAAGTCCAACTTTGATACCATATTAAGTAGCCCCTATGGTACTCCCTCAAAAGCACGCTCATGGTGGAAAAAGAGAACCAACTCATATAAGGCCCTAAGAATGAAACTATACTATCAGTGTGAGACAAAATCCCAACATGCCCTTTCTATGTCAAAAAGTAATATTCAATTAACATGAAGGGCCTGGAAGGCAAAAGGCTAAAAAAGGAATAGCTTAGCTTTGATACCATATTAAGTAGCACTAGTGGTATTCACCTAAAAGCATTCATATAAGGCCCTAAGAAGAAAAATCTACTTCTAGTAAGGGATGGAATCCCACCACTTTGGATACTTTCAATGTTATAATGTTGACCAATTTATAAGTGAATATTGTAATACAAATTTACATAAACAAATCTATATGATGAATTATATTAAAAATAGAAATTTAATGATGATCGCCAGTTATCAAAGGAGATAGTCATGCATCTCTTGATAAGGAATCAAATTTAATTCTGAGTTGTTGATGATAACAGGTTTTGTTATAACAATTTTTCATATGACTTAGGATAAAAATTGGATAAAACTTTTAGAAGGATGGAGATAAGATAAGACCTTTAGAAGATAGAAGAAAACTTGTAAAAGAACTTTAGAGGATAAAAAAGGAATTACAATAGGTCTTAAGAGATAAACGATGAGGCTTTGTAAAAAAAGGGTTAGGGCTTAGGAAAAGGGAACCTTAGATTTTCAAATATTCAACATTATTTTGTTAGCTTTAGTTGTAGTCATATTCTAGTGATAAACACAGTCTGGTGATAGGCTAGTGATAGGCTAATTATAATTAATGAATATTATTCCTTAGTTGTCATTGATCATTTTGGATCTGGATATAGTTGTGTTTAGATATTGGAATTGAGTTTAATAATAAGGGAGATTCTACCCTCATATCTCTTATTTTATGATTGTGTTGATTGGTTGGAGTTTGATCCTAATAGTTGCATGTGTAAAGAAAATTGAATATTCAAATTTTGAACTTGAAAGTAGCAAAGACCAAAGTTGTGGATCATCAATATTAAATGCAAAAAGCTCCACATAATTGATGGGGCAATGGGACTAAAGGTAGACTTGCAACTTTTCATGTTATGGAAGGAAAGAGAGAATCTAATGTTGAAGAAGTACATGAGCTTTCCTTTCTTGGCTAGGTGGAAAGGACAACATGCATAGAGCTAACATGGCTTAAAGTAATAATGTGACACTCCTTTGTGGATTAATGATGCTAACATGGAAACTTGCTGATGTGGCACTTCATTAACATGTTAACACTATTTTTTCTATCAATAACCCTAACCCTCACATTAAAAAAGAAAAAGGAAAAAAGAAAAAAAAAAAGATGGGATAAGATAGTCTGTGAGCTTGTCTTAGAGTATTTTGAACTAAGTAGAAGAAAATGTTTTGGAAAAAGTATTATGGGTTGAATGACAAAGGATAAAAAGTGGACTAATAGTTGTTTTCTAGCCACACATTCTCTAATGAAATGAAAATCTATTTCAACATGCTTGGTATGTGTATAAAAAATAGGTTGTATATGAGACAAGTTGTCACACAAAGAGTTAGGAGGCTTTGGTGGGAGAGCTTGAAAATCATGAAAAACAGTTTCTACTTAAGTTCTACAACTATATCAATGAGGCATTTAAACTTGGCTTCTATATTGGATTAAGCTATTGTTTAGTGCTTGCATAAGCAACCACGATATAAGTTGGAACTAAGGTATATGCAAAATCCATCAATTGAGAGCTAATCATCATAATCATTGGCATATCTTACATTAAGTAAGGCACAAAGCTTGTTGGACGAGGATCAAGTGATGTATAGGCCATGGTACATTGTCTCTTTAAGAGAACAAATGATTCACTTAACGACTTGCTAATGAGTTATGATTAGTGCTTGCATATATTAATAAGAGGTTTTGATAAAGTATATAGGTGTTATGCCTTGTAAGAGTGAGATATTAAATAACTCTAATAATGTTGTGATAATGAGTGGGATTGGGAAAAGAATCACCAAAATGAAGTGATAGCATAAAATCCATAACACATGGTCTTGAGACAAATTAAGTAGCACTCATTTTTTCATGACCAATGATGAGAATGAACTTTGCATAAGGGATGAAGTTGTCATCCTAAGATTGTTATGCTTTGACATAAAGAAAATAATGAAGGAGATCAAGTTTATGAAAAACTCATTATTTAATGAAGTCATGAGACTTGCTAGTGGAGCTATGAAGGAACCTATTAGGATAATATAATCAACACAAACTAGAATAAAAATATTGTACTAGTTAGTGTAATGGATAACTATTGATTAATTGACTTAAGAAATTAAAAAGTCTAAACTAATGAGAATATAATTGAGGTGTTGTTGCCAAGCGTGAGGTGTTTAATTAAGGTCATATAATGATTGACAAATTCTACAAACATGATGGGCTCATTGTGTGTCAATAAAACTTAGAGGTTAAGTCATATAAAACCTTTTCTTTTAATTGTCCATAGAGGAAAGCATTTTTAACATCCAATTGGCATAGTGTCCATCCTTTGAAGTAGACAAGTGCAATAATTACTTTGATTGTAATTGGTTTAGTGATTAGGATGAATGTCTATATGTAATCAATGTTAAGACACCAATGAAATCTTGTAGCAATTAAGCATACCTTGTAATACTTAAGGGATCTATCTAAGTGAAGTTTGATTTTATAAACTCATTTACAACCTATTGGAATAGACTTGAGGTTGTGGTTGAACTAGCTCTCATATGTGATTGTTGATGAGGGCAATGAATTCTTCATTCATGGCATGCCACCATTAAGCATCTTTTATGGTATGGGTGCTGCATGTGGGTGGGCTACAATAGTAAGAGCATAAGTATTTTGACAAGGGTATGTCTTGTGTCTTGTTATGGTGCCACTTTGAGCCTTGTCACCATGGGTTGATAAATTGGAGGTGGGCTCAAGGGCTTACGTATTATTTTATGATAAGGTTATTATGGGTATTTATGCTGGGCTTGCTATTATTAGTGACGGGCCTATAGTTGTCAAGGGTATTGTCACTTGCATTTGAGTTAGGGGATTTGTCAATGAGGGAAAATGGAGAATTATTAGTGATGGGTTGGAAGTATCTAGTTTGGGTTGTTCGTTTTCATGATAAGGAAATATAAATTCCTTAGGTTGGCCATTAATGATGGTATTTATTTTTTAAGTGGTGGACAAATGGCACCTATAGCCTTTTATATCTAGGAGAATAACTAAAAAAATGTAGGGAAGTGACCTAGGATCAAGTTTGTGGGTAGCATTAGGACAAAGATATGGTTGACTAAACACCCAAAGGTGTGTAGACGAAATGTGTGAGGTGTTTCTTTAAATAGTTTCTTTTTCTTTTTCTAAAGGGAGATATTTTCTACTATTAAGGTGGACATTCTATTTATAATGAAGACTACTGTTTCAAAAAAAAAATCTTAAAAGTGAAGTGGTACCTTGTTTGATAAAGCATGTCCAAGCCTAGTTCAACAATATATTGGTGTTTCCATTAAGAGGAGCCTATTGAATAGGGGAATATGGGCTAGAAATTTTTTGTTGTATGCCATATTCTTGTAATAATTGTTGAAAGTGGGTGGAACAAATTTTGCCATGCTATTGTATTATATTTTTTTTTAATCCTACGAGATAGTTGTCTTTCCACAAACCTTTATGCATATTAGCAAGTATTTTTATTTCAATGTAGAATCTTTTGTTAAATCATACTACCACAAAAAGAAAAGTGTTATAATGTCTTTACTATATATTCATTTTCTTTATTTTATTATATATCTAATTATATGTTTGACTTTTCAAAATAAATCATTATTATTTGTCATCATCAAAATATTTACAAGAATATCTTTCATTGCTAATAGTTTATATTATTTTTTATTTGGAATTTTTAATAATTTTAAATTATAGGAAAAAATTAAGTATTACTTTTGGATTGAAGGGAAGAAAATTTGGGGTTCATTAATGAGAAAAAGTAGTCTCATTTTAGGTTAAAGAAAGTAGAAACAAAAGAAAAATCTTAAGATTTTTAATTTTAGATTAAAAAAGGTGTGTTTGTAAAGAGTTAGAAGCACTTTGATGTTGAGTATTTCTTGGTGAAGAAAAAAATTTGTAAAGGCTGAGAGATTAGAGTTAATCCTTTATAATACTAGTTGAAAATTGTTAGTAAAAAGAGTTTTTCGCTAATTTTATGGGGGTCAACATTATTTTGTACTCGAATGGGATAAACTACCAAACTTGTGACACTAGAAGAAAAACTAGTACAACCCCTCATACTCGCCCACTACTTAGTATAAGGTTTGGCACTATAAGTGTTAGCTATAGTAGGAGGGCCTATAATGGGCTTTATGTAGAAAGGGCCTAAGTGGGTTACTAAGTGATTTCTTAGCTTATGGTTAGGTTAAGATCATAAGGTTGCATCTTAATTAATAGTTTAAGCTTTTTAAATATTTGGTAATGTCTTATGATCATTATAACTAGTATTAGAGTAAAGTTTCAAATTTGAGTCTTAGCTAATGTAGGGAGAGCAACATTATCATATACTTAAATGTAACTAACTACTTAACTTGAAACACCAAAGTAAAATACCTATGCAACTTCTCATGCAATCTAGTGCTCAAAGTGGAGCTTAGCTAGGAAAGGGTGCTAATGGTGAGCTTGATATGGAGAGAGCCCAACTAGGTTGGCTTGAGTGGTTAACCTGGTAGTCAAGTTAAGATAATAAAGCCTTAACTAATAACCTAAGCCTTTGGCACAATGATAATACTTGATAATCTTAACAATTCTAACTCTTTGAGCTAAAAGATAGTATCAAAAGGGTTTGTACCAAATCACTTGACTTACTCAAATTGTCTTCATTCTTACTACAATATATATGTGCAAGATATTAGTAAAGTCATTTCAGAAAACCTCTTCAACAAATAATACTCAAAGATTTTTTGAAAACTTAATTCAAACCCTCCTATGCCACAAACCTAAAATTAGTGGTATAAACTATATACATTTTCTTCCTTATTCTATGAGTGTTCTTAGTGCCATTCTTATCAATACCTCCAATATTCAATGAAATACTCAAAAGAAAGAAAAAAAAAAAACTTTACATATCAGTGAGTTCTGAATCCATGAATAAAGAAACTAAATTCCTTTGTTGCAAATTAGGTAATGACAAATCTACATGAAGAAACCCCCCCCCCCCCCCCCCCCCCCAACCCAAACAACAAATAGATACGTATAAATCTAGTGGCTTGTCAAGATTTTGAATACGTGTTGTGTTCTGGTAAATGATACTCTTTCCGCCACTAGCAAAGGGTGTAATTTACTTACACTAAAAAATAAAAATAAAAATAAAAAGGTAAATTACTCAAAAGTAAATGACGAAAGAACTCGTGAAGCCTATTCTTGGATAGATGTCGATGTTATGGTGACAAAGCTTGCTAACTTGACGTTTGCAGTTGGAAAATATCGGTTCTTCCTTGGTCGGAGGCACATGGCGCTGGTAAACAAGACAATGGCCTGCCCCCAAAAGCACAAAGTTTGCAGTAATTGTCGTACGAGACGCCTGCGTCGTTATGAGATTACGAGAGTTCCCCAAAGTTCCTGAATTTGAAGGGGCATCCATGACTCGAAATTTGTGATTTCTTTTCTCCTGAAACAAAACATCTGGAATTCAATTCCTGCCCATCGCCTCCCGACGACCGTGCCGACGGGGCAGCGCCGATTCTCCCTCTTTCCGGCGAGGACGAACACAGAAGTTACCGTAATTCATAAATTCGAGCTCAAACCCTTGTTCCAACATTAACACCTCAGGTTCTCTCTCTCTCTCTCTCGCTGATTTATAAAACCCTCAATTCTCTCGTCACAAACCTCAGGTTGCATGAATGTGCCTGTGCCACTTTAATTGGTTGATTTTGGTGAATGTTGCAATATAGTTCAGTGACAGTGAAGCACTTTTAAGAAATTCCTGTGGTTTGTGACGTTTCTCAACTTTTGTATAACGAATTTGAGCTGCTAAATTTTGGAAAGCGCGGAATTTAATTACCGCTTTAAAAAAGTCTGATGTTTGCAAGCAAAAGGAAGTGAGGTTGCATTTGAAGTTGTTTTTTCCGATAAGTTTTCTGTTAATCACGATTTTTAAAGCCCGGAACCGGCTGAAATAAGTGAGTACTTTAGAAATGTATAATAAAATGTTATTTTTCAAGTTTCTTTTGGGGATAAAACTCTACTAGGACTGTGGACAAGGTACTGGACGATCTAGAAACAAGGTCCTGTGTATCATTCTTCCCATTTGTGAATGTAGTTTCATGGGTCATCTAAATAGCCTAAGAGGAGATATATCATGTTAGACAAAGAAAATGATTAGCTTGAAGGAATCATAAGTTCCAGTTCACACTTCCGCAGTGCCAGTCCTCTCTATCTAAACAATTACCAATTTTTAGGAATTTTCTTTGCCTCAAGCAGAAGAAGAAGTGGAGTACAAATGGGGTAGGGTTTGAGTGGAATTCAATAGTTTTATGGAATCTAAGCTTTTATGGTTATAGCGTGATCTGATTCTTTATATATGGATGCAATCTAACCTTCGATAGCGAAGCAAAGTATGTGAAAAGCACATTATTTAAACCATAAGCGGGTAATTCTTTGAATTTCAATGAATATTTTAATTTCAAAACACCAATTTTTTTAAGGTTTTTATTTTTTTATTTTTTATTTTTTTATATGAATAAGATGTAGGAAAATGTTCAAATTTCTATTTTCTGTGTGTTCTCACCTGTATTTATGGAATTTTTTCTTGCCGCACCAATAATTGTAGTATACATATTTTTGTATTAAAAGACAACTTTTGATGGTGACCTGTAATCGATCTAAATTTTTCAGTTTCTAGTGGATGGAAAACTATTACATATTTTTTGATTTTGATTTTTAAATGTTTTACTCATATGTCACACTCAATGATGGTCAATGAGTGAGGATGACGATGGCTTAAGTAGTCCTCTCCAAGAGCACATGGATATTAGACTTCAGGCATCAAATAACCTGGACTTGAACATGGAACAGGGCTCTCGCAGCCCAAAAGTTGTTCAAAATAATGGCAATCTGTCCAGTCTTACCTTGAATGATGTTCAAATTTCTATTTTCTGTGTGTTCTCACCTGTACTTATGGAAATTTTTCTTGCCACACCAATAATTGTAGTATACATATTTTTGTATTAAAAGACAACTTTTGATGGTGACCTGTAATCGATCTAAATTTTTCAGTTTCTAGTGGATGGAAAACTATTACATATTTTTTGATTTTTGATTTTTAAATGTTTTACTCATTTGTCACACTCAATGAAGGTCAATGAGTGAGGATGACGATGGCTTAAGTAGTCCTCTCCAAGAGCACATGGATATTAGACTTCAGGCATCAAATAACCTGGACTTGAACATGGAACAGGGCTCTCGCAGCCCAAAAGTTGTTCAAAAGAATGGCAATCTGTCCAGTCTTACCTTGAATGATGAAGCGAGTAAAGATGCAGTACTGAAGGTTGGTACAGAGTTTAAATCAGATGAGCATGCATACAAATTCTACGACAAGTATGCCAGATTGGTGGGTTTCAGTGTTCGTAAAGATTGGGTGAATAGGAGTAAGGTACATGGTCAGGTAGTATCTAGGAAGTTCACTTGCTCCAGAGAGGGTTACCGAAGAAAAGACAAAAGAGATATCAATGTGAAGAAACACAGAAAGGAAACTAGAACTGGTTGCTTGGCGCACATGATCATTACTCGTCAGCCTGATGGTAAATATAGGGTTACACATTTTGAAGCACAACACAATCATGACAATGTAAACCCAACTAAGGCTCAAACGTTACCATTGCAGAGAGAATTAAGTTGTTCTCCAGATGCTGAAGCTGTTTAGAAAACAATTTGGGTTCACCCTCCAAATCAGCATTTGGATTAATGTCTAAACAATTTGAGATCCAGGAATGCCATGACAACATTGACATTGATTATGACAATTATCTTCAATCTGAAAGGTTAAGAGATATGAAAGAGGGAGAGGCAGGGAGTCTGTTGCATTGTTTTCAGAGGCAACATTTTGAAAATCCATCGTTCTTTTATGCAACACAGCTTGATATTGATGACAAAGTAACCAACATATTTTGGGCTGATGATAATATGGTAGTCGACTATGACCATTTCAACGATGTAGTCTGTTTAGACACAAATTCCAGAAGAAACAAAGATTTTCACCCATTTGTACAATTCTTAGGAATGAATCATCACAAACAAGTTGTGATTTTTGCCGCTGCACTACTATATGATGATACTGTTGAATCTTTCAAGTGGCTATTTGGAACATTCGTAGAAGCAATGTCTGGGAAGAAGCCGAAGACTATTCTCACAGATCAAGATGCAGCAATTGTTGAAGCCATCAATTCAGTTTTACCAGAAACAAGCCATCGCTTATGTGTATGGCAGATGTATCAGCATGCTCTCCGACATCTTAGCCATTTAGTAAAAGATATTGATTCTTTTGCCAAAGATTTAAAGAGCTGTATTTATTACCAAAAGGATGAGGAGGATTTCATTAATGCCTGGGAAACTATGCTGGAGAAATATGATCTTCAGCAGAATGAATGGTTAAAATGGATGTTTAGAGAAAGAGAGAAATGGGCTGTGGTATATGGTAGGAATACTTTTTTCATCGACATGAATAGTTCACATCTGGTTGAGTGTTTATTCAATGACTTGAGAAATCATTTAAACTCTGACCTTGATATTCTTCACTTCTTTAAGTTCTTTGAAAGGGTAGTAGATGAGCAACGGCACAAAGAAACTGAAGCTAATGATGAAATGAGCAGGTGTATACCAAGACTAATGGGAAATGTGGTTTTGCTAAAGCATGCTAGTAATGCTTACTCGCCAAGGGCATTTGAAGTATTTCAGAGGGGATATGAGAAAAGTTTAAATGTTGTTGTTAATAAATGCAGTCAGAATGGGCCACTGGTCGAGTACAAAGCAAATACATTTGGGCAAGTGCGAGAACACACTGTTACATTCAATTCTTCTGATAATACTGTTGTTTGTAGTTGTATGAAGTATGAGTATGTAGGGTTTCTATGTAGCCATGCACTGAAAGTGCTTGATAACAGGAATATAAAGGTCGTCCCATCCAGATATATCTTGAAGAGATGGACAAAAGAGGGAAGGTCAGGAAGCATGAGAGATTGTAATCAGTTCACCATACAAGATAATCCTAAATTGATTGGTGCTAGCCGTTATAAAAATTTGTGCCGCAAAATATTTAAGTTAGCAGCCAGGGCTTCTGAGTCGGAGGAAGCATTTCAATTTGCTGCCAGACAACTTGATGAAGTGATGGAAGGGGTGGAGAAGATCTTGGACTTAAAGCCTGAAGAAGCACAAGCTATCACCTCAAGTAGCACAGGTGCAAATGCTTCTGAAAATGAACGTACAGAAATTCTTTTGGATGGAAATGAAATCAACGAACAGGATGAGAATGGAGTAAAAGGCGGAAAAGTGAATGATAGGACTAGTCCATACAATGTTCAACTAACCAATTTGAATGGAGAAGTTTCTCATAACAAAATAGCTCAGAGTATAGAAGCATCCCCCTCGATTGTAACCTTTGTCTCAAGTCCGCCAGCAGCATATACTTCAACACATGCAACAAATGCAAACCCCATCACACAGGTAATACTTTGCTTAGTCTTGTTCTAATTGTAGCACATAATCTTCATTATAATTTGTTTAACTTATATTTTTCAGCACATAAAGTTTACCCTTCCAAATGCAAACACAGGGTATGTGCAATTTTGAAGCAGATCAGGTGGTTCACTGCATGTACCAACAATCTAACCTGGTCATGGACCAGCAACCCAATCCTAACATCTATCAACCGTCAAACTACTTCTCCAGCCAACATGATTCACCTGGCCAATCTCACCTGTTACAAGTAATTATTTACCCCACACTTACAACTTGGTTTCTTTGAAGTACATCTTTTATGTAACCTTTATATAAATTGTCTAACGCAGGAACCTCTAATCCATAACCCATACCAAGAGGCTGTCTCAAGCACCACTCAATTGAGGCAGGTAATTGAAAGTAGAAGTTTAACGATGGCAATAAATTTCCTGACAGTCTTCACGATTTGAAGAACCACTCTTAGCGTACTTTTTTGTAATTTGCTTCGTCTTATTGACTGCAGGCGATGGATCTTGATGTTCAACATCCACATTCATCTTCGTTCTTGCTTTATGATGACAGATATAGAGCTTCTAACATATTTCTTGGACCTAAGTGAAGAATATGGAAAGTTTTTCTGCTCTCTTCACTCTATGTTTTATGGTGTACAGTCAAGTGCTAGAATTTGTAAACCCCAATCATCCTATTTTAGCATAGCATTTGGTCAAGTTCATAGGATATGTGGCCAATCTTCCTTCATTGACCAAATGAAAATGTAAAATCCATCAAAGCTCACATTTGTTTCTTTCCATTTTTTTTTGTTTTTTTATTTTATTTTTTTCACTTTATTCCTTTGGCTAATTCTGTAGCTCTTCTGTTTCTAGAAGAGGTAACCACTATGTTACACCACACCTCCATCACTAATCTCTCTAATCACTGTGTCCTAAGTTCCCTTTTCCTGTTTTAGTCGCATCCAAAAATTCAAGAAGCCTTTATCCATGGGGACGAAAAAAAATCCCAGTGACTGAAAGACGACCCTAGTTTCTACTCAACTGCATGCCGCATTGGAAAGACTTGAGTAACCAACCTCTTTTCACAAAGGAAATCAGTTGCCTAATTTATACCATCAAGGCAGATGGAGTAGGTCATCAAAGGGCAGGAAGTATTGCTCTTTTCTACCATGGCAAGGCTGCTCCTCCATAAGCATCGCAGATGACATGCTGAAAAGTATCATTAAGACGACATATGCCCCAGAATAGCTTTTGCATGTTTGAGAAGATCAGAAAGCCTGACAATCATGGGAGCGTGTGGTCTGATATGAAAGAAGCTTCTGAGACGTAGAGGCAGGGTCCTGTCCAGCCTCGCAACCACAGTTAACCGGGGTCCTGTCCAGCTTTTCTCAAGATGTGGTCCTGTTTCCTCGCTTTAGACCGGGGAAAGAGAGGCCCGAAAAACCAAGATCAGACAGCGACGCAGAAACTTTCCTGACATCTTCCTGAGAAGGGTCCCTATGAGACGACTCCCCTGGAAAGTAGCGCAGCTGGATTTGCATAAACTGGAGCTGTCTCAGCTGCATGGCCCTTCCCTAGGTACGGATTCTATCATGGGCTCTCTGTTTTGGAATGGGTCTACAGAAACCGTACGTTGAGATTCCCATCTCTATGCATGACTTTTTAAACCAACTTTCCTGTTAGTTGTCTGAGGCCGGTTGAAAGTTTTAAAACCCAGATCTTCGATTAATACTGTGAATACCGGATCGATCTGCAGCCCAACCTAAGTCCAAATTGTGGCCCTTCTATAGGGAGATATAGGAAATGTGTTAAGAGAGTAAATGATGCGGGGAACACTTCACAGTAGGTATTACGTCAGTCTAACTCTCTGCAAAAAGAGAAAAGTAGAATCGGATGGACGCCGAATATCCGCAAATTCGGTGAATATTTATTGTAACATGGTTGAACAGTAGAAGGATAGAAAACCTCAAATAGCGCAGTTTTAGTACATTAGAGAGGACAAATTTGCAAGGCTAATTAAAAAATTAATTTAAATTTTAATTATAAACTTTTAATTTTAATATGATATTAAAAAGTATAAAAATTAATTAAAAATAAAAAATATTTTTATTTAAATTTTACTACAAAAAATTATATATTTAATGTGAAAATTTTTCTTTATATACATTCTTTATTCCTTTCACTTCTTTCCTCAAAAAAAAAAAATTAGAAAGCAACTTTCCTTAGTAAAAAGGTTTAAATGTTTAGAAATAATATCAATACAATACGTCATCTCAATGCTTTTACAGCTTTGATAGTAAGCAAATAAGGGCGCCCATCGGGGATACCCTTATGAACACGGAAGTTTGAAGGAGTCGGTCATCAGTTGACCAAGACGTCCTCCGTCTTTATCCAAGTACAATTAGGTTTGGGGACCCCGATAGCGAACTATTTCAACAACTTCACGTGTCAGGTAGACATCGTTACTTTTTGGGCTGTGTCTGCTTTTGTGACATTTATTTATTATCTCTTATTCCTACAGATCAGATAGCACTTCAGGTCATCGTGGTCGAATTTGACTGACTGATTGGATTAAGCTTTTAGTTTTTTGTTTTGTCCAACAAACGATTTTGGACCATCATGTCTGTTACTTGTTAAAAAAAAGGTGTGTTTTCTACGCCCACAGAGTGGCCTGGCAAAGGGTATTCAAGGAAATCCCATCTTGATCATCTTTTCAGGTACCATCGGCTTTAACCCTTGGCCTCGTCCCTCAGTCCCAGGGCTCCCAAACCTTAATCTGCAACCACTCAAACTAACTTACAAGTCCTGGACAATACAGTGGCTTAATTTGAAAACATCCATCTTTCCTTCTAGACCATCACTTCTACCAATCAAATAACGGACAGTAGAAACAGCATCATTCCAAAAAGTTTTGGAAACACTCATACCACATAGAAGAGATCTGGTCACTTTAAGCAAATGTTTGGTCACTTTAAACCATTTCACTAGAAACATACTCTTACCTATTGTCAGTTTAAGACATTTCACAGAGACATGAAATTGAGTTTTCACCATCTTATGAAACAATTGACATTGCCTTGGGTACATCACTTCTAGATTTCCGTAAATAAAGTAATTGAAAATAGGGATGGATTCTTCTGTTATCCAAAATACCAAGACCAAGTATTGATAACGCCAATTGACCTAAACTAACAGACCATCAGATGAAGTTTTAAATGTGAGAAGAGGGGTTTGCCCATGAGAATAAGTCATCAACATAAAAATGGAACCAACTTCATAGGACCAATCACATGGTAAGTATTGACACTATAGTCCATAAGAAACCCAGAAACCAGTTGAACAAGCAATGCGCCGCCGCCACACCCCCCCCCCCCCCCCCCCCCCCCCCCCCCCGGCCTAGTTCAGCCCATTCAATGCCGGCCTGATTTTGACAATCACGAGAGGGATGAGAAGAACCTAAAAAATTCCCATATATACGGGGTTGGAGAAAAAAAATAAGAAGAACAGTATTATTTATGTCAAATTGGTATATTGGCCATTTTCTTGCCGTGGCTATTATCAAGACTAACAGACGAGGTTGAAGCTTTCGAGGAAATCAACCTTGATTCTTGATGAAACCCTTCTATAACAAACCCAGCCTTAAGACAATCCGGCAATCCATTTGGTTTTAGTTTCGGCTTAAAAGCCCACTTTGATCCGATGATATTCATCTTATCTTTGTGGGGAACCAAAAACTAGGTTTATTTACACTAAAGAGCACTCATTTCCACCTCCATAGTAGACGTTCCAACCACGGTGATTTAAAACAGCCCTAACTAAAGAAGGTACCGAAGGAATTGCATATGAAATGTGAAGCATATACTTCAGATTGGGTTTTTGAATTCTTGGCATACTCCGAATAGTCATCATTTAAATCCTTGAAGAACCAGTTGTGTTGGTTGAAGTTGGGTCCAGGCAACATCCGTAGTGATTGGCAATGCCAGTTGTGGAGGTGAATCCAATGTACGTCCGAGTGGGAGACTGCAAGAAAGCCTGTTGCTGAAAGAGAGTTTAGACGAAGGGGAGAGGGGGGTTAGGAGGACTAACATAGTCAAAGTGGGACTTGAATCCAAGTGGCATTCACATTGTTGAATTGACTCCAGAAACAAAATGGGTAAGCACGTGAAGTTGGTGTGGGAAACACGTGAAGGGAAGATGATCAGCACGTGAAGTGTGAAGCATCCCGAAGCATGTGTGGGAGGCTGGAGCTGATACATGAGTTGACAGGGTGCTTGAGTGGCCCGATAACGACAGAACACGTGTTTCTTCAACCAGGAAAGGTGGCAGGAGAGGGTGTTGTGATTGTGCTTGTTCGTTCGATGCTTACACGATGGCGAGAGGAAAGGAGATCTCATTGAAAATAGCATGTCAAGGGAGGATCAACTTCTTAATTGACATATGCAAGCACCTGTCACCTTTGTTTCTTATGTTGTACCGGTTAACACCGACTACCAAGAGTTCTCAAGAAGGTGTGCTTAGACACCCAATGAAAGAGTAGCTCCATGGAGATTTATTGTTTAGGACTGATGTGGGTAAGCGGTTTATGAGGAAACTGCAGTCGCCAATGCTTCAACCCAATAACGCCGAGGGACGTGTGTGTGTGCCATCATTGTTCTTTTGAGCTCAACAAGTTGGTGGTGCTTCCTCCCAGCTAAGTTGTTTTGATGCCGCATATGAATACATGAAAACTGTTGCACTATGATATGCTCTTCAAGGGATATATTAAGGTGAATTGTAAATATTAATCAACAAAACACATAATAAAGGAAGCCTTAACATTAAGGAACAAAAGTTAGACTCCATAGGTTACCGTAGATTTTTTTCTAGTGGCACTTGCAAAAGGAGTTGTTTCCCTTGATCACAATTCTCCCTTGTGCACGCAAAGTTTTTATAACGCCTGGATTTGGATGCAAAGTTTTTGAAAGTCCCTTTTGCATCCATTGTCCATTGCTTGATGTCTGTGGGAGTAAAGTGCTCGAGGCTTTGGGTGTGGCACCACATACAAATTTCCTTTTCCCTCCAATAGGACCTCCCTCCTCCATTTGTCCTATTCATAGAATGATTTTTCGATAACCTCCGCCGTGGAAGGATAGCCGGATGTAAGCTTAGATATGAAGAGGAAATTCCTTTTCAAGAACGGTGCAACAACAATAGACTTTTTAAAGGAATAAGTCCATTCTTGAGTGATGTGTTTCCAATGTGTGTAATGAAAACTTGCCCCCCATCCCAGACTTGGATGCAATCATTACCGAAGTAACAGGAGGAAGTTTCGCGCTTACTCTCTGTTGTAGCAACACGGGACGTGGTGCCAGTGTCAAGGATCCAATCTTCGTTAGCTGGCTTAGTAATATGGAGGGCAGCCAATAATACTATGGGACCTCAACTGACTAGACACTGTGATAGAAATGGTGCCAGCCTTTTTGGGTAGGATGTCCTTTCTTGCCGCAAATCTGGTAGTTAATAGGAAGTCGATTGGAAGATGACCCATTTTACCAGCACCAATCTAGTTGTTTCGGTTATGACAATGCTAAGAGGAGCTTGAACCTCTTCCGGTTTGTGTTGAAGGCGCAAAACCCCTTCTTTGATAGGGGAAAGCTGAGAATAAGCCTCTGCCCCCTTCATGTCCATTCCCATTATGTCCTCCCCTCGAGTCTGCTAAGTGGTATGAGTCAATGCTTCATTTTTGGTTGTGGCAAAGCTTCCGTATTTTGAGCAAATTGATTGCTTAACGCCTTCCAGACTTGAGTAATAGTTCCAGCTCAAAGATATGTTTGAAGGCTTCTCTACACAGGGTGCCCATAATCCAACTTTTCACCAAATTGTTGGCCTGGTACAAACCTTAGTTCGCTTAGTTTGATCAACAGTCATCCCAGTCAATAGCCCATTTTATGCTAAAAATAACCTTTATTGGCTACTTCAACAACCTTTACCGGCGTAATTTAGAGGTCATTGTCAATCAAAACTTGGTAATTCATTAATGGGTTCATGATCACCATTTATAATCAATATATTCAACCACCAGGCACCGTCCAAAACCATCTATGATGCCATTATTGGTCACCGCAGCACCACTTTAAACATCGCATATCCGACGCCTTAATTGTTGTACTTTATATCGCACAGGTCAAGGAGCTAAATGGTCAAACTAACCCAATAAATTACAATGTAGTCGATTTAATTTTTTTAAAAGAAAAAAAAAAAGAAAAAAAAAAGAGAGAGAAAAGAGTAACACAAGGTTGACATTTTTTTAAAAGAAAAATCCACATGAAAATTTTATTTATTTCTAGCATTTTGGACATCAAGATATGTTTTTCTTATCAAATAATCCTAGAATATAATTGAATTACAACATTATGATTTAATTAAAGTGGGTCATTCGGGAAAAAATTTCATACAAGTGATTTTTTTTTTTTACACACACCTAATATACTAAATTGACATAATTACTATATGATATTTTAAGTCTCAATTTAAGGATTTGTGAAAAATATCTTAAGGCTTAACATAAGTTGATGACATGCATAGCTCAAATGAAAAAATAAATTTTAATCCAAGCAATTTAAGTGGGTCATTTGGGAAAGACTTTAATACAAGCAAATTTTTTTAAATACACCTAATATACTAAACTGGCATAATTAGTATATGATATTTTAAGTCTTAATTTAAGGATTTGGGAAAAATATCTTAAGGCTTAACAGAAGTTGATGACATGAATAGCTCAGATGAAAAAATAAATTTTAATCCAAACAATTAAGAGTAACCAATTTCATAGATGCTTATAAACATTTAATCTCCAATTGTCCTTTCAAAATAGAGAAACACCAATGAAGCTCTGTCATGCATATCCAAACGCAAGGTATTGTATCACTTATTTTCTTACAATGGATCTATACAACGTAGAAGGGGCATGAGGTAACTCCGTCCCTATCCATTTTGAGATCCTAGTGAGAAAAAAAACCATCAAAAATATTTTAAAGCAAGGTTGCTGTTAGCACTTGACTTGAACCGGGAAAAGGGAAAGACCCTTGGATGAGTCGAACCTACCTACCCGATTTGGTTGAAGTTACGGGAACAGGGCAGGACGTACTTGGGATTCTGGACAACCTCGTTTATTTACAGCAACCCACAAGTAGTGCGAGCGTGTCACGGAAGTCCTCAACCGCGCGTCTGCCGACCACCTCAACTGTCTCTCTCTCTGTCTGTCTCTCTGGCTCAGAGTACAAAACTCGAGTCCAAAGTCGCCGACTACATCAGTCATTGGCCTCTCCCCCATTCCAAGGTCCAACGTCCACACCTCTCACGTTCTGTTGAAAACCATGCTCTCCCCAAGCGACACTTTCTGCTGAAACCCCCTCCTCCCCCGCCAATCCCATGGGGTTTCTCCAACGCCTCTTTGGCTTCGGCACCAGAAAGTCCAAGGAGAAGAAGAAGAAACGAAACTTCCGAGGAAGACAGGCAGACCCTGACACCACCCAAACGATGTCCGTGTTCATCGACGCTGCTTCCTCTGCCGATGGCCTGGACTCCAACAAGCACGCCATAGCCGTAGCGGCCGCAACTGCAGCGGTAGCGGAGGCGGCACTGGCCGCCGCTCAAGCGGCGGCTGAGGTAGTCAGGCTGACCAGCGCTGGGTCGACTCGTTCTCCCTCCGCTATCCACGTTACTGGGGCTCACCGGCGGTGGACGGAGGAGCTGGCTGCCGTCAAGATACAGTCTGCTTTCCGTGCTTATCTGGTTAGTTTTTGCCGTTAAATGTTTGTTTTACATGTATTACATTAGTTGCTGGTTCCAGAATCGACCACCGTTTGCCTTTCGTGCTCAAATTTCCCGGGAACCAAACACGGGTCAGCAAATATATTCAAAGTAGATATTAGAAAGAAGGCGAGGCATGTGGGCATTAAGTTCCTCCGGGGACGGTTGGATGAGTCATTCGGGCTAGTAAAGAAGGAGCAGCAAGTGGTGCTCTTACCGTGTCCTGTTTGCGTACTTAGGTGGATTTCATAGCGAGGGAATGGAACGAGTGAAAACAAGCCTCTGTCACGAGTGTCTATTCATGGCGTGACGTGAACCACACACACCCTTACTCTCATCTCCGTTGTCGTTGGGTTCTGTGGATGGAAGGGCATATCCGTCATTAGGCAGAAGGTACATCGTAGCCGATGCGCCGACTGTTTAGCTTCCTCTTTAAGAAATGCATCCTCCCAAGCCCTTTTTTTTTTTTTTTTTCTTTTCTTTTCTTTTCTTCGGTCTTTCCAACACCACCTTTCCAGTAATTCTATTTACATTACCGCCCGGAATTCGAAGTTCAAACTCGCCCCAGTGAGTTGTTGAACGCTGAGAAGTGCGATTTCCCTAGCTTTTTCGTCGAACTTGGTGTGGGTGGGTAGAAATCATACCAAATCATAGCCCTTTATCATCATCTTCGCTTTTTTTTTTAATGCGTCCTCTCCACCTATGTCCTTCTTTTGCAAGTTGTTTACTTTTTCGCTTGGGCAATGGTTGAGCAAAGGAGAAAGGAGAAAGGAGAAAGGGTGTTGCTTGGTATTCTATCTGTGCTGGAATGATACGTGCATCTCCAAGACGACCAATGTCCCTGAATCTTGTTCTTTTTATTTTTTGGGTGTTTTGGACCACGAATGGGGGCTTCTTTTTCCGCCAAATTCGTCTTCAAGTATGCTGTGTTTGTCACGTGGTGGGCAAGGATGATTGGTTGAAAATGATCATTTTGGTGGTGAAGATGTGTCCACCATGTGGTGCAAAGAGAGAGAGGTGATGATTTCGTCCACGGCGCTGTACCCCGTTTGAAATGCCCTGCTAGTCCGGTCCAAATCCTCTCGCCCGCCCCACCATCGCTTTTTAAGTTTGAAGTTTTCCTTAACTTTTGCTTTAGTAGTTTTTGAGTGATTGGTAAAGGGTGGGAGGTGGAGAGATTTGAATCAATGCCATCTTTTTCGAGAGACTGTTTTCCATCAATTGAAAACCACCTTGGTTTCGAAGTTTGCTAATCAACAACGAAGTGCATCACTTGCTTACCGACTTTTTTAAAATATATTAAAAATAAAAATAAAAATGAAAGTTTTGGGTGGGAACTCATTTACTTGTTTGACTCTTGAGGATGTTGTATTTGCAGGCAAGGAGAGCATTGAAGGCACTAAAAGCATTGGTGAAACTCCAAGCATTGGTGAGAGGGCACATGGTGAGAAAGCAAACTGCTGACATGCTGAGGCGCATGCAAACATTGGTCCGAGTGCAGGCCCGAGCACGTGCAAGTCGCACGCACTTGTCTGAATCCCTGCATTCAAGCAGTAGATCCTCCCACTTATATCACCGTGTAAGTGGACTTACATGCTTTGTGATTCGTGTATATATCGACTTTGTGGGCGTCTCAAGTCATCTCCTCACCTTTGGCAATAAACATGGCGGGTTGAGCATTTTACGTCTCCTCGGATTTCAACTTTTGTTGGCGGGGAGATTTAAATTTAAAATAAAAATACCTAACAAAGGCCAGAAAATTCAAGAAAAATGTTGATGTTTCTGCCCATCTAGTTTGTTTTCATGTTGTGTTGCTTCTACTTGCAGGTCCCTGCTTCTCCGGATTTAAGCGAACACCAACTTCGTGCTTCTAGTACCAAATTTGATGGCTCCTCTATCTTGAAGGTATTTACCCCTTTGATTATGTTGCATCTTCTAAAGACATCGTAGGTCTTCAATGATTTCACTTCTGGGAATTGGGATTTTTTTTTATAGGAAGTAAGATGCAAATGGGCATATATCATTGTTAAAGGCTTACCTTCTCGATGATTCTCAAGGTCTAGGACTGATACATGATCTTCAATCCATAAGGGTAGTAATAAAGTTAGTGCATTTTTCTTTTCCACTGATCGTCTGGATGGCGCGCAAATTCTTATAACACTCTTCTTCTGCTATGCCAATAGAGATGTGGTTCAAATTCAAACTTGAGGGACATCATCAACCTAGACAGATCACACGGTGGTCCAAACTGGTTAGACCGGTGGATGGAAGAAAACTTATGGAACAACCATCGATATATTTCATCAAGAAATGGGGATCTCGATGATGAGAAGGGCGACAAGATTCTTGAAGTGGATACTTGGAAGCCACATCTGAAATCCCAACTAAGTAACAGAAGGTTTCAGGCATCCCAGCGTGGTTTTTCTTCTGATTTAAACAAGGACAGCGTTATGACATGTAACTCCCCACCAAAGCACCCAACAAAAGCTCCAAAACCAATTTCTGCTCAGGCTACTCAATCTTCCAGGGAGCTTTCATCCCTGGGATCTCTAGGAAAAGATGAAGCGGGTGTGAGGACCGTTGAGAACAGTCCGCGTGAGTATTTAGCAACATCTGTGCCTGGAAGTTGCTCCAGAAGAACTCCACTCACACCCACAAGGAGTGAATGCGCCTGGGGTTCCTTCAGTGGATACGTGGGTCACCCCAACTACATGTCAAACACAGAATCATCGCGGGCTAAAGTTAGGTCTCAGAGTGCCCCAAGGCAAAGGCTCGAGTTTGAAAATTTTGGTTCAATCAGGAGGTCTCTTCGGGGGTTTGCGGATGCCGGGGCTAATTCAGAACGGGATTTACCCCCGCAAGCTGAGTATATCAACAAGGCTCATTCTGCCTCCAGCCGCTTGAATAGACTTTGGAGTTCTCATTTAAGATGATACTGCGTGTTTTCTGAATTTTTTTTTTTGTATTCTTTTTATATCTTTTTATATCTTTTTATCCTGGGTGTGGGAGTAACTCTAGAGTTGTACTTATTTGATAGGGTTTTGTATGGGCACTCTATATTCCCAACTGGATGTCATTATCTTAGATGTACTCCTTTTTGTATATTTTACTGATCTGCGTGGTATGCCTAATTCCCCTTCTTTTCACATAAAATATTGCCTCTAGAAATCGCAGCCTACTTGCCTTCGCAGACCTTTACTATCATGGTTTTGATATAATCGTAGCTTCTGGCTCCACGATAATGCACCCTTTAGCATTATTATAGTGAAACTATAATGCCGACACCTACTAAAGATGCATATTCTTCAGCAAGACAAAATGTTTTTGTATTGTCCATTAAAGCTGGATAGAACCTACTCCATCCTTCCAATTAGGTACTCGATGTCAATGTACGAAATGTGACATCGAGCTGCCAAAAACCCATTTTCTTAGGAAGGCAGAGTCGCTTGCGGGCCACTTACTATTGCACGCAAATAACTAGAAAACCTCCATGATGTGCAGACACCGTTACTTCATGCTTAGCTGTGAAGGATCTTCACTGGCGCTTTGAGGTAGGGGGTGCATGTTGATTTGTAATTATTCTTGCTTGTTGGCCTACTCTTTTTACTCCGACGGTTTTTCTTTACCGCCGTGATATGGGCCATTATGTTCTATTATTTTTCCGCTAGTGTTGCTATTGGAAGGGGCGACATTCGAACTTGCTAATGAGGGTCTAATCTTGCCGGACGTAGGAGGAAAGTAAGATTTCAGTGAGAAACAAAAAGTTGAAAGCACGGTGTACCGAACTGGGATAACACAAGTGGTCATTCTAGATTAAGAGAACTTAAAACCATTAAACCTTAGTTGTTTGTAATGTTTTGCATGTGATGACAAGAAATCCAAAAGGCAGCACAAAGAGGGTCCCAAGCCCATGAGGGATGCCGGAAAACACAGTTAAGGTACATGTTTGGTGTGCCAATTTGCTGTTGCTGTTGCTGTTATGCTCACGTTGAGGTCCCATCCTCCAAATTTGAAACATCAAAACTGCAATGAGTGCCTACCATTTCTTACTCTTGTTCCATCATAAACAGCAATGCCAATTTATAAGCAAATGATAGTAAAAAGTTCATAGTTAACTTGAATCTCACTTTTTGTGTTGTGACTTGACTTCAGGATTATGATACCTGTCATTTTGTGATTTCACCAACCCTAAATATTCTCACCTATTTACTTTCGGTGGCCGATATGGATATTTGGCCCCATCACTAGTTTGTCCCAAGCGAAAAGGAACCTGCGTAAATTCCATTTTGCAAATTTTCTGGTCCCCAAGTCACAGAAACGGCAACCTTGGATACCCATCACGAGCCATACAGTGGAGAGCCATGATCGGATACTGCTCGTCAGAAGATGTGGAAAGAGTGATTTAGGAACAGCCCACAAAAGAAAGACAGCTATTAAGCATATCTTCCATGTTTGGCCCCTTGTGACTCCAATTTTGGCCTCTAGCAATTACAAAGAGAGCAGACCACTGATGATGGTGGTGGTTGCATCACGTGAAATCAAATCTTTATAGGGCAACGTAAAATGTGATCTTATATACTGGAAAAGTATTATCCCAAATCATTTCGTTTTTCAATCAAAGTGGATGGAATTAATAGCTATGCCAACCTAAAACTTCACGTAATTTGGTGCAATCACACGAATGTTGTATAGGTAGCTGTTCGAACTCGACAATCTGATATGAAACAACCATTAAATACTGTAATCACCTTAGAATTCTATTTCAAGTCCAAGTCAAAGATTTATAAGTGTGCTTAAATTCTGTTTCCAAAATTCAGTCATAAATAGGAAAAAGAAATTAACATTTAACCATTATATAAGAACCATGTCAAAATAACTGGAAACAGCTCTAGGTTCACAAAATTAAAAAAAAAAAAAAAAGAGTGGAAAAGAGCACGCGAACTGAGCAAATGTGTAACAACATGGGAGACTTACGCGCGTAATGAACCTCCTTAATGATAATAATCATGTCTCTCTCAGCACGCTTACGTGTTTAACCACCAGTAAATCACTTGGACTACACACAGCCACTGCATGCGACTGCTTCCAAAGCATGGAACCCAGTCACCCACTGATCGCAGGACGTAGAGCTCACAGAAACTTTCTCCACCTTGACGCTATTACTTTCAAGTATATAAGCTACGTTGCCTATCACCTTCTCTTACGTTCCACGTATTACATCTTTCTGGCGTAGGACATTTGTCTTTGATCCTCTTGAAGGCCCAAGTCTACCTCTATTCAAAAGGCTTCATTAGAGAGAGGAGTATTCAAAACTTATAACTTCTTTCTAGCGTGAGACTGAGTATTTAACACTCTCTGAAATCTGAGCTCACTTATTTTGCCCGCAAAGAATTAACCCAACCATGAGATTTGGGTTGGCACATACGGAAAAAGGCCCAACTTTGATATAATCTTAAATGCCTCAATTCTTTTTTTAAGGCTATGATACCTTCAAATTCTTTTTAGGTATCGAGTTCACAAACTTCCTGATGGTCTATTATTATCCTAACATCTATTGGCCATTGACCTCTTTCATCGAGTGGAGATCGCATTTACAATGAACCTATTTCTACTCCCTCGATAGTCAAACCTCTTTCAGTTAAGGATGGCTTATCTAATTTTGCTCATCCCTCACTTTCTCAAGAATCATTGGTAGACTTTAATATTTGACCCTCATTGGTCCAACCTTGTTACACTCTAGATCTTCCTAAATAGAACTAATGGATTCAACATTAAAAACCAAATGGGCTAACAATGTTTATCCTTTTTTCTATTCCTTTTAATCCGTCCAATGACTACAACTCAAAATTAACAACACAACCACGACAAAATAGCACACTAGAACTACAACTCCAAGAATAATTCAGCAACAGAAATACACAATAGCATACCAACACAACAAGACCCACCAACATTAATGAAAATCACACAATTTCTTCAACAATACATAGATTCACCTACACAGTCTTCAAGAAAATAGACAACACAGAGACACCAAACTACACAATGAAACTTAAATACAACTAGATAAGGATACTAACACAACTTCTATGGGAGGCTACCACCAACAGATATATTGGAATTTGCAACTCCCATGAGAGTTTGCCACTGAAGATGTCTTTTCTCATGAGACCAGTGCCTTAGAACTCTTTTTTTTATTATTATTTTTCCCCCTCAATGACATCCTTTTTTTAATTATTATTTTCCTTTCTCCTAGTTAGGTTTCCTTATTCAAGGCTCACTTAAACTTTTATAGCCCACAATTCTCATAATCTAAGGTAGCTTGTAACAATTCCCCACCCTTTAGAAAAGGACCTTGCCTTTAAGGTCCATACCAACATATCACGTCCTCATGTAGGTGGAATGTTAATGAGATCCTTTTCTTTTTCTTGCCCTACCATAACATATGGTCTCTTTTTACACTTATAAGTTGGCATAAACATTTCATCACATCTAAAACATAACCCTTTCACTTTCCTTTCTTCTACATCAGTGGAAGTTAGTTTCTTAACTTGATTATAATTACCCATACCTTTCATTTAAGTGTGCTTCCCAATCAATTCTACATGGATACCTGTCTTATCTTCATCATTTACATCAATTTCAAACAATTTAGCCAAACATATTGCTTCATCTAAAGAGGTTGGCTTCTTGGCCTTCACCTTAATGATTCCTTTAAGCCTCTTAATAGCAACCCATATGTTGCTTATTAGTTAGGTTATTTGCCCACACTAACATCCTAGTGAACTCTTCATCATACTCGTCCATGGATCTTGTTTGACATACCTTAAGCAAATCATAAAAGAAATCATAGTAGATTGTAGAGCCTACCATGTCAATAGTGCCTTTGTTAGCATTAGCCATGTCAATAGCTAATTCCTAAGTTTTTATTGGTAACTTCCAACCAGAATTGTACTACTTCCTAAAAATGTCATGATGCAATTAAAAATTTATCTTCCTCTAGTGTTTTTTGATACCCAAAAAAATTATTGGCCTGACATATCTAACTTATTGGGTCTTCTCCCCCTTTAAACCTAGGAAAGTCAAACCACATAGTGTTACCCCTGTAATGTCCCCCTCTATAGCTTTTTCTGTTACATTGTTCATCCTCCCAGCCATCATCATCCTCCATCTTTTTCCTTTCCCTTTCCCTTTCCTCTTTCTTTGATTCTCATTCCCCTAAAATATCATCACTAGATCCATGCCTCCTTTTGTTTTCCTTCAACTTCTTAGGAGGCTTGATTTCCTTTTCTTGCTCTATTTAAACCCTTTTGCCAAAATTTAAACTAGTACCCTTCTCTTGTTTGGCTTAAGCCCTATTGTGCTTACAAGCATTGTTGATTGCATTCACTTTATGTAAAAGGCTCACAATCTAATTAAATTTTCCATCAAATTCAAAGCTTTGCTATGCAAACCTCAAGTATCTTTCAATTTTGAATTTTGTTGAGAGAGCCTCCTTTTAATTTCCAAATTTCGTTGTGCAAATCATTTGTCTACTATAGATCAGTCATCTCTAATACTAAATTGTTGCACTTTATATCTTCTAAGACAAAACTAATAGATTCAAAGTGAAAAACCAAAATGGGTTGACAACATTTATTCTTTTATGTATTCCTTTTAGTCCATCCAATGTTTATAATCCAAAATCAACAACAACACAACCATGGCAGAACAACACTAGAACTACAACTCCAACAACAATTTAGCGACAAAAATACACAACAATACACCATCACAGTAGGACTTACAACACTGCGAAATACCCAACCTTTACTCCAACAACACATTAAACAACCTACCAACACTAATGATAATTGCACAACTTCTTCAACAATACATAAATTCACCCACACAATCTTCAATGAAATAGACAACACAAGGACACTAACTACACAACAAAACTCAAATAGAACTAGATAAGGACACTTATTATCATGAGTCATGAGTCATGAATCATGAATCAAGGCCTAATTCATACTCCATTTAGGGAAAGGCACACAAGGAAGTTAATAGCAAAAAAAAGGAAAGCACAAAGGAGGACTAGACTTATGGATTAGTAGAAAAACCTAGTTTTATAAAAGATTCATCTATGGTATGATTAGCTAAATAGTTGTTGCTAGAATAATCCTTAGGTAATGTAGTTAAAGATCTCATAGAACTTTAATGTAAAGTAGTTGTAATGTTGTGCAGTCTATGTAACTTTTAATTCATTAATGAAGGTTTTGTTCATTTGATGCTTGTTATTAGTGTGTGATTTGGGAAAAAAAATGAGCTTGTTTCTTACAACTGATATCTAGGGCACATCCTAGAGCCTATGACATAAAGCACATCTAGAAAATAAATAAAGATACATGAGTTTGGTAAAAGCAAGGCTAAGGGAGTTGTAGAAAACTTTTTAGTCAATGATGGAGCAAAACATGGAAACCTAACACCTGCCGCTTACTCACTTAGGTTTGGACAAAGGAAAAAAAAAACCCTACTCACCACCAAAAAAGATAGAGACCAACAATGGTGTGACTAGTAGCAGCCCCTCTCGATCCTAACAAGTTCAAATTGAGAAGGAGATTAGTGCTTCCCTCCATAGATTTGATCTTGAATAATGCCAATCAACACATTAGGGAGTCGGCACAAACAACCCATGGGTGTTCCATTAAGAATTAGTACCCATGCTAGAAAGTCACTACTTTGTGGAGCATCTATTGATTCAAACCACCAAATAAAGCATGAGTTTTGTTTCAATGCTCCAAAAGGCTTTTATGGCTAGTTGGCTACAATCATAGGCATGCATTTTTTTAGTGAGTTTTAAGACAACCACCCACTATAAAGGCTGGGCAAATTTGGCTTTAAAAGGCCACCATTTTCTTATCAGCCATTATTGCATCATAGGTTAAGACACAAAGGCTATCCCCTAAACAAATTTCAATCAGCAATGGGATTATAGCCACTACATACAGTGTTTTTCAACTAGTAGCGAAACTTGCCCAAATCTTTTCCCAACACGAAAGGACCTAGTTTCAACCTTGAGTTCAACTTAAGACTTTATTTTGGGCTCAATCACTATGGCCATCAAGGGAGATAGCATTTTGAGCCATGTTGTGAGACTAATTTTAACCCTGAATTTAAGCTTGAGATCAACCAACAAAGACAATAGTAGGGACCATCATTTGAGCCATGTTATGGTCAACCATATGTATCATTTAGGAGGCCTTATAAGTAGCAAGTAGCTTTTCTCACTCTCCTCGTATGGATTTTTCATGTTTTATTGAACTTGAGCTAAAGGAATGGTTAGTGTGCTATTAGAATTGGTTTAAACTATTTAAGGTTAGGGCCATTTGAAAGTACAATATATAATAGTAATTATGGAAGGCATATAGGAGAATGGTATACACTTATATAGTTGAGAAGGGCCATGTGAGTTGGAATAATTTTAAACATGATGTGATGGCCAGATTTTTAAAATGAAGAATGGGTGAATGAACTGGAGCAATTCATTTATTTGAAGCAAATATCAACGATGCCAAAACTTGTGAAAACATTTGAAAGACTAAAGTTATGAGTGACTTTATAGAATTATGGGATGATTGATGCTACTTTTGTAGCTTTCTTTATACATACCCTTAAGGAGGAGGTTTAATCAATGGTTAGGATTGATAAACCCTCTACGTTAAATGAGACCATTAGGCTTGCTTTTATGGTCAAAGACTAGGTGGCACAATTTAAATTAAAATGGGGAACAAAGGATTGATCAATCATCTTCGCTAGACTCATTACCCCTCAAAAAGCCAAGAATCCCTATATGACATATTAGTACAAAGCAAATGCAAGGAAAAAAAAAATAAAGAGTTGTGTTATAATTATGATGAGAAATGGATTAGAGGACACCAATGTCAAAAGCAACAAATTTTTATGTTACAAGGAAGAGAGAAAGAGAAAGAGAGAGAGAGAGAGAGGATTTGGGGGAGGGTGGGTTAGTTTAGACAACTAGAGCACAAGAAGAGGAGTTTGTTAAAGCACCAAGGTACTTCCACCACTATTTCATAAGTTTCAAATTACCCTTAAGGGTAAAAGGTTTAGTGAAGAAGTGGGGATTGTCATTACCCATGACTTAAGGCCTAATTCACTTTAGAGAAGCTCATATAGGGAAAGGCCTATAATGAGTAAACCCTAGTTTTCTAGAAGTGCCATCTATGCCATGATTAGGTAGGTAATTGGTAGTTGCTAGTGTAATCCTTAGGTAGTATAGTTGAAGACCTTATAGAATTGTAGTGTGGGGTTGTAGTAATGTTGTGATATAGTTTATGTAACTTCTAGTTTGTCAATGAAGGTTTTGTTCCTTTGATGCTTACTATTAGTGTATGATTTGGAAAAGAAGGAGCTTATTTCTTACACTTATGAAACTTTTATGGGAGGTTGCCACCATTGGATACACCAAAATCTATAACTTTCACATGAGGTTGCCACCGAAGATGCCTCTTCTTGCAAGACCAATGCCTAAGAAGTCTCTCTCCAAAATGTTCCCCCCTCAACAACACCCCTTTCTTTTTTATTTTTCCTTTCTCCCAGTTAAGTTTCCCTAGTTAAGACTCATTTAAACTTTTAAAGTCCACAATTCTCCTAGCCTAAGGCAACCCATAACAAAACTTAACCTTTTTATGTGAATAAACTATATGAATTAAGGTATTGCTCTACCAATTAGGATTAGGATAATGTAATATGACTCTTCCAATACATTCATGGCATCCCTAACCTTGGTTTTAAAATTCATTCTCACAATACCACTATCATTTATTACTTCAACTATTGGGTTAAGTGCCACACCGTCCACCACAAGTTTGTACTTTTCCTTGTGCCAATTGTGTTTCTTGGAGCTCCAAATGCTAACCTACAATATCTTGGTCCCTTGCTAAGGTTGAGTAGTGTGCTCATGCCATGGTAGCTATGGAATTACTTATTAAATAAAAGCTATGGAATTAGCCTAGTTTTATTCACTTCTCAAAGATTTGGGCATTTCCCTACCTAAATTGACCCCCATTATGTGTTATAATATTCAAATAGTCCATCTTTCTCATATTCCTTTTTTACATGATAAGATCAAACACATGGACATTTTATTAGGAGAAGAGTTACCTAAAGGTTTTATTATTACTCATCATATTACCTCTTAAAATCAACTTGCTAATATCTTACCACGCCACCATGCAAACAATCATTTCTCCCATTTAGATGCAAACTCGGCCTTACCAACCCAAGTTTGAGAAGGAATATTGAGACAAAGCCTAAGGACCCTTTTTCACAAGTTTGAGACTCAAGGTATACCTTGTATCTGGGTCCCTCACTTGAAGAAACAAAAACTTCCAAAATTGCAAATGGGAAAGAGCTACTAGAAGGGAAGACTAAAGATTACTAACGGATTGGGAATAGCTATACAAATTCTGTTTTCTAGTAATACTCTTTCATTCCTTCATAGTCTATTAAATAAACAGCCTACATATATAGGTCATCACTTGTGTAAGATTGTTACCGAGAAATATAGTCTTCTTCCCATAGGACGATCTTCTATTACATTTTGTTTATTTGATTCTATGTGCATAGTTAATTACAAATTCAGAAGTGTAGTTGTACATGGGATTTAAATATTCCACAAAATCTAAAACTAGGTCAGGTATGAGTTTTGTGTTCATAATGGTTATCATCTACAATCTCTTGAGAATCATAATCTAGCAATCAACTTTATCAACTTTATGAGACGTCCATGGAGGCCCTCATTGCACGAAAGTTCTATGTGACTTGTGTGCATCCATGTATATAAACATTTTAAGAGCTTGATAGATCTATAACCAAGCAATAGACATATACAAGATTAGTCCACCATTTATGCAAGCATGACATTGGGTAGTTGATGCTTTAAGCATCACTTATTTATATCATTATAGATGACCTAAATACTTCCCCACTCTTGTATCGACAACTGAAGACTGGCTTCTCATTTGATCTTTAATTCTTCGATTATCCAGCTTCATTTTTCACAGCCCCAAGTCAGACTGTGCTGCACGATTCAACACGAAACAAGTGTTAGAAGCCCTGGAATTAGAACACCTCAATGGGCCAGCTTGCTTGAAAACATATTGGGACCAGACACTTGCGTCTAATTCTTCCAGTCCCAAGATGGCCTATTATACAAAGCCCTTCCAATATGATCGTTTCATTGCACCCCATAAAACCATAGAGATTGACAGATCACGTGGGCATTCTATGAAAGCGAAGAGAGAATTACCGGCTACAATCAGTATTTGGTTCAACAGTGAAGCCTAGAGAGATCCCGCAAAAGCCCGGTAAGGTGGCAATAGCTGTGGCGTTGGGAATGGAGGTGCTAATCAGGTCCATTACACATCTACAAAGAGATGTTCGATCACCAAGACTCTTCAGACTCGCTACGGCATCACAACATGGTGATCCTGGAAAGGGGTCTGGTGAACCATACGTGATGAAGGTTAGGCACGTTGAGACAAGTGATGCCACAGTTGAGCACTCAGTGGCAGCGGACATTGATGTGGCCAAAGATAGCATGATCAACAGCCCGATAACCGTTGGTGCCTTTTGGCTAACCATTTGATTGAATCTGATCACCATTGAATTACACTACAAGAAGCTGAAAACTCCATTGTGATACGAGATATTCTTTTATAGTTGGGAAAGAAGCTGGGTCGGTGTGCAATGAAGAGTGTGTGCTCGTCATCAAGTTTGTGTGAGTTTTACCCCTTGTATCTACCACACCATAACTGTAAACAGCAAGTTTCTATCATCAAGTCTAGTTCTCTGGTTACAATTGTTTCACTAGATAGTACTGTTCTAGCTGTTAAACATGGCTTTTACATCGCCACAGATCATGGGCAACTAAGATCAACATGAGAAATGGGGTAAAAATAAGAATCGGTCCATCGGATTGAAGTTGGGAGATTTGGCCCACAAGAAGATCAACATGAGGTTCAACCAAACAAGCACATCCGATGAAGAATGGGTAGACACTGAGAATAGTTAAAAGTCTTCCTAATTAAAAGGATATACAATACACTTTGTAATGTCCGAAGTGCTATGAATTAAACAAAGCAAAGAAGCCTAGTTAGTAAAACCGCTATAAGAGGAAAGGGGAAAGGCCTAATTAATTCTCATCACAATTCCATCTAGAGGTCGGGACGCAGGCCACGTAGTGGCACCAGTGACAATGGTCGTTCCCATTCTCTCCCCGGAAAAGCATCACTAATGCGACTGTAAACCTGCATCATTTTAAGCACAAAAACGAGCGAAGTTAAGAGTTTGTATCACCAACTTCTCAACAAACCAAACTCCAAACATCAACATTTAACGAGCACGATAACTTCTGTGGGAAGAGTAACTTACCCAATAATCAGCAGAACAACAGAAATCAACCATAATGCGTACTGGTAATATTTGAATCTGGGACCAACGTTAGCACGAAGGTTGTGCTGCTCTGACCACCCAAACTGAGGACGGGGAAGCAAAATAAAGCCAAGGAGGAAACCAGTCAGAAATCCACCAATGTGGGCATAATTATCCACGTGCGGCAGAATTCCAATGCCAAGGTTGATGACGACGATGACAAGAAGTGTGATTATTGCCACAGCCTATGGAAGAAACCGAGCAAGGATTAGCAAGAGAAACTCAAGAAAATTACAAGAACAAAGATTCACAACCATTATCAAAGTTGGAGCCAGGTACAAAAGTACATCGTTCAACTTATTGCAAATTCTGAATGTATGGAAAAGGTATTTCGATTTTGTAATCATAAATCCCATTTTCTTTTAAAACCAACTTGCAAGGATGGAGCTTATATCTCATTTCAATTAGAAATCTTAAGCAAAATTTAGGCAATGTGAGACAAGCCACCCTATTTTTAACAGAATGAACATATAAAACAAGCTTCCTGAGATGCAGAAACAATGACTGGCATGACTAACCTTGTTGGTATAAATAGTCCAGTTTGTAAGAAGTTCTGAGAGCATTGCCCCGAGAAGCCCAAATAGAGCGCCAGAGGCTCCAACAGAAATGTTGTTTCTGATAAATAAACAGGAAAGTATGCTCCCACCAAAGCCTGACAACAAGTAGACGATTCCAACACGAACTGCCACATTCCAAGAAGTATATCAGCTCACTGCAGAATTACTACAATAAATCTTTAAAAAAGTGGAGTAGCTGTTTACCATGAATGACATAAGAGTAAAGTTAAAGACATTAATTTACTGTATTACAAGTTACTTATGTGGAGTAAAACCAGAAGAAGAACAGGGATGGAAAAAAGCACTACTCTAGCATTGATACTTTGATAAAGTTTCTAAAGGAAAGCCGCGAATGCAAACAGGTGCTATGGCTGGTACATAAGCCAATTGCCACCTACAATTACCAAGTGAACAAGTTTAGAATAAGCGAAGTACCAAAACCAAACTGTTGCTCAATGCGTATGCCAACAAAGACGAGGCTCAACATGTTTGCAACCAGATGAATAACACCAGCATGTAACCAGATGCAAGTGAAAAGTCTCCATCCTTGATGATCCTGGACAACTTTCGTCCACTCTAGTGCTCCCAACTTCTCCAATCTGAAAAGATTGTGAAAAACAAAATGGAGTTTCAATTCAACCATTTTCTTGAAGAATGAAGGAAAGAGACATCCAAATGGAAGAAACGGTAGTATATTTTACAATTTACAGGGCTTTTTCTTTCAAGACAGAACTTCTCCATCTGATCATGTTTTACTTAAACTACAGAAAAACTCAGTCATATATTGTTTTATACCTAACCATAAGAATCATGTTTAAACTCTTCACGAAGGAAGAACACGCTAGATTTTTAGAGGTTATTCCAACGGAGAAAACTTCAAAAAGCACAATTTGTTGACAAAGAATTACAACAACAAATATAAATAAATTTCATCAATGCAATAGATTAGTGAACAAGGGTAATACTCGCCCTCTCTACAGTCAAGAATTAATTTAGCGAATTTCAAGAAAGAGAAAAAGGTGGAAGAACAAGAAAAGGCAGAAACCAGGAAATGGAATAGAAATTCTGATTCCACTTCCACCCCAGAAGGCTTGAGGAGAGCCATTTCGGCTGAGTCATGGAGTACCCACAAACCCAAATCATTTCAAAAAGAAAAAACTTGCAATTCACACAGGCAAACGATCATAAATAACTCCCGACTTCATCATAAGCCAATCTAATTTCCAAAACCTTATTATATAGACAGCAAACACGGCGTAGAAAATCAAAAGATGAGGTTCCACTACAGACTTTATGACCAAAAGAGATAAATTCCACTAAAATCCACCTCCGCTTTACACTTTCAACACCCCAAAAGTCAAATGGTCAAAAACCTTTGGAAAAAGTAAACCAAATAATTTGAATTCAAGCCACATCGACAACAACTTTAAGAGAACAACTCTGAAAAGTTGAGATTAAGCTACCAGTAGCTATCAAAGATCATTACATTAAAGAAGAAACTTTGTTCAACTGATCCATACAGTTGCCATATCAAAGCAATTTTGATCATTCAAAATCCAACCTCACAGTAAGTTCAATTTCAATCCAAAGAAACCCCCAACATCCAAATATAAAACCAACAGAGCTATTATATCAATAAAAAGCGGGTTTTAACCTCAGCTTAAAAAGTATCAGCAGGGGAACCCATATCATAAGCATCCCCCCAAAACATTCAGGCAATCAAAAGCTCCACTCTTGATCACTGATCACACAGGAATTCGAAATCCGTAAAAGAACAAAACTGAATTTAAAAGCAAACAACAAGGAAAGAAGAAACAACAGTTGGCAATCGGGAGATAGACCAAAAAAAAAAACACTAGGATATGGGTATCTTTCAGAAACCGCTTCCTTACGTTTCAGAAGAAGGCCCGAACAAGGGATTCTCCTTGATAGGCTCGAACGAGAAGGGTCCAAGGAACCTTGCCAAGCACTTTCCCTGATCCCCAGAATTGTGCTTGGGACAATTGTTCACGCCCATGACCACAAGAAACATAGCTACGTTCGCCACGACAAACATGGGAACCAGCCAAGAGGTCCACTGGGTCTCTGAATCATCTATCGGATAGGAAGAAGACGGGGCTGAATAGTTCCAGCTGTTTGGTCTGTTTTTCACTTCCCCTGTTCCTCCTGTTCCTCCCCCTCTGTTTTCAACATCTTCACCTGGCATTTCTTCCCTCTCCCTCTCCCTCTCTGCTCTCTCTCTCTCTCTCTCTCACTATAATTCAGTGCTTGAACGTGGATTCGAAAAGATTAAGGTGGATAGAGTTGGGGTAAAAGGTTTAATGGAGTGGGAAGTGTGAGTGATAGAGAGTGGGTGGGGAATTTCGGTGGTCTAACTGCCACAGTTGGCCTGTTTCTGTATGGAAACTATTTCTGAAGCAGCCAATGGGAACAGGATCGAACCCTGCAATAAGCGAACTAACTCCCCTGTCGTCCCCTACGTTTTGACGTGTCGGATACTTAGTGGCTTAAAGGCCGGGACCATGCTGTTTCCGAACAGAAGATTGGTACTCCCGAATGCCGCGTCTCCCTCTACGTGGGTGTTCCACTCACTCCACACCAGAAGTTGCCAGTTTCGCGGTTATTTCAACAGGCACTATGCCTTTGAAACGGTGATAACGTCCTTTTCAAGACTAAAGGTAAAGGGTTGCCATGCAAAAATTAGAATAACGCGCTTTCTTTCTAGTGGAAATTCCTACAAATTCCAGCATCCCAGCAATAGCTTGTGCATCGACTGGTCACACAGTGTTTGTATGGAACCCAGCATCAGAATCACTCTTTCTTGGTGCACTGAAATCTCAGCATATTTCTGAAAATTGTACAGAACCAGGAATCTGAGGCTTGATTGGCTGCCTGTTTCATATTGCTTTCTAGGGACAGCTTACGAGTAGTCTTTGGGTTGGTCAGTATTAGTTGTCTTATTCCAGTCATGAACTGTTCTTATCAAACGTTTAGCTGATGCTATACTTGGTTTTATTCTCTGCCTTTACTCCTTTTCAATTAGCTGGTGATTCTCTCTTTTTTGGTTCTTTTTACTGATTACAGCTCATAGAGTATTATTTCCTGTGAGCGCATTTATATCGTCCTTTTTTATTAAAAAAGAGAAAAAGAAATAGAGCCCTAACAACCTTCATTTGTGAGTCAAGGTGGGCCTAAACATAAGCCTTGATAGGAAATACAAAGAGTAGGGTGTACAACCTAATCCATTCAAATAAAAACCCAAACACTAGATACTACGGGAAAGTACTCGAGTTAATGCTAGGGAAATGGTTCTTTATTTTTTGGATGCAATGGCACGAGTGGCCCCTAAGGGGTGGAAAGATTTCCAAAGAGAGTTTGACCAGAGTTTTAAGAAATCATCAATATGCTTGGTTGAATTGGAAAAGGAGTCGCGGGATTATGTGATTATGTGATTGTGGAGTACAAAAAGGTGGAGGCTAGTGGGTCTCAAGCACTTGCAATTTATGAGGCTGAAATCATAGAAGATTTAGTAACTTCGATGATACATATGCACCCAACTTATATAATCCAATGTCAAATTTGAGAAAAAAAAAAGTTTTAACCCTTGGTAGCTTACCACTAACTAGCATATGATTGACTAAAAATGCAAACTTAAACTTTAATTAATTAATTTTAGGTTTTATTTTATTTTAGACTATTTTCAAATAATTAAGTTTTACTTTGCCTTTATCTTTTAAACAAACAAGCCGTTTTACAGATGTGCAAAGCAATGTCACTTTGAGAGGAAGGGCTTATATAAGACTTTTGACAAGAAATAGAAGAGCAAGAAAAAAAAATATTGAGAGTAAAAAAATAGGACTCTTCTCTCCTCTCTTAAGTTTAAGGTTAGGTTTCTACCTTATAAATGATTCCAATGGAAGTTAATTTTATAATTAAGGTGTTTTTGTCATTCAATGTTCTCTTTGATATCTAAAAACTCTAATAATCATTTCAATTCAACATTTAAAGTGTTGTAAGATAAGTTTAACTCTTATTTTATTCAAAAAAAAAAAAAACTTCTCATATGACTTACATACAGAAATAAAGACAGCGATAAAAGGGGCATCGACAGCAACGGCTTGAGGTGGGCTTTATTGCCTAATAAGTGCTCCTGATGGTCTCCTCCCGACAAACAACTTTTTGAAACAACGATGACGGGACATGTGGCGACTAGTTGTCACAGTTGGGCTGGCCCTGTTGCTTTTAAGCCACTCTCTTACCTTGCCGTCAGGCAATAGCTGTCAGTTGCCATCATTTTGTCATCCAGTGGCCCAAATCTTTTGTCCTGTGACCTACAATTTTTGCAACTTTTATCCAAAGTTGGGTTTTTATTTTATTTTTTTAATTTTAATCTGAGCGGCAGCAAGTGCTTTTAGACGTTGTTCCAATAAAGGATTTTGTTTTTGTTTGGAAACTGAAAAAATAAAGATGAGGAATTTATATAAGTTTGGGTTGACTTGTTTTCTCATACACCAATATAGATTTTATAATTTATTTTATTATTTATAGTAAGTTTCATAAATTTTTGAATTATAAAAAAGTTTATAATTTAGAGTTATTTCTTGTATGTATTCTTCTTCTGCTCCTCCTTCTTATCCTAAGACCGTAAATTGAAGTCCAGCCGGAACTGACACCCGATGCCTTCTTCGGTCTTTTTGCATATAATATGAACTCGTACATTTTGATAAGGTGAATAAGGAAAGTGACCTTTGAAGATGACAATATCACTAAAATCCCTGCTGTTCATGGACGAAGCTCTATCCAATTTCATGGATTACGATAACTCACCTGATCCATCACAAGGATCAAACTAAATGCATACTTTTTCCTTGTTCTTTTGGGTTTTTGTCTGGGACAAGAGTTCTTTCATCTAACCACTGTCTTGTGTTTAAGATATTATAAAAAAATGGATTTCTTGTCTTGTCTTTTAGTTTCATGTACCTAGACAATAAGATTTGTATCTTGTTGCTTAAGACAATCTATTGCATGAACACATAATTATGTTAGTCAAGCCATAAACATATAAAATACATAAGATTTATGGTGATTTGGATCAACACCATATCTTATGACTACCATCATTAGTACAATTGGTTCTTTCTCCTCTTATTAATTTTTTTTTAATAGAATACAAAAGCATTTTTAAAAAGACTTACACATTGTTTATACACAAATGTTCTTAGTTCTCATGGTAGATCCTTTGTCAAGTTGTGTTTTCAATATTTACATACTAGATTCTCTCTTAATTGATGGTTAGAGCACAAATCAGTCCTATTTAATTGCCACTCTCACTACGTGCAATCCTCTTTTCTATCTACTAGTTTTTTTAATAATCTTTTTATTTTAAATTAACAATAAAGAAAATTTGAATTAGATATTATCATGAATCCTAATAGTATTCTTAGAATGTGCTTATTAATACAAATGAGAATTATCTCTAGAATATTCTTACAATATACTTGAAATATATTTATGATATTCTTCAATAGATTAATTTAGCCTTATTAATTGTTACTACACGTTCTTAACATATCTTAACCTTATTTGTTGTCTTTCTTCTTTCTCCTCTTTTTAAGGTTAACTTGGGCTCCTACTCATTTTTCCTAGGTTCAAATTTTTCTCCCCCAAAAATGTGAAAAAAAATTCAGGGCACGTGGGAAGAAACTGATTATGCAGGAACAAAATTATAAACCCAAATGCACTATACGCTTGGCAAAAAGCTAGACCTGTTCTGGGGTTATTTGTGCGATAAGAAACCATACAAACTTGCTCATGAGCAAAGTATTTTGAGTTTGAGAAGGAAATCTATAAACATGGCCACTGACTGGATGGCTTTGATAATCCATGTCGTGGCCAAATCTATTAATGAGTCTCCCAAATAACATTAAAAAGTGATCACCAAAGATATAGTACAATTGAAGAAATAATCCCCATAACGCTACTTGCCTAATTAAACAATAGTCTCTATTTAAGTAGTCAAGAAAATGCTGCAAGAAATAGAGTAGTTTAGACAACTTTCTGCTCTACCAAGCAAAAATATCAGCAGTGAGGCTCTTCAACGACTCCTGTTGTCGATAGGGGCCTTTGCGGGAGGACGGGTCACAGGAAAGAGCCCGCCAGGACTCCACTTAATGGGCTAAAGATGCATCGGCCCCTATTTTAAAATTTCACCTCAAGGTCTAGTCCAGTTCTAAGAGAATCTGAAATCTTTTTTCTTTTTTTGAATTTATCTGCAGGTTAAGTAAGTATTGTGAATTAATTACACATAAGTTCCATTTAAATATCTGTAGAAATTAATCAACTCTTAAAATCCAAATCATTATTTCTAACTAATGATTTCAGATTATTTTCATTTCAGCCAATATTATCCCTAGAATTTCAATTTTTGTCCCCTAATTCGCCATTCTCATAGAATAGAATATTAAGATTAAAAATTAATTAATAAATATTGTGTCCAGAACTTTAAGAGTTCTAAAATTAAATATTTAGGGACGATTAAATGGCGGCAATCCTTAGTGAGGAACGGAATCTTGTATTGAGGAGTCATTAAAAGTAAAAGAAGTTTATTTCGGTGCATCATATGGACAGAATACTTGTAAAATTATATGTTTTTGCTACGTACTTAAATTTGGATTAATATTTAATTTTAATTAGTTTTAACTTCTGTAGTAGAAAATAGAAAAAAGGTCATTAGCTTCTAAAAAAGACAGTTTGGAGTGTAAGAGATGCCGTGTAGGCATCAGGTAGGCTAACGGGCAAGATCAATTCCCCGAGGAGGTGTTGTGCATGGAACAAGCAAAAATCATGGATCACATTGATGCCGAAATATTATTCAGATTCTGATCTCCATGACCAATGAATTAATGTAGATTTCGACTACCATGATACCAATGAGCTAATACAGATTTTGCTAGAATTGAACTACCAGATGAGTTATTGCAGATTTGGTTGACTACTTAATGTGGAATCCAAGTACAACAGGCATGGGAATATCTCACCAAGTTAGTAAGACATGGCCGTTTACGACCATGATAGTTTTCTTTTATTTCCATGTTTCCCTTTGATTGTAAAGCTTGGTAGTTCACATGAAGCTGCTAAAAATCATCTTCCTTCCTTACTAGTAATACTGGCAAAGCAAAACGGCTAATACTGGGCCTTACAATTCCTTCTTGAAGGAGCTACTTAACCATATGTTTAATCACATATTTTTGTACATAAGAATAACAATAAGGGCAACTTTTTACCGTCCATTTGTCGTCCTTTAGTTGAATTCCATGATTCGACATTCTTTGGGGAGAAGTCCTTTAGATTTCTTGAAAAAGTCCATTAAATTCTTCTAGAAGCTGGTCCAATTTGTCATCTAGATGGGGTCCTTTTATGGCAATTTGTCCATCTCTTCTCCTTTCGTCACACGAATCTTAAGTAGTTAACCTAGTCCATCTTTCTTCATCACCTTCTTCTCCCAACCTTTTTTTATCAATCTAGTCTTTGGGGCTCGAACCTCTCACCTTCACTTTTCAATTTGAAAGCAATGTATAATTAGGAAAAAATCCTAGATAGTTAACGTTTAGAAATTAGCCAAGCTACTCATGTTCCTACCATGTCTAAAATAAAGAAATTCATAGCAAAATTCATGCCAAAGAATTTAACCTTTAGTTGTTTGTAGGTTCTTGAGCTCATGATTTGGTGTTTGGTAGCCACCACCATTCTGAGCCTTTCTTTAGGGTGCACAATGATATGCAATTGTTTGGCAATTGTGGTACTTATAGAATTCTAAGTGTTATCAAAATTTTCCAAAAACTTGACCTCTATTCCTATTGGTTTGCATCAACCAATTACCTTCATCATCTATGGCACTAGAATCTTATAAGGAGCATTGATTGAAATTCTTGGTGAATCTTTTACTTTTATGATCAATTCCTCCTAACTTTTCTCTTGTTCTCATTCCTTTGGATTAATGGTTTTAAAGAGGAATAAGTTTTTACATGAGTAGCTATAGATGAACCTATTGTCACAGTTAAAGCATCGCCGATGAGCTTGTTGGTTAAGAATCTCCACTAGATATATTTTTTGAATTAACATGGGTGGTTTCGCGTTGTTTGCAAGAATTAGGTTTGCTTGTTATGATAGGGATGACTTGATTTTGGAGAAGGGTTGGTTCTACAAACTCAAGGCCCAAATCCATGTTTGGCTTTGTATAGCTCAGCAAGGCCCATAGTTGTAAAGAGTGATTGGCTTACAAGCTTGGTTGTTTACCCAAAAGGTCTCCTTCAACCCACTTGTAAAACAACTTATTTGATAGGCTTGTGTCAGCTTCCCAACCTCAACAACCTTCAAAGTTGCAACTAGTATTTGTCCGCTATGCCTTTTTGCCTTAGCTTAAATAGTTCTTCCAAATTGTCCTAATACATAAAAGGTCCAAAATATTTGAAAATCTCACTAGTTAATATAAGTCAAGTGATATCATTACCTTGATGTTCTTTTAAATAGTTAATACTATAGGAAGGCATTTGTATCGAGATTCCAGAAGGCTAGAAACACCTTTTTTTTTTTTTTTTTTTTCTGTAAGTGTTTATTAGTAATCGAAAAACTAATTTGCCTTGCAAACCCACCTCGTCAACTCCATACTCCCATCATATTTGGAAAAATTGATTTGAATAATGGGCTAGCTAGCTAATGAAAATGCTCTTAAATTGAAGGATCAACCACCTCTTGTTCTTCGATTAGAAATTTCCTTTCCCTAGTCAAAGTCATGTATCCCATCAACTTTGTCACTCAACTCAATGAATATGCTTTACAATTGATGCATATGCTTCATTAGCTCATGCATCGTCTTATGATTCCTATCCTAGTGGTCATGGCATTGCTCAACCATTAGAGCCTTCTCTAATATCAAGCTATTATGGGCTTGGGAGAATAAGTGGGTGATTAGCTAATAGGCCTAAAAAGAGTAGTCAATTTTTCCCTTTTAGTGATTAAATGAATGCTTCCCTATTTTGGATTTCAACCTACACACTTAACTCATAGACAGTAAATTCGATTCATAAAAGAATGAACAAAATGAAAGTCAACTTTGATACTCCATGCATTGATGAAGGTGCTTTATACATGGAAGCTAACCCTAAACTTTGCCTTTGACTTAAATGGTGAGGATACAAAACAAAAGTTGCCTAAATAAAAATAAAACTAAAAATGAATTCAACTAAATGGAAAAACTATGCAGACAGGGGCTAGCTTCTAGAAGCTTGAAGAATCTCTAGCTTCCAATTTTTACTCCTATTGTGTGAATGATGAACCAAGTGAGAGAAGGCTTAGGCCTTCAAGGCCATTACATAGAACAAATTTTCTACTTTATATATACTACTTCAGTGACATAGCATTCATATTGTAACTTATAACACCAAAATGAAGATAGACCAAAACAAAAAACCCATCATAGAGTTCTCGACTAGGATTAAATCACATGTTAAGGAAAGCTTATTTTAGCTTTTAGTGAGACAAGGTACAAGCCAAATGTTACATGTTCTTACATAAAACTTTCCTCAATGATGCATGTGGAACATGTGCTATTGCTACATAGGGGTTGGCTTATACTTATAGTCGGATTTGCTTAACTTGATCTCAACCTACTTTCATATTCCACCATTTACCACTATAGATCCTCCTAATCTCTTATATGAACCTATTTGGATTGGTGTCATGAACCTAGGTTCCTTTTCAAAAGGTTAACCTTAATAGAAGTAGTAATTAAGTTTCCTTACATGGCTAGATCATTTTGTTTGCCATTTTAATGAGGGAGATGAGGTTTGTTGCATTCTCTCCCATTTGAATCCATGTCTCCTTCGACGTTGATAAGACCCCTTACTTACCCTACATTAAAAGATAGTAATTGCATATGCCATTGGTTTAGGTCCATCAGATTAGGTCATGGTTTGGCTATGATAATATTAGTCATGAGCTTAGGTTCCATTCCCAAAGGTCAACCTAATGGAAAGAGTAGCCTAGCCCCTTTATATGGCTAGATCTTCTTGCATGTTTTCTTAATATAGGAGAAATGAAGTCCATTACATTGGGCTAATCTATCATATGAAGCTACCTTTTTTAGTTATTAGGTTTTCACCAGCACCCAAAAGTTCTACCATTAGTTATTAGGTTTTCACTAGCACCTAAAAGTTCTATATTCAACCCAAATGTTCAGGTCGAGAATCACCACTATTTTGCACACTTTTATCTTGGTTACAATAAGAACTCTCCATAAGTCATCAAACAATTTTTACTTTGCCACTAGATGAGGGAAATTAGAAGTTAAGCTTTATTTTTCTTCTTGCCTATCTATAATGGGTGTACACTTCACATGTTATCCTAGTTCAACCAACAAATTGCTCCAACCTATTAGCTCTTAGTTCAAATTTGTGTTATTTGGTCCATAAAATCACTTGAGATGTGACCTTAGGCCTACATTGCTTGTTAGGCCCACTACTCCATCCATGTACTAAAATCATTTGCCAATCCCAAACTTGTAGACTTAACTCAAGCCTAGCTCACACTAGATTTGGATTGATGATCCACACCTATCTTGCTTAGCCTGCAAGGCTTAGCTTAGCCCACAAATATGCTACTTACCAACTACTTTGCTTTTAGTGGAGGATCACTTACATATTGTAACATATGCAAAGTAATAACTACTATCTATTGAGATATATGTTCATATTTTTTATGGTGAGTAAATATTAATTTGATTAATATTTTAATGGTATAATAAGTATAATAGATAAAATATTCCTTGTGATCCAAGACTTATATTGATTGGAATATTACACTATGATTCCATGAAAATATTTGTTAGAATATTTGGTTAATGGGTTTTATGAATATACTTATAGTTTAGTTAAGATAAATATATCCGTGATCACTTGAGCATAATTTGGGAATATTTCATAGGGCATAATAATGAAATATGTTGGAATATTGTTTTATAGCTTCATAGGAATATTTATTGTATTGATTGGATTATTCTTTATGGCTTTTATGTTTATCTAAATGGATCTTGTACTTTGATAGAACTTGGTTTTGTGGTCTAGATTTTACCATAGTCCTAGATGAAGCCATATTGAACTAAGCTCCCATGTATGAAGGAGTCCAACCCACATGTGATTTAAGCAATCTAGAAGTAAATGGCGTGATGTGGAGAAGGACTCCAAGAGAAATCATGAAGACTTCTCCTTTTTTGATAGAAAAGTGAAGCCGTTTCTCTCTCTCTCTCTCTCTCTCACACACACACACACATTGAGTGAATAAGGAAATCTGACCATTTTGCTAACATGCAAGCCTACAAAATCGAGGCAGTCAACCATTTTATAAAACTCTAATCTAACAGTTGAACGTTATGCTGCATCAACGATTGCTTATAGGAAGTAAAGAAGAAAAAGAGGAGAAACGTCGAAGGAATAGAAGAAAATGGCATATTTGTGCCCTCATGCGATTTTTCTTTAGTGTAATTTGTTAATCTATTGATTGAACATCCTTCATTGTATTTTTTACTACCCTATGATTCCTTGAGATAAACTATTCATTAGGTAGCAATACTTAGGTTGTAATTTAGGGGTTTCTCATTATACTCATCCCTTTACTTAACTATTGTATTGCTAAAAGGGATTGTAGAACCAAACTTTGACTTGATGCTTGTAGGGCGTGTAATCTCAAAGCAACCTATGGGCTTGTTTGTACTTGGGCACTCCGTGTAATTGCATGCTTTTCTGGTTTTTGTGATAAATAATGGACCTTTTCACAATTTGCTAAAGTAGCTGTGTTAGGAGGAAGTCCTAATCACTTAAAAAAACTCACGCATTATATTTTGATTATGGTTTGGTTGATCAGTATGTGCAGTTTTCGACCTAACGTGGTCGAATATGTGTATCTTTATTATGAATAGAAAACTATACACTTAGTGATTATTATATACGTCACATAATTTATAGAAATTGTTCTGGTTGTGATTCAGTTGAATTTGTAGCATTGTTAATATGTTGTGAATAAATTAGTGTTTAGTTCATTGATTCAGTTATTTGCTGTCGAAGTTATGAATATATTTGGACTGATATAGATCCTTGTTAGAATAAAAGGGAATTAGTATTACTTATTATGTTAGGTAGAAAAAAATAAAAGGAACCTAATTCACTCTCCCTTTAGGTTGCCTAGGAACCTAACATTATCCATGATGCTTAAGAATGGAACATATAACTTGTAGTTAAGACATCAATAAAAAGATCCTAATTGAATTTATAAGTGCTCAATGTGAAAGTAAAGTAAGTCAAAACCAAAAGTTACTTTCATGTGTGAAATCACAATGAAACTTGTTGAATTTAACAAAAGTGAAAGAAAACATAAAGGTTGCCTTCACCAAGACTCTTGAAGCTGAAGGCAACTTGCTAATAAAGAACAAGAATAAGATTGCTAACCTACTTTGTTAGATACTGGCACCACAATAATTGCTTTTGCAGGAGAGAAGCTTACTATGTCACCTTTAAAAGTAGTAAAATCAAGGCATTCATTAATTTTCTTCTCACTGCTATGCTCTAGTACTCGGCATTATTTACAATCAAGTAGTTGCGTGTGACAATGTTGAGCGGCTTCATCATTAGAATATGGTCTATCATCCTTGAATATTGCTCATCAAAGCCTTATAAGAACTAACATGACTGCACCAAAGAAAACCAAGTCTCGTCGAAAGTGAAAGAATAATAGAAAACCCATCAATCAAAGGCAGTCACCAACTATTAGAGGAAATGAATAACTAACCACAAGTTTCCAAGGAACAAGAATAGGTGATGAATATATGTTAGAAGAATAATTTTTTTATTTAAGTTTCACCATAAGTAATTATGCTTTTGATGTGGGAATTTTGTCTTGCGCATATGTTTTTACATGTTGAGCAATATTGAGCTTAAGGCCTTATGGAGTAGAATAGATTCAACCTAAGTTCTTTATACCATGTTAAAAGGCTAAAAGACCTAACTAAAAAGTTAACTCAAAAGTTTGAGGAGCACTTCATTTATTTAAGTTTTACTACAAAGAATTGGATATTTAATGTAGAACTTTCATTTTACACAAATGCCCCTATATATCAAGCGACATAGGGCTCAAGGTTAAATAGAATTGAGAAGATTCAACATAAGCTCCAATACCAAGTTAAAAGGCTTAAAAGTTAACTTAGAGGTTAAAGGGTCATTTTTTCATTTCAACTTCACTTCATGAATCTTTTCTTCTAATGTAAGACTTTTATCTTGCAACAATAAATACTTTGACCAAGCATTTGATGAATTAAGTGAGTGATAGAATCAATTTTAACATAACTACTTAGTGTATCAAAGAGTGTGGAAGCAAAAATAAAGATAAGTGTGGATCAAAATTAATTCAATACCATGTAGAAAGTTGTGGTTTTGGATGAATACAACAATATTGTAAACATGATAAACATTTGCATTTTTTTTAGATTAACCATTATTATAAATGTAAAACAAAAAACCAACTTTTACAAAGACCATTATCCTCTTTTCTAGGAATTACCATTACATATACATACTTAGGAATAAAAACTTAATACAATACAATTAGGAAAGCCTCGGAAGGTTAGTAACCCAAATAGGTAAGTAATTCAAATGCAATACAATTAGGAAAACCTAAAAATGTTAGTAACTTAAAGAGTTAGATAAACCAAATGCAATATAATCATGAAAACGTAGAAAGGTAAGTAAACTTGATAGCAATTTGAGATATTTCTATTGTGATTACAAGTTGTAAATCTTAACAAATAGCCCTAAACATTTCACACCGCTTTAGTCTTACCTAGCTTAGCAAGAATTGATTGATTGATCCTATGAAAAGTTTCTTATATTAGTCACTAACTTTGACAATGTTACATACTAAAATTCTTTCATGAATCCAAGGAAAATAGTAGAGAATTGATCTAATTTTCAATGTAGTCTTATTCAAACATCACATAACTCAAATCCATATGCTTATAATTCAATTAAGTGCTTGTTTAGTTTTATATGAAAATATACTAAGTTTAGAAAGTAATTTATAAAAAGATAAATTATTCTATCTAATGTCTTAATATTTAAGTTGAATATAGATCACTATTTATAATTTTTCACAAATAACAAGTTCCATACTTTATTTCATTTATTTTGCTCATAGATGCCATTTTCATTGATCAATATTATGCTTATGCTTTGAACTTGGGTGCATGTTAACTCATTAATAGAAATATAATAATTTCAAAAGAATGATTTATAAATAAACAAATTATTTTGATTAATGTCTTTAACATTTTCAGTTGAACGACCCTTCTTTATAAATTTCCTTTAATCATATCAAATTCCTTTTATAGGATATGTGGTCCAAAACTATCTTGTTTTAGTGATTTTGATGCGTCTTGTGATGGGCAATTGAATGAGCTTTGGATTCTAGAGAGATTGGAACAAAATAATAATAGGAAAATTTAGAAATATAAAGGGCTAGAAAGGTAAAGACTGGAAAATAAAGTACTGAAACATAATGACAGTAATTTAAGTGTAGGAATTTAAATAGTTGAAATGTAAAAGGCTGGAAATTAAGAGCACGAAATTTAAAGGCAAAGCTTAAAGAAAACGAAATTCAATAACTTCTCCAATCTCAAAAGTTCTGCTTATATTTGAAATAACAATGTCTTTAAATAGATGATTAAACTTAATGCTAGAGCAATTAGGAATACTTAAAACCTAAGTCTGGTAGGTTTAAGGAAAATAAAAACTAACCAAATTAAGATTCTAAACAAATCAGGAATAGGATCCTAACAAATTAGGAACCTTAAAATAGTAAGGATTCTAACAAAAACAAATTAGGAACCTTAAAATAGTAAGGATTCTAACAGAAATAGAAACTCTAGATATTATGAATCCTGATAGGAATGGAAAGACGAATCCTAATAGGAATGGAAACTCCAGATAGTACGAATCCTGACAAGATTGGATATTCTAGATAAGTCAGACTTCTTCTGTATGGGTTTGGATCCAACGAATTACATTGTAGCCCTAATTTTTTGTCTCATGAATTAACAAAACTTGGGCTTTCTCATTACCTTTGTCTTTGGGCTTCCCCACATCATTCCCCTTGGGTTGGTGATTTGTCCTTAAATCCAAAGGGTCATTAATATCCACATATAGAGACAAATCACCCACATTGAAAGTGGCTGAGACTCCCTTAAATTCACTTGGCAGGTCCACTTTGTACGCATTGTCTCCAACGCGCCCAACTATTTCAAATGCTCTGTCAGGGTGAGGCGCGAGCTTGCTCATTCTTTTTGTCAGGAACCTTTCCTTTCTTAAATGTACCCATACAAGATCCCCAAGTTGAAAAATCGATGGTTTTCTATGCTGGTTGGCCTTCTTTTTGTAAACCTTATTCGCTTTTTCAATCTAGACTAGAATTTTTTCATGGAACCTTTTCATCAATTTGGCCCACTCATTTGCATCAAAGTTGATTTAGACATTAATAGGTAAAGATGTTAACTCAATAGGAGTAAGCGGATTGAGCCCATAGACTACCTCAAATGGAGAATGATCGGTTGTAGCACTTGGAGCTCAATTGTTGGCAAATTATGCATGTGCAAGCTTCACATCCCAATCCTTGAGATTCTTGTTCACCAAGGTTCTCAAAAGTGTCCGGTTGGTAACCTCTATTTCCCCATTTGTTTGGGGGTGGTGAAACGTGCTGAATAGTAGCTTGGTACCGAGTTTGGCCTACAAAGTTCTCCAAAAGTGGCTTAAGAACTTGGTATCTCTATCAGAAACGATCATTTTGGGCACACCATGCAGCTTCACAATTTCTCTGAAAAACAAATCTGCAATATGAGTTGCATCGTTTGTCTTATGGCAAGGAGTGAAATGACCCATCTTGGAGAATCAATCAACAACCACCATGATGGAATCCTTTCCTTCTTGAGTCTAAAGGAAAGCCACAATAAAATCCATGCTAAGATCTTCCCATAGCTGGTTTGGAACTGGTAGTGGAGTATAGGGACCAGGCTTGAAATGCATCTTGACTCGTTGACATGTAGCACACCAGGATATGAAGGCTTGAACATCCCCTTGCATTTTAGGCCAATAGAAATGCTCCTTAAGGATCTCCAACAACTTGTGCACTCCAAAATGCCCAACTAGAACTCCCTCATGAGTCTCTTTGATCAACAATTCCCTAAAGGAACTCCTGGGAACATATAATTGATTCCCTTTAAACAAATAGTCTTCCTGCACCATATATTCTCCATGAGCTCCTTTGGCACATTCTGCCATGATATGAAACAACTCTTCATCTTCTAAATAATGCTCTCTCATAATTTCAAATCCGAGTACCCTTGCATCCAAGATGGTTAGCAAAGAATACCTTCTTGATAAAACATCTACGACAACATTAGTAGTTCCTAGTTTGTAATGGGAAACAAAAGTAAAAGACTAAAGGAACTCTACCCATTTAGCATGCCTTGGGTTGAGCTTGTGCTGACCATTCAGATATTTAAGTGCTTGGTGATCTGTATGAAGAACAAATTGCTTTGGTCAGAGGTAGTGGCTCCAATGATCAAAAGCTTGTACTATTGCATAGAACTCCTTGTCATATGTTGAATAATTCTTCTAGCATATGCTAATTTCTCATTAAAATAAGCCAATGGTTTCTTGGACTAAATCAAGACAACCTCAATTCCCATACCACTAGCATCACACTCAACTTCAAATAGTTTATCAAAATTTGGTAAAGCAAGAACATGAGCTTCACAAAGTTTCTGTTTGATTACCTCAAATGCCTTACTTGCAGAGTCACTCTATTCAAATTGTCCCTTCTTCATACATTTAGTGATTGGAGCCATTATAGTGCTAAAATGAGGAACAAATCTTCAGTAGAATGAAGCCAAGCCATGAAAGCTCATAATCTTAGTTAGTGTTTTTGAAATTGGCCAAGACTTGATTGCCTCCACTTTGGACTGATCAATTGCAATGCCACATTGAGAAACCACATATTCAAGAAACACTACACTTGGACTCATGAACTCACACTTCTCCATTTTTGCATACAATTTTTGTTCCCTTAACAAGTCAAAGACCTTTTTCATATGTTTCACATGATCATCAATACTTTGGCTATAAACCAAAATATTATCAAAATAAACAACTACGAATTTACCAAGATAAGGTCTAAGTACCTCGTTCATCAGTCTCATGAAGGTGCTAGGAGCATTTGACAATCCAAAAGGCATTACTAACCATTCATATAAGCCTCCCTTAGTCTTGAAGGCAGTTTTCCATTCATCGCCCTCCTGCATACGAATTTGGTGGTATCCACTCCACAAATTAATCTTGGAAAATACTGCAACTCCATGAATTTCACCAAGCATATCATTAAGTCTAGGAATAGGATACCTATGCTTGATTGTGATGTTATTGATGGCTCGACTGTCAACACACATCCGAAAACTATCATTTTTCTTGGGGACTAGCAGTACTAGAACAGAGCATGGACTCACACTTTCTCTAACATACCATATTCTCATCAGCTCATCTATTTGCTTTTGCAACTCCTTGGTTTCTTCAAGATTACAACGATAGGCAGGCTTGTTAGGTAGAGAAGCCCCTGGAATAAGGTTAATATGATGCTCAATGCCTTTGATGGGTGGAAGGTTGGGTGGTAAGTCAGTTGGGAAGACATCTTTATAGTCAAATAAAAGTGGTAGAACCCTTGGGTGGGGAATACTCTTTTTAGTTACCAATTTTCTCTCTACCATAAGTAAGGCATATATAGGTTTCTGTTTAAGGATGGCTTTTTCGAGTTTGGCTTGGGTGAGGAATAGGTTTTCCTAGGTATTTTCTCTCTAGGCTGAGGTTTTCTGGATCTGGGACGGGCTTAAGGGTGTAAGGGTGATCAGTTTGCCATTCTTCTTCACAGCATAAGTATTGCTTTTCCCATCATGCTTTGCAAACCTATCAAACTGCCATGGTCTTCCAAGTAACAAGTGACATGCTTCCATAGGAATAATATCACAAAGGGCTTCATCAGTATAATTTTGTCCAATAGAAAAAAAAACTAAAACTTGCCTCTTTACTTGAAGATCATTGCCTTGACTTAGCCATTGCAACTTGTAAGGCTGTGGATGAGGAAAGATTGACAGCTTTAACTTTTCAACTAGTGTTGTGAATGCCATATTAGTACAACTTCCACTATCAATGATCATAGACCATACCTTGCCCCCAATGGTACACCTCATTTGGAAGATGTTTTCTCTTTGTTCATCTTGAGAACCAAGCTTTGAAAAGAGAGTGCAAGAAATAACTAGAAGCTCACCAAAATTTGGTTCAGCTATGCAGTTTTCATTTTCTGTTTCTTCCAGTGGCTCCTCCACTTAGTACACTTCTTCAATTTCCTCCCATTCTTTCATCATCATTACCCTTTGATTAGGGCAATTAGCTTGAAGGTGGCCAACTCCTTGGCACTGATAACATCTAGCTTGGGGCCATTAACTTTTGGAAACAATGGCCCGAGAACCTTCACTAGGTTTGGCCTTCATGTTTTTGGGCTTGTCAAATTCCTTAGGAACATGACTAGAAGAACCATATCTAGTATTGCTTAAGGCAGCATTCTAGACATAATCTCCTTTGTTGAAATACTTGGCTTTTGAGGCAAATCTTTGCTTCTCAACCTTGATAGCCAGCTTATACACATCATCAAGAGAGTAATAAGGTTGCAAGTCAACCATTTAGACAATATCTGGATTTAAGCCTCCAAGAAATCGGGCAATGGATTGCTCTATTGGTTTAGGAATATCACATCGGATCATCAACTTCTCAAATTCTTTGATGTATTCTCCAACACTTCTTTTCTCTTGCTTGAAAGTGTGCAACTTGTGATAGAGTTCTTGTTTGTATTCTTTAGGAACAAATTGCTTAGTCAAAAGCTTCTTGACCTTCTCCCAAGTTTTGACTTTACTTCACCCATCTCTTTCCCTGAACTTTCTTGTATTGTCCCACCATAGAGAAGCATAATCCTTAAGTTTGAGAATAGCTACCTTGCATTTTTTCTCCTCGTTGTAGTTCTTGTATTCAAAGATTCTCTCTATAGCACAAACCCAATCAAGAAAATCATCTAGGTTCAAACTACCATCAAATTCAGGAAAGTCTATACGAGGCTTCAATCATCTTCCTCTAGTCTCCCTCTTCTCCTGCTTCCAATATCTTCATCACTGTGATCAACTTCAGATTCAGCATCAACATGAGATTGTGGTGGTTGATATGTTGGGATTGTATAGGGTGGTGGTGAAGTATGAGGTTGGACTGGTCTGGTCTAAATTGTTGGTAATGAGAGGCATGTGCTCTTGGTCTTCTCGGTAAAAAGGTTTAGGTTGATGGTTAGGTGAGTACTGGTTAAGGAATGAACATTTATATTTGTGGTATAGATACTTGGGTTGGTGGTAAGGTTGTTTGGAAAGGCAAGTGCATTGTTTGTGGTGGTGGTGGAGTAGAATGGGGTGTCTGAGTTGTTTGAGGTAGTAAGCACTGCTGAATTAAGAGTTTGAGCTCTTGGAAATCAGCCCTCATCTTCTCGAATTCACTCTTTTGCACCATATGGACAACTAGCCATGGTGGAGTGGGTGAAGATGAACGAGAAAAACCCTTTCCTCCTTAAGACATAATGATGCTATTAAACAATAGATTGATAAGATAAACAAATCTGTTAGAACAACTTATTCACCAAAAACCTTGGCTTTGATACCATTTGATGCGTCTCGTGATGGGCAATTGAGTGAGCTTTGGATTCTAGAGAGATTGGAACAAAATAATAACAAGAAAATTCAGAAATATAAAGGGCTAGAAAGGTAAAGGTTGAAAAATAAAGTATTGAAACGTAAGGACAATAATTTAAGTGCAAGAATTTAAATAACTGGAATGTAAAAGGCTATAAAGTAAGAGCACAAAATTTAAAGATGAAGCTTAAAGAAAACGAAATTCAATGACTTCTACAATATCAAAAGTTCTGCATACAACTGAAATAACAATGTCTTTAAATAGATGATTAAACCTAGAGCAATTAGGAATACTCAAAACCTAAGTCTGGTAGGTTTAAGGAAAATAAAAACTAACCAAATTAAGATTCTAAACAAATCAGGAATAAGATCCTAACAAATTAGGAACCTTAAAATAGTAAGGATTTTAATAGAAATAGAAACTCTAAATAATATGAATCTTGACAGGAATGGAAAGACGAATTTTAATAAGAATGAAAATTCCAGATAGTACAAATCTTAACAAGATTGGAAATTTCAGATAAGTAAGACTTCTTCTGTATGGGCTTGGATCCAACGAATTACATTGTAGCCCTAATTTTTTATTTCATGAATCAACAAAACTTGAGCTTTTTCGTTACCTTTGTCTTTGGGCTTTCCCACATCAGATTTTAGTTTCTTCGGTTACATACCTCCGAGTAGATGAGCCTAGTTGGAGGAACTTTCTTATTGAATGCTCGCCATTAACGTACGAGTGCCTCGTGTCACGTACTTCTTGATCTACCCACCTTGAAAGCATCCGTTCAGTGTACCATTGGCAAGATGGTTCCCAGATTGGAGTTGCAACAACCACGATTTTGTTGGCAATAAAACGAAAAGAGAAAAAAAGAAAAAAAAAAAGATCTTCCCTGTGCATAAAGAAAGATTTTCATGCATTTACCGCATCTCTCTTGTTTCGTGCATAGCAAGCACCGTGGCCGTTTGCCACAAGGAAACCTTAGAAGCAAACGGCTGACCAAAACTGGAGAAAAAGAGAAAAGAAATTAGAGTAGTAGCAGAAAAGGGCAAGTGAGCAGAGGGAAAAACAACGAGGAAATAGCAGCCGTAGGGAGTCCAATTCGGCCATTAATGACACAAACTTCAGAAAGCAGGTAGGTCAAAAGTCAAGAGACCACTTCAAATCCTCCCCCAAAGCATGAAATGCATGTAGTTCGTTTAATAAATCATGTTCCTAAAGCTCAGCGTTAAGCCATTATCAATGCCTCTCTTAGAGATACCTGAATGATTTATTATAAAGGCGGCTTAGCATTTGCAGTATCCTCGGCAGTGATGGGCATTTCTCGAAGATAGTTAATATGAAAAGCCAGGCACGAAGTAACGAACAATGCTTGCAGCCATAATTTGCTAAGCTCCATAAATCATAATGGCACCAGGCAATCTCTTTTTCAACAATAAATATAGAATATAAGGTTTACCACTAAGTTCTGTAATCAAAAGTGGATGATGATGTCTTTCTTAGCGCAAAGGTGTCACATCAAACTGAAAGGAATAAAGCGATGCATACATCTCAATATTAAACGACGTCAAAACGGAGTGATCCGTGGCCGTGACCATGGTTCACCGAATCTCATGCCAAAAAGAGTGTGATCTCCAAATGGGTTTCGAGAATCTCGCATTTTCTTTTCTCGGAAGCCCTCTTTGCTTTTAAACTACTCTTAAGGGGAAACAATCCTAGAGGCTCGTGACTTAAGATGGTCTTATCAGATGGTATCTTTCTCGACACAACCGCCAACTGCATTTTCTTTAATGATACGCAAGAGGTTTGAGCCTCTTCAAGTGTTGTCATCTAAGGGCCGGGCAGATTAAAAAGGTTACCCTTTTCATGAATCCCATTAATTAAAATTTCATTTAAGTAACATAAGTTAAAGTACGCTGGTGATTTTAGATTCAAATAGTTAACCAGAATGTAAGAAACATAGTTGTCGGCATGAGTGAGCTGGAATTGGGTTTTTCAAGTTTGATGAATAGAAAGTAAATAATTCTTTAATTTAAGACAAAGACTAGTGACTATAAACCCTTTCCTAATGAAACTATTATAAGTTAACTTTTCCTTAGATCAATGGTAAGTCAAGAGAACTCCGACTTGTTAGGCTAGTAGGTTAGAGTTTCTATACCTTTCTTTTTCCAATTGTCTGAGTTAAAAAACAAAGAGTTAATATAAGTCAACTCCTTCTTAAATTAGTGATAGGTTAAAAGAGCTATGGCCTGTTAAGTCAAAAGGTTGAAGGTTGAAGGTTGGACACCTTTCCTTCTCATGCCTTTAGATTAGTGGTAAGTTAAAAGAGCTCCTACCTACTAGGCCAACAGTTTGGAACTTCGACTCCTTTTCTTACTTAGGTGCTTGAGTTAAAAAAAATTAGCATAAGAAAGAGGAAACCTTTTCCCAACTGGAGCATATTTGAAAAAGGGGAAAAAAAGAGGGAAAAGGGCAAAAATCTGGGGAAAATCCGTTCTTTCAAAAGTGTCAGACGCTCATCCACACGAAAGTCACGGTGGTCATAGGTTTGACAGCGTTTCAATTTCTCCGAAATCTAGGTTATGCTTAATGTTAAAGTACCAAATTACCCTCCCAAATAAGACTAGGGCAATCCTCAATATTCTGGGTTGTCATGTTTGAAACGGTTGGTACGAGGCGGATGCAGAAGTCAAAGTGATTGCGGTCACACTTTAGCTCCATCCTGATACGACTAGACAACGAAGAAGGAGCCCCACGCGCGGAATCAGCGTGAGGGCGGACATCACGATCCCGAGTCTCATCAGTGGACCCCACGGCGGCCCTTGTCTGAGTGGGTCTAATGTCCGAGAAAAGAGAGCGGCATTGGAAAAGGGTATAGAGAGAATTGTGATGGAGAGGAAGTGGAGGAGGAGGCCACCGGAAAAGGAAAACGAAAGGAGTAGGGATTCCAAAGAGTTTTGGGTTTTTTGATTCCCATTCCCTCGAGGTTATAAAAAGGGTTTTCGCGAGAAGAAACGGACAATAAAGAAATATATGGAAAAGGGAAGAAAGCCGAACCCTATTGACTCTTTTGGTGTTGTGCTTCTTGAGAGTCTGTTATTGTAAGTCAGCTCCCAACTATTCTTTCTACCGTGTGTTTTCAACACAATTGTTTAAGACTTTTCTGTGTCTTTTCCTCCTCCACGGATCCCACGGGGGTGGAGAGAGAGAGAGAGAGAGAGAGGGTGAAGGGAGAACGAGGGAGAATCTCAGCAGCTCTTATTCTTTTGTTGCAGTGGCTTTATAACAGGAGGCTTCATTGGCTTTCTGCTCGGCTCACTGTCGAACTTTTACGGTACCCCATCTGCTGTCTTGGGTTTAGGTGTTTGAAACTTAATGACTCTTCCTCTTCTCTCTTGCTCTTTTATGTGTTGTGTAGTCACAGAGTGCTAGTGGGGGAGAGAGGGGCTGGGGGTCAACTGGGTCTTTTTGCTTGAATTTTGTCCGGTGGCTTTGAAAAGTCATAGCCGGTTCAATGTCAGATGAACTTGAACCCTTATGCATTCTTCCTCCTCTTTCTCGAACATCTTTTTGAGCCACTTTAGGTTTCCTCCTTTCTGGGTCTTTATCGTTGCTGACAAAGAATCGGTCAAGGTGATTCGATAAAAGATGGTAACTTTAGGGTTTGTTTCACACTTGAAAGTCTTCCACGGCTTTCCACCGATTTGCTTTGGTGGATGTGTCAGGGGGAGAAGCTTGTGAACTGGGGATTAGGACAAAACAGAAAAAGGCCTTTCCTTGTCTTGTTCCTCTTTTTATTTATCTGCCTGAAACAGCTCTTCTAGAGAGAGAATGAGAGCGTGGCTTAACACATGCATGAGCGTTGACAAGGAAACAGCTTTTTTTGTTTCTTGGTAATTGACAGAGTCTTAGCTCAATCTGGGTTAAGGTCAAAAGAAAATAAAGATAAGAAAGATTCAAAACCCAGCTTGCCCCTGTGAAAAAGATGGTCACTTTGTCATAGCCTGGGAGAGGGATAGAGAGGGATAGATAGGGAGAGAGAGAGACAGAGGGTTTTTAATATTCTTTTTTCTCTTCCTATTTAATGGGTTTCGGGGGTTTGATCTGCAGTGCTAGTCCTAGTGCTAGTGGTGGTGGTAATAGCGGTGGAGCGGTTGCTGAAAGCCCAAACATGCCAGGCGGTGCCACTGCTCAGCCACCCCTTCTCACCCCTCCTATTACCAGTTTAATGCACAGTTCTTCTACCCTTACTCTCTCGATTGTATGCCACATACCACTTATTTGCTTATTTCGCTTTAAATTTTCTGTTGTTCTTCCCGTTCTTTATATTCGCATATGTGACGGGTTTCTTGTGCAGCCAAGAAAAATGGACGGACTTGGCGAGATGGGTCTGATTGGGGAAAAGTTTGATGGTAGTATGATGGTGAGGTTGAGGGATGATGGGTATGAAAGCAGGTCTGGAAGTGATAATGTTGACGGCGCATCGGGCGATGATCAGGACGCCGGTGATGATCAACGGCCGAAGAGGAAGAAGTACCATAGACACACTCCACAGCAGATTCAAGACCTTGAAGCGTATGGCTTTTCCTTTTTATGCAGTGCTGTTCTAGCGCTACCCATATCATTAAGGGTTTCTTTGTATTCTGTTTTGCAGTTTCTTTAAAGAGTGTCCCCATCCTGATGAGAAACAAAGATTGGAATTAAGCAGAAGGCTTGGCTTGGAGACCAAACAAGTCAAATTTTGGTTTCAAAATAGGCGAACCCAAATGAAGGTAAATCTCGCGTATTTCTTGTAATCTTTGATGTGTGGCTTTTTCGGACAGGTTTTGAATTGTGAACTTATGGAATGAAGTTGATGACATGAATCAGACCCAGCTGGAACGCCACGATCACATAATTCTTAAGCAAGAATATGAAAAGCTCAAAAGTGAGAACGATGCAATGAGGGCTGCTATGACAAACCCAGTATGCAACAGCTGCGGTGGCCCGGCCATTCCTGGTCAAATATCATTTGAGGAGCACCAACTTAGGATTGAGAATGCTCGACTGAAGGATGAATTAAATCGTATATGTTCCCTCACAAACAAGTTCTTGGGGAGGCCTCTCTCGTCATTGGCCACTCCCATTCCTCTCCAATGCTCGAACTCCAGTTTGGAGCTTGGTGTAGGAAGGAACGAGGTTGGTGGTTTGTGCTCTATAGGCTCCCCGTTGCCCATGGGACTTGATCTGGGAGATGGGGTTTTGAGTTCTATAGCCTCCTGTAGTGTTCCCTCGCAAACAAGTAAGCCACTAATGGGCTTAATGGGTCATGAAATTGATAGATCAATGATTGTAAACCTTGCTTTGATGGCTATGGATGAATTGATTAAGAAGGCCCAGGCAGATAGCCCCCTCTGGATCAAAAGCTGCGATGGAGGGAAGGAAGTACTGAACCTTGATGAATATACAAGGACATTTTCTCCTTGTATTGGTATGAAACCCGTGGGTTTTGTAACTGAGGCTACGAGGGATAGTGGGATGGTTATGATCAACAGCTTGACTCTTGTGGACGCGTTTATGGATGAGGTATACTATCTAGACGTTTGTCTCTTTATGGAGCCTTGATGATTTTATCGTTGCTGTTTGTTGCTTCATTAAAATGATATCGTAAAATTATACAAATTTCCTAGAAGAGAAGATCAAATTTTGTTTGGAACATTGCGGTGGGCCAACTATATATGCGATCTTATTTTTGTACTGCTTGGAGCACCTTACTTTCCTGCTAAAATATTTTTCCAATTTCTACTCATCAGATTGGCCATTGGTTATTTGCTTGCCTTTGAAACAGGCTCGTTGGAAACAAATGTTTCCTTGCGTCATTGCTAGAGCTGCCACTGTTGATTTGATATCAAGTGGCATTGCTGGAATCAGGAATGGTGCTCTACAAGTGGTATGCTTCTCAGACTGTTTTTCGTTCTGTGGTTGATGAACTGGAACTCATTAAGATCTTACTTTGTAGATGCATGCAGAACTTCAGGTTCTTTCACCACTAGTGCCAGTTCGTCAATTGAGGTTCCTCCGGTTCTGCAAGCAACAAGCTGAGGGTCTGTGGGCTGTAGTTGATGTTTCACTTGACAGTAACCATGAAAATTCAAAAGCAAAGCCCTTTTTGAACTGTAGGAGACTTCCTTCTGGCTTCATTGTGCAAGATATGCCCAATGGTCACTCCAAGGTAATTAAAAATATGGATTCTTTAGTCATTCATGTTGTTGCATGCAGTCTTTTCTTGCTTTCTAGATCTTTCTTGTGCTCTCGTTCATTGGTGCATTACGCCTTATAGGAGGGTGTTGAGAGAATTTTGATTTTGGTGACATTACGTCAAGGTGAAGTTATGGGCACTTGGATCACTTCCAAGCTAGCTTGACTTCTGGTTCCATGTATTAAACTTTTGTTTTTCTATCACTCACTAAAGTTTTCTGTCTTTGCTGGGTTTGCCGTTTATGAAATACAATAGGGATTTACCTAAAACTCTGGACCTTTTATTAGTATTTTACTGAGGAAGATGCTTCCTCGGTGTTATATATACCAATTGAACTTCAGTCCTGACATTGCTTATATAGTCTGTACTTGATTATAATACTACTATGCTTAGAGATGAGCAACTTAAGGGTAGCACTACTATTTAAATATTATTCTAAGCCTCTTACAATTTTTTAACTTCGTGTACATATGATATTTGATAAACTTTCTGTGCGGTAAACCTTGGAACTATCATTCTTTGTTGTATAAACTATATCTTTGATGCTTCTATTCCTAATCTCTTCCTCTCTCTTAGTCTTATATTTTATTTCCACGAGACTGTGACCTGGATCCAGTCGTATATTGTAGTATATTGGAACCCATCCAATCTGATAATGGCTCTCGATATCTTAATAAAAATTGTGCTTCCCTTTGAACAATTAATAAATTACTTGGAGAACTTTTCCAGCTTTAATATATCATCTAGGAAGTAATCTGTCTTTATCTTGGTGGCAGCTTATTTTTGACTTTGTACATTATCCTTTCTGTGGACCTCTGTATTGGTATATTAATTTAGCCGAGCCTTGGATTTCATGTCTACCATCTCTAGATAGTTTTCTTTTTACTTTTTTTTTTTTCAAAAAAGAAAAATTTCCCTCCATTTTACTCACTTTTTTTTTTCTTGCTCTCATGGTGGTGTTTTATTTTTGTTTAACATTTCTCAACATGATATTTTATATGCTTTTGATCTACCATAAAACAGTGATATGGGCCAAGTTGGTCAATTCACAAGTGTACCAAAATTGCGCCTCATCTGACTGATAATTATGCAGGAACCAACTCAAAGTTGGTTTCAAATCTCCTGATTGTGCAACTCTTGGATAACATGTATTTATCTCGTATCTGGACTTAATTTTGGCTTTCCAGCACTTGGCCCTGCACAAAACATTTCCAGGGAATGGAACATGCTACTGGTTTGTTTCTAAAGTATAGTTTTTGTGTTAACTTCATCTAAATTAAGCATATCAATAGGTTTAAATATATTTCTCACATCCTCCCATGTTCTTAATTCCCTTCCTGTACATATGCTGCCTCTATGAAAATAATTTTGTAAAGAAAAACAAAATTATACATGTTGAAAGAACCTCTTCAACAAAGCTAACTGAAAAAACAAGAAGAGTTTTTACAAGCTTCATATTAACATATTCATTAGGACAAATAGAGCTTAATCGGACAATCCTTCAAAGAGCTTTTTCAGGGACTATTCTCCGATGAAATAAATGTAGTCTTTGGACTTTTAGGTTTTGTTAATAAATGGTTTCTGATAGATGTTAGATTTTGATGCAGGTTACTTGGGTAGAACATTCAGAATATGATGAGAATGCTATCCACCCACTTTATCGGTCGTTTATTTGTACTGGCATGGGATTTGGTGCGCAAAGGTGGGTTGCCATCCTCCAAAGGCAATGTGAGTTCTTGGCAACGCTCATGCCATCCTCCCTCCCTAACGAAGATCAAACAGGTTTCTTTGTCTGCCTGATCTTTCTTTCACTGATGAGTTCGGTCAATTTTCAAACACTGATGTGTACCTTCCTTCAACAGAACTTAGTCTGGCTGGTAGGAGAAGTATGTTGCAGCTGGCACAGCGCATGACTGATAACTTCTGCTCTGGGGTTTGTGCTTCAACGGCTCGCAAGTGGGACAATCTCCGTGTTGGGCATGTGGGTGAAGATGTGAGAGTTCTGACTAGGAAGAATTTGGATGACCCTGGTGAACCTCCTGGCATTGTGCTGAGTGCTGCAACATCTGTCTGGATGCCTGTAACACAGCAGAGATTGTTTAATTTTTTGCGAGATGTCAGGTTGAGGAGTGAGTGGGACATTTTATCCGCTGGCAGGCCAATACAAGAGGTGATACATATTGCCAAAGGTCATACACAAGGCAACTGTGTTTCTCTCCTCCGTGGAAATGTGAGTAAATTGTTTCGAGGATGGGTGCACTTTAATTAGTAAGCATGGTGATTTCTAGATGATTTTCATTCTTTTAACCATGTACTCATTTGTTTTGGCCTTGTATCCTACCATTTACGAATGGCTTTGCAGGCGACTAATGCGATCGAGAGCAACATGCTAATATTGCAAGAGACGTGGACAGATCCCTCTGGTTCATATCTTGTGTATGCACCAGTTGAAATACCATCTATAAATGTAGTGATGGTGGGTGGAGATTCTACCTATGTGCCTCTTTTACCATCAGGTTTTGCAATTCTTCCTGATGGGAGGTCTGTCTATGGTGAGCCTGGCAACTGCAATGGGACACTGACGAAGGCAAGTGATAATGGCACTGATAGTGGTGGATGCTTGCTTACTGTTGGATTTCAAATTTTACTGGATAGCCAACCAAATGCGAAGCTAACCGTGGAGTCAGTTGAGACTGTTAACAATCTGATCTGCTGCACTGTTCAGAAGATCAAAGCTGCGCTTAAAGTAACATAAAATGTACTCGTAGATTATGATACTGTTTAGTTCGAGTTACTTTTGTCTTAAGAAAGGAAAGAATCGTATAGGAGAAAGAATGGATAGCGAAGGGAGGAGCTTGAGATCATTCTCACTCAAGGGCTGCGAGTCAAGAACGAACCACAGCTAGGGGACTTCGGTCAGAGTAGCAAGATGACTTTGGTTTTACTGCATAGATTTGCCTTTGAAGTTATAGCAGGTCAGTTGGTTCGGGTATTGACTCGGTAGACCCATGAGGATGTTACAGCTCTCTTCGTAAGAAGTAAGATATGCTTGTTAGCTATTCAAATGGGAGGATGTTTGGTTCAAATGTTTTTGTTGTGACTCTAGTCTAAATTTTAGGGTTGTCTCTAACTTAAATACTAGAGAATCAAAAGTTTGAGCTCCATTTTGCTTGTTTTTCCTTTCAACTTGGTCGATAGAAATTGCAACTAAAAAAGAACTACGGTTAGGCCGTGGAAAGATGAAGCGAAAGAACAAAAAAGGAAAAAGAGCCAAAGCGTGATCACGTGTTTAAGTATATAAGCTGGTTGAATGCTGGGAAGCGTTTGCGGTCTTTGTTCTTGAGACAATTTGTGTATCTGAAGTGCGAAACAGTGTAACCTAAAGAGTTAAAGGTTGAGGTAGACATGGCGACTCTTTTCTGAAAGCTGAAAAGGATCTTTCTAGGCTTAAGCCTGGTGGTGGTGGCAGCGGCGTCGGCGGTGATGGTGGCGGCTATGGTTCCATCGAACCAAGTCTCGTTGATTGAGACCTGGTGCGGCAGCGATTGAGACCGTTAAATGGTTGTGACGAGCTGCTATGGCGATTGAGATCCAGAGTGGAAAGAGTAACATGAGAGAGACGACGTTGCATGGGAACTGTGTGACTTCGGCGGGTGCAAAAGGTCGATACGTCATTTAGGAGTCTGGAAGCGCTTAACGAGTTTAATAAGATTTTAATGCAGCGAATCTGGGCGGCTTTGTGTTTATCAAGGCAAAGGTGTGTTAATCACACCGTGCCATCTGTAGCGTCGAATACACAGAAGAACGTCGAAGACCCACAGATGGCAAGCCCGGCAACATGAAGGAAATCACGAAGCATCTCCGGATTTCAGAAAATTCAATCCCTCCAAAGTTTGTGCTTGTCAACAAAATGCCATAGAAAGTATAAAACAAAGATAAAAAGAATCAAACATTGGCTATTGAACCCCCCTTCTTCGGCGTCATCAACTCGTACACCATCTTACAGAGGCATTTTCACGTGAAGAAGCTCCATGTTGGGCCGAGCCTGTAAAATGCTCACTCCCACTTTTCACTGCATTCTAACCAAAAGCGGCATTATCCCAACCCAACGTGGTTTCCCTTAAAATTTGTTATTAAAAATCTGTTGTCCCAAGTTGAAAGTGTGAGAATAAATTTTTGAATTTATAAGTATTATGGTGAGAACTTCTTACTAAGCTAGTTTTTTTGGGGATATAAAGATCCACAACATTCTAATATAATATTACAATTAAAGAATGAGTCTCATCCTTGTTCTCTTTATATGAACTTTGGTGTTGCAATTTTCCATCCATGTATAACTCTTGTGTTAGCTTATATGTGAAGAAAAATATTAAAGATAAATGTTATCCCATATTAGAAGGAAATGAATCTTTAAGCTTATAAATATTATAGATAAAGACTTTCTATTCAACTAGTTTTTTTAGAATATAAAGGTTTCCAACACTCTAATAGTTTTTATTAGAAACTTTTAAAAACCATTTTATGCTCGAAAGTATTGAAGCTTTAGTTAGTTGTATTGTGTAACAAACTAATCCCAGAATTTGGATGATTGTAAACGACCAACATATTAGGTTGGTGTAATAAACGCTTGCTGTTATTTAACTCATGTCATGCGCATATATTTTGGTAGTTACCGTCATCCAATAGGCAAATATGTAAGTATTAACTTGCGAATTGCACATTTATTCTGCTCGTAATAAAATAATCATCTCTGAATGCCACGAAGCGTGCTTGCTCCATTATAATCCTTTAACCGCGAGTTAAATATTCGAGCTGAGCCTGCCAGAAGCTTAGCCTACTTTCCCTACGAGGGCTGTACAGGGCTGCGGCTTCCTTAGGGGATTCGAGTGGGCGGCATTTGCAAGCATTGGAGGCCCAGTCAGTTAATCCTTGCAATGCTTGCAAGGCAATTAATTGCCTCTAAAGAGATCCAACTTGAGTGACATCTAGTTTCTACAGAGGAAAGGAGCCCATATCTCATACAATGTAAGGTCCATGCACCACGACATCAGTTAATTTTGTATTCATATAATTAAATGAAAAGAATATTGCGTCATAATACTTTTTTGAAACCGATTTGAATGAAATCCTAAGAAATTTAACAGTGTTTTCCATATTATATCAGCTATATAATTTACTCCCTATGTGAAACACTCAACAACTAATTGTACCATTTTTTTAATTATAATTTTCTGTATCTTTATTTTTGGATTATTCGTGATATATTTGATAGGCACTTGTTAGTTTTTATCTTTTACGAGGAAAATAGAGTATCAAGTTAGATAGAATTGAGATTCCATCATTTGTTCCATAATAAATAACAAAAACTTGATTCTTTTTTCAAAAAATAAACTTATCAAAAAAGTAAGTTTTATGATTAGTTACATATTTAGAAAATAATTACAAGTAAAATAATTTAAAATATTATTCATAAAAAGTAGAAAGCTAACTTTTGCAGATATTAGCCATCAAAAATATTCTTTTTGGAAACTTACTGATTTGATTATTATAGATTGCACCTATACAAAAGAATCCCATCAAGTGTTAAATTATCTGCATCCATATGATAGGCAAATGATCCAAAATCATCGATGTCATCCTTATGGTTGAGAAAAACCTTAAAACCAGTCTTACTATTTAAATGACATATAATTGTTGTCTTAATCAATTCCTCGGCCACGTCAATGATACAACACCAAATGAAAATACACACGCATACCCGCATAGACGTACTCACGTATCCCAATGACTCCCTTTCATTTGTGAAAGACAAGCACCCTACACATTTTAGGAGAGATTATTGGCCTTTGTTTGTAAAGCATGGATGTCCTTCATTGGTGAAAGGTAGCGATCCATCTTAGGGGTAGTCTTTACTCTTAAAGAGTACAATTAGTCTTCATTGACAAAGCACCGAGAATCGTTGCTTCTCCTAAATAGGGGTTCATTTGCATAGAGTGACACGATTGCCCTTCCCATGTATGGGTGGTCATCCCTCAAGAGAACAATTATTTCCCCTTCCCATGTATGGATGGTCATCCCTTAAGAGAACAATTATTGCCTTTCAGCTACTAAGGACAATTGTAGAACCTACTGGTGTGTATTTATTTTAATAGATTTAAGGTTGATCTAATTGGGTGAGACATATGGGCTTTTAAGAGTTAAATGGACTAGTTGGTGTTGGCTATAGCTTCACTATTACATACGTGATGACTTAGACCTATAAAAGAAGTATGTAAGGACAAGGCTAGGTCCCTCTAATTCTAGGCATAGAACCTTAGGAATTCTATAAATAGAGAGATAGAGACATAAATAACAACTTATACTTTTCATAAAGAAATTCTTCATAATTCTCTCCCTTTTTTATGAAGGACAGCTATCAAATGTCTTTATGTCTTTAACCTTTTGCATACCTCCTTGTGTTGTAAAACATCGTTCTTCTTTCCTTTTGCATAGAATTGGCAAAGTCTTTACATAAGGCATGATTTGTAGAGCTAAACACAATATCATCAACATAAATTTGAACAATCAAGATGCCTTTTTCCTTTAGTTTTAATAAACATTGTGTTATCTACCTTACTTTCCTTAAATCTGCACTAAGTAGAAAGGTACTTAGCTTATCATACCAAGCTTGTGGGGCTTGTTTTAGTCCATATAAAGCTTTAGAAAGCTTAAAAACATGATCAGGACATATAAGGTCTTCAAATCAAGGTGGTTTTCTACATAAACTTCTTCTTTAACAACATCATTCAAAAAGGCACTTTTTACATCGATTTGATAAAGAGTGAATACAAGTAAAGGCCAATAACATTCAAATTGCTTCTACTCTAGCTACTGATGCAAATGTTTCATCATAGTCAATTCCTTTTTCTTGAATATACTATTGTGCTACTAGTTTAGCCTTTTTTTATAGTGATAATTTCATTTTCATCTAACTTATTTCTAAATACCCATTTTGTGTCAATCACTGAATGATTTTGTGGTCTAGGACCAAGTTCTAGACTTTGCTTCTTTCAAACTAGTTCAATTTTTCCTACATAGCAAGAAACTAGTTTTCATCTTCAAGTGCTTCATCTTTTTTCTTTAGCTCTACTTGAGACAAGAAAGCTTGATGTTCACAAGTGTTGTGATACCTTGATTGGGTACTCACTTTATGAGTGATATCTCCTAGAATATGTTACTGATCTACCTCTTTTCTAACTCTAGGAAATGAGAAGTCTCTTAACTAGCTCTCAACTTTAGCTACATTTTTCTCACTAAATCCTTAATCATTTGGACTTGGATTAGCTTCAATTTCTATGTAATCATCTTCAAACTTAACATGAATATCTACCATTAGAGTTCTCTTATTGAAAACTCTATATGCTTTACTGGTATGTGAGTAACCAAGAAATATGGCCTCATCACTCTTAGAGTCTAGCTAACCAAGTGACTCTTTACCATGGTTCAAGACAAAGTATTTACTATCAAAGATATGAAAATATGATATATTAGGTTTCTTACCAAATAATAGTTTAAATGGAGTCTTTTTCAAGATTGGTCTTAAAAATGCTTAGTTTAAGATGTAACATGCTATGCTTATAGCTTCTCCCCAAAGGTGTTTAGGAAGATTGTATTCACACATCATAGTTCTAGCCATTTTTTTAAGTACCCTATTCTTCCTTTCTACAATACCATTTTGTTGTGGTGTCCTAGGTGTTGAAAAGTTGTAAGAAATACCATTTTTGAAGTTGAATTTCTCAAAGAGATGATTTTCAAATTCACCACCATGGTCAGTCCTAATCTTTGTGATAGATAGACTTTTTTCATTTTGGACCAGTTTTAAGAAATCAACAAATTTCTCAAATGCTTCATCTTTCCTAGCAAGTAAATATACCCATGTATACTTAATCATCTACTATGACTAAAGCATAGTATTTACCATTTAAGGTAGTTGTTCTCAAAGGATCGAATAGATCCATATAAAGCAATTCTAATGGTCTTGTAGTGGATAATACAAGCTTCAGTTTAAAGCTAATTGTGTTTACCCTTTACACATGCCTCATATAATCTCTTCTTATCAAAGCTAAGAGTAGGTAGACCCTTAACCAAATTATTTTTGGATAATTTTTCTATTAGTCCTAAACCAGCATGTCCAAGTTCCCTATGTCATAGCTAAGCATCAATATTCTTATTTATAATTAAGCATGTTTGTTCAATGGTTAAATCACTGAAATCAAGCACATAGATATTATCTTTTCTTTTTCCAACAATTTTTACACCATGTTCCACATTTTCAACAAGACAAAGTTCTTTTTCCAAATTTGATTTTGAAGTTTTTATCACAAAGTTGACTTATACTTAACAAATTGAATTTTAATTCATCTACATACAACACATCAGAAATAAGTAGAGTTTTTAGGTTACCTACAGTTCCTATACCCTTGATCTTTCCCTTGGAGTTATCTTCAAAAGAAACCGTACCTCTTGATTTCAACTTAAGTGTTGAGAAGAGCTCCATCATCCTAGTCATATGATGACTCATTGTCTAGAATCCATAAATTCTTGTAATCCATTTCGTTTATCTTTGGGCTCAAAGCTTGCAGAAATGAAAACATTCGTTAAAGTGTTTGGTGCCTTTTTTTCTTTGGGTCCATGAGTGATAGTTGAATTCATGCTATTGAAAGTTTTAGGTATCTAAAATTTCTTTATCTTATATGATTTTTAAGCCTAATAGGACATGTAACAATAGAATGACCAGTATATTTACAATATGAGCATTCGTTTTGTAGTGGAATTGTGTAGCTTTTCTTTTCAAAAAATTTAGTGAAAGACTTTAAGTTTTCACTTGAATTATATCATATTCTAGCTTTATCATATATACCTTTTTATGATTACAACATTTTATCCAACATGATGCTACCTTTTGTGAATGTATTTAACATCAAAGTAGTGTTATCTAACTTCAACTGGATTTCTCATTTTTCTTTTTCTAATTCACAAATTTTCGTGTTAACATTTGTTATTTTAGAATTAAAACAAACAAGTTTAGCAATGTTAGCATGTTTGTGACCTAAATCAGAATATGTATTATTTATAGAATATGCATCATGTTTCATGCAAATGTCCTCTGATGCATTATGATTTTCATGTACACAAGATGATGTCACGATAGCTTTATCATGCACTGTCTCAACCTTTACCAATTTATATTTTACTTTTAATTTTTTGTATTTGTCTTTCATTTTATTTGCATATTCAACTAAATCAAAGAAGGTAGTTTCTATATCATAGTTTGCATCATCTTGAAGTTCAGTGTCACTTACCTCAAGTTCTTCTTCAATGGTTGTTGTTATGGTCAAACATAAATGTGCAACTTCCTCTTGTTCTTCCTTATTCGATGAAGCGCTTTCATCATCCTAGGTAGCAATCATTGCGTCCTTCTTATTTTTTATTATTTTTCTTTTTGAGCAAATGACAATCAGCTTTAATATATCTAAGTTTTCTACACTTATAGCATAGATTATCTTTAGGGTCATGTGTTTCTTTCCTCCTAGATTGTCTTACATTCTTACTTAAGCCTTTTCTAAGGAATTTTCTAAATCTTCTAGCTATCAAGGTAATTTCATCATTTTCGGACTCTATCTCATCAACCTTCTCTACTTAATACTTTTAGGGCAAGTGACTACCTATTTTCCTTTTCTTTTTCTCTTCTCATTAATTGCATTTCATGATTTTTTAATGATCCCAACAAATCATCTAAGGTTAGCTTTTCTATGTCATGTGCTTCCTCTATAGCCATCTTCTTAGGCTCCTAACTTTCAGGTAAAGACATTAACATTTTTCTAACCATTTCCTTATTTGTGTATGTCTTTCCTAGCAATTTAAGTTTAGAAACTATCTTAGTAAATCTACCAAATATTTCATTAACAGTTTCAAAATCATACATAACAAACAATTCATAATCATGCGTAAGCATAGCAACTTTAAAAGATTTAACCTTCTTAGTACCTTTATATATGACCTCTAACTTATCCCATATTTCCTTACCTGTGATGTAAGAAGACACTTTATTAAAATCATAAGCTCTTAGACCATTATATATCATGTTCATAGCCTTAGCATTCAATCCCATGACTTGGCCTCATTTTTACTCCACTCATCAATTTCGGGTGACATAGTACCTTTCTTGATAGCCTGCCAAGCTTCTAGATCTTGACCAATAATAAATACTTGCATTAGTTGCTTCAAATGTCTATTGTTTATTGCATCAAACATAAGTGGTTTGTTGAACCCTGTGATAGCTACACCTTTTTTTACAACCATTATGAGGATCTACTCTAGGATGTTAAGCCTTTAAATCATAGAACCTGGCTTTGATACCAATTGTTAGGTATAATGGCCAATTGAGAACTAGGGGAGGGGGGGGGAGTTGTTGAATTGGTTTTCTAGCAATATGTCTACAATAATTCTTTAAATCTCACATAACTAAATTAAACAAGTCAGAGAGATAAGTATAAAAAAACAAGTTTAAAGCAATCATAAACAGCAAAGAGAAACACTAATTTTTTCATAGTGGTTTAGCCCTTTTCACTTATTTCCACCCTTTTCTTCTTCCAACTCAATCAGTTGGATTTTTCTTTACTCATTGATTAGGAGAAAATGTTTCCTAACCCTTCTAATCTTTTCTTAAAGAGATTATAGTATAATATGGTTACAATTACAGTTCTTCCAACCTTATTACAAAGCAATCTCTGAAAGATATGTAATATAAATAAGGGATATTGTTAATCAAAGAGTTTTCTAAGCATATAGAGTCTTAATCAAAGCTTTAATCATGAAACCCCCAAATTATGGAGAGTTAGGGTTTCAAATTTACAATCAAGTTTATGTGTAATATGAGATTAGAGTTCAATCAACACATAAACAAGATCATATACAAGTGAAATCATAAAGAGTATGATCTTAAGAGAAGTATCACCGAAGAGCTTCACAGAATCACAAGCTTGCATCAATATTCTTTCTTTCTTTCAAGAATATCTTAGTAAACTCATGCAAGATCATATTTTGAACCATCGAGACAAGCCTTTATAGCATATTCAAATAAGATAAGCTTGATTTGAGTTCTCTAGCAAACTTGACATAATCAGGAAGCTTTTTCCTATTGAAAAACTGAAATAAGTCATCAATTTACAGTCAAGGCCTTGATTTAACCTTCTAATCATCACTTTCACCCATTCTGACATCCAATCATATCTTGTTTCTTCCTGTTAGAAAAGTAGGCGCTTAGTTGTGAAGAGACGATGGCGTCACTATCTTCGAATAGAAGCCTTAGCTTCTAATTACATGAGACCACTTAAGAGCAAGTGACTTTCATTTAGACGACAACATCTCAGTTAGTGTGGTGATGGACTCTTGTAACATGGGCTTCGAGTAAGATCTTGTCACATGCTCAATAATCAGTCCTTTTCCATGTAGCCTAAACTTGGTTTAGCCTTAGTCACATACGGGTTGACTCATTCACGCTTAAGCTTCTCAGACTAGATTTGTCATTCCTTGGTCCTAAGCTTCTTGGTTTAAGCTTGTATATGCATAACCTTTATCAAGTAAATTAAACCTTCTTAGCATAGATTTCTTGTAATAAAATAATCATAAGCATCATATTCTTTTTGATATGAATACCATGCAATTCAAGAATATCATATTATTTTATGCTTAGAAAATATTCCCCTTTTAATGCATGATTAAGGTTTCAATTTATCAAAATATAGGAACTTGACTACTTTATAATTCATTATTATAATTTTCACACCTTTTACTTTCTTCTTATTCAATTTTGCACATGAGCATATGAAAAACATTTATATATATTATATGCAACCAAAATTTGTCACAATAAAACATATCTTTTTCTAACACAAAGCTAGTTGGGTTGGGCTATCCATTAGTGGCAATGTTATGGGTGAATGGACCACTTGAAATGAATTTCTTCTTAGGCCCACCCCTTTACCTAGGCTTCCTACCTAGCAAATAGCCTATAAGAAGAAAGCAAGCTTCCTTGAAATGGCTAAGTTTCTTGTAATGACTACGTAAAGTTCTTTAGCTTGAAGAACTATGCCCATTGTTTAATAGGTTGACTCTATATGGCATAATTAGAGAGTGAGACTACTACAGCCCAAGGCCCATAAGGCCTTCTTGCAACCAAGCCTACCCAAGTTGTTTCTCCTTTGACTTGGTTGGTTTCATCGAGTTCTAGTGGCTAGCAAAAGCATGGTTGTCCTTGACAATATTGTGATGGCCATTGGATGGCAACCTCTAATGGAGGTCTTGCTTGGCAAGGGTGTAGAGTTTCTCCAATGATGGCATGGCCTCACAAGATAGGATGTTTATACGAAGGGTTTAGAATTCATCAGGCAGAGCAAAGAGAATTTTCATGGCCCAATCTTCTTCCTTGCACAAATGGAGCTACTCGTTCTCATGGAAATCATAATGGTCATAGTGGCATTTAATTGGGTTTTGTTGGTTGTTGAGGTCAATCCACAAGTCCTTCAATCAAATGTAAAAGATAGTGAGATTGATTCCTAAAACACTGATGGTAAGATTAAGGTCACCAATTGTGTATTGAAGCAACAATTTCTAGGTTTAAGTGACATGATCAAAATTGTCTGTCAAGGTTTTTCAGATGGTAGTGATGGTCAAAATTTAGGACACAACCAATTTGAGCATTGGATCCATAAAGTAGATAAGCCAAATTTTCACCATGGCATGACATTGATCCCATTTTTAGGTGTCATCATTGTTATCGGTGGGTCATTGGATCTTCCTAATGATGACGCCCATCTTGTTTTAGGTAAGAAACATTGTCTAGACTTGATCAAACCATATGTTTTAGTTGGCCTCTTTAAGGAGATTTTGGGTGACAGCGTTGACTAATAAAGGTCAATGGCAAAGAATTGGTCAGGGTTATGCAAGGTAGTTAAGGTGGTATGAGCAATGTCAAAAGCACCATCTTGAGTAACCATCGCAAATGACAACAAGCGTATATTAGTAATTTTTTAGAGAGGAGGCAACTAGTTTTAGGGTTTGGGATGATAAGGGTAACTTGTTGGATATGGATTAACCCAATAAGGGGGGTTGGATTGGGTTAATATTATTTATTCATTTATTTATTTATTTGATCTTTTAAATTAAACTCAATGCAAGAAGATAAAGAACACAAAAAGATTGTTCAATTGGTTTAGCCAAATACTCAAGCCTACCTCCACCCTTTTCTTACCAATAGTAAGAAAGCCTTATTACTAAAATATAAGAGTTTATTCTTAATTTTAGTACACCCAAATCCTTTGTTCACACAAGGATTCAATAGTTCACTTGACAATACAGTCAGCGAAACACAGCTTCACACACTTCACACTTTGATCTACATAAATCTTTACAAACAAGCACTTCACTCATCCTAGACCACACTCGATCTATCAACAAATGAACAACTTTAACAAGTTAACTTCTTAAGTAAACAATACAATCAAAATTATATTTAGCACTTGATGAGAAGTAATAACTTTGAAAGCAATCAACACACGATCATTAACAAAAATTATTCTATTAACTTCCTTCACAGCATAATCTTTTTAAAGATCAAAGGAACAATTTAGAGCATAAAAATGATTCAATCAAGAACAAGATATGCTACAGAATTTAGTGACTTATTAAGCACAACAATGTACTCATAAACATATAGCAAGAAGCAACATAAACAAGTATATTATATGAAGAAAGAACAATGTTGCGAAAGCTCAAACCACACAATCTCAAATCAGAATGAAGTTATCGAATGTTTTGATTCACAGAGTACAACTTCAAATAGCTTTTCTTGCTTTTCACTCACTAGGGTTGGTTCACAGAAAAATATCTCAAGTATAATTGTGTGTTTTTCAAAAAAATCCTAGCACCTCTTAATATATGTTTCAAAAACAAAGATAGCCGTTAGGGTTTGCTTTTGTAGTTGTTTCCTTATACAACATTACTCATTAATCCTCATAGAATGGCAACTTTGGATTTATCAGATAGAAAATCAACTGCAATGTTTGAATAAACACATCACCATTAACATCTTTTCAGTACACAATATTTTGATTAATCAGAAACACCATAGATAGCATGATTAACCTATAAACCTATATTTGGATAATATGTATCTTTCCTTATTGTGAACGAAACCAAAAATATAGAATGATATATAAAGCATCTTCCCAAATCTAGTCAAGAACACATAAAAAGCAAACCTTTTTCTCAAAAATTGCCTTTTATCGAGAGCATGCAAAGGAAAGGTTTTTCATCCTTTCCTTTCTAGTCTTTTCAGTCTCTTTTGATGTTTTAAAGTTTGAAACATGTATGTTGACATCTTGTTTATTTTCTATCATGCTTAAGTTTGTTCATAAACATATTTTGTATGCTATTATAATATATGTAATTGAAGCATGCATTTAGCTGAGTCTGTTAAAGTGATAATTCATATTCTAATGAGTACATCAAGCATATCCCGCAGTATGAGTATGATCCAATTAGGTTGTGACTGCCAAAGTGGCACAACTTAATTGTGTTCAAGAAGTTTTCTCATGCGGATGGAGACGTTTTTGTTTTAGTATATAGTTATACTCCTAAAGGAGGTGATTATATATTAGAACATAAAGAGCTGCATAGTTAAAATGCATGTGTTTAAACTAATTGGATTAGTCTATACACCCAAAGGTGGTAGATTGTGAAAATTAGATTATTCTCATGGCCTTTACTATACTGAGATTTTTACATTGATTTGTTATGTATTCTGCCCAAAGGTGTTTACATGATAGAGTTTGTGAATATCCAAGTATGTGATTGTATTTAAATAGCACTCGTATATTACTAATGTTGTATTAACTCACTTTCAATCACCTTTCCTATCAACAACCAAATGATAACTATTGAGACACTTACGGGTGCAAACTTTAAAAGATGGAAAGAGGATATTATGTTCGCAATGGAGATGGTAGATGTTCATTCTGCTTTCACTACAGAATAGCCAACTGCTCTTACTGCAGAGAGTACTAAAGAGCAAAAGAAAACTTTTGAATCATGGACAAGGAGTAATCGGATTTGTTTATTGTCCATGAAGAGGTCAATCATCAATCATCTTAAGAGTGAGTTGTCTGTGGATGGTATTGCTAAGGCATTTATGGAAGCTGTAGAGAGCAAGTATAAGGTATCTTCAAATGATGAAACAACGCAGCTTCTTCAAGCATTATATACCATGAAGTATGATGGAGCTAGTGATGTAAGAGATTACATCATCAGAATGGTAGATTACCAAACAAAGCTTAAGGCTTTGGATGTTGCACTCCCTGATGCGTGTGTTGTCCATCATGCTCTGAATTTGCTTCCTCTTAAATTTGGAATAATCAAGACTGCCTATAATAATCAAGAGGAGAGCTAGTCTTTTAATGACCTAATTGCTAAAGTAGTAGCTAAGGAAGAGAAATTGAAGTGAGGGAAGTCACATATGGTAATGTATTCTCCCAATTCAAATGTGGGAAAAGTAAGAAGAGCAGCTGCACCAAGTCATCTAGGTATTCCTTCAACCTCTAAGAATGTTAGTTTATCTGGTCATAAAGGTGGCATAAAGAAAACATTCTTTAAGAAAGAGAGTGATCATTGCTTTTTCTATAAGAAGAAAGGTCACATGAAGAAAGAGTGTAACAAATACAAATCTTGGCTTCAAAAGCGCAAGCCAGCAGGTAATAGTTCTTTGGTTTTTATTTGTGAATCTAATATATCTGTAGCCCTATCAAGTTCTTGGTGGCTAGATACTGGTGCAACTAATCATGTTACTTTTACCATTCAAGGGTTCACAAACAAGCGGAGACCAAGTAAAGATGAACTATAGCTTACAGTTGGGAATAATGCTAAAGTCCCTGTAGACTTTGTGGGAGATATTGTTTTAACATTAGATTTTGGTTTTCAAATGTTATTAAAGAACACTTTTATGTACCATCATTTAGACAAAATTTAATTTCTGTTTCTGTTTTAGACATAGATGGTTATGCATTTGAAATAAAGAATTCAATGATTACTTTATTTTACAATTCAAATAAAGTTGGATCTTGTGTTTTATCATATGGTTTATATCAATTAAGTTTATCTCCCTATAATGTCTATAATATTGAAAAGGTTGTTCCTAAAAGGTCTTTACCTAAAGAGCAATCATACATGTTGTGGCATAAAAGACTTGGTCACATTTCTAAAGAGAAGGTGGATAGATTGATAAAGTCTAACATTCTTCTTCCTTTTAAAGATGATCTAGAGACATGTGTTGATTGTTGTAAAGGCAAAATAGTCAAGATAAAAAAAAAAGACTGCAAATCACAGTTTTGATCTCTTAGAGATTATACACACTGATATCAGTGGACCCTATACATCAACCTTATGTAGAAATGTATATTTTATTACATTTATAGATGATTTTTCCCATTATGGTTACCTGTATTTGATTAAGGAAAAGTTTGAGTCTCTTGATAAATTCAAGATTTTCAGGATTGAAGTCAAAAAATAGTTGGGAAAAATAATCAAGGTTGTTAGATCAGATAGAGGGGAGAATATTATGACAAACATGGCGATGCTGGACAGCTTAAAGGCCCGTTTGCTCAATATTTAGAAGACTTGGGAATAGTTGCTCAATTTACAATGCCAGGGAGTCCTAAACAAAATGATGTAGCTAAAAGACGTAACAGGACTATTGTGGATATGGTGAGAAGTATGATCAGTAGAACTAATTTACCTAGTTTCTTATGGGAAGAAGCTTTGAAAACAACTCTTTATATACTCAATCGAGTACCCATAAAAGCTATTCCGCTTATGCCTTTGAGTTGTGGATTGGTCATATACCTAGTTTAAACCATTTAAAAGTTTGGGGATGTCCTGCAGAAGTAAGATTGTATAGTCCAACTCTAGGTAAGTTGGATTCAAGGACAACAAGATGTTACTTTGTATCTTATACTGATCATTCTAAGGGATATCATTTTTATAACCCATCAGGAGAAACTAGAATTGCAGAGTCTCAAATTGTCAAGTTTTTGGAGCTTGATGTAGTGAAAAATGTTAGAAGTACTTCTCCACCAATTCAAGATGCAGATGAAGTAGGCATGTCTGTGACATTTTCTTTACCTACTCAAGCAATAGAATTGCCTATAATACCAACTGTAAGAACTTTTGAGCCTTCATCATCAATTACAGATCAAGTTATGGAACATCAAGTACAGAATCAAGATCTTGAACCTATACTTCGAAGGTCAATTAAAGAAAAAAGATCTACAATTCATCCAGATTTTTTAGTTTATTTGGGTGAACATGATTATGATATAGGAGTTATGAAGGATCTAATAACATATATAGAAGCAATATTGAGTTCTCAAGCAAAATTGTGGTTAGATGCAATGCAAGATGAAATGCAATCGATGAAATATAATGATGTTTGGGAACTAGTTGAATTACCTGAAGGTTGTAAACCTGTTGGTTGTAAATGGGTATATAAGACTAAAAAGAGTTCTACTGGGCAAGTTGAAAGGTTTAAAGCTAGATTAGTAGCAAAAGGTTTCACACAAAAAGAAGGAATAGATTATAATGAAACTTTTTCTCCAATCTCTTCTAAAGATTCTTTTAGAATTGTAATGACTCTAGTAGCTCATTTTGATATGGAATTACACGAAATGGATGTTAAAACTACTTTTTTGAATGGAACTCTAGATGAAACAGTATATATGAAACAACCTAAAGGCTTTGAAATGAAAGGAGGGGAAAAATTTGTTTGTAGACTTAAGAAGTCTATTTATGGTTTAAAGCAAGCTTTTTGATAGTGGTACATAAGCTTTGATAGTTTTATCACTACATGCAGTTTTGTGGAGAATAGAGTAGATCATTGTATATACACCAAGATTAGTGGGAGCACTCCGATCTTTCTTGTCCTTTATGTGGGTGACATTTTGCTTGCAAGTAATAGTCAAACATTACTTCATAAGACTAAAGAATTGTTGTCAACTCAGTTTGATATGAAGGATCTCGGTAAAGTAACTTATGTTTTAGGAATTGAAATTCAAAGGAACTGTTCTCGACGTTTATTGGGGCTTTCTCAAAAGGCATATATAGGTCCAATTCTTGAACAGTATAACATGGAAGATTATAAAGGAGGCAAAGTGCCAATCTATAAAAGTGATAAATTAAATAAAGATCAATGCCCTGAGACGGAAGAAGAGAAAGCTTTAATGAGGAATATACCATATGCAAGTGTGCTTGGTAAGTATTATATATGCTCAAGTTTGTACACGCCCTGACATAGCTTTTATAACAGGACTTCTTGGAAGATATCAATCGAATTCTGGACAAGAGCATTAGGTAGTTGTTGAGAAGGTCTTAAGGTACTTAAAGAGAATGAAAAATTGTATGATGACCTACAGGCATGTAGAAGAACAAAAGCTGGTTGGGTATACAGATTCAGATTTTACTGGATGTAAGGATGATTGGAAATCTACATCAGGATATGTGTTTATGATGGCAAGAGGAGCCATTTCATGGAAAAGCTCAAAACAGACAATGATGACATCTTTAACCATGCATTCAAAATTTATGGCATGCTATGGAGCATCCATTCAAGCTGTTTGGCTAAAGAACCTCATAAGAAAGTTACAAGGCTTTGATTTTGTTAATAGACCAATCAAGTTATACTATGATAATAGAGTTGCAGTATTGTTTATTAACAATAACAAAAGTCTAGGAGGGTCCAAACATATAGTACTTAACTATAAAGGAAAAAGTTAAGGAAGGTGAAATTACAATAGAGTCGATTAGTACAGTTGATATGATAGCTGATCCATTTACTAAAGGTCTAAGCCCTAAGCCCTTGTGTTTATGAAAGACATGTCAATAACATGGGCTTAGTGGCATCATGGGATGCTTTTGCATAGTGGAAACTTTTAATCATCTTTTTAAAGATTTAAGGTAAAAGTATACCTTAAGCATTGGCTGGAATTAATTAGCCATAAGGATATCTTGTAACATATAAAGTTTAACTCAAGTTATAAAGTGCAAGATATGTTAAAGGTTCATTGGAACCATAAAGGAAATTCTCTGATGACATTTTGTTATTGAAGGAGAGAGAATTAGACTAATAACCGTAATAACACATACAGAAATTGTTTAAGTGTTTTATAGTTGCCACATCACCATATATTTATTCATTTTAAGAGATTGAAAATTTTGTGGTCATGATTGGTTCTGTATCTCTTAATAGATATAGTTACTGGTGTGATTCAGAGTTTAAAATCTCATATGGTTGGATTCTAGTTAAGAACTATTTCTGAATCAATGTAAAGATGCGCATAGTTTCAGTTTAATATAGCCTAAGTGAGAGAATGTTTGCTTAATTTTTTATTTAAGCTTACTTAAGTAGGCTATATTATGTTAGTCCATGAGAGTTCTAAATATGGACTGGCTAATGTGGGCTGTGGCTAACCAAATAGGGTTGTGATGAGTGGGCCTATTGGGTTGCACATAAGGTAAGGTTAGGTCTTATCTTCTAACTCATATAAATTTATAATGTTCTTAGGGTTTCATATGGTTGCTCTTTACAAAAGAGGCGAAACCTAGGTTCTCTCATCGAGCCAGTGATTCTTATGAGAATAAAGGATATTCGTCTAAGCCGAATTCGAAGGAGCATTATTGGGTTTACGACAACATGAGAATGGATCACAAAAGCGGTATGTTTCTATCTATCCAATTTCTGTTTGTTTGCTAAATCAAAATCATATACACGGTGTTTTAGATCTGTCTACGTAGATCCTATAAAGTTTCTTTTCTAACAAGTTCTTCTAAAAAATAGGTTTAAGAAAACATGTAGATATAACATTATTTGTTAAAAGTAGAGATATAGATATGTTGGTACTGCAAATTTATTTTGATGATATTATGTTTAGATCAACAAATGATAACATGGTTGACTATTTTGCTAACATGATGAGAAATGAATTTGAAATGAACATGTTGGAAAAAGGTATGTTTTGTTATGACAAAATGTTGGTTGTATATAATGTTTGTAAAAATGTTTTATTTCATATGATTATGAGTAATATTGAATATTAAGGAAGTAAAACGTGTGCAAATTATAATATCAGTAAATGACATTATAAAGTAGTTGAGTTCCTACATTCCTTCATAAATTGACCTTATACAATACCTTGAAAAATATTCTATAAGGCCAAAGGAATGTTTGAATATTTAAAGGAAAATTGATACTTAGATTTATGCAATTGTACGTACATGTGAATTGAGATTTGTACCATGAAGGCCAAAAATCAAGATCATGATGATTGATTTTTACTTAGTTGTTCCATGCTTAAATGAAAGTAATTATTCAATTAGATCAAGATTTTGGGAGCAAGCTCAGCCCACAAGCTCAACTCACAAGCTAAGTTTGCAAGCTCAGCTCGCAAGCTAAGCCTGCAAGCAAAGCTCGTTAGCTCAGCCCTTGAGCTAAGCCCACAAGCCCAGCCCATATGTTGTCTCATTAACTAGCCACGACATCATTTCACTTAAGGAGAATTACCTTAAGCCTTCATGATGTGAAGAATCACTCGAAGCTTAAATAAGCTACTGAAAAGTAGAGTGCCTTCTCTTGTTCACCTAATTCTCTTTGTTGCCGATTTTTCAATGGGAAGAATTCTAAAGTGATAGAAATGTTAAAATGGCTATGAGAATGATCAATCGTTGTCTATACTGCTATCTGATGGAGCTTTTGTCACATCTCAACAAGATTATTCACAATGGGTTTCTTAGGTTTGAACAAAAACCCTAGAAAAGCTATTTGGCTTTATATCTTTTATAAAAGAGATGTTGTTGAGTTGTTTGCTAGATTTGGATGAAAATTTGATCTGAAGATTGAGAAAAATCGAAGCTTACACATTCACGGCATTCTCCATAAATTTGTACAAAAAGTTCATAATCTTTAGTGATATTCTTTCACTTTGATATTCTTGTGAATATTCACTATTAGATTAAAATGTTTATGTGCTGATTAAGCTCAGATTATCATTTACACATAAACTCCTATGTAAATCCAAAATCCTAACTTTGATATAATTGGGGGTTTTGTGATTAGAGCTTCAATTGAGTTTGTATATCTTCAATTAGCTCACTGGTAAGCAATATTCCTCACAAACATTACACATTTGAGGATTTGTTGCTATATTGAGGTTGGTTCAACCTTTTTATTGTAACAGTGGATAAGTTAACTCCTTGAAGAGGTGTTGGAAAGTGTAGGAAAGGTTAATCCCTAACTTTGAAGTAAAGTAGACTTCAACCAATTGTGTTAAAGGAGAAAAGGGTGGAACTAGGTGACAAGGGCCGAACCACCGTGTAAAATTGTGTGCATTTTTGTTTCTATCTATATGTTTGAATGTTTGAATGTTTGAATGTTTGAATGTTTGAATGTTTGAATGTTTGAATGTTTGTTATTGATAATTGATTGAATTCAAAAATAGAAACAAAGAAACCCAGATAACCAATTCAACCCCCCTTCTTGGTTAGCTATTAAACCTTACAATTGACATCTAAAGCTAGGTTCTCTGAATTTTTTAAAAGCTTAACATCCTAGAGTAGATCCATTTAAATGGCTATAGAGAAAGGAGTAATTGTCATAGGGTATAATAAACCATCACTGTTTGATGAAATTAATTATAGACATTTCAAGCAATTAATGCAAGTCTCTATTATTGGTCAAGATACTAAAGCTTGGCAAATAATCAAAAAGGGTACTACATTACTCGAAATTGATGAATGAAGTAAAAATAAAGCTAAAATCATGGGTATAAATGCTAAGGTTATGAATATGATTTATAGTGGGTTGAAAGCTCATAAATTCAATAAAGTATCTTATTTTTTCACTGGTAAAGAAATATTAGAAAAACTAGAAGTTATCTATGAAGGTACTAAGAAAGTAAAGTCTTTTAAAGTTACTATGCCTACTCATGATTATGAATTGTTTTCTATGCATGATTCTAAAACTGTTAGTGATATATTTGGTAGATTCACTGAGATAATGTCTAAACTTAAGCTGCTAGGAAAGACCTACACAAATGAGGAAATGGTTAGGAAAATGTTAGTGTCCCTACCCAAAAGTTGGGATCCTAAGAAGATGGCCATAAAGGAAGCTCATGATCCAGATAGCTTAACCTTAGATGATCTGTTGGGATCATTAAAGACTCATGAAATGCAATTATAAAGAAGAGTAAGAGAAAAGGAAAATAAGAAGTCACTTGCTTTAAAAGTAAAAGTAGAAAAGAATGAAGAGATAGAGTTCAAAAGTGATGAGGTTGCTCTAATAATGAAAGGTTTAGAAAGTTTCTAAAAAAGGGTTTAGGTAAAAATGTGGGACAACCTAGGAAGAAAAAAACATATGATTCTAGAGATAACTTATGCTTTAAGTGTAGAAAAAGGTTGATTGTCCTCTACTAAAAAAGAAGAACAAAGATGGTAAGAAAAAGACTGATTATTGCTTGGGATGATGAAAGCTCTTCTTCAAAAGAGGAAGAACAAGAAAAAGTTCTCACCTATTCTTAACTACAACTACAATCTCAAAAGAAGAACTTAAGGTAAATGTTTCTAAACCAGAAACTGATCTAAATGGTAATATAGAAATTGCCTTATTTGGTTTAGTTGAATATGCAAACAAAATAAAGGAAAAATATAGAAAATTGAAAGCTAAATATAATTATGAAAAGATTGAATCTGTAATTGATAAATCTATTATAGCTTTATCAACACCTGTTAATTATGCAAGTTTTGATGCATTCAAAGATATATCCATGGAAGCTAATGCATGTTTTGTTTCTAAATATAAGCATGCTGATAGCATAGGAAATGTTTAGATGAACAAAGATTTAAAAAGTCTCAACTTGAGGATATGTGAACTAGAAACAGAAAAATTAGATATACAAGCTAAATTAAATAATACCACCTTTGTTGAATAAATTTACAAAAGGAAGTAACATACAAGATAAGATGCTACAATCACAAAGAGGTATTTTTGACAAAGCTAGTATAGGATACAATTCATGTAAGAATGCAAAATCTTTTACAAAATTTTTTTGATAAAAAAGGACTATACATTTCTATTACGTTATAAATGTTTTTAATGCAATTATATTGGTCATTCTTTTGATACATGTCCCATTAGACTAAGGAAGTCATATAGTGTCAAAAAGGTTTTCATGCCTAAAGATATAGCTAGCTTAAAGACAACTAACATTCATAAACCCAAAGAAAGAAAGGTACCAAACACTTCAACAATCATTTTTGTTTCTGTAGGCCTTGAGTGTGAATATAGACAACAAGAAATACAAAGAGTTGTAGATTCTGGACAGTGGATGTTCCTAACATATGACTGGGATGATGGAGCTCTTCTTAACACTTGAGTTAAGATTTGAAGGCACCTTGTCTTTTGGAGATAACTCCAAAGGAAGAATCAAGGGTATAGGTACCATTGGTAACTCAAAAACCCTTCTTATATCTAATGTATTATATGTTGATAAGTTAAAGTTTAACTTGTTAAGCATAAGTCAGTTGTGTGATAATGACTTCAAAATTAGATTTGGAAAAGAATTCTGTCTTGTTGAAAATTTTGAAAATAATGTGAAAATTGTTGGAAAAAGAAAAGATAATATTTATGTGCTTGATCTTAGTAAATTAACAAATGAACATACATGTTTGATTGTGAATCATAATATTGATGCTTGGCTGTGGCATAGAAAACTTGGACATGCTAGTTTAGGGTTGATAAAAAAACTATGCAAGAATGGTTTAGTTAGAGGATTACTTGAACTAAATTTTGATACAAAGAAATTGTATGATGCATGTGCAAAAGGTAAACACACACAAAGTAGCTTTAAACCAAAGCAAATGGTGTCTACATCAAGACCTTTAGAACTCATACATATGGATCTGTTTGGTCCTTTGAGAATGGCTACCATAAATGGTAAATACTATACCTTAGTAATAATAGATGATTATACAAGATATACATGGGTATATCTACTTGCTAGGAAAGATAAAGTATTTGAGAAATTTGCTAATTTCTCTAAAATGATTCAAAATGAAAAAGATCTCACTATAATTAAGATTAGGACAAATCATGGTGGTGAGTTTGACAACCACCTATTTGAGAAATTTTGCTCCAAGAATGGTAATTCTTATAATTTTTCAGCCCTTAAAACACCACAATAAAATGATGTTGTAGAAAGGAAAAATAGAACACTCCAAGAAATGGCTAGGACTATGATGTGTGAATATAACCTTCCCAAACATTTATGGGGAAAAGCTGTAAGTACAACTTGTTATATTTCAGATAGAGCATTCGTAAGACCAATCTTGAAAAAAAAACTCCATTTGAATTATTCTTTGGTAAGAAACCCAACATTTCATACTTTCATGTGTTTGGAAGTAAATGTTTTGTATTAAATAACGGTAAATAGTCACTTGGGAAGTTATATTCCAAGAGTGATGAAGGCATATTTCTTAGTTACTCTCATACTAGCAAAGCATATAGAGTTTTCAACAAAAGAACTCTAGTGGTAGAAGAATCTATTCATGTATAATTTAAAGATGATTTTGATCTGAGTTCAAATGAACAAGGATACAATGATAGAAGTGTACCTAGAGTTGAAGGGGAGTTAGATACAAGAGATTCTTCTTTCCCTAGAGTTAGAAGTGAGGTAGATCAACATATCTTAGGAGATCTTACAAATAGAGTAAGCACAAGATCTAGATATCACAACACATGTGAACATCAAGCTTTCTTGTCTCAAATTGAGCCAAAGAAAATAGAAGAGGCTTTTAAAGATGAAAATTGGTTTCTTGCTATGCAAGAAGAACTAAATCAGTTTGAAAAGAGCAAAGTCTAGAACCTAGTTCCTAGACCACACAATCACCTAATAATTGGTGCAAAATGGGTGTATAGAAACAAGTTAGATGAAAATGGAACGATAACTATAAATAAGGCTAAACTAGTTGCACAAGGATATAATCAAGAATAAGGAATTGACTATGATGAAAATTTTGCATCAGTAGCTAGATTAGAAGCAATCTGAATGTTGCTTGCTGCATGAATTTTACTCTCTTTTAAATAGATGTAAAGAGTGCATTTTTGAATAGTATTATAATAGAAGAAGTATATGTTGAACAACCACCTAGATTTTCAAATCCAACTTGTCCAAATCATGTGTTTAAGCTTTCCAAAGCTCTATATGGACTTAAACAAGCCCCACAGGCTTGGTATGACAAATTAAGTACTTTCCTAATTAAAACTAGATTTAGAAAAGGTAAAGTAGATAATACTTTGTTCATTAAATCACAAGGAAAAGATTTTTTGATTTCTCAAATATATGTTGATGATATTGTGTTTGGTTTCACAAATTTTTCTATGTGTGAACAATTTGTTGATTTTATGCAATGAATTTGAGATGAGTTTGATGGGTGAATTGACTTACTTTCTAAGTTTGCAAATCAAACAAACTAGTAAAGGAATCTTTATAAGTCAAACTAAGTATACCAATGAACTACTTAAGATATTCAAAATGCATGACGCTAAACTGATAGACACTTTTATGAGTACATCCACATCTCTATCACATGATGAATAGGGAATTAGTGTAGAATCAAAACTTTATAGAGGAATGATTGGTTCTTTGTTGTACTTGACTGCTTCTCGTCCTAATATCATGTTTAGTGTGTGCTTGTGTACTTGGTATCAATCTAATCCTAAAGAACAATACTTGACTGTGGTTAAAAGAATATTTAGATACTTAAAAGAAATCATCAATCTAGGAATTTGGTATTTTAGAGATACAACTTTAGATCTCCATGCTTTTAGTGACTCTGATTATGTTGCATGCAAAATAGATAGGAAAAGCACAAATGGTGCTTGCCACTTCCTTGGGAACATGCTTGTTTCTTGGTACTCTAAAAAGCAAAATAATGTACCATTATCCTTTACTGAGGCTAAATATATTGTTGCTACTATCTGTCGTGCTTAAATTCTATAAATGAAACAACAATTAGAAGATTATGGCATTAACTCTTCAAATGTTCCATTAAAATATGATAACACTAGTGCTATAAATTTGATAAAGAATCCTCCTATACAACACTCTGAAACTAAGCATATTGAAATTTGACATCATTTTATTAGAGATCATGTGCAAAAAAATGACATTACTCTTGAATTTGTGCATATTGATAAACAATTGGCTAATATTTTCACCAAACCATTAGATAAAGAAAGATTTTATACTCTCCGAAGAGAGCTTGGCATGTCCTTGTTTGCATATAATTCTTAAATGTGCTTTGTTACAGTTTACTCTACATTTTTACTTTTACATTCAAGCTCTTACTTTGAGGGGGAGCCCTAGGTACCCGAATCTTCTCATCAAGTAAGTTTTCTTGCACTCTCTCATAGCCTTTAATTCTGTTGCTTATCATTTCACCTATGATGTCTATCTATCACTTTTTGCTTATAACAAAAAAAGGGAGAAAGATAACATAGATAGATAACAAAGATAGACCATGAAAGATAGTATTTAGCATATGAATGTTCTATTTCTGACGTATAGTGCAGAAACTGGGATAATGTTTTTTGTATGATGTTTGAAAATGCGCATCTTTATGTTGGCTGCCATGATAAATGAAACACATGATATTGACATATGAACATGTCATATCTCGAAATGAAAATTATGATAATTTGATTGATAACATGTGCTATTATATGCTTAAACTTTGTAAATTTTGTCTTCATAAAGAAATGGGAGATTGTTGGAAAAAGGTATGTTTTGTTGTGACAAAATGTTGGTTGCATATAATGTTTGTAAAAATGTTTTGTTTCATATAATTATGAGCAATATTGAAAATCAAGGAAGTAAAAGGTGTGCAAATTATAATATCAATAAATGATATTATAAAGTAGTTGGGTTCATATATTCCTTCATAAATTGACCTCATACAATACCTTGAAAAATATTATATAAGGATAAAGAAATGTTTGAATATTTAAAGGAAAATTGATACTTGGATTTATGCAATTGTAGGTACATGTGAATTAAGAATTGTACCATGAAGGCCAAAAATCAAGATCATGATGATTGATTTTTACTTAGCTAGTCCATGCTTAAATGAAAGTAATTATTCAATTGGATCAAGCTTTTGCTGAAAATCATGTGCCTGTATGTTTTAATTGAGAAAAATTTTATTTGAATATATGTTAAATATAAGATTATATTTGCATAAATAATAGAATATATGAAATTGTGAGTGCGCATATTAAAACTCAAAAGAAGTAAAAGATATACAAATTATAATATCAATTAATGATATTATAAAATAGCCGAGTTCCTACATTTTATTATCAAATATCAAAAATGAAGCAAATTTGATGTACTTTATTAATATCTTAATTAATAGATTAATTTATATTATTGGTTATGTTAAAAGAATTTTGATACTTGGAATTGGTATGCTTATAGGTGTATTTGAAGAGCATAAGATTATGATAGTGGAGCATACATATTCATTGGACCGACCATGTATCTACATATATGGATACATGAAACATATATATATATATATGTGTGTGTGTGTGTGTGTTGAGCCTGTGAAGAGAGCTAAGCTCGTGAAAAGAACTGAGCCCATGAAGAGAGTTCAGCCCATGACGTTTCAAGCCTAACACGATTCACTTATCGAAAATGGTAGCGTCTTGAGCATATAAGAGCTTAAGCTCTTATGATCGAATGCTTAAAGCCCTAGCCGCATATCTCAACCTAGAGCTATCCTTATCCTTTCGATCTCTCTCCTGTGACACCGGCTAATGGGAAGAATGGTGAGGCGACTAAGTGTCAGAATGGTTATCTTGTTGGAAAATCATCATCTGCATCAGTACAACGTTATATCCATCAAATCTCAATGAAAGGATTTCGAAAAGGTTTAAACCGAAACCCTAATCTGTTCAACATTTGAGTACCTGCTTACTGAAGGAAGCTTTAGATGAACTATCTATGCTTACTGAGACATATTCTTATTGATTTGATCAAAAGAGATAAAAGCCTTCATTGATTTGCTTTTACTGCCGTGTTCGGTAACATTGGAAGGAAAAGGAAATCTTCGGTGATATTCTCTAAACTTGTTATCTTGTGAATATCATTTGATAGATTAATCTTTGTATGTGCTAGATTACTTATAACATTATTTGCATATAAAGATTATTGTAATCCAAAACCCTAGATTGTGAAATTGGGGCTTTTGAGATTAGGGCTTGAATTGACTTTGTATATGTTCAATTAGCTCGCTAATAAGCTTAAATCCTCACTCATATCATATATTTGAGGAATAAGCTTGATGTATTAAGGTTTTTATAAACCTAACCTTGTAACTGTAAGCTGTATAACTCCTTTTGAGGAGTTACGAAGTGAAGGAGAGGTGCTTTCCTTGTTTGAAGTAAGCAAATTTCAACTCGGTTTGAGTTGAAGGAGAAGAGGGGTGGAAGTAGGTGAAAAGTGCCAAACCACCGTGAAATTCTTGATTGTGAATTTTCTGATATGATTTATTCTTTTATGCTTTATTATTATTGTGATATTTTACCTAGTTATGATTGCTGTAAAGAAATCAAAAAGGAAAATATTTAAATTAGCTAAGCTTTGAAATATCCAATTCAACCCCCTTCTTGGATAGCCATAAATCTTACAATTGGCATCTAGAGTTAGGTTCTCTGATTTGAAGGCTTAACATCTTAGAGTAGATCCACTTACATGGCTATGGAGAAAGGAGTAGCTGTTGCGGGGTATAATAAACCACCTTTGTTTGATGGGATAAATTATAGACATTGCGGGGTATAAATTATAGTCTTCATTGTCGGTCAAGACCTTGAAGCTTGGCAGATAATCAAAAAGGGTACTACTTTACCTGAAACTAATGAATGGAGTAAAAATGAAGATAAAATCATGGGAATAAATGCTAAAGCTATGAACATGATTTATAGTGGGTTGAAAGCTCATGAATTTAATAAGGTGTCATCTTGCCTCACGAGTAAGAAAATATGGGATAAATTAAAAGTCATATTCAAAGGTACAAAGAAAGTTAAGTCATCTAAGGTAACAATGCTCACACACGACTATGAATTGTTTACTATGCTTGAATTGAAACTATTAGTGACATGTTTGGTAGATTTATAGAAATAATATCTGAACTTAGGTTTCTAGGTAAGACTTACACAAATGAAGAAATGGTTAGAAAAATGCTAGTATCTTTACCTGAGAGCTGGGATCCTAAGAAAATGGCCATAGAAGAAGCACATGATCTAGATAGTCTAACCTTAGATGATTTACTAGGATCACTAAAGACTTATGAAACGCAATTAATTAGGAGGGTAAAAGAAAAAGAGAATAGAAGGTCACTCACTCTAAAAGTAGAAATAGAAAAGACTAAAGAGGTTGAGTCAGAAAATGATGAGATTGCTCTTATAGCTAGAAGATTTAGAAAATATCTTAAAAAGGCTCTAGGAAGAAATAAAGGACAACCTAGAAGAAATAAAGCATATGAATCTAGGGATAACTTATGCTATGAGTGTAGAAAGCCTAGACATATCAAAGTCGATTGCCCTTCACTCAAGAAGAAGAATAATAAAGGAAAGAAGAAGGTAATGATTGCTGCCTGGGATGATGAGAGCTCCTCATCAAATGAAGAAGAACAAGAAGAAGTGGCCCACCTTTGCTTAACCGCAAATGCAACAATAGAAGAAGAAGAAGAAGTCGAGGTAAGTGATTCTAAACCCAAAACAAATCTTAGTGGTGACATTGAAACTGCTTTTTTTGATCTAGTTGAGTATGTAACAAAAATGAAAGATAAATATAAGAAGATGAAGGCTAAATATAAATTTGTAAAAGCTAAAACTGAAAAGGATAAACCTACCATGGCATTATCTATGACTTGTATGCATGAAAATATTTCTGAGAATATTTCTTTTAAAACTAATACATGCTCCTTGATTAATCCTTACTCTCATTTAGAAAATAAGCATGATGATGCATCAAAAAAATTATGTGACTGAGACATAGACATGCTAAACATGAAAATTCTGGAATTAGAAAAAGAGAAATCTAAGATTCAAATGAAGTTGGATAAAATGAATATATTTTACATAAGTTTACAAAAGGCAATAACTTGTTAAATAATATATTAAAATCACAAAGAGGTGTATGCAATAAAGCTAGTATAGGATACAATTCCTTAAAAAATACAAAAACACCTACAAATCTCTTTGATAATAAGGATTGTAGACTCTTGTTGCATCATAAATGTTCTTACTGTGAATATATTGGTCATTCATTTGATACATGTCCAGTCAAACTTAGAAGAACATATAAGATCAAAAAAGTATGGATGCCTAAGAAGATGATAAATGTATTAGAAACTAACACTCACAGACCTAAAGAAAAAAGGGTACCAAGGTCTTCAACACAAGTTTTTGTTTCTGCAGGATATGAGCAGGAACATAGACAAGAAAAAGCACAAAGAGCTATGGATTCTGGACAACGGTTGTTCCCGTCATATGATTGGGATGATGGAGCTCTTCTCAACACTTAAATTGAAGTCCAGAGGTACTGTATCTTTTGAAGATAACTCCAAAGGAAGAATTAAAGGTATAGGCACCATAGGTAACCTGAAATCCCTTCTTATATTTGATGTGCTGTATGTTGATGAATTGAAATTTAATCTACTGAGTCTAAGTCAATTGTGTGATAATAACTTCAAAATCATATTTGGAAAAGAACTTTGTCTTGTTGAAAATTTGGAAAATAATGTGAGAATTATTGGGAAAACAGATAATATCTATGTGCTTGATTTTAGTGAGTTAACAAATAAACAAACATGCTTGATTGTTAATAAAAATGTTAATGCTTGGTTATGGCATAGAAAACTTAGTCATGCTAGTCTAGGATTATTAGAGAAATTATCTAAGAACGGCCTAGTTAGAGGACTACCCGAGCTCACATTTGATAAAGATCAATTATGTGATGCTTGTGTGAAAAGGAAGCATACTCAAAGTAGTTTTAAACCAAAATTAATGGTGTCTACCTCAAGACTGTTAGAAATGATACATATGGATTTGTTTGGTCCTTGAAGAACAGCTACTATGAACGGAAAATATTATGCCTTAGTCATAGTAGATGATTATACTAGATATACTTTGGTATATCTACTAGGTAGGAAAGATGAAGCATTTGAGAAATTTGTTGAATTCTCTAAAATGGTTCAAAATGAAAATGATCTTACCATAATTAAGATTCAAACAATCATGATGGTGAGTTCAAAAATTGTCTTTTTGAGAAATTCTATTCCAAGAATGGCATATCTCATAATTTTTCAGCATCTAGGACACCTTAACAAAATGGTGTTGTAGAAAGGAAAAATAGGACACTCCAAGAAATGGCTAGAACCATCATGTGTGAATACAATCTTCCTAAACACTTTTGGGGAGAAGCTGTAAGTACAGCTTACTATATTTCGAATAGAGCATTCTTAAGACCAATCTTGAAGAAGACTCCATTTGAGTTACTGTTTGGTAGAAAACCCAACATATCCTACTTTCATGTGTTTGGAAGTAAGTGCTTTGTTTTAAACCATGGAAAAGAGTCACTTAGAAAACTTGACTCTGAGAGTGATGAGGCCATATTTCTCGGTTGCTCCCAAACAAGCAAAGCATATAGAATTTTCAATAAGAGAACTCTAGTTGTTGAAGAATTTATTCATGTAAAATTTAAAGATGATTCTGATTTGAACTCTACTGAACAAAGTGCAAATGAAAAATATGCATCCGTTAAGGGGGAGTTAAACTTAAGAGAATTTACTTTTCCTAGAGTAAGAAATGAAATAGATCAACAACATATTCTTGGAAATCCAGTAAATAGTGTAAGTACATGGTCTAGATATCATAACACATGTGAACATCAAGCCTTCTTATCTTAAATAGAGCTAAAGAAAGTAGATGAAGCTCTTGAAGATGAAAGCTAGTTTCTTGCTATGCAAGAAGAACTGAATTAGTTTGCAAGGAGCAAAGTCTGGAAATTAGTTCTAAGACCATAAAACCATTCGGTCATAAGAACCAAATGGGTGTTTAGAAATAAATTAGATGAGTGCAGGACCATTACAAGAAATAAAGCCAGATTGGTAGCACAAGGATATAGTCAAGAAGAAGGAATTGACTATGATGAAATGTTTGCTCCCATAGCTAGGTTAGAAGTAATTCAGATGCTGCTTGCTTTTGCTTACTATATGAATTTTACATTATTTCAAATGGATGTGAAGAGTGCATTCTTAAATGGGGTTGTTAAGGAAGAGGTTTATGTAGAACAACCACTTGGATTTAAAGATCCCACATGTCTAGATCTTGTATTCAAGCTTTCTAAAGCTTTATATGGGTTAAAACAAGCCCCACGGGCTTCGTATGATAAGTTGAGTAACTTTCTATTAATACAAATTTTAGAAAAGGGAAGATAGATAATACATTGTTTATTAAGACACAAGGAAAAGAGATCTTTATTATTCAAATCTATATTGATAATATTGTTCTTGGTTCTACAAATTTTGCTATGTGTGAACAATTTGCAGATTCTATGAAACATGAGTTTGAGATGAGTATAATGGGTGAATTAAATTATTTTCTTAGATTCCAAATTAAACAAACACCTAAAGGAATATTCATAAGTCAAACTAAATATACCAAGGAATTACTTAAGAAATACCACATGCATGACTCTAAACCAATAAATACTCCCATGAGCACATCTATATCTTCATCATATGACAATGTTGGAGTTGGTGTTGATTCTAAAATGTATAAAGGCATGGTTGGTTCCTTACTATATTTGACTACTTCTTGGCCAGACATCATGTTCAGTGTTTGTTGATGTGCACGGTTTCAATCTAATCCCAAGGAACAACATTTAAAAGCTGTTAAAAGGATTTTTTAGTATCTAAAAGATACAATCACATTAGGCATTTGGTATTCAAAAGATATTATGTTTGATTTACATGCATTTAGTGATTCTAACTATGCTAGTTGTAAAGTTAATAGAAAAAGCACAAGTGGTTCATGTCAGTTTTTAGGACATATGTTGGTTTCTTAGCACTCCAAGAGACAAAATAGCGTTGCTTTTTCTTCCACTAAGGCAGAATACATAGCTGCGGCTAGTTGTTGTGCTCAGATTCTATGGATGAAACTGCAATTAGAAGATTATGGTCTCTATTTCACTAAGATTTCATTGAAATGTGATAATACTAGTGCAATAAATCTCACTAAAAATCTGATACGGCATTCTAAAACCAAACATATAGAAATAAGACATCACTTCATTCGTGACCATGTTGAAAAGTAAGATATTTCTATTGAATTTGTTAGCACCAACCAATAACTTGCTGATATTTTTACTAACCCTTGGATAATGGAAAGTTCTCTACTCTTCGAAGAGAGCTTGGTATGTGTCTGCTTAATGATATTGCTTAAACTCTATGAGCAATCTGCTTTACCCTGTTTGGGAGTTTTATATTTGGTTACTATTCTGAGGGGGAGCCCTATCTACACATCCGAACCAAGTTAGATCTCTGCTGCCATACTCTTCATTTTTATCCATCTTTTTCAATTATCTTCCATTGTGATGTTCTTTTTTATAATAACAAAAAGGGATAGAGAGTACATTCTAGCACAAGCACATGTATGTTCCATTTCTGACTTTCAGTGTAGAACGTGGGATAAACTCTCTTACATCCTACTATGTATATAAACATACTTGCTGTGATGCTGCTGCTTTGATGAATATCCATGTAAACAATGATGCTTATTGTATTTATGTATTCATGCATTGCTAGGATACATGTATCATGCGATTGCTATACCATCCGAGTAGTAACATGTGCTAGCTGGTTCAGTATGAAAATTTTGTCATCATCAAAAAGGGGGAGATTGTTGAAAATCATGTGCCTATATGTTTTGATTGAGAAAAATTTTATTTGAATCTATGTTAAATATAATATTATATTTGCGTGAATAATAGAATATATGAAATTGTGAGTGCACATATTAAAACTCAAAGGAAGTAAAAGGTGTGCAATTTATAATATCAATTAATGATATTATAAAGTAGTTGGGTTCTTACATTTTATTATCAAACATAAAAAATGAAGCAAATTTGATGTACTTTATTAATATCTTAATTAATAGATTAATTTATATTATTGGTTATGTTAAAAGAATTTTGATACTTGGAATTGGTATGCTTATAGGTGTATTTGAAAAGCATAAGATTATGATAATGGAGCATACATATTCATTGGACCAACCATATATCTACATATATAGGTACTTGAAACTTATATATATATGTGTTGAGCCCATGAAGAGAGCTGAGCCTGTGAAAAAAACTGAGCTCGTGAAGAGAGTTCAACCTGCAATATTTCAAGCCCAGTGTGATTCACTTATAAAAAATGGTAGCGTCTTGAGCAGATAAGAGCTTAAGCTCTTATGATCAAATGTCTGAAGCCCTAGTTGCATATCTCGACCTAGAGCTATCCTTCTCCTCTCAATCTCTATCCTGCGACGCCAACTCCAACAAGAAGAATGGTGAGGCAACTGAGTGTTAGAACGGTTATCTTGTTGGAAAATCATCATCTGCATCAGTACAACGTCGTATCCATCAAATCTTAATGGAAGGATTTCGAAAAGGTTTGAACCAAAACCCTAATTTGTTCAACATTTGAGTACCTGTTATAAAAGGGAGCTTTAGATGAACTATCTATGCTTGCTGAGACATATTCTTGTTGATTTGATCAAAAGGAATAAAAGCCCTCATTGATTTGCTCTTACTGCCATGTTCAATAACATTGGAAGGAAAAGGAAATCTTTGGTGATATTCTCTAAACTTTTTATCTTGTGAATATCATTTGATAGATTAATCTTTGTATGTGCTAGATTACTTATAACATTATTTACACATAAAGATTATTGTAAATCCGAAACCCTAAATTTGTGAAATTGGGGCTTTCGAGATTAGAGCTTGAATTGACTCTGTATACTTTCAATTAGCTCTTTAATTAGCTTAAATCCTCACTTATATCATATATTTAAGGAATAAGCTTGATGTATTAAGGCTTCTATAAACCTAACCTTGTAACCATGAGTTGTATAACTCCTTTTGAGGAGTTATGGGGTGAAGGAGAGGTGCTCTCCTTGTTTGAAGTAAAGTAAATTTCAACTTGGTTTGAGTTGAAAGAGAAGAGGGTGGAAGTAGGTGAAAAGTGCCGAACCACCGTGAAATTCTTGATTGTGAATTTTCTAATCTGATTTATTTTTTATGCTTTATTATTATTGTGATATTTTACCTAGCTGTGATTGCTGTAAAGAAATCAAAAAGGAAAATATTTAAATTAGCTAAGCTTCGAAATATCCAATTCAACCCCCTATTCTTGGATAGCCATAAACCCTACAGCTTTTAGGAGAAAGCTTTGCCCGCAAGCTTAGCCTGCAAGCTCAACTCGCAAGCTAAGCCCATAAGCTCAGCTCGCGAGCTAAGCCCGCAAGCCTAACCCATTTGCTGTCTCATTAACTGGCCGCTATGTCATTTCACTTAAGGAGAATTACCTTAAGCCTTAACGATGTGAAGAATCACTCAAAACCCTAAAAAGGTTACCAAGAAGCCAAGCACCTTCTTTCATTCGCCTCACTTTCTTTGTTGTCGATTCTTCAACAAGAAGAATTCTAAAGTGATAAAAATGTCAAAACAGCTATGAGAATGATCGATTGTTGTCTTTACTGCTGTCTGATGAAGCTTTTATTACGTCTTAACGGGATTATTCACAATGGGCTTCTTAGGTTTGAACAAAAACCCTAGAAAAGCTATTTAGCTTTATATCTTCTATAAAAGATATGCTTTTGAGTTGTTTTCTGAATATGGACGAAAATTTGATCTGAAGATTGAGAAAAATTAAAGCTTACACATTCACAATATTCTCCATAGATGTACAAAAAGTTCATAATCTTTGGTGATATTCTCACTCTAATATTCTTGTGAATATTCACTATTAGATTAAAGTGTTTATATGCTGATTAAGCTCATATTATCATTTACACATAAACTTCTTTGTAAATCCAAAACCCTAACTTTGATATAATTGGGGGTTTGTGATTGGAGCTTCAATTAAGTTTGTATATTTTCAATTAACTCACTGATAAACAATATTCCCTCACAAACATTACACATTTGAGGATTTGTTGTTGTATTGAGGTTGGTTTAACCTTTTTATTGTAGTCGTGGATAAGTTAACTACTTGAAGAGGAGTTGGAAAGTGTAAGAAAGGTTAATCTCCTAGCTTTGAAGTAAAGTAAATTTCAACTAGTTGTGTTGAAGGAGAAAAAGGTGGAGTAGGTGACAAAGGCCGAACCACATGTAAAATTGTGTGCATTTTTGTTTTTGTCTATATGTTTAAATGTTTGTTATTGATAATTGATTGAATTAAGAAATAGGAACAAACAAACCTAGATAACCAATTCAACCCCCTTTTCTTAGTTAGTCATTAAACCTTACAGAACATGCTTAGTGAACGTAATTATTTTTTAGGATTATAAATCAAGCAAACCAATTCTAGAATCTTTATGAATTAATCCAAATTTGATAATGATTTATTCATTAAGTTTAACCTTGGCTCAACTAAGCCATTATCCACACCCGTAAGCAATTCTATTAAAATAGATGTTGATTTGGATCATAAACCATGTAATGCTAAGTTGTATAGAAGTATGATTGGTTCTCTTCTTTATCTTACTGCTTCTAGACCAAATATTTTGTTTAATGATTGTTTGTGTGCATAGTTCAAGTTTGCACCTAGAGAACCACACTTGAGTGTTGTCAAACATTTATTAGATATCTTAAAGATACACCACATTTAGGCATTTGGTTTCATATAAATTCAAATTTCACATGTCATGCCTATAATGATGTGGATAATAATGGTTATTGTACATAAAGAAAAAGAACAAGTGGTAGTTGTCATTTTCTAGGAAGGATGCTAGTCTCATGGTCTTCGAAGAAGCAATGAAGTGTTGCTATTTCAACTATTAAGGCTAAGTATGTAGCCTTAGGAAATTGCTACTCGCACATTTTATAGATGCAGTCATAATTAGAGGGTCATGGCATACCTAGGGACATAACATTTATCAAATGTGATAATACTAGTGCAATTAATCTCACTAAGAATCCCATTCAACACTTTAAAACCAAACACATTAAAATAAGGCATCATTTCATTCAAGATTATATAGCAAATAAATACATTGCTTTTGAATATATGCACACTTCTCATTAATTGGCAGATATATTCACTAAACCACTCGATAGACAAAGATTTTGTGCACTTAGAAGAGAATTAGGAATGTAAAACCACCAAGATGTATAACTCTAAATATGTCGTTTGTCAAGTCCTTTGTATTGGTATGTTTGTTTTCTATACTGCACACTTGCATAGGGACTCAATCCATAACAACCGAAACACTTTAAAGGAAGTATGCTCATTGCACATTCATACTTATTACACATATGCTATTTGTGTCTAAAAATGATTCTCCTTCAAAATTTTCACCTTATTTATTGAAACATAGTTCATATAATTTTGAGCTTTCAAACTATATTATTTTAGATAAATCAAAAACTATTTCAAAAGTCCCTCAATGGTTGAGTTGTTCATTGTTAAGTAACCACACCTTTATTAAAATTTCTCTTCCTTCAAGGAAGTATAATTTTTGTTCTTCAAAAGGGCACCTGTTAGTTTACATTGCTTTTCATCAATATTTCTATATGACACAAATCTAGTTTATAACAATGTGTTTTGCCCTCAAACTCAATGGAAGTGTTTAAGTTATTTCTCTTTAGTTGCTTTTCAATCTTGCATTTATAATAACTTTGCACATTACTCACTATCCTTTGAGCTTAAACTTTTTTGCATTATCATAGTTTCACAATTATTTAATGTGTTGGACACATGTTTTTTACAAAACCAAGCCATGCTTTTTTTTTTAATTTATGATTATTCAACAAATTGCTGCAACATGAAAGGGGGAGTTTGTTTTATTACATATATCTATCTTGTGCAAAATGTTTCCTTATGTTCCTTGGGAAATGCTTGGCTTTCTAATGTTTTTTATGATACCTTCCTTTTGAGTATACTTTACTAAATTTTCTATCAAGTTTGCATTCCTTTTTTTTTTTTTTCATTTTTTGTATGGTTGCTCTTGCTTAATATTTTCCAGCTCTATACACGCCCATGACAACTTTGATACATTCTTACTATCCATAGCAACTATATCCTTCTTGCATTCTTCTATGTGCATAATATGGGGGGAGTTTCTTTTATGTACATAATTTTTCCATTGCTTGCTCCTTATTAGATGCAAAAAGAGGGGTTGAATTGATTAAGCCAAGAATTAACTACAATTTTTCTCGTCTAAAATAATTCTAGGAGTTCATACAATTCACACAGCTATAATAGGAAAGAAACAACAAGCTAATAACACAATGATTTGTTTTAGAATAGTAAATCAGACTCACGGGTAAGGAAGCAAATTAACACCAAGTCAATAGACAAATAGTTATCAACAATTAGCACGTTAGCTTTAAGCAAATAAAAGGAATAGAAACACTAGATTTACCATAGTGGTTCGGCACTCAATCCTTGAGCCCTATGGCTACCCTATTCTCTTTCAATCTAACCAATTGAAGTCTCCTTTACTCAAACCAGATCAGGAGAAAACGTTCTCCCTAACCCAAGTAATTCCTTCTCATGGAATTCTTAAGTACAATTATAGGATATTACCAAAAGATCATGTTTAAATGCAAATCCCCAAATAATATGATAGTTTATGGGATATTGCAAATAAAGGAGCTATTAAGGTATGAACAGTAAAGCTCAAAGCTCCTATCAAGAAATCCCTAAATTACAGCAAATTAGGGTTTCAGATTCCTTACAATGTTTATGTGCAATATATATTTTGAATGTAATTAGCACATAAACGAGGTCATACAAGATACAATAGATGATAAAATCGGATAATAAACTATTTAATCACAATATCACCGTAACCTTGTATTTCATCGAAAGTGAATGAGATTGAGTAATTAATCAGATGAGCTTAAAGGATGATTCTTCAACTAAAGAGAACTTCAGATGCTCATAAATCATCAAACCCTTCTCCAAAGATTAACTTTACTTAAATAGGAAAAGTAGAGCTAGGGTTTCAAACATTCAAACCTCAAATGTAGCATTCTGCTTGTCAGAACAGTAAATCACTTTTCAAATTAGATTCACATCTTTACTCTTAATCACAAATCTGACCGTTCTAACACCAGTCTACTCGAGAATCCTCCCGTTGAGGACTCAATCACCAATGGCGCTACTTCTTCCTCTCTCTCTTTCTCAATCACCTTATGCTCATAATAGGGAGTTAGGGCATCGTGACCGTGTAAGCAACTTAAGAGAAAGGCTACTTAAATGAAACGGTGAATTTCATTCCAGTGATATGGACTGGGCCGATCCAATTGATAGGCCGTGAAACTATAAGCAGGCCGTGAGCCTTTTTAATAGGCAAGCCGAGAGCAATTATAATGAGCAAGTTGAGAGCACAAAGAGCATAGGTTCTTTGTAGAACCATAATTTGCTCCAATAAGCTCTTAGTAAATTAGTCTTGATTCAGCAAGATAGTTTTGCTAGAGTCAATCATCTTATACCTTCATCCAAACAATAGCAAGTATCATTTTTTCTCAGATATAATAGATCATATATCTAAAATCATTTAAATAAGGATTTTCTCTAGGCATTATATAATGATATTAAATAAGGCATTTCTCAAAGGCATTATATAATAACATTATATTAAGAATTGTAAGAACCCAGCTACTTTATAATATCATTGATTGATATTATAATTTGTACACCTTTTACTTCCTATGATTTTCTTTTGCACTTATGAAAAACATATTTCAAGAAATAATTCATAAATATATTTTGTCACAACAAAATCCTTATTTTCCAACAATTAGATGCTTCAATACTATTCTATTGCCAGTAATATTCTATTAACATATAATTTCTCTATTATGTGCTTTTTATTGGATATGTGTTCTCTATTGCATGCTACTATATCTTCATTCTTTGCACTTCACTATAAATGCATGCTTTCTACTGGATATTTAATAATAATGACATATCACCATGCAATTTGTGAAAGGGAATTACCTTATCTAACATAGCTTTGTGATTCCATGTCATTATATACGTTAGATGATCTTCAACCACATGCTACATTTTTTTTTTCTACTAATTGTCCTTTTTTAAAATGACATGTGTCTTGAGCTTGTATGACTCTAAACTTTGAACTTAATTCTAATGAGTGATTTGGAAGATCCCTACCTATATGCCATATTGATGATGAAAACATTTTTCTATATTGATAATGAAAACAAGGGAGAGGTTTGGGAACTTTGTGTTGACAATATGATTGTGTTGTCCATGTAAATTTATGTCTTGATTTATATGTTCTCATAGCAATATTTTCATCATCATAAAAAAGGGAGAATTTGTTAAGTTATATGAGTTAATATTTTTATGATGATTCCATGAGCATTTAATTAATCTAATTTCCTCATGGCATTATGATAATATAATTTACTTATTTATGGGAACATTATTTAAGTACACATTAAATTAAACATTATTGTGATTATATTTTCATGGACCTAATATTATGATAGTTTTACTTTAATGGTCCAGCTTGATGAAGCCTAAGAACCCAAAAAATGTAAATTGCTAAAGCGAGCAAAAGTCTAGTTCAAGTGGGGTGTTCAATGTGCAAGTGAGAAGCTTAATTCAAAAAAATCCCAAGTATGTTTGTGTGACATTGTATGGCTACCAAAGAGAAGAAAAAGTAGCTAATATATTTCAAATAAGTGATGGTGTATTTGCCAAATTGAAGGATTGATAAGGCAACACTACATTGTTTGGGAAGTTTATGCAAATCTAATGGTCGGATTAAGTGAGCTCTGTGTTGGGTTAAGGATAGGAAGAAGAAAAAGAAACAAAATAAAATATTATCAAAATAGAGTTTGAGACGTAAAGGTAGCACCACCAGTCTAAAAGGTGTTCCACCACCAATCTTTGATGAGAATTGGATAAAGGAAATAAAGGTTGAAAAAGCAATTAAGGGTTTTCTATTCTCTATGGAAAAACCAGTTTGCTTACCATTGAAATTAATGCTCCCTTTGAATAAGGAACTAAACATAGTCGTAAGGATCCTAACAAGTTAAGAATCTCAAAATTTAAGGAAATCTTAAACAAATTAGGGATCTTAACAATTATGAAAATCTCAAGTAAATCAAAGATCTAAACATTTAAAGAAAACCATTTAAAAAGAGATAATCTTGAATAATAAATAAACCCTACTAAATTAAGGACTCAATGACTATTTAGGAAACCCTCCATATTAATTATGAAAACCTTAAACCATCTTAGAGATTCTAGAGAAAATTCTTAAGATACTCTTTTACCTTGCCTAGACCCATTGGATCATGGTGTGGACTTTCAACTCTTTCATGTGAGAACTTGTAATCTTCTTTAACAAGATTAGAAGACAAATTTTCTTCAATGAGGGAAGATTAATGCAGATGCTCTCAAGGCTTGGTATTACTAGTTCTCACATCAAAGCATTAAAAGTCCACACCATGAACCATTACTTCCAAGAAAGGCAAGGTTAAAAAGTATATCAATAATTCTCTAGACCTCTAAGAGATCTTAATTTTCTAGGATTTCTTTATTTTTTGAAATTATTTCCATTTTTTTGGTTGTCCTTTAGTGTTTGGATCCCTAATTTGTTTGGGATTTCCTTAATTGTTAAATTCCTATTCGTTTACGATTTCCTTAATTGTTAAATTCTTGATTTGTTTAGGATTTCTTTAATTGTTAAGATCCCTAAGTTTAAGACTTCCTTAATTTTTAGAATTCCTGATTTGTCTAGATCCATAGGGCTAGGTTTGGTTCTCTATTTGAAGGGAGCATCATTTCATTTGAAGGAGACTCATTTGTTCTTTCAACCTCTTTGACTTGGCTAGTGGCATTGCCTTTACATCTTGGAATATATTTTGGTAAAATTTATTTTCATTCTTTTTTGCTCTTCCCATACAAACACGATCCTTTTCATAATAAAAAGCCCAAAAAGCCCAAAAAGCCCAGAAAGACAACTACCCTTAATTAACCCCATACAAAGCTCACTCAATCCGCCTCTAGATCCATATCATAAATATATAAGTTTTCCCTTCCTTCCTCTAAATGCAAAACCTAGCAGAAAAGAAAATTCTTAAAGCCCTTTATCTTTCCCTTTCTAAATGATGGCAAAAGATCTCCAATGGCTACTAAATCACTCAATGGGTATTGACATATCTAATTAATGCTACAATAGGTGTCTTTTCTTAAGGGTAAAAGGAAGAAATCTCAAAAAGGCGAGGTTTGTAGAAAAAGATCAATATTCAAGTTCACTATGCTACAATGTTATGTGAAATCTAAGAAAACTATTGTTTATTTTGATAATCTATCTATTATTGTTCAGATCCTATTCTACATGTGTTGATTCTTAATGATTTAAAAAGGAAATAGAAACCCTAGATCTATGATTAAAGTTATATGTTGTGGGTTTCTCTTATTTGAACCTTAATATATGTATATGTGCTAATATGTAAAAGGATCAAATAACCTATGCTTTGTTGATGTACATTTGAGAAATTACTCGATGTAATTTCTACATTAAATATAGTTGGCACCTTTTGACATGTTGTCAAAGAAGGTGGATCAGGGAGGTCCTCCAATCACTTATCTATACGCATAATACTCTAATTTCACTAATTTGTATACTATTCTTAATTGTTTGGTGATTCAAAAATAAATTTGCCTTTGTATCCATGTAGAGTGCTTATTGTTTTTATATTTAGATTGTGTAATATTGATTGCTCGTGTGCTACCATTGTATTAATACTAGTGGTGAGATTAATTAGTTAAATCAAGTTTACTAAAAAGAAAATACAAACAAAACTTAATTCACCCTTCCTTTTAGGTTGTCTAGGAACCTAACAGAATTAGCTATCAAAGTATCCTATATCTTATTAGGATCTCACTGAATTAAAATACTCAAACTTTTTACTTCACCATCTACATCAAAATAAAAGCTTCATAAGGCTTTCCTTCAAACAATGATAAAATTAACATATTCTTATCAAAATGCTTTCTACATAGCCTTGTGAAAAAAAAAAAGGCTTTATTTTAGTCCCATGTATGTCCCTTAATGCACTTGTTATGTATCTCGATTGTGCATTGAGTGCTATGCCTACATGTGGAAGTACCTTTTCCTCTCAATAGATATACTTAACCCATTTAGAACTTGATTGGTGACCTAACTCCTCATCCATTGTCATTTGGTACCAATCATCACCATCTTTGACCATTAGAATGAGCCAATCAACCATGTATAATCCTTATCTTCATCAATCTATAACTAGTAGTCAATTTTTTGTCATCATCCAAAAGTTTGCAAAATTGACCCAAAGTTTTAAGTCAAATGCCAAATTATGTGTTCAAAGATGATTGGACAACCATCTTTAAACACATAATGATAACCAAATCATGGATTATAGTTTACAAAGTATTCTTCCATGTGACTTGGTTGACAAATGCTTAGATACAAATGAAAAAAATATAGATATGCACTTTGTAAACTATAATCCATTACTCCAACAATATTTTTTGTTGATTCATCTCATTATCATCTAAAAAATAAAATCAGATTTCAAAAAGGAAAAAATCTTACCTTAAAGACATTAATTTGCTCTTTTTTTGCATTCATATGGATATACAACTCCAATTCATCATCATTTTGGTCTTGATCTTCCCTTTCTAATACTAGTTATTAAGGATTAGATCAAACATACGACAAAATGAATGCATACACCCAACATAGTACATTAAATAAAGTTCAAACCAACACAATATCTTACATTTCCCATAGACAATTCATATAGATTTTCTCTCATTTTCCTTCTTATCAAACATACATAATCTAATGGGAACTTTGTTGTCTAGTAGATCTCATGATGCACTAATCACAACTTTGTGGGGCTCTTTTAAACAATCAACCCACTATATTTCTCTCTTTTTTTTTAAATTTATAGAAAAAAAAAACCTTAATTTCTTCAATTATGTATATGTTCTTACTAATTAGAATATTATAACTTTGTTACTTGACCTAATTATGCCCCTAAATCCTAACAAGAGGTGGTCGTAGTTTAATAAGGCAATAAGGCTTTGAACTACAATTTTAAAGCTACAAAAGAAAAAGAAAAAAAAACCAATATTAACAAGAACATTTAAAATAAAATGAATTTAATAATATAAAAGGAACCCAAATTTATGATCTCAATATAACTTGTTCAATTAAATAACAATGAGCTACTCAAAACAAGTTTTTTAAATGAAAAATGACTCATGTTTTAACAGCAGACATTTGTTATCCACCTTGAACTCAAACCAGCCCCTGCTAAGGCTATTGACTTGTTCAAACCATCACTACTCTCGTGTTATCTATAGGGAAGAGAAAGAGAGGAAAAGTACAGCAATGAATCAAAAGTTAGCAAGCCAATATGCTAAACTAGTTGTAAATACTGGTCCTCTAAACATTTTGTCAAACAATTTATAAGTACACAGGATCATGATAAATGTTGCAAATAAAGGTAAAATATCAAGGAAACATATTTTATTTCCCAAAATATATTTTTCTAAGACAAAATGTTTTCATACAATTATGCCTCTAACCAATTTTAAAAGATTTCGAGTCATTTCGCATCCGAAAGTAAACTTGGAAATCAAATAAATGACCATTGCATTCTTAATAACCATCTGTGCACCATCAGATATAATGAGGAGGATCAAACCACCATTTGAGAGCCTACAACCAACAAACTCCCCTGCCTTGACCAGTTAATTTGGTCCGACTTCGGCATTTACTGTAAATTACAAGCTCCTCAGAGGGCCAATAAATTAAATTTAAATACCTCAATTTTTCACTATTTTCACTTGTCTTCCCTTCTCTGTAACCTTGTCTTCCCTTCCCTGTAACCTCTCTCAGAAGTCTCTGCAAAGGAGCTATAAGCCTTAAACCCTAAAAACCCTGAACCTGAAAACGAAGCCATCCTCCTCCACAGTCCGCGAAATACATTATGAGGATGATGCTCGTTATCAATCTCTTCAAACTCAAAACCCCAAAACTCAGAGCGCTACCACTACCCCTCTCCTCAAACTTCTCTCCCACAAGACCCTTGTCCCAGTCCACCTCCATCCCCAAAAAGCTCCAGCGTGTACGTGATCATGGCTACGATAACTACATGGAGATCGAGAAGAAGACCCGCAGGGTCCTCAAATTCCAGGATCTCATCCTCTCCCAGCGCAACCAAACCCTACCCATCTCCCGCATGGAGCTCCTTGCTAGCCGCCTTGGCTTCCAACAGCACCAGTCCGGATCGTTCGTTCTGAAATTCCCTCACATTTTTGACATTTACGAGCACCCGGTTCAGAGAATTCTCTACATTCGATTGACCCGAAAAGCCCTCCTCCAAATTGAACAAGAAAAGCAGGCTTTAAAGGCTCAGATCCCCGACGCCGTTACTCGCCTCCGGAAGCTTGTGATGATGTCCAATACGGGTAGGGTACGCCTTGAGCACGTGCGCGTTGCTAGGAAAGAGTTCGGCTTGCCCGACGATTTCGAGTGCTCGGTAATCCTCAAGCACCCTCAATATTTTCGTTTGTTTAATGCTGGAGAGACTAGGAATAAGTACATTGAGATTGTCGAGAGGGACGAGAGTTTAGCGGTGTGCGCGATAGAAAAACTTAGGGAGAGAGAGTATAGGGAGAAAGGGAGTGATGCCGAGGATATAAGGTTTTCCTTTATCGTGAATTTCCCTCCTGGGTTCAAGATTGGCAAGTATTACAGGATAGCGGTATGGAAATGGCAAAGGGTTCCCTATTGGTCGCCTTATGTGGATGTCTCCGGCTATGATTTGAGGTCATTAGAGGCGCAGAAGCGAATGGAGAAGAGGGCTGTGGCGACTATTCATGAATTATTGTCATTGACGGTGGAGAAGAAGATTACATTGGAAAGGATTGCGCATTTCAGATTGGCAATGAATTTGCCGAAGAGGTTGAAGGAGTTCCTTCTTCAGCATCAGGGGATATTTTATATTTCAACGAGGGGAAACCAAGGGAAGCTGCATACAGTTTTTCTTAGGGAGGCGTATAGGAGAGGTGAGCTGATAGAGCCAAATGATTTGTATTTGGCACGGCGAAAGCTGGCCGATTTGGTCTTGTTGAGCCCTAGAAAGGCAAGTTTGGATAGGGAATTGGTAAACTATAGGAGATATAGAGAAGATGAAATAGGGAAGCTTAGAAGTGAGTTTGTGGAGAATGGTTTTCAAAATTTTGCTGTTGAGGACAGTGTTGGGAAAGATGGGAAGGGGAAGGATGATTTGGACATGAACATGGGTTCAGATACTGGCTCTGATTATACAGATGAGGACAATGATTGTGAAACCGTGGATTCATAGGACGTCAGTGTGACCAACTGAAATATAACTGGGGGCTTGATATGGATTAGATAGCGATAACATAATGCATTATAGAAAGAAGTACAATCTTGAAAATGAATGAGTTTTATCCATGGTGAAGAAATACTTTTGAATTGGTTCATTGAAATAAGCTCTATGCTTAGAGCTATCATGTGTGGACCCAAAAGATTTCTTTGGCTTCTCCATTGGATGAAGCAGAAGTTTGAGTTTGAGGTGGCTGAAGTTGAAATGCGGGGTAAAGAGATTGGAAGCCATCTAGTTGTTGCCATATCTTGTCAACTATGTCATTTCTTCGGAATTGATTGGAAGGTAGTTCATTAAACAGCTGAAAAAAATTAAGTGAAGAAGCTTCAAAATACTGGAATTGATATGGCGTTAGATAGCTGCTTATGCAATCATATAAGTGTTCCGGATAATCATCCTTTCTGCTTGGGTTTTCTTTAACATTGTTTGGGGAAGGTTGCACTAAAAGGGACTGCGATGCATCAGACACTTCATAATATAAAATTTTTAATTTAAGGAAGCAATTAAAGTTGCTAAGGGTAAGTAGCATGATTGTAAATCATGCGCTGCTAAGTCAACTTCAAATTTCTTTCATATTCTGATTGCTTAAGAGATGATGTTGTTGAAAGTTTTGACTGAGCCTATTGATTGTGGAGGTCTCTTCCCTGATATCTGCAATGCAAGTCAGAATCAGTATCATCACCAATACCCGCTCCCAGCAACTCAAAAAAAATTCAATTGTTGTTCATAGCTGGTGGCTCTGAAAAACTATCCTTCTGTCACCACTCTTCTTGATCGCTGTCTTGACCACAAGCCTGATCTTTGTGATCAGGTTGCCTGCAATACATGCATAATGCTCTGATCCACATAATGATATGCAAAGTTGGACGAACAAGTTATAATGTTACGAAAAGATAAAGGCTGAAATAAAGCCAAATTGGTCTTATGATACCATATTGTGGCTAACTGAATATGCATTCAGCTTGGCACCCTATGTAACCAGTTTGAATCAGACATTTGAAAGAACTATGTGTGCCGGAGACATTTGTTGTCTGGTGGTTGAAGTGCAAATTACCAGGTACTTACCTTACTTCCATCGGGGTAGGAAGCGATTATAATTTCTGAGGTGCTTCGAATGTGTAAAAGGTAGGCTTCACTAGAGACAACTGTTCGTATATTGTTAATCTTCACGTTCTGGATGATTATTTTTCTATGTCCTTTGCCGTATACACTAACTTCTCTGAATGTAATTTGTAGTTTCCCCTGTTGAAATGAAATGGTGCATCATATTATTATCAAACTATTGACAGTCATTTCTCTTGGTTTTATACTTTTCATCGTTTCATTTTGTTCGACACTTTTGTGTGGCTCTGTGCATCTTAGACTTGCGTTGCAAGAAATGCATGTGCGATAACGGTGATTGGCGCCTGATGGTGAATGTTGGAGAGTTCGGCTATTTGCCTCGCATGTTGAAGACATGTATTCAGGAGAAGTACATTAGTCAGCTGGCATGGCTTCTTCCCCTCCGGGAAGAAGCTTCAGTTATGGGAGTTGGATTTTTGTCATGGCTTAAAAGAGATTATTCTCATGCAATAATTGAAATAAAAAATTTGAGCAGTTGAAGTCAAAATTGCATCATGAAGTTCTCTGAATAATTTTGTTCTTCATGGCTGCTCAAGCAGTCATGTAAGTCACCAGGTAATGACTCTTGGTGCTTCAGACTACTTACATTCTTAGGCCATTTTGATATTCTTTTCAAATGTTTTCTATAGAAGATACTTTTTGCAAAATCCATTTTCTGATATTTCCTTGGTACTTACACAAAGTGTTCATGAAAGTATTTTTTGTTTAATTGGTATTGATTAAGCGTTCAATCTATTAGTTGCATAGATGAATCTTTTGTGAGAAAAGAAACCATATTAAAAAACTTTTGTCATGTGTAAGCACTTGTACACCTTAACTATATTGTTCTTTATTTGTTAATAAATGGAGAAGTGTTTTAAGAAAATCTTCTAAATTGAAACTAACTCATCTTATTATAACAAAAGAAACAACGCAAAAGCACCTGCCTTGTGCGTACGTGGGTTTTATTGCTTACTCTTTACACAAACAATCATTCCAACGATGCATCAACTTTTAATTTCTGAGTAATCTGAAATAGCGGAAAGGAATCTCAGTTGCCAGACAAGTAAAGTGAAGAGACTTGGTTTTGCTAATTTGTACACCATATCGTGACAGTAGCAAAATCTAAGATGTCGAATTTGTGAGAATAAAGGGTTTATTTTTTCTGTTATTGCCGGACACAAATTATTGTTGAGATGTAGATAATAAATTTTATATTACTAAGGAATATATTTCTAATCATGCTTATAAAATAATAAAATTTATTACTTAATGCCCTAAAGTTTTAAGTTAGATATAAATTTTTTACAAAATTAAACATGTTATGGGAGTGGAATGTGTAAATAAAAGGTATAGGATTGTCTCTCATTACTAAGGACTTTTAATACTCCTATGAGTTCTCATTAATTTGAGTCAACACATTGCTTCATGATGAGGAGGCATGTTAAGAGATAGGCAATGAATCTTACATTGTTAGAAAATATATTAAGAATCTTGCATGTAAGATATAAGTTCTATTACTTAATACTTTAAAGTTTTAAGCTAGACATGATCAATTTTTATAAAATTTAACAATAATGAAAAACTTGTTAAATCAAATCACTTCGTTTATATCAATATGAAGCCATTAAAGCATGAAGAACCTAATAAAGGAACTGTACTGATAAAAGAATCACCCTCCACTGCCGCAGGAAGCTCCTGGTTGGGTAAGCTGCAAACTCAAGTGGGGGAATTACCAAAGAAGAGTGGGCAAGTTAGGTTAACTCAACTGGATGGGATATGACATTCGTCTCTTAAAATATCCAACCGAAACATATCCTGCCCACATCCAACCAATGTTTGATTGAAATCTTCACTGGGTGGTCCCAATCAAGTCAAAGTCCCAAAAAACAGCGGTTTGGATTCCTCAAAGTTCCAACGGTTTGAGACATTCATTGCATCGGATTGCGTCGAATTAGAAACGCATATGATTGGAGATTCGTTTCCATCGGTTGAATAGGGACGTCTTCGTGGCACAAACGGAAACTGTATAAAATCATGGATGATTGACGTAAAAGATCCGTTGCTGGTGAGCAGCTTAACGTCCCTTGGCTGCTTCAATGGACGTATGCTGTATGATTTGTTGAAGGAGTCAATGGTGATAACCGAAAGTTGTCCTTATATGTTTGTTAACCCATAACGTGTACGTTAATCATGCTCCCTGATCTGAATATTAATCTGGGAATCCTTATGGATAGAGATGTTGTGGTTTTCGTGTTATTAAGAAACAAAAAAAAAAAGAAGTAATAATAGAAGTCATTATTGTAGATATAATGACTACTCATGAATGGTCAACAAACAAATGATAATGACATCTGCTTAAAAAAGGTAATAACAGATGAGAGAGGAAGGATGCGAGTTGAGCATTGCAGGACGGGGTTTATCAGATCATCAGATTAGAGACTCTTTGTGATTAAGTTAGGGAAACCACGAGACTTTTTCATCCACGTAATTAATCGTTGCTTGGACTAATTGCAAATTGCGCGATTACCATGATTAAAGAAACGGTAAAGTTTAAGATACCTTTTATTTTACGGAATTATTAGCCTAAACCTTCAAGCAATAACTATCTCAATTTCAAACAACAATTGTCTAAAGACTAGAGACAAAAGTCACAAAAATTAAAGGTTCCAAATCAAATTAAATTCTTTTAATTTCAATTATTACTATTATTATTTGAACAATTCGTTACATTTCTACTCTTAAATGAAAAGAATATGTTACGTGTAAAAAGATTTATATTAATATGTGCTTCAATCTCCCTTTTTTTTTCTTTTTAATTTCTTGGCTATGTTAAAGGTTACGAGTTCATATAAAAGATGTGAAAATTTTATGATTAAGTTTAAATGAAAGAAATTTTCTTGAATAAATTTTTGAATTAAATTTTAAATATTTTAATATAATACTAAAATTTAAGTTAAATTTATTCAAACTTATTATTTACATGATGTCATTATTGTTAGGACAACCAAAAGGTAGTAACTTGGACACTGGAGAGGAGAAATTCTTTAATTATTTAAATAATAAAATTTTCTTTAATATAAGAGCTATGGCTGTTTGGGCTAGACTTTAAGTCTGCTACCATGTGCTCTTTATTCTTAATCTATATATATTTCTTTAAATTTCTGTCCTCCTCTTTCTGTCCCTTTGCATCGTTGCTTCCCTCCCAAGTGCAGCGTTGTCTCTTTCACGCGCCCATCGGCGGCCCACAGACGGACAGGCGTCCAACTAAACCGCGCCTAATTCCTTACGTAAAGCTCGAGGCGTTTGCCTCAGCTCTGAAGTCTCACGTGATTCTACCCTGTTTACACACCATACCGCCACTCTCCATGTCCCACGTTTCTCTCCCTTGTGGTTCTACAAATCTACGCTTTTCATCATCCGCGGAAGGCTTTTACTCCTGGGTCCACTCCGGCGTGATCAACGTCATCCGTAGCGTACCTGATCTGTTTTGATAAAAACGAGGACACACAGATCGGTGAAGAACGAAAGAGATGAAAATAATAATATTAAAAAGAGAATGGATAAGACCCGAGGGGTGATCTGCGTTGCTTGTCCTAATTGGAAAGTGGGATCCCCATGAACAGCGACGTTCTGGGTTGCACGCACGACCTGAAAGTCAAGAGCTCTCTCAAGCCCGTCCAAAAAGACAAGAAAACGTACTTCACCAAGAAAAATAAAAATAAAAAAAGGAAAAAAATTAAAGCAATAAGAGGAAAATATGGAAGAAAAGGTAAAGTTTATGCGTTTTCAGTTGGAAGAGTGGGTTGTGGTGTCCCTGGAACAGCACCGGCGGCGACAGCAGCACGAAAAACGCGAGCCACCCTGAATCAGGGGGAGTGCCACGTCACCATCTCAGGTCGTCCGCCGAATTAGAAACGTCTACTGCGTCGTGTTGTATTTGTTGTTGTTGTTTTTATTTTTTTTTTATTTTCCTTGTGTTTGAATCTCGTACGACGGTTGACCTAATATATTCGTTGGCATACGATAGCCCATCGCGTACAGACATAAGCAACAAACGCGCGCCAGCGAGCAAGCGGGAGGGAGGCAGGGAGAGATGGGCAACTCGTTTGGTTGCTCTGCGTCTGGGGAGAGGCTGGTATCGGCGGCTCGGGACGGCGATTTGATCGAGGCCAAGATGCTTTTGGATTGCAATCCATGCCTTGCCAAGTACTCGACCTTCGGTGGTCTCAATTCGCCTCTCCATTTTGCTGCCGCTAAGGGTCACAATGAGGTCCGTTCCCCTTCTCATTTTCAATCTTTCTTGTGGCAGCTGCCCGCTAATTTTGCTTTTGGTCTTTTTTCTTACTATCATTTATCCTTTTTTTTTGGGGGGGGGGGGGAGTTTGTTCGAATAGATTGTGACGTTGTTACTTGAAAACGGAGCTGATGTCAATTCGAGGAATTACTGTGGGCAGGTACAAGATTTGTTGCTTTTCTCAGCTGGGTTCTGTTCTATATTACTGGTTTTGCATTTAAGGATTTGGATTTTCATTTTCACTTTCAACCGCACTTTGGGATGTGGTTTTGGACATTCTACAGTAGATATAATTTGCTGGCTCTGATTCATTTTTTAAGGATAGCTACTTTCTGAAGGATTTGATAACGTTATCTGTGAAAAAACGATGCTTTCAGAAAAATGGTAGCATGAATTCTGCTTTTCAACAAGCACCCATTTATGGATCTGTTAAACCTGTTTCATTAGAGAGCATTGACATGAAAAGCGACTGAATCAATTAACTAAGAAATTTTAGCAACCCGTTAATCTGTAGGAAGATGACTGATGTTCCCACTAATAACTGACTAGTATTTGGTAAAGTTGTGTGTGAACAAACGATACTTTCAGCAAAATGGGCAACTTGAATTATGCTCTTCAACATGTACTATAAGTGGTTCTGTTGAATCTGGTTTATTATTGAATGCTGATATGAAAAGCGACTGAATCAATTAAGAAAGAAATTTTAGCTACATATTAACATACATCAAGATGATTGATGATCTCACTATTCTTCTGAATATGATGATGACTCTTTGTTTGCATTTGTATTTGAAGACGGCTTTGATGCAAGCTTGTAGATATGGCCACTGGGAGGTGGTGCAGACTCTTCTTCTCTTTAGATGCAATGTGAGTTTTGTTATATATCTATTGTTTAACATTGAGTAGCTTTTCTGTTCTCAAATGCGGGAGCTACAGAGAATTTGAAGTTAGATTAGGGGAATGAGACCAAATTTTTGAGCAGTTTCTTTTTCATGTATTATAGGTTACAAAGGCAGATTATCTCAGTGGGAGAACGGCTCTTCATTTTGCAGCCGTAAGTGGCCATGCAAGATGCATAAGACTTGTTGTGGCTGACTTTGTTTCAAGTACTCCTTATGAAACTATACATGTGCGGACAGAAGTTAATACTGTTGATGGCACAGATGTGAAAAATAAGTACGACCAAAGGTTTGGCTTCAACTGATCCATTTAATATGTAAATATGTCCAGGCTGTGCATGAAAATGGTAACAAAATGGATTCATTCCCTGTTTGTAAATTTTAAAAGCATACATGCTGTGGTAGCAGTAGAAGCCTTTTCACTGAATGAGACTCACATAAATGAAATATGATGCATGAATTCCTGCTGGGACAATAATAGCATTGAAATCTGAATAGAATCTTTATTTTTCGCGCTGTGCAAGCGGTCATCAGATAAGATATAGATTCCACGTAGCATTCCATCTGTACGGTTTATTCTTGCTATTTATTTATTTTTGACTGGTGCAGTGCACTTTCAAAGTTTGTAAATAAAGTGGCTGATGGTGGTATCACTGCTCTTCACATGGCTGCACTGAATGGATACTTTGATTGCGTACAACTCCTACTTGACCTTCACGCTAATGTTTTGTCTGTAACATTTAGCTATGGAACATCCATGGACTTAATAGGTATGCTCTGTTCTTAAGTTTGGTAGCTTTTGTATCTTTGATTGTATATTCATCATCATGCTTCAGACTGAAGTAGAGGAATGTCTTTGCAGGAGCTGGAAGCACTCCATTGCACTATGCCGCTTGTGGGGGTAACTTAAAATGCTGTCAGGCAAGATTAACAAGCCTTGCATGTTTTCAAAACATTTTTGTTGTCTCTATTAAATTTGAAATAATGGTGTTTTTATTGTTCAGATTCTCCTTGCAAGAGGTGCAAGTAGGGTCAATTTGAATTGCAACGGGTAGAGTATCTGAGCTGGTTCTTCTGGTGTCAACTCATGGTATTTATTCATCTACGTGATTTGAATGAAGGAAATTTGCCTTTTCTTTCAGGTGGCTACCTATCGATGTTGCCAGGATGTGGGGGCGCCATTGGCTTGAACCACTGCTAGCACCCAATTCTGACTTGATTTTACCAACATTCCCAACATCTAATTACCTATCATTGCCTCTGTTGAGTGTCCTTAACATAGCAAGGTAATATTAACATTAATATGGTACTGATGCATCTTATCACTTCTGAAATCGAGAATTTGACATGGAATGATTAGTTTTGTGGAGGTTACCTTGGTTTTGATTGAATATGATTCACGGTTTCATTGGGTAGTTGGCTGGTAGGTTGTAAAATCCATAAATATATACACTTGGTGTGTTTGGAAGGAAGTGAACTAGATGAACAGTTAATAGAGAGAGGATCTCCTTTAAGTAGCATAATGCAATCATGATTGGAAGGCATCATAATGCCTAATAGCCTCTTCTGAAGTGTGATTTTGGTATTTAAGGTTTGAGATCTGTGAAGGAAATGCTTCTTATGATGAATGAAGCAATTTCCCCCTAGAGGTTTGACATTTGTAGTTTTGCATCATAAGCAATTTCCCCCTAGAGGTTTGACATTTGTAGTTTTGCATTAGGCGGAATCTTCTTTTTATCTTTTGCTTTTGTTGGACTAATCCAAATAAAGTGTTTTAACTGACATACCACTTGACACTGAAGCTGGAAGCAAAATAACCATGTGGTTTTTTTTTGTTTGCTATATGGGCTGGATCACATTTTCTGATGCTTCTGCGGTTAAAATCAATCTATGAATACCTTTTACTAGTTACCCTACAAATCTGAAACAGTTGTTTACCATTCTCCATAAAGGAGAGGGCAACAAGAACAAAAAGCTCATGGAGGGGCAAATAAGTTCAAAAACATTCAATGGCTTTTAAGCTTGTAACTTTTATTACATGTTTTCTTAATTTGTGGAGCCCCCAAATTTTAGTGGTGCAATTCGCTTAATGACAATGAAAATGAGATGATGCTTGTGAAATGCTCTGCAGAGATTGCGGACTGCAGTCCTCAACAACGTCCTCTGACGACAGTGATGTCTGTGCTGTCTGCTTGGAGAGAACATGTTCTGTGGCTGCTGAAGGTCTACTTCCTTTCTTTTATATTCCTCCATGCTTGTGTGTGTGTTGACAAGTAAATGCTTTTGTAAATTTCTACTCCATGTCCCCTTCCTGTTCTGTTTTCATGGTACTATACCATGAGTTGTTTTTCTCCTCCTTTCCAATTTGCTGTTCTTCAAATTTGTAGGCCTAACTCTTAGTAGTTAGTTAAATTTAGAATGTATTGTAGTCATTGAGCCGAGCATCCTTTTGGTAAGTTTAGCAGTGTCGTTGGGTCTTTTGGTTTTTATTTGATTTGATTTTATTTTTTTTCTCTTGGAACTAAACCCATCTGCAGTTACTTGAGGTTGCTTATGATGGTGAGGCATAGATAGATGAATGTTCCCGTACATTTCTTTGAAATCGTACCATGAAAGTTACTCTCTTAACATAGATAACTAGGTGGTGTCCCCCTGGCTTAATGGAAAAAAGTCAAGGATACCTAATCTGCAAGTCCAACAGGTTAGGAGTTTGAAACCCCCTCCCCTTTCTCTTGTGTGCGTTAACAAAAAAAAAATTAAAAAAAATAGATAACTGAGTTCACCAACAAGGTTAGCTAACTTCCTGTTGGCCAGCTGTTTGTTACTAATTGGAAATTATGAAAGTTTGCTAGAGATGTCACTCAGGGATTGAGTATGGAATATAGGGATTAATGCAAGTGTCCGTGTGTTGGACATGTTTGACTCATGAATATTCACAATACATTGAACCACACCTAGACAAGTAGGCAGTGACATTTGTTGCTGTTTTTTCCCCATACATCTGATTTTGTCAGAAGAAATCTGTGTCTATGCACCATAAGTTCTTGAATGTGGTAATTCATGAACATTATTGATAGGCTTGCATTTTAAGAATGTTAGAGCAGATGGTAGCTTCAGTTTGTTGGTGATGGAACTTTGTTCATATTCTATGCATGATGTTACTAAGAAATGGATTGCTAATAAAAGAACCATAGACATGGCAGAATTTGGAAAGATAGAAATAAACATAAGACGGGTGAAGTTCTTCCCTTCTTCACATAAATTGTGCGATTACGTAACCTCCATAGTTTATACTTTTGATGAGAAAACCTATTAATTACCCTTTCCTGCGTTTTTGTGGTTTTGTGATGGGAGGTACCAAAAGTGGGGACATAGACTTCCACAACCAGTTAATGCCATTTGGTTATAAAAACCCTTTTATGACAGACAAAGAGGAAGAGAGAAGTAAGCTTTTTCTTTTTTGGCAGGAGAGACCTAGATGTTGTTTTGTACTCTCTGTAGCATTCACATTTGATGAAGGCTAACCAACGACCAGAGTTCCTAACTACATTTGTGTCATTGGTTATTTTATAGATGTGCAGAGGAAATGTTCCTTATATGATTTCCAGCTACTTCTTTTGTGTTAATGGTTGAGATGTTGGAGACTTGACAAGATTCTTTGACTCCATAAACCAAACGAGCAACTTTTCTTTCTTTTTCTGTGGATTCCTTACAAATAACCATTGATTTATTTGTGATTTTAGGATGTGGGCATGAGCTTTGCGTAAAATGTGCTCTTTATCTGTGCTCAACAAGCAACATTCCTTCTGAATTGGTAGGTCCACCTGGGTCCATTCCATGCCCTCTGTGTAGATATGGAATTATCTCTTTCGTCAAGTTGCCTGGTTCTCAAGCGAAAGAAAATAAGCTACATTTGTCACTTGGCCTCTGTACCCCATGCATGCTTCACCCTCATGACTCTGACCGTCCATCTCCAGCCCATACACCAGAGATCCGAAAGAATCGTGTGGCTTCCGTTTCTTCAGAGATGATATGTCCAGTCACATGTAGCCCATTTCCTTCTGTAGCAATCCCTCTATGCACCTGCAATGATGGTCCATGCCCATCATTTGAACCACGGGAAGTAGAAACACAAGATGAATCACCACGTCGATCACAAGCAACATCAGCAGATCATGATAAGATGGAAGGTCCTAGACTGGAGAGAACAACTTGTTCGAGCATGTTCTGGGGCAGAAGAAGCTGCAGCAGAGAGCATCAGTGCAACTCTGAAATAAATGCTTAGCAAGTTCAGTTGGTGGATGGTCCATTCTTCTCTCATGATAGAGTTTACTATAAACATCAATGGAGTTCGTGGTTGGCTTATCTCCCCTTTGCCTGCCGAAGAAGGAATATACAAGATGATTCCATGTTTGCACCCGGTATTTGTTCGGCTGGCTACATGGTGACAGATTTGGGTCCTATGTTACCGCGGTTTGATGACAGTCTGGGTCGCTCTTGATAGCTACAAGAGTAGTGAAACTTATATGTTGGGATTGTAAATGAATGTCATTGAATGTCGTGAAACAGGCATTTTTTCTTTCCCAAAAATCTTTGACAGGGGCCATGTATGCTAATGATTATTATTAGTGTTTTTGTAGAGAATTTTTTCCGCATATTTGATTTTGTGAAGCAAGAAAATAAGTTGCCGAGTTAAGAGCGGTTGATTTCATTATGGCTATGTCTTCTTCCTTTGTAGATTTGTTTGAGACAATTATGCGACATCATCGCTGGAGGTCCGGATAACTAAGGAACACGTGCACAATTTACCATATTTTAGTGACGTGAAAAGCCATTAACTTGCTGCTCAAGCTTTTGTTATTCAGAATGTGAACTCTGAATATAGTGTAGAAAAAATCATTCCATTCTTATTTTTTCACAATTTCACCAATGCGATATCCATATAAAGTGCTCACATTTAGGCTTGCTCAGTTTATAATCAGTTTCTTTTTTTGGCTCTTCTTATCATAGTGTTCATATTTGAATTTCTAAGAGGCTTTTAACATGTCATTTCGCCTAGCCTATTAGCGCATATGTAGAGCTGGCCGACCTATTAGCTCTTGTTGACACAACAAGACGATCCATAACACTGGAGCCTAACTTTGCACTTCGCCCGTTCAATCGCTCCTACACTTGATGTCAGTCAATGAGAATGTCAGGCCTAGGAGATGCCTAGGGTATGCTAAATAAGAAATTTAATCCCAAATGATTTTGTTATATTTTACATTGTTTTAATTAAGAAGATTGAGTAGTTTTGGGAAACGTATAGAGTCCAATCAATTTAGGACTTTAAAACCTATTTGTTTTAGGAATTCAAAATCCAATCATATTGGGTTAAGAATTAGGCTATGAATAAGGAGCTAGAGGGAAAGGTAGGGGGAGCTTATTAAAGAGATTGAAATCTTGGCTTGGCCTTCATAATTGAGGAAGCTTTATGTTCTTAATCTTAATAAGTTGCATATCATTTTCTTCCTTAAGTTGTTATTATGCTTGAGTTTCAATATCATTCAATATTTTGTATTCATTAGTGTTACTTTGGGTTCTAAAAGCACAATCCAAGACCTAGGGTTGTGACAAAGAATTCAATGAAAAGAGGATTTCCTAATAACACTCAATCATCAGTCTTCTGGAAAGATGTGTGAACTCAAAGTTTTTAGGTTATAGAGTCAATTAAAGACACCTTAACAACTCTCAAGAGTAATTTTGCATTTTTGTAATTTCTATTTTATCTCATGCAGCTTTTCAGAATTTACAAGCAAAAAATAATTACTAAAAAGTCTATGAAGAGAGGGGAAAAGAAGAAAAAGAAAAACAAAGACTTGAATTTTGGGCTCAGCATACAATCTGAGGCAAAAATAGAAACAAGGTCTTTGATATGACCTTTTGTAATGGACTAAGTCACCAACCCATTTAGAGGTTGATCATTAAGTAGCAACAGGTTGAAATGTGACTTCTACCCAATCTTGTTGACTAAGAAAAAGACACAAGGATTTTGGTGGAGAAGGCTATTTTACTATTAAGAATATAGCAACAAATAGTACAAAAGTCTTTCTCTGCCTTTCCCTTATCCATACCCTTTCTTTGTAAGTGAAGATTACCACCACACTAACTTGCTAGGCTTTCACAAGTGTACTCTAGCTATTGGAGTTATTACAAAATGACACCTATACACCATCCTTCCTTATTACTATAAATCTACGCAAAATCCTACTAAGATTCTACTTTGTTCCATAATCACAATTACAGATTCTACAATCATGCTTTTAGAATACAAAACTTGTGTATAGCATGGGCCACACTTTTAGAGTAGTAGATATCTCTAGCAATTCACGATGCAATAGGCATGGGGTCTTTTCCACCACATTGTCCTTACCATCATCCATTTTTCCACTTTCTACATGATCTTCTTTGGCTTGCTTGTAGACATGTGTCATTTTCTTAGCTACTACATGCCTTGTGTTGGCTTGGTCCAATCCATTTGTTTGATTCTTGTTGCCATTTGTTAGTTCCTTGTTATAGTGTGAGTTTCCATTATTCATGCAAGTACGTAATAGTACACCCTCACTGATAAAGACCTTGTCTTCAAGGTCGAAGAAAGGAAAACGAGACTTAAGGATGGCATCAATAGCCTAAGTTGCTTCTTCGGGGGAAAGGCCTTGCCATTAGGTAAGAGTTTATGGCTTTACCTTTGTGGATTTGGCATTGTAGTGCACATTTTAAAAGAGCTAGTAATGTGTCATTGTCCTTAAAGAGATGTTGTTGAAGGGCCTAACATCAATACCAGGCCTACATTAAGTTGTCTTTTATTTATGATTAGCCCAGGCCCATGTTACTCTTTTTACTAATGAATTGTACTAGGGTTTGTTGTTGCAAGAAAGGGTGGTAGAAAGTGTGTAGAAGTTTTGTGTGTGTGAAGAAACTAGTTTGTGTATGTTCTTTAGTTGCTGTGTGTGAACAATCTTTATATTGTTTAATAAATCTTCTTAATCGCACTTAAGGTTACTCTTCTTTACTCCCTTCTTGTTTGATGTCATAGTGATGTATTTGTAGATGATTAGGTGTAACCTATGTGGTGATATGAGATTAGAAATATGTTTCATTTGGTATCAAATACGTTTCATTTGATGTCATAGTGAATTATTGCTTTGGCAACTTAATTCCCCCCAAAACTGTTTTGTTATTGAGAACTAGATATAGCACAATTTCCTTGAACTAATCTTCCGTTTCTATGCCAACATTATCTAGCAATATGGCTTGTTTTACCACAAACATAACATTCCTTGTTGAAAATCATGTGTTTGTATGCTTTGGTTAAGAAAAATTTTATTATTACATTTGAATATATGTTTAAATTTATGTGTTCATATTAAACATCAAAGGAAGTAAAAGGTGTGCAAATTATAATATCAATTAATGATATTATAAAATAGTCGGGTTCCTACATTTCACTATCAAACATCAAATATAAAGTTAATTTGATTTATTTTATGTATATTTTAATTAGTAGTTTAATTCATATTATTGTTTATATTAAAGAAATGTGATACTTGGAATTAGTATACTTATAGGTATGTTTGAAAAGCAAAGGCTTATTACATTTGAGTACACATCTTCGTTGGACCGACCATATATATATATGTACATGAGACATATATATATCTAGAGCCTATGAAGCTAAGGCCCGTGAAAGTGTAGCCTGCGAAATTGAAGCCCTGTGAGAAGTAAAGCTGAAGCCCCTGAGATGCAAAATCAGAGCCTGTGAGATGTGAAGCTGGAGCCCGTGAAGTTGAAGCCCAACGCCTTTCACTTAAACAAAACGGTAGCATCTTGAGTAGATAAGAGCTTAAGCTCTTATGTCGAACCTGTTTGAAGCCCTAGCCGCACACTCGATTAAACCCACCTTCCTTTTCTTGATCTCTCTCATGACACCGACTCCAATGTGAAGAAGGTTGAAGTGATTGAGTGTTAGAACGACTATTTTGGTGTTGAAATCATGATCTGCAACTGTGTGATGTCGTGTCTATCAAATCTCAATGGAAGAAATTCAAACATGTTTGAACCAAAATCCTAACGTGTTCAAGGTTTGAATATTTGCTATAAAAAGGAGTTTTGGATGAGTATTTGTGCTAGTTGATCAATATACTTGCTGATTTGATCAAAAGAGATTGAAGTCTTCATTGATTTGTTCTTGCTGCTGTGCTCTTTAATCCTTGAAGAAAAAGAAAATCTTTAGTGATATTTCCTAAATTTGTTATCTTATGAATATCATTTGATAGATCGATCTTTGTATGTGTTAGATTATCTAAAACATTATTTGCACAGAAAGATCCTTGTAAATTCGAAACCTTAGTTTTTATGAAAATTGGAGATTTTGTGATTAGAACTCGAATTAATTCCTTATACATTCAATTAGCTCTCTAATAAGCTTAAATCCTCACCCATATCATATATTTGAGGAATTAGCTTGATGTACTAAGGTTTTTATAAATCTAACTTTGTAATCGAGAGTTGTATAACTCCTTTTAAAAAGTTATGGGGTGTAGGAAAGGTGCTCTCCTAGTTTGAAGTAAAATAGACTTCAACTTGGTTTAAGTTGAAGGAAAAGAGGGTGGAAGTAGGTGAAAAGTGCCGAATCAACGTGAAATTTTTTAGAGTGATTTTTCTGTTATGATTTATATTCATATGCTTTGATATTATTGTGATAGTTAACCTTATTGTGATTGCTAAGTAAGAAATCAAAAAGAAGAATTATTTAAATTAACTAAAGTTCTAAATATCCAATTCAACCTCTTATTCTTGGATGGCCATAAAACCTAACAATTGGCATCTAGAGCTAGGTTCTCTGTTTTAAAGGCTTAATATTCTAGAGTAGATCCACTTACATGGCTATGGAGAAAGAAGTAGCTGTTACAGGGTATAATAAACCACCTTTGTTTGATGGGATAAATTATAGACATTGGAAGTAACTTATGCAAGTTTTCATTATCGGTCAAGACCCTGAAGCTTGGCAAATAATCAGAAAGGGTACTACTTTACCCAAAACTGATGAATGGAGTAAAAATGAAGCTAAAGTCATGAGAATAAATGCTAAGGCTATGAACATGATTTATAGTGGGCTGAAAGCTCATGAATTCAAGAAGGTGTCATCTTGCCTCACCAAGAAGGAAATATGGGATAAGTTAGAAGTTATATTCGAAGGTACCAAAAAGGTCCAATCATTTAAGGTAACCATGCTCACTCATGATTATGAACTATTTACTATGCTTGAATATGAAACTATTAGTGACATGTTTGGTAGATTCATAAAAATAATCTCTGAACTTAGGTTGTTAGGTACTACCTATGCAAATGAAGAAATGGTTAGAAAAATGCTAGTATCTTTACCCAAGAGCTGGGATCCAAAGAAAATGGCCATAGAAGAAACACATGATCTAGATAGTCTAACCCTAAATGATCTATTAGGATCACTAAAGACTTATGAAATGCAATTAATTAGAAGAGTAAAAGAAAAAGAGAATAGAAGGTCACTTGCTCTAAAAGTAGAAATAGAAAAGACTGAAGAAGTTGAGATAAAAAATGATGAGATTACTTTTATAGCTAGAAGATTTAGAAAATATCTTAAAAAAGGCTTAGGAAGAAATAGAGGACAACCTAGAAAGAATGAAACATATGATTCTAAGGATAACTTCTTCTTGTTCTTCTTCATCTGATGAAGAGCTTTCATCATCCCAAGTAGCAATCATTGCCTTCTTCTTTCCTTTATTGTTCTTCTTCTTGAGTGAGGGGAAATCAACCTTGATAAGCTCACCTTTGCTTAACTGCAAATGCAACAATAGAAGAAGAACTTGATGTAAGTGATTCTGAACCCGAAACAAATCTTAGTGGTGACATTGAGATTGCCTTTTTTAATTTGGTTGAATATGCAACAAAAATTAAAGAAAAATATAAGAAGATGAAGGCTAAATATAAATATGCAAAAGTTAAATCTGAAATTGATAAACCTGCCATGGCATTGTCTATGACTTGCATGCATGAAAATATTAATGTATCTAAGAATATTTCTATTAAGACTGATACATGCTTTATGATTAATACTTATTCTCATCTAGAAAACAAGCATGATGATGCATAAAAAATAGTATGTGAAAACTGAGACATAATCAGACTTAACATGAAAATTCTGGAGTTAGAAAAAGAAAATTTGAAATTCAAATGAAATTGGATGACACTAATATATTGTTACACAAGTTTACAAAAGGTAGTAACTTGTTAAATAATATGTTAAAATCACAAAGAGGTGTATACAATAAAGCTAGAATAGGATATAATTCTTTGAAGAACACAAAAACATCTACAAATTTCTTTGATAATAAGGACTGTGAATTTTTGTTGCATCATAAATGTTCTTATTGTAAATATATTGGTCATTCATTCGATACATGACCAGTTAGATTTAGAAAAGAATACAAGATCAGGAAAGTATGGATGCCTAAGAAAATGAACAATGTAATAGAAACTAACACTCATGGACCCAAAGAAAAAAGGGTACCAAGATCTCCAACATAAACTTTTGTTTTGTAGGATATGAGCATGAACATAGATAAGAAAAAGCACAAAGAACTGTGGATTTTGGACAGCTGCTGTTCCTGATATGATTGGGATGATGGAGCTCTTCTTAACATTTGAGTTGAAATCCAGAGGTACCGTATCTTTTAGAGACAACTCCAAAAGAAGAATTAAGGGTATAGGCACCATAGGTAACCCGAAATCCTTTCTCATATCTGATGTGCTGTATGTTAATGAATTGAAATTTAATTGATTAAGTATAAGTCAATTGTGTGATAATAATTTCAAAATCAGACTTGGAAAAGAACTTTATCTTGTTGAAAATCTGGAAAATAATGTGAGAATTATTAAGAAAAGAAAAGATAATATTTATGTGCTTGATCTTAGTAAATTAACAAATGAACAAACATGTTTGATTGTTAATAAAAGTGTTGATGCTTGGTTGTGGCATAGGAAACTCAGTCATGCTAGTCTAGGACTATTAGAGAAATTATCTAAGAATGGCTTAGTTAGGGGGTTACCCATGCTCACCTTTAATAAGAATGAGTTATGTGATGCTTGTGTGAAAGGGAAGCACACCTAAAGTAGTTTTAAGCCAAAGTTAACAATGTCTACCTCAAGACCGTTAGAACTAATACACATGGATCTGTTTGGTCCTTTAAGAACAGCTACCATGAATGAAAAATATTGTGCTTTAGTCATAGTAGATGATTGTACAAGATATACCTAGGTATATCTACTTGCTAGGAAAGATGAAGCATTCGAGAAGTTTGTTGATTTCTCTAAAATGGTCCAAAATGAAAAGGATCTTACCATAGTTAAGATTTGGACAGATCATGGTGGTGAGTTCAAAAATTACCTTTTTGAGAAATTCTATTCTAAAAATGGCATATCTCACAATTTTTCAGCATCTAGGATACCACAACAAAATGGTGTTGTAGAAAGGAAAAATAGGATACTTCAAGAAATGGCTAGAACCATAATGTGTGAATACAATTTTCTTAAACAGTTTTAGGGAGAAGCTATAAGTATAGCTTACTATATCTCAAATAGAGCATTCTTAAGACCAATTTTGAAAAAGACTCCGTTTGAGTTATTATTTGGTAGAAAACCTAATATATCTTACTTTCCTGTTTGGAAGTAAATGCTTTGTTATGGAAAAGAGTCACTTGAAAAACTTGACTTTAAGAGTGATGAGGCCATATTTCTTGGTTACTCTTAAACTAGCAAAGCATATAGAGTTTTCAATAAGAGAACTTTAGTTGTTAAAGAGTCTATTCATGTAAAATTTAAGGATGACTATGATCTGAACCCCACTGAACAATAAGCAAATGATAAGTGTGTATTCATTGAGGGGGAGTTAGACTTAAGAGAATTTACCTTTCCTAGAGTAACAAGTGAAGTAGATCAACAACATATCTTAGGAAATCCTTTAAATAGTGTAAGTATACGGTCTAGATATCACAATACATGTGAACATCAAGCTTTCTTATCTCAAACAGAGCCAAAAAAAGTAAATGAAGCTCTTGAAGATGAAAGTTGGTTTCTTGCTATGCAAGATGAACTAAATCAGTTTGAAAGAAGCAAAGTTTGGAAATTAGTTCCAAGACCACAAAATCATTCAGTTATAGGAACCAAATGGGTGTTCCGAAACAAATTAGATGAGTGCGGGACAATTACCAGAAACAAAGCCAGATTAGTTGCATAAGGGTATAGCCATATTAGAAGCCATTCGAATGCTGCTTGCTTTTGCTTGCTACATGAACTTTACACTCTTTCAAATGAAAGGAAAGAGTGCCTTCTTAATGGTGTTGTCAAAGAAGAGGTTTCTGTGGAATAACCAGTTGGATTTAAAGATCCCACATGTCTAGATCATGTATTTAAGCTTTCTAAAGCTTTATATGGGTTGAAACAAGCCCCACGGGCTTGGTATGACAAGCTAAGTACTTTTTTACTGAATACAAATTTTAGAAAAGGCAAGGTAGATAATACGTTGTTTATTAAGACCCAAGGGAAAGACATTTTGATCATCCAAATCTATGTTGATGATATTGTATTCGGCTTTACAAATTCTATTATGTGTGAACAATTTGTAGATTCTATGAAACATGAATTTGAAATGAGTATGATGGGTGAATTAAATTATTTTCTTGGACTCCAAATTAAACAAACACCTAAAGGAATATTCATAAGTCAAAATAAATATACCAAGGAATTGCTTAGGAAATACAACATGCATGATTCTAAACCAATAAACACTTCCATGAGCACATCTACATCCTTGTCACATGATACTGTTGGAGTTAGTGTTGATTCTAAGATGTATAGAGGCATGATTGGTTCCTTACTATATTTAACTACCTCTTAGCTAGACATTATGTTCAATGTTTGTTTATGTGCACGATTTCAATCTAATCCCAAGGAACAACATTTAAAAGTTGTTAAAAGGATTTTTCGGTATCTAAAAGAAACAATTACATTAGGCATTTGGTATTCAAGAGATACTATATTTGATTTACATGCATTTAGTGATTCTGACAATGCTGGCTATAAAATAGATAGTAAAAGTACAAGTGGTACATGTCAATTTCTAGGACACATGCTGGTTTCTTGGCACTCTAAGAAACAAAACAACGTTGCTCTTTCCTCCACTGAGGCAAAATACATAGTTGTGGCTAGCTATTGTGCTTAAATTCTATGGATGACATAACAATTAGAAGACTATGGCCTCTTCTTTACTAATATTCTATTGAAATGTGATAATACTAGTGCAATAAATCTAACTAAAAATCTAATACAGCACTCTAAAACCAAACATATAGAAATAAGACATCACTTCATTCGTGACCATGTTGAAAAATATGATATTTCCATTGAGTTTGTTAGGACTGACCAATAACTTGCTGATATCTTTACTAAACCATTGGCTAATGAAAAGTTTTCTACTCTTCGAAGAGAGCTTGGTATGTGTCTGATTGATGATATTGCTTAAAATCTATAAGCATTTTTTTTTCTACACCTTGTTTGTGTATTCTTTATTCGGTTCCTATCTTGAGGGGGAGCACTGCCTACACATTCGAAATAGATTAGATCTCTGCTACCAATCTCTTCCTACCACTCATACTTTTCATTTTTATCCATCTTTCTCACTTACCTTTCATTGTGATATTCTTTTTGCTAATGTTAAAAAGGGAGAGAGAGTACATTGTAGCATATGTATGTTCCATTTCTAACTTTCAGTGTAGAATGTGGGATAACTTTCTCACACCTTATTCAGTTGAATGGGAGATACTTTCGTAACATATTATGTGCATAAACATACTTGCTATGATGAACGTACTTGCCCTGATGAATATTTATGTAAACATGAATATGCTTACCGTGCTTATACATTCATACATTACTGGGATACATGATTATGTAATCTTTATGCCACCCGAGTAGTAACATGTGCTAGTTGGTTGAATTCACTATGAAAATTTTGTCATCATAAAAAAAAGGGAAAATGTTGAAAATCATGTGTTTGTATGTTTTGGTTGAGAAAAATTTTATTGTTACATTTGAATATATGTTTAAATTTGTGTGCATATATTAAACATCAAAGGAAGTAAAAGGTGTGCAAATTATAATATCAATTAATGATATTAGAAAGTAGTTGGGTTCCTACATTTCACTATCAAACATCAAATATGAAGTTAATTTGATTTATTTTATGTATATTTTAATTAGTAGTTTAATTCATATAATTGTTTATATTAAAGAAATGTGATACTTGGAATTGGTGTGCTGACCGGTACATTTGAAAATCAAAGGCTTATTACATTAGAGTACACATCTTCATTGGTCCGACCATATATATATGTGTACATGAGACATATATGTATATATATTTGGAGCCCGTGAAGCTAAGGCGCATGAAAGTGAAGCCTGCGAAACTAAAGCCCATGAGAAGTAAAGTTAAAGCCTATGAGATGCGAGACTGAAGCTTGTGAGATGCAAAACTGAAGCCCATGAGATGTGAAGCTGGAGCCCATCGCCTTTCACTTAAACAAAACAGCAGTGTCTTGAGTAGATAAGAGCTTAAGCTCTTATGTAGAACCCGTTTGAAGCCCTAGCCGCACACTCGACTAAACCCACCTTCCTCCTCTTGATCTCTCTCACGACGCTGACTCCAACGGGAAGAAGGATGAAGCGACTAAGTGTCAGAACAACTATTTTGGTGTTAAAATCATGATCTGCAGCTGTGTGATGTCGTGTCTATCAAATCTCAATGGAAGAAATTCAAACAGGTTTGAACCGAAACCCTAACGTGTTCAAGGTTTGAATATCTGCTATAAAAGGGAGCTTTGGATGAGTATTTATGCTAGCTGATCGATATACCTGCTCATTTGATCAAAAGAGATTGAAGCTTTCATTGATTTATTCTTGCTGCCGTGTTCTTCAATTCTTGAAGAAAAAGAAAATCTTCGATGATATTTCCTAAATTCGTTATCTTGTGAATATCATATGATAGATTGATCTTTGTATGTGTTAGATTATCTAAAACATTATTTGCACAGAAAGATCCTTGTAAATTCAAAACCTTAGTTTTTGTGAAAATTGGAGATTTTGTGATTAAAGCTTGAATTAATTCTTTATACGTTCAATTAGCTATTTGATAAGCTTAAATCCTCACCCATGAATATTTGAGGAATTAGCTTGATGTACTAAGGTTTTTATAAACCTAACTTTGTAACCGAGAGTTGTATAACTCCTTTTAAAGAGTTGTGGGGTGTAGGAGAGGTGGTCTTTTAGTTTGAAGTAAAGTAGACTTTAACTTAGCTTAAGTTGAAGGAGAAGAGGGTGGAAGTAGGTGAAAAGTGCCAAACCACCGTGAAATTTTTGAGTGTGATTTTTCTGTTATGATTTGTATTCATATGCTTTGATATTATTGTGATAGTTAAACTTATTATGATTGCTAAGCAAGAAATCAAAAAGAAGAATTATTTACATTAACTGAAGTTCTAAATATCCAATTCAACCCCTTCTTCTTGGATAGTCATAAAACCTAACATTCCTGACTACGTCGCTAATTTGAATGTTGTTGAGTTTCAACTCCACCTTTTAACACTCCCCCTAAAGATGGATTCCCTCTTCTTCAATGTTGTTAATTGAGACATTAGATAGCTAGTTTTCCAATGCTTCTTGATTGGCAAAAAGATTCTCCAATTCAGTCAAGCTTGGTTGCACCTACCATCCTCTTAAGGCTGTAATAATTGAATTAAACTCAGGCTATATCCCTTGAAGAATAAGCCTTCTTACTCAATCTTCATTACTTACAAACCCAGGATCAATACACCTTATCTCATCACACAAGGCTTTAACTTTAATGAAATACTAATTAATTGTCATTGACCCTTGACAAATAAATCCAAGTTCAGTTTCTAACATTTGTAACCTTGCTTCATTTTTGCTTGAGAACAGGGTAGTTAAAGTGTTCCAAGCTTCATTAGGAGTCTTAGTTAACCAAATACTCTCCAAAATTCATTTTTAATAGAGGTTCTGAATATATATAATGCCTTACTTGCCTTTACTTTCCACTTCTTCAAGGCATTCTCTTGAATTTGTGGGGTTATTTCACTCCCACTTGTTATCTCCTACTATTCATTACTTATTAAGTAGGCTTCAATACATGAACACCATAAATTATAATTGTTTTTGTTTAATTTCTTCATACCTGAAAGTGAACTACCCATCTCAGCCATTTCCTTTTTTCTTTTTGCTTCTCCCTTACCTCTAAAACTATCTTTTTTTTTCTTCCTTAAACCATTGAAATCTTCCTTCTCTATTATCACTGAAACCCCCCCCTTTTTTACCCGATTTTGCCAAATCTACTTCAATCAGTATTTTTTCTCACTGAAATGATCTATCTCTCTACCAATCAGTTTCTTTTTCCACCAACTAGTCTATCAATCTTCACCAAACAACCTCTTTCTCTACTCTTTTTTATGATTCAGTAACACAACCAATCGTAGAGAAGAACCTGAAAATGAAGAAGATTGGAATGTAAAAAAGGCAACTTTGTGTTGTGCAATAAAGAAAAGAGATGAATCTAGAAAGAAAATGGATGAGTTTGCTTTAACAAGTCTATTAAATGATGATTTGATCAACTATGAAAGGGATTGGATTGTTAACTTTGGGTGTACTAATCATATGATTGGAAATGAAGGTCTCTTTATGACCAAGTCAGTATACAAAGACGATAAGATTGTGGTAACTACTAATGATGAAGAACTTCCAATCATTCATATTGGTCAAGCCAAATGCAAGTCATGAGTTAAATCATAAGAAATGAGGTTTGATAATGTATACCATATGCCAAGTATGAAGAAGAATTTATTATCTATGATTCAATTGGTTGATGTAGGGAATTATATCTTGTTTAGTTTGGATGATGTGAAAGTATATGAGCATATAAAGGTAGAAGAGACTTCTATAATGGAGGGACAGAGATTGAAGTCTGTATATGTGTTATATACTAAAGAAGCATATGTTGACAAGACTCAAATGAGTGAGACAGTAGACATATGGCATGCATGGTTAGGTCATGTTAGATATAATAAGTTAAAGACAATTATGGATAAAATGATGGTGAAAGGAATACCTAGGTTGATGGTGAGAACTAACTCCATTTGCGCTAGTTGTCAATTTGGAAAAGCCCATCAATTTTCATTTAGTGAATCAAGATTCAAAGCTTAGAAACCACTAGAACTAGTTCATTCTGATGTATTTGAAAGAGTAAAACAAAAATTAATTAGTGGAAAGCAATATATGGTGACCTTTATTGATAATTTTTCTAGGTATACTTGGGTTTATTTTTTGAAAGAAAAATCATAAGTTTTTTATACCTTCATTGAATTTTAGAGAAAAGGTAGAAAATGAGCTTAGGCATAAAATTTAGTGTTTGTGTATAGATAATGGTGGAGAATATACTTTAGGTTAGTTCTCATCGTATCTTAAGTTTCATGGGATTTGAAGACAACTTACATGTCTAAACACGCCACAACAAAATGGAGTTGTTGAGAGAAAGAATAGGTATTTGGTAGAGATATGTAGAAGTATGATACATAGTAAGAATGTACCAACACGGTTTTGGGCAAAAAGCATGTGGACAACTACTTACATCATTAACCGCTTGCCTCAAGAAGGACTTGGAAATGTTTCCCCCATTAAGAAATTGCTAAATTGTAAGCCAATTGTAAGTTATTTTTGAATCTTTAGATGTATATGCTATATGTTTATTCTGAGTCAATTATGTGAAAAATTGGATAAAAAGGCAGTTCATTGTATCTTTGTTAGATATGATGAAGAAAGAAAGGGGTGTAGGTGTTGTGATCTAGTGTCTAATCAATGTTACGTTTCTCATCATTTAGTGTTTGATGAAGCATCATCATGGTGGCCTATAGAGTCTGAGGATTCAGAAGGTAATTATAGAGGAATAGAGAATGAAGAACAAAGTGAAGACATTGTAATGAAAGATGATGATCATATGGATGACCTTAAAAAAATTGATTTTGTTACTGCATCTAAGAGATCTACAAATCCATGGAGTAATGGGATTTTGTCAATTAGAATGCAAAAAGAAGATACACCAAGCCAGTTGGAGGAGGCGGAACAAGAAACACCTATTACGTTAAAAAGATCTACTAGAGTTAAACGACCAAACTCTAAGTTTGTTAATGCTAGCTTTGCTATTGAGGATCTTGAGTCTGAGCCTAAAACATTTGAGAAGCATATAGTCAAAAGAAGTGGCGAAAAGCAATGGAGGAAGAGTTCATGGCTTTGAAAGAGAATCAAATGTGGGAGTTAGTTCCAAAACCAAATGATGTGAAACCTATTTCATGTTGTTGGGTTTTTAAGTTGAAAAAAAAGAAGTGATGGTTCCATTGAAAGATACAAGGCACGCTTGGTAGCTCGAGGTTTTTCTCAAAAGTATGGCCTGGATTATGGAGAGACATTTAGTCCCATTGTAAAAATTACAAGCATATGGACACTGTTGGCGGTTACCACTAACGATAAATGGAAATTGTGGCAAATGAATGTTAAAAAGGCTTTTCTACATGGAGAATTGGATAGAGAATATACTTGGAGCAACCAAAGGGGTTTGAAGAATATGGAGAAAAGAATTATGTTTGTAAATTAAAAAAGGCCCTGTATGGCTTGAAACAAGCCCCTGGAGTTTGGTATGGAAAAATATCAGAGTTTCTTTTATAGATTGGATATTCAGTCACACATGTAGATTCAAGTCTCTTAGTGAGAGTTCAAGATAATAGAATTTCTATCATTCTAGTTTATGTTAACGATCTTATAATAATTAGGAATGATGATTTAGGAAATAAACAGGCCAAAGAAAATTTGCTTACTCGTTTTCAAATGAAGGAGCTTGGGGAGTTGAAATAGTTTTTGGGACTAGTGCTTGTTCGAACTATGGATGGCCTTTTCTTGAGTAAGAATAAATAAGCAGAAAATGTGTTAGAGAGGTATGGAATGAAAGATTGTGTTCCAATTGATACACCAATTGAGTCCAAAATTAAGTTGTCAAATGAAGGTGAAAAGTTACAAGAGCTTACTATGTATAGGCAACTAATTAGTAGCTTGAATTACTTAATGTTAGCAAGGCCAGATATTGCATTTGTGGTTGGATTATTAAGTTGATTTATGAACAATCCTAGAAGATCCCATTTACAAGCTACATGGAGAGTATTACAATATGTTAAAGGAACAATTGATCTTAGGCTATTATATAAAAACGGTGAATGTAATTTAGTTGGCTATTATGATGCTGATTATGCTAGAAATGAAGATATTTGAAGATCAACAGCTCGGTACTCATTTAATTTTGGTTCAGCTACTATTTCATGGTGCAATAAAAGACAAACAATTGTGTCTCTATCCACAACAAAAGCTGAATATAAGTCAGTGGCAATGGCAGCACAAGAAGGTACATGGTTAGTGTAATTGGTGGATGATATTGGTGTGCTTGAAAGTGAAACAATACAAATATTTTATGAAAATTTGTCTACTATTAAGATAACTAAAAATCCAAAGTTTCATGCAAGAACAAAACATATAGAAGTTTATTATCACTTCATTCAAGAAAAGGTTCTTCGGGGGCAAGTTGATTTGCATCCAGTGATAACAAGTGAGCAGTTTGCTGATATTTTCAATAAGAGGTTGAGTTCTCCTACATTTAGAAAACATAGAAAAATGCTTGGTTTGGTAAGCAAAAGCTCATTCGATAGAGTTGATGTTAAGGAGGAGAATTAAAGGTCCTAACATCAATACCAGGCCCACATTAAGTTGTCTTTTATTTATGGTTAGCCCAGGCCCATGTTAGTCATTTTACTTATGAAGTGTACTAGGGTTCGTTGTTGTAAGAAAGGGTGGCGGAAAATGTGTAGCTATTTTGTGTGTGTAAAGAACCTAGTCCATGTATGTTTTTTAGTTGTTGTGTGAGAACAATCTTTATATTGTTTAACATATCTTCTTAATCGCACTTGAGGTTAGTCTTCTTTACTCCCTTCTTGTTTAATGTTGTAATGATGCATTTGTAGATGATTGGGTGTAACTTATGTGGTGATATGAGATCAGAAATACATTTTAGTTATAAGGTTGGGAGGATGATGGCTGAAGGAGGGATGCACTTTTTAAGTAAGGAGACATGAAAAACCAGGTGGATTTGGGAGTCAGGGGGGAGTGTCAAGCAATAGGCAACCTTACCCACACATTGTTCAATAGGGAAGAGTCCATAAAAATGGGAAGTGAGCTTAAGGTTGTAGCAAGTTATGATAGAAAGTTGGTGATAAGGTTGGCGCTTAAGAAACACCAAGTCACCAATGTTGAAATGGACCTTTGTGTGATGTCGATCATAACAAATTTTCATACATTGTTAGGTAGCTTCTAGGCAAGACTTTAATTCTTGCAAGATAGTAGTGCAGTCACTCAATTCTCTATTGACAGTAGAGTGTTAGGATGTTCATGGGACATAAGAGAGCAAACTTGGAAGAGGCTGACCATAAACCACTTCATATGGGCTACAATTGGTAGAATTGTGGACATTAGTGTTGTAGGTGTACTCAACCCAAACAAGCTAATGAGTCCATTCACAAGGGCAATCATCGATAAAGCATCAAAGGTACATCTCCAAAGTGCAGTTGGTGACTTCCATTTGGCCATTCGATTGAGGGTTGTAAGAGGAGGTAAAATGAAAGGTTGTGCCTTGCAAGTGTGGTAACTCTATTTTTATAAAGTTATTTTACCTAATGTAAACAATAAATAATCTAATGTTTATGAGAAAATATTTCAAATCCTTTTTATTTATTTAAATTTGTCTTGTTTATGTAGCATAAGGAGACATGGAGAAAAAGGACAAACATGGAGAATCTTATGAGTATTATTGGGATTAATGCTTTTAAGTGATTAGCTACCACTTAAATGATTTGATTTGCATATTTGAAACTGACAAGAGATGATATACAGTTATTTTTTGTAATATGTAACTATAAATTAATATGAATAAACATATATTATATTGTTTGTTTGACTTTTGTGTAAATTGGGAATATTCATAGATTTTAATGCATTTGGTTTGTTTCAATTCATATATAGAGATACGGTGAATTAATAAAGGAAGTAGGTTTACTATACCTAGACATAGGATATCATATAAATTAGAAAGTTTTACCGTCACATAGATATTATCCCTCTTGCAAGCATAAATAATTAACATTAATACTTAGTAATTATGGTTAAATTGGATACTCTAACATATTTCTTGTATTTAGTTTTCTTAAATTTAGTTAATTAATCTATTATTTATCATTTAGGTTTGTTAGATAAATTTTAAGAGTTATTCACTATTAGTAATTAGTTGGTCTAGTAATCATTAATTTCTTTGGGACGATATCTTTTTCATCATTATATTACTTATTTAACATATTCACTTGTATTTAGAATTTCACCGAACACTTTCCATATATACACAAGAGTTTGCATACATTGAATTTAGGTGCTTATGGTAGGTCCTTTAGAGGCACTAGGATAAGGATTTGTGTTATTGTGAGATACAAATAAATGCACAACTCTAATCATTGTTGAGTGTAAGAAAGTGTGAATCACATGAAATCAAAAAAGTAAAATTTCTATGATTTAAGGTGTCCAAAATTTCCAGGGTTTTTATCGTTGGAGTGGTGCATTCTAAGCCTATTTGGTTGCTATAAGGTGCAAGTAACACCTTATATTTGTAATTTGCCTTGAGGATTTTTTTTAATGAAAAATCAAGAAGTATATATCATTAAAGAAAATACAATTGTTCAGTTACAATATCCTCATTTAAGCTTAAAAACTACATTTGACAAATTTCAAAATTCTTGCAAAAACTTATTATAAATCACAAACTTCACTTCCTTAATTGATAAAATCTTATCTCTCACAACCTTCTTGATTTCAACAATAATGGTTGACAAGTCTAGATTTTTACCATTAAATCTTTTCTATTCCTTTTTCTCCAAATGTAATATAAAATAGCTTTAAATAATATATTGAGTAAGGATGTTGCAAAAAACTTTTACATTTAACAACCTTACAAAATAATATATTTTGCTACCATCACTAGCTCTAAGAAAAAGGCACCACCATTCTTCAGTGATAGCCACATGTTTCATAAAATATCCTAATTTTAATGAGAGTTTAGAAAACGTTGCAAAATGAAAGAAAAAACGCGCTTACTTTCCCCAAGATAAGTCTTTCTAGAAATTTGGCGTATCTAAATCTTGGTGGCATTTCACTAAGCGTCGTTGATTTTAGCAAGAGAACCAAACCCCTCTATTGATCAAATTGTCATCAACAATCACTTGAAAACAATAGCTAGCATAGACTTTATTGCGACGTCTATAAGCTGTCATTTTATTAACGTCGATAAAAATAACTGGCAAGAATTTCGTTGATGTCTACCTTCTTCGTTTTAGCAGTGTCTCCATATGGCCGCTGAAGCCATTTTACTTTTGTACTGGATGCGTGGGAAACAAGCTTTGGATGACATTAACCCTCCCAACTAGTTACTGTGTTAGAATTTCGTATGACCAAAGATTCATAGTTCTTCTTTTTCTTTTTTTCTTTTGGAATTTTAATTTTATGCCATGGATGCTAGTGGGGATGTGTACGTCTTCCTTCCGTTTATAAGAATACAGCAGTCAAAACCCAGAAACTGCTTCTTTATGGGCTCATCTCCAATGCTTCTTAAACAAATTAGCCTTTACTTGGGAGTGGATTCTCAGCCCGTCGGACACCTTTTACGTGTGCCAGAGCGATAGTTGATCTTGATGGACTCCCTTGTTGAATCTGTTTTTCCCACTAATTTTCCATGATTGACAGCTCAAAGCCGAATAGAATTTCAAAGAACAGATTCTTTTGAAATTTGCTCATATCCTGTTTAATGGCCTCAAGAATTATTTATGAGTATGCACGACTGAATCTAAAGATTTCGTGTGATACTGTGACTTCGTGGGTGACAAGTGATCACTCCTGTATCAAGCCAAAGTAACGATATTCCAGGGCAAAATTCAACGAATGCTCCGGAAAAAAATAAAGGTAAATTCCAAAGAAAAAGTAGAACAATGACACTGTTATTCTTGTAAGATGATGTACCATCACATTCATCGAACACTTACCGTTGCATGCCACATAGCGACTAGCTGGACGCATATATCTTATGCTATGGCTATACTATCATTGATCAAATCCTTAATACCTTAAAAACTGATGGGACTCATCAAGTCTCGGAAACTAGAAAGCATAGGAAAAATAGTACAAAGAGTACAGCAGGTCCTACTCGTAGAGCGGACCATGCCAAACTTCGAACCACGTTGATAACCCAGATAAGATGGAAACTGAAAACAAACTTCTATGGCTGATGGCGGAAGCCCACTTATCTTATTCTTTTCATTGCTTTAATTCATCTTCTTCTTGCCGCGGTTTCCCTCTGTGCATTGAAGTACACAGCAGCCACTGGCAGGCCTAAACCATTCTCTTGGGAGAACCTTCTTGTGTTGAAATTGTCTCTCGTTGCCGGAGGCCTCACTGTATGTCTACCTCTCTGCCTGAACAGGATGAAAACGTACCTATGGATGCCAACAACCGGCCTCGGTGTCTCATAGGCCACCATTTCCCTTCCTGTTTTGTGAGATCAAGTCGAAATTCGTTGATTTAAGTAAACAAAAAATGTTATTGACAGAGTGATATACAATATATTTTAAGAAAAAGGCTTAAAAGAATAAGGAGGTGCAATAGAAACTCACCAAAGGAAACATCAGTAGTACCAGGAATATCCGTGACCATCCTGAAAGATATATTCAGACACAGAGTTAAGACACATATTGAGGGCAGTGCATAGAAACAACGAGGGCGTAATGAAACAAACCAGTGGAGATGTTCCCTTAAATATGGATCACTGGGACTTGGAGCATCAGGGTCTGTCATAATCTTAAAGACAAGAAAGAAGAAGAAGTGATCGTAACGATGTAGCATTAGAATAGGCAATAACAATGCAACAGAGCATAATGGCGAGATTGTTCACTTACTAGGGTATAAGGACTCCTCATGTCGTCTCCACCAATCTCTACTCGAGGTCTAGAAACAATAGCAGAAGGCATAAGCTCATGGCCATTGGCAACTTGCTTGTTAGAGCCATAAATTACATTCATTCTAACACTTGGGGTGAAAGTGTCAACTACCTCTCCCACCACTCTCCCAACAGTTAGCGATTCCATGAGGCCGACAGTAGGGAAAGGATTCGAACAAGAGAGAGAGGTAGAGAGAGAGTGAATGGATAAGTGCTTTGTATTAACGTTTATACAAAGAGAATTGAGTATGAGACGCGTTTTATAGGCGCAGAAAGGCTTGAAAAGCTTAGTTCAGAAGCTCGAAGAACCAATGCTTTAGAGGCTTGTCTGTTTAGGGAATGGACGTGTGTCAAAAACTTACAATGCTGATTTGTTTCTTTGAAGATTGTGGAAGCTGCAGCTAGAGGGCTAATTTGCTGATTTGGTACTAAGATATCCCTCTCCAAAGCCTACAGAAATATGCGAAAGCTAATGTGGGTCGTGAAGAATGAAGCATGTCTTTCGCTCATTGGTTTGATGGGAATGGAGAATACTACTTTTTCCCACTATAATACAATATCTTCGGCAAATGGGAATTCAGCTTTTAAGGTGCTTCTTTACATGCACCTGCTTTCTCTCACTAAAAAGGCAAAAAGTATCTTGCTGAAACGTGTTTTAAATTCCGTACAGAAAGACAGCAAGCAATTGGAGCTTTTTCGTGTTTCTACTCGTGGTCTTATAATACTACGTTTGGTTTAGGTGGAATGGAGCAACATTACTAAACAATTCCAAACTCTGTTTTTTTCTTCTTTCAGAACTACACATTTTGCTTTTCCTTTTCCTTTTGTTTGGATTTTGGTTATAGCTTGAAAGTGTAGTTTCGTTGTGCAATATTCGTGGATCGTGTGCTTCAAGCAAATTCTTTGCCATCATCGAACTTTTGAGAGGTATAACGACGTCCAGACACAGCTAAAAGCGTGGAACAACTTAAGTTAGTGTGCTATCAAAACCCATAATACAAAAAGGACAAACTATAAAGAAAGTAGTAATTTTTGCTTAGAAATATAAAATCTTTTTAAGGTAATGTCATTTTCAATAAAATTTGGAAGCTTTTAATTTCTATTTTTTTTTTTATAAATTTAGTAACTTTGCTAATGTTGGAGTATATGTCCTTGTGTATCTAGATTCTAATTTTCATTAGTACAATTTATCATTTAGAAAAAAGGATGGCAAACTGTAGTTAAGATAATTTTTTTTTTGGCTAAGCAAAATTTATATGTAAAATACAATGATAAAAGATGGTTAGGGGTATATCCCTATTGGAAGACCTTACAGAATATTACACCATATTAAAAATGGTCTTTGCAAGCCTCCAAATATGCTAAATAAATAAATTTTCAGCAATTTTGAGGATTTCTATAACACAATGAAATCTCTCTCCTATAAGCCTTTTAATAGCTTTAAGAGTTATACATTCAGAATGATATTGCTTTTAAATATCTTTTTATTTATTTATTCCAAATATCATAAACAAAATATGCAAATACAAATTTAACAAAACAAGCCTTAAAATTTTTCCTTTTTGCATGATGAAGTAGCCACCCAATCCTTGATTGCGAAGATAGAAATGATGGCATTACATTAAGTATAGTTTCCAACTGTGCCCAAATAGTAGTTGCACATAGACAATTTGAAAAGATATGATCTTGAGATTCATCAAAAGTATTACACAAGCAACAAATTTTATTTCTTTGATCCCCAAGAAAGTAGAATTTCTTACAAGCCTTTTAATAGCTTCAAGAGTTACACATTCAAGATGTATATTCTTTCTAAATATCCTATTATTTCTTTCATTTCAAATAGCATAAACAAAATATGCAAACATAAATTTAACAAAACATGCGTTAAAGCTTTTCTATTCTATATGATAAAAAAGACAATTAATCCTTGATTGCTAAGATAGGAATGATGGTGTTACATCAAGTATAATTTCTATTTGTGCCTAAATAGTAGTTGAGTACAAACAATTTGAAAAGATATGATCTTAAGATTTATTAGAAGGTTAGTTCATTTTGGATTGCCAATCATATTATCATTAAGTGTTGAGGAATCACATACTTGAACTATACAATTCCAGACCAATAAACTGTAGGTCATTGGGAAATGAAAGCTTTCTATGTTGAATTGATTGAAAACCTTCCATCTGTTGCTACAATTCATTTAAGCTTATCTTCTTTTATGTCATTAGGCTTTAGAATGACATTGATGTTTCCTATAAGCATATGCCATAAGCATCTCTATTTTAGTAGGTCAATTTCACTTTTAATTGCTCACTATCACTAAAACATTTGCATTTATTAGAATTCTTGAAGAAGGTAGACTTGCTTTCCAAATTTTACTAGTGAGTAATCATTTAGGTAGCCAATAGTCATCCTAGAGTGAGAGTAGTTTTTCATTTCCTATTATCTACTTCATTCAATTTGCAACCAAAGACCTAATCTAAAAAATCTTTCTTCATGTGCACTACCATTTCATGTCTATACACTCCAAAAGCATTGGTTCTTGATAAGATAGGAGTTCAACCATGGTGCCTATAGAAATGTAGAGGTCAGTAAGTTCCATATATGTTTTGTTTGTGCAATTCTATTTCAATCCTTAACCTTCTAAATGCCTAAACTACCTTTACGCATTCAAAAAGTAATGCCTATATTAGCACATATTTGGTCCCAAGCCACATTGACACCATGCATCTTCAATTTCGGGTCTGTCCACAAAAATCTTCCCATAATGTGGTCCATCTACTTTGGTATTTTGCTAGGAAGTATGAAAAGGGATTCCTAATATGTTTGCATTGAAAACAAGATTGTCTTTGTGAGCTGAACTCTTCCCACATATAACGAAAAGTTGCTACTCCAATGTCATATTTTTGCAAGGATCCTCTTCACTAGGGATTCAATATCTTGATTCTTCTTTTTTTTTTTTTTATGACAAAGGAAATTCTAGGTACTTTATAAGAAGTTCTCTAATTAGATATGCCAATATTATGTTGAAGTTTTGCACCTTTGGAATGACATTACAAATGTAGGCGCTACTCTTCGTTGGATTTGGTAATTAAGATTAATTACCATTAAATGGATGTCAAAGTGGTATTTCTTTGACACTTTTTTGCATCGTAACAACTAAATGTGCACTACTGTTTGTCCAAACCAAAATATAGTATTCTATTATAAAAAAATATTTTATATTATTCACGGTCTTGTATTAGTTTACAAATAAATAAAAAAATCAGGCAGTACTTAGAATATTTGTTACTCTTGGAGTAAAATATTGTTCAATTGTCAGATTCAGTTGCTTAAGTGGAGCTATTGGAGGCTCCAGACCGTTGACTCGGGGGTTTGAGACACAAGTCCCCTCTCACTTTGCCTAACAAAAAAGAAAAGAGAAAAAGAAAATTTTTCCATTAATCTTCGTAGAATAAATTCTACCGGGCAGATCCCTCTAGCTATACACGGCAGTATTATAGTACATTTTATTCTTGTTTTTCATCCTCTTTTCTATTTCGGAATGCTCTCCTAAAATTTCAATTAGAGCAGTTAAGTAACTTTCTTAATGTACTCTTGTTATGAAAAGTCACTACTTAATCTTCCGTTTTCCTTTGCTTATGGAGTATTGCGGGAATAACCTTGGAAGTTTCATATTTCAAAGCGTTTTTCTAAGTATTTTAGAACTTCTTTTTCTCTCAAAAGAAAAATACTCACACACACACGCGCGCGCGCACACACACATATTTAAAAGAAACCGAACAATTTTCAAAAATTAGAGTACACCATACTTCTAGGAAAAAATTGTATACCTTTTACTACGTAACATCTTAAAAGAATCACGTGCTTCTTTCTAAGGGCTACAAACTAATTTATCACATTAAAATAAATTTTTTTAAAAAGGTAGTAACAAAACCACTAAAAAGAGGATAACAAAGGGGATACAAATGATAACAAGACCACCTCTCGTAAGGAGAAAAGTGATCTTAGGTCAAAGGTGACTATAGACCTTACTATATAGCATCTTAGTTTTAAATTTTTTTATGAATAAAAATTTGGTGGACTTGAGAACCAAAAAAAAAAAAAAAAAGACAAATAATCTTCTTTTGTAGACTTCACAGAGAATTTGTTTTGATTTTTCATCTCCATTCCCGATCTTTCTCCCAAACATGAGACATTCATAAATAAATGCGATATAGAACTTCCTAAAAAACTTTGCACAGCTAAGCGAAAATTTAGTTCAAAAAGAAAAAAAAAAAGAGGAAATGAGTAGCATATCTCACTTCTAACCAGTATGTTAACATTATCCATTTAAAACCTTATTGTCTACCTTTCATATCAAAGCCTTATAAAATAAAACACAAGAATTAAATCCTACGCTTACTAATTGTTTTTGCACATTACATGTTCCTACTTGGCATTGGCAATTTTTGGGGGACATTGAACCGGGGCTAATAATTTAGTAGAAAGCGTTAGTGGTAGCTTTTATAGAAAATACCTTATATTTAAGATAAAACTCAGTGGTATTAAATGGAGGAATCTATTTCTTTATAAATTACTTTCTAGGTTTTTATTTTTCACATGTGGAACTTAACACTTCTCCTCACCCTAACCATGGAGTAACAATTCTCACAAGGATTTTTGTCCATAAGTGGAAGGGTAGAAGATAAAACTTAGCTTTTTAATACACTCATTAACAATGTGAAATAACTCAAGTTTCTTGTTTAACATGCCCATTTATTACAATGGTCAAACCCACACCACCTTGTAGTGCTACTTTTTACATGAATTTTAGGCTTATCTATATCCATTGGGGTGCTAAGAGAAAACTTAAGGTTGGATACCATGTTAAATTTTATAAAGAAGAGACCACATTTAACTTAAAATCTTAAGATATTAAAACTCATCTTTCATAAATTAATTTTTTAGGTTTTTATATTTTCCATGTGAAATTTAACATGCCCCTTCACTTCAAACTTGGGGGAATACTTTCATGAAGACCTTTGTCCATGAGTAAAGAGGCAAAAGATTGAACTTAAATTCTTAATGAATTCGTTATCAATGTGAGATAACATACCTCCTCATCGAAATAATCTAACCTAAACCATCTTACAATATTGATTTTTATATGGATTGTGAGGCTATACCATCTTTCAATGTTAATGATAATTATTTTAAGGCAACTACAATGGTGTAGTTGTAAAAGCAAAAGATTGTTTCTATAGGTTTCACAATGCGTAGCTCAAATGTATGAAATAATATTTAATTATCATTAAACTTTAATGCATTTGAAAATTGATGATAATCATTTTAATGCAACTACAATGGTATAAATTACCATTGAAAGACAATGGAGTGGTTGTATGAAATAATAGATCATTCTAAAAGACAAGCTAACCATAACAAAATGAGTGATGATATGAAACAATTCAATGGACTTACAATAAGAAGAATTAAATGAACATTTATTCTTCAATAGCAAGTTAACACATTACATTGGGAAGGCTTTGCTAGGTATGAATGAACTATATGAAAAAATTGAACAATAAAAAGAAAAAAGTATGTTAGATGATCAATAATATTAAATGTAAAAGTTTTATAGTAATCTTACTCAGTATATATTTCAAAACTACATTGTATCATATTTGAAATAAAAGAAGTAGAAGAAGATCCAATTTTAAAGGCCTAGATAGCTCTACTATTATTACAAAATATAAAAGAACATAAAAGATAAGATTTGATCAATTAGAGAAGTGCAACCTATAAATTATAATAAGTTTTTGTAAGAGTTTTAAAAATTTTCAAATATAATTTTTAAACCTAAATTATAATGTTGTGACTAACAACTTTATATTTCCTTTACTAATATATAATACCTAACATTTCAAAAAAAAAAACTACAATGGTATAATATTAAACAATTGAGGATCAATTTTTAAATATATCGAAACAAGCAAGAAGATTGATCCTTTATTCTTTCCTAAATAATGCAGGATCTTATTTGTTTTTCTAGAATAAATTTTGAGATTAAGGAAGAGAAATTGAAGGGAACGGCAACACAAAGAAAGGAACCTACTGCAAAAAGTATGGGAACCAAAGGCGCACCAGCCTCACGAACCCTCACAACAGTGCAGCAGATATTTGGGAAGTGGGTCCTCTCGCTCTCACACTCTCTTCTCTCTTTCTTACGCGGTCACAGAACCCTACTGCTAATGTTGGACAGCATAAGTATTTTCGACCCTTAACCTAAGGTTTCAGCCAAGTTCTGTCGCCTTCCAACGAGGACAACGAACGTCTCCCAATTGTAAAGCAGTTTACAAAGCATGTAAAAACCCGAGGAATTTGAGGAGGGTGCAGCCACTGGCCAGCTGGTCCACGACGTCCGCTTGAAATGCTCGACACGTCTTTGACTTTGAAAGAATGACACGTCATTGACTTTGAAAGAATAACACATTTCTAGAAATGAAAGGCAAAGCTTTTCCCGTTATCCTTCGCCGACAGCTCTCGCCGCCTCGATCACCAGCATAAATTAAGGGAAGATGTGCTTTTTGGTGTCATAGATATCTGACACGTCTCTCACCCTTTGGAAGCTAAAACTTTTCCGGTCAAAATAGCCATGTGTTGATGTAACGGGCCTAGAATCCGAATTTGAATGGCATGGCATCTCAGCCTCGGAAGTGACACTGAACATGGCTATTTGTTAGTGTTTTCCTTTAAAACTTAAATGCGTCAAATATGCTTAGTAGACGACGCATTTTATTTATTTATTTGAGGGAGATGGTTTTGTTTGCTGATCCCTTTTGGTTGTACACGTATCAAAAGTTTCAGCTCCACTCATCGTTTGCTCCGGAAAGCAGACGGGGAAACTGTTCCCACAAAATTGAGAAAAACGATGAAGAAAAATTAGTTGTCATGCACTTACTTCCCCATGGATCTATTTCAACCGAATTCATATTAGATTCGTTGGAGATCATTTATGTCATGTGGTAAATTAAAAACATTACATGATATAATTATTCATGCAAAGTTTATGCAAAATTTTGTCCCCAAATCCTTCTCTGCTCCTCTTGGACGGCTCTTCTATTTTGCTTGCATATTTTCGGTTCTCTGTATTTGGTTTTGTTCTTATACCAATCACATTGTGATATAGTATCAAAGCCTCATTTCCTGAGCTTTCTTAAAGCCTCACAACTCCACGGTTTGTCATTGTTCTTTTGCTACCAATTGTTCTTGCTTGATTCCTGGAAAATGAAGTTGTGGATCAATAAACCAACTCCTTATAAAAATAACTGAATAGAAAGAAAAAACAATTCCATTACTATTCACCTACTTCACCAAAAAAGAAAAAGTCGAAAGCTTCCTCTTCTCGATCGGGTAAACCATAGAATTCAACTACTTTTTTTAAAAAAATCCTCCATCCTCGAAAACGCTCTCGCCTTTTTCAAAATTTTTCAAACTCCCGCTCTAGCCGACACCACATTTTCTGTCGGTTCCGGCCACCGCATCGCAGTCGGAGATAACCCTCCCTTCTAAGTGGTTATCCACTTCATATTTTTCTTTTAAAAGCCCCTCTCCCCGCTTTTTTGGGTTTTTGGTTGGGTGGGGGGGTGGTTGATTGTTTTGTCCACCTCCGACATGAACGTTTCTGCTTTACTAGGCCTCCAAGGTGGCCAAGTGGGCGGAATTAACTTCTCAGAGTTTATTCCCACGCTTGCCTCAGGCTTGGTGCCAAAGTAGGCAAAAGGAGGATGCTTTTCGTTCTCCTTTTGTTTATTCCCAGAGTTCGGTTTTGGAGCTGTTGCCAAAATTGGAAAATAAATGTTCAAATCAGGTATTTCTGGGTCATTGGGCGGTGAATGTTAAGTACTATATCTCTCATTGGTTGTAGATACATCTAGCCTGAGCCTTATTAATATGTGGTTCCTCCCTCCTTTTGAGGCTCCTTTTAAAAAGGCTACTTGGCCTACTTTTACCATGGTATTAGAGTCATGGAACCCCTTCTTAATGTGAGGATAGACCTTCTTGCCCTTTAATTAATTTCACTGGTGACGTTATTTCATTGTGTGAGAGGGGTATGTAAAAGAGTGTATCTCATATCAGTTAGGAATGCACTTGACTTAAGCCTTATTAATGGATGGTTCCATCCTTTGAGGTGCCTTTTGAAAAGGCCACTTGGTACCAGTGCCAAATCCAAGTAGGCCTATAAAAAGCATTAGATGAAAAACCTAGTGACACAAAGAGTCGTCATTGTTCCTTTTATGCACAAGAGACACTTCAAGAGGTGTTATCCCTAAAAGTAGTCTCTTTAGTTGCCTACCATTCTTATAGAGAATCACTAAATTGAACAATTTTGTTCATTATGATGGAGAATCTTCTTGATATTCTTGACATTCTAACGAAATCAACAATCAGTGTTGATAGTGATAATGTCCTTAGAGTTCATATAACTAGGAAGGAGTTTGAAAGGTTGAGTGAGTACCATCAAATTTCTTTCATAGCTAAATTTCACTCACAAAGACCCCCAATTGATGTCTTTGATTGCTTTGTAAAGACATGTTAAGGACTATCCTTACTTATGGTGTAGGTTTAGAGGATAAGATAAGGCTTATATCGATATCAATCTTCAATTTAAGGATGATTTTCGACAGGCTTGGTTGATTGAACATCTTGTAATCCAATGTTGCTAATTAAGACTATTTAGATGGACCCCAGAGTTTGACTTGACTAGGATAGTTTCCATTATGATAGTTCGGGTCAGTTTGCTCAATTTGCCTATTGGTTCTCATAAGCTTGCCTTGTTTAGTTCACTGGGGAGTTTTTCTAGGAGAATTTATTATGGTAGATACCAAAACTACTAAGTTGAAGAAATGCTTATGTGTAGTAAAGGATGTCACTACTCCTCTTCAATACACTATACTTTATGGGACTAAAAGACTCTAGAAATATGACATTTGGGTAAAATATGACCTAAATGAGCCTTTTGTTCCAACATGCTAGAGATTAGGGCACACTAGGAGTGAATGCAAAAAATGAATTGGGTTAGAAAACTAGAGCTGAAGGGTTATAAATTTGATAAGGGTGACAAAGGCAAAATAGTAACAGGGAATATGGACCTGCAGAGGGAAGTATTGTCTTTGAACATGGATTAATACCTCCTTTGAAGAATTAAGAGGAAGAAGGGAAATGGGAGCAAGTACCTTGGAAGTGTGGGTGTGCTACTTTCAAAGAAACTAAGTCTTTTTCAATTAAGGTTGCCATTTCTGAATAAGCCTTTTTGGTTTAACAAATGAGGGCAAGTATAATTGGTAAGCAACAAAATAGGATTCAAAGTGTTGTAAAGTCCTTTAATCAATTGAAGCAAGGAAGGAAGCATATAGATCAAACAATTACTGTAGGATATGTTCAGTCATCTAGATAGGAAGTCTTCATAGACAAATTTAACCATTTTATTACTTAGCAAGGTAATGTAAGGATTGAAAAGCTTCTAAAGGGGCATGTCGCTACCATTTAGGCTGCATAAAAGGACTTAGGTATTTCCTTTATTTAGATAATCAAGCTAGTGCTACAATACTTGAAAAAGTTCTAAAGGAGATTAGAGCAGTCCTTTTTTGGATAAGTATCTTGTTTTGGCAGCATTTTTTTTAATAAAGGATATGTTGTACCCATTAGGTGTTGGAACTAAGGATGAAGAAGTTATAGAATTAAGTAATTGAATTGGTAGTAGAAAGGACCATTAAGCTTATTACTCATAAAGGGATGGGACTTTTAATGGTCAAAGATCAAACTTTCCAACAAATAATAGGGAAGGTAGTTTTGGAGAATAAGGAAATGAAGCCTTATTTTACTTGGTCACAATACCCGGAGTATAAAGGTTGTGACGTTATGCACCTAGTGACAAATTTTATAAAGGAAGGAGATATGGCAAAGAAGAACTCTTTTAAAAAATAGAATTGCAGATAAGTTAAACAATGTCAGCCTCCATCAAGACCAAGGTGTGTACCTTAAACATCTCCATGCCTATACTAGGGAACATCTAGATGGTTTGGCCAAGAACTTGGCAAGCTCTAGTCCGAGGAATCATTAAACATTTTTTGTGAGATTGATTAATGGTGTCAAAGGCTCAAATGGAAATGCAAGAAGTGGAACAAATAAATAAAACTAGTATGGAAGAGGAAGTAACATTACAAATTATTATTTTTTCTAACTTGACAAATTCCTCCTACAAGAAGAAACTAAGAAACTAGATGCAAACACTACCTTAATAGTTAAGGTGGGCTCCCTTTCTCAAATTTGTGTGACTAACTTGCAAATGCAATTCAATGCAAGTCCATTACAAAACGAGGATGTATTGCATGACATACCAACTAAAAGGAGCAAAAAGACTAAGAAAAGCTAGAGCACAAAGAATAGTACTAGGAAACCTTTAGGTGCTACAAGGGCTTTTGCAAGGACTAGATCCAGGGTTGTAAGAAGGAAGTAAGATGTAGTAGGAGATCTAAGTGTGATTGAGATTTTAGCTGAACAAAAGGAGTAAAAAAAGCAAGATATGGAAATGGAAGAGGTAAGAGTTGAGCCAATAAGAATATATACTAAATATTAAATGACAAAGAATTGGTATATGCTACATCACCACATCCACATTAGCACTAAGTGGTACACAATCGACCTTCATCACAAGCTTTCTCATGCGCTATCTCCTTCCTTGACTTTTCTGAATGACACCGAAAAAATTTTCTAAAAAATTCAGCCATCTCATTCTTGCCTTTCTTGATCAAAATCATCAAATTATGCTACCAACTATAATCAAACCAAGATTACGAAGAATTGCACACTAACACTTAATGATTCTCCTAATCTCTCAAGCTCTTTCCAAGTTCTATTAACCTAAGAGATTGGCATATAATTATCATTGATTTTTTTTTTCTGATTCATAAGGTTCCATTCCCTTCTCAATGTAGTTTATTTTACCTATAAATTTAGGTGTCATTGTACAATTTTAATTAACCAATCAAGCTATTCAATTTTTTTCCAAAAGTTAAAGTTCTTGTGTTTTTTGTGTCCATTCAAGATATTCTTGAATTTATTGAATATTTAGGTTTTCATCTTGGTATCATGAGGCCTCTAGCGAAAGTTCCCTCTTTTATAAGCTTATTCTTTGCTTCCATGACTTAGTAGAACCCTGAAATTGCTTATACCCCTTTTACCATTCTCCCTACTGATGGCCTAATCTTGATTTTGGCCATTGGAGTTCAATTTAAGGGACCTAATTATTTGGTATAGAAAGCTCAAATTGTCCTTACCTTTAGGAAATTGAGCTTCCAATAATCCTCGATGGCTCTTTGCTATGCCTAGAGGAGTTTGCCAAGGTGATTACTACTAATGGCTTGATCATCTGATCACCAATCTAAACCATGTTGAATGGTGAAAACATAACTAGACTATCCTTGGCTAGTTCTTAAAACTACTTGAACCTTGTTGTGGGTGCTTTGTTGTCCATGGAACACTCAACGAATATCTAGTGAGCTTTAGTAGTTGAATTTGCCACTTAGAACACTATTCTAGTTTCTAGCCTAAGGTTGCATCTCCAAGCCATCATGAAGGGTGGTGATCAGTCTCTAAATTTCTACAGGAGATTAATGCTCTCATTGACATATTAGGGATGGTTGGAAAGCACATATCCAACAACAAGTACATTACCCACCTTTTTCGAAATCTAAGAACTTTCTGTACTTCTTTTGGCCACCACCATCATTATTCATACTAGGACCACCATAATCTCATGGGAAAACCTTTATGGTCTTTTGCTTACCTAAAAGGCCTAGCTTGAACTCACTAAACAAGCTTACCACTCTCCAACTACCTTCACCATTGAGAATGGCCAATCTTAGTGCATGAGTTTGACATTTGTAATGGTGGTCTTATGGGAAAACCTTTGTGGTCTTTTGCTTACCTAAGAGGCCTAGCTTGAATTCACTAAACAAGTTTACTACTCTCCAACTACCTTCACCATTAAGAATGGCCAATCTTAGTGCATGAGTTTGACATTTGTGATGGTTGCCTATACTCATTACCTACCATTTCACCAAAATCCATCATCTCCTCTTGGACTTATAAATTTTCCACCGCCTACTAATGTCATGTCATTTAATTTGGTGGCAATTGTTAGAGAACACCTTAATGCCAGATTTGCTAGCATCATGGCTATTAGGCCACCAATTGTTGGGCCTATTAGAATATCTTTGTCTTGCCCAACCTAGTCCACCAAGCTAACCACATGAGTCATGGGCCTTTCCCAACATGGGCCTAGTACATTCCTACCTCACCTATAGCCTAATCTAACACAACTTGGTTCCCTAACTCTAGTGCAACGAACCACATTGCAATTAACCCAATGGGCCTTGATGACTTACTCACATATCAAGGTAAAGATTAAGTAATTGTTGGAGATGGAATGGGTCTTCCTATAACCCACATAGGTAATCTCTCTAACCCATTAAAATTAAACATTTCAAATATTTTAGTCACCTTTGATATGTCTATAAATTTATTATCTATTTTATAGTTCACTAAGAATAATAATTGTAGCTCTATTTTTTATCCTAATTTTTGTGTTATCTAACATCTACCTATGGGTTAAACTTTACTTCATGGGCCACTTGACTATGGGCCTTATCATATTCAACCTAATAACTTGGAGCAATTGCCTATAGTGCTTACATTATCATTTGATATGCTTAAAAAATGATATCTAGATTAAGGATGTTGCTTATCCAACTATACTAAAATTGCTTCAAATGAATAAAATTTCTTTTGCAATGCACCCCTCTATCTTCTTGTAATGCATGTTAGGTTAGTAAAAGTATTAGACTTGCACATCCACCCATGAACAATAAATCTTAAGCTTCATTCGAATTAATTTATTTTGACATTTAAGGCCTACCTTAATATAGTCTTCGAATTGGAACAAATATTGTATTACATTTATTGATGATTATTCCAAGTTCTTGTGAGTCTATATGTTTTAATCAAGAACTCAATTTTTATCCATATTTGATAAATTTTGAATATTAGTTGAAAACCAATTGTAAACAAAAATAAAAAAATATTTAGTGTGATGGTGTTGAAAATCATGTGTTGATGTCTTTTGTTGAGAAAAATTTTATTTATGAATGTATGATAACATCTTTATATGCATACATTGAATACCAAAGGAAGTAAATGGTGTGCAAATTATAATATCAATTAATGATATTATAAAGTAGCTAGGTTCCTACATTCCATTATCAAACATCACATATAAAGTTTAAATAAATATTTTTTATGTGTGATTTAATAGGCAAAAATATAAGTGCTTATATTAAAGAAAAATGATACTTGGTGATTGTGTGCTTATAGGTACTTGTGAAGGATAAAGTCATATTACTTGTTTCTTCAAGGTTAATGCAAATACAAGAAAAACTATTCACTAGCTGGTTCAAGCCAAGTGGATCTTTATTTGTTGTAACCTTATCTGCTGGATCTTTATTTGATGGATCGTTATTTGCTGAATCTTTGTTTGATGGATCCTTACATGCTGAACTATTATTGTTGAACACATAAGAAAAAGACCTGCGCATCTTAGTTTGCTAGAAGGCCCGCGCATCTCAATTTGCTAGAAGGCCCGCGCATCTTAATTTACTAAAAGGCCCATGCATCTCATTCTACTAGAAGGCCCATATAGCTTAGCCCAAGCTAACTTCACTTAAGTGAAATGAGGCCATTTCACTTTGAATAAGAGACTGCCATTCAAATAGAACAAGCCCTAGCCCTATCTTTGTGAAGCCTGTTCTTTATTCTCTCTCTCTCAACCATCAATTCTCCAATGAGAAGAAGAGTGAGGTGATGGATTTGTCAAAACGGTCTTTTTCTATGAAAATTGTTGCCTTTGTAGTTGTATTGAGTCAATTCTATTAAATCTCAACGGGTATTTTTCAAACAGATTTGAACTGAAACCCTAGAGAGCTTAAGATTCTATAATATGCTATAAAATGGTTTTGGTGGATGTTTGAGGACTTCTACGTGATATATTATTGATTCCATTGAAAGAGATTGAAGTTTGTTGAAAATCCTGTTCATACTATCATGTTCTTCAAATCTTCGGAGAAAGCTAGAGTCTTTGGTGATATTCTTTCAAATATATAATCTTGTGAATATCTATTGTTAGATTGATCTTTCTATATGCTAGATTACTTCAAAATATTATTTACACATAAAGATCTTTATAAATTCAAAACCCTAGCTTTGAGCAAATTTGGGGGTTTCATGAGTAGAGCTTGAATTGAATTTAGATACCTTTAATTAGCTTTATGAGAAGCATTATTCCTCACACACATTATATATTTGAGAATTTTCTTGATGTAATAAGGTTGATTCAACTTAGTAAAGTAGAGGAGTTATGAAGTGTAGGAGAGGATTTCTCCTAGCTTAAAGTAAAGTATACTTCAACTTGGTTTGAGTTGAAAGAGAAAAGGGTGGAAGTAGGTGAAAATGGCCGAACCACCATGTAAACCTTTGAGCTCCATTATTTTGTCTTATTTCTTTGATTATATGCTTTGATATAATTGTAATGAATGACTATCTTGCATGAAATCTAGAAGAACAAAAAAATAAAGCTAAAACCTAAGAAACCAATTCAACCCCCCCTTTTTGGTTAGCCATAAAACCTTATAGATGGTGCACTTGAATTTATTTCACACACTTTTATAAATTTGTTATCATAATTAGGCATACCTCAATGACTCTTTAGCCTATATGCCTCCTTCCAAAATGGATCAGCAAAATGTAATCATTAACAAATATTCAAAACTAGGTTTTCCTTAATAAATCAAGACCATGTCCATCTATCTTATTGGGACTTTGCCTTTTGTTGGGTTTTATGGCTTAACAAGAAAAGGGGGTTGAATTGTTCTTGTACTGAAAACTATGCTTTTGTTTTAATAAATAATTCTATTAAACAATTCAGCAATTTATATGATAATAAGTAATCAAACAAAATTATTTAAGCAAGTAAAGAGTAAGAGAGTCAACACCCAATTTACCTCGGTGGTTTGGCACTCTATCTTAGAGTCCTACCTCCACCCTCTTCTCCTTCAATCCAATCGATTGAAGTCACCTTTACTCAACCTAATTAGGAGAATACGTTCTCCCTAATCCAAATAATTCCTTCTTAAAGGAATTATCAAGTCTGAATACAAATTATGATCAAAAGATCATATACAATGGTAAATCCCCAAATAATATGTTAGTTTGTGGGATATTACCAATCAAAGGAGCTATTCAAACATATATATCAAGATACAAAGCTCCTATCACGAAATCCCCAATTTGAAGAAATTAAGGTTTCAGATTTTCCTTAAACTTTATGTGCAGAAAATGTTTATAAGTGAAATCAGCACATAAATAATGTTATACAAGCTATGATTAAGGATATAATCGAAGATCAAAGCAGATAATCAAATATCACCGAACCCTTGTGAATCACCGAATGATGAACAAACTCGAATCAGATGGTAAGTGAGCTTAATAGACTTTTTTCACAAAGAGAACGCTTCAAATAAATGTCAATCATCAAGAGAAAATCTTCATGCATACATCTCTTTTAAATAGAAGTAGATCTAGGGCTTTTTTTTTAATCAAACCTGAACCATAACCTTCTTCCCGTTAGGAATAGTAGGCTATCTATCAAATTAGCCTCATATTAGCCTTTTGATTTGAAATTCGATTGTTCTAACAACCCTTATCCTCTAGATTCCTCCTATTGAGGGTTTAGCGTTTGAGAAAAGTGAAGGTAGCATCGAGAACGAGTGAAGTGGCTAGCAGCTAGGGCAAGCTCGTCGAAGAATAAACACCTTTTATGTGCCCTTAAGTGAGACGACGTCATGGCTAGAAGATTTCACCAATGGTTAAGACAACACTGTAACAAGGAAGCTTCAATTATGATCAAGACGACACCGTAACAAGGAAGCCTAAATTATGATCAAGACGACACCGTAACAAGGAATGGGATTGGGCTGACGTGAACTTGGGCCCCACCATATCGTCTTAATCCAGTAGCAAGGGTCCAATCCAGTGATAACATATCCAGTAGGTATACACGGTCCAATATCAACAAGGTCCAAAAATATGATCTTTTATAAAGTTCATATTTTGGTGTATTTTATATATTGACTTTGAACTAATATTAACATAAAGTTAATGTCCCTCATGTTCCTACAATTTCATCAAACCAAGTATCATATTTCTAAAATAAAATATATTCAAATAAATTATATTTCTTAAAGAAATATTCAAATAATCAACATATATTTGAATATATGTCACAAGAACTTTAAGAATATATTTTATGAGGAAATGTAGGAACCTGATTACTTTATAATATCATTAATTGATATTATAATTTGTACACCTTTTACTTCCTATAGCTTTTCTTTTTGCACATTTAGAAAAACATGTTTTAAGAATTGATATTTACAAGAAATATTTTCAGTCACAACAAAACCCTATTTTCCAATACCTTTGAATCTACAGTCTATATCATCGACAAATTGCAAGCCCAACTATTAATAACAGAACTTCTTAAGAACTCCTATTTTCAAAAACCCTATCTATTTCATATCTATGAATTTTTTTTATGCCTTGTTTTTCCTTATCTAAGGCCTTATGCTAAACACAAATTACTTCCTCACCCTACTCCTTGTGTTTTCTTAAGATGCCCACCAAGATACAAAAGCTATTGGTGTTTATGCACCAAAACAATAAAAATTTATTATGGTAAATCTTTGTTGGAAAAAGATATGTTTTACTATGACAAATTTTGTTGTTAATTGTATATAAATGTTTTTCACATACTTATGTTCAAAATATAATTAAAGGAAGTAATGGGTGGGCAAATTATAATATCAATCAATGATATTATAAAGTAGCTAGTTTCTTACATCCTCATATATTGCAATATTATTCAAGTCTCAAAAGAATACTTTTTAAACAAAGAGAAAATTCTAGTTGGATGACACTCATATTAAAAAGAATATGATGTTGGACTTTATGTTATTGCAGAAGAAAGGTGTATGCAAAAGCTTATATTATCAGTTTTATATAATAAGAAGTAGGTTAATTTGAGCCCACAAGAAGCATGTTGATTTGAGCTCGTAAGAAGCAAGTTGACCTAAGTCCACAAGATATAAGCTAATCCAAGCCTGCAACATAAGAGCCCAACACAACTCTTAAGTGGAGGTGTGTTGTGAAGTTCATTGAAATGACACCATTAAACTAAGGGTCGGGTGCTTTCAATCAAGCCTTACCTTAATTAAAAGCCCCAGCTTCTGACTTGATCGAGACAACTCTCCTCTGTAGCCAAACGTCTATTTTCAATGAGAAGATTTGCAAAAGAGGTGATTGATTGTTAGAAAATTTCTATGGAATGATCGTGTGATAATTAAGGGTTTGAGTTGAAACCCTAACTAATGGAACTGTCCTATTCTCTCAACAGGAAGAAGCCTCTGACATTGTTAGGTTTGGTAAAAACCTTAAATCAACTTCTATTATTTGGATCTCTTATAAAGGCTTTTATTCTACAATTCAAAAGAGAGTTTTGCATGAGTCTATTTGGAAATCAAAAGAAGAAATCGAGATTAATCTACATAGTACGATTCTATGAGGGATATTCCTTAAAGATCTTATTCTTGTGATTATATACTCTTGTATACACTTGTTTATGTGCTAATTGAACTTTGATTATTATTTGCATATAAACTTTGTTATAAATCTAAAACCTTAATTTGTTAAAATTTGAGGATTTCATGATTAAAGCTTTGATTAGTACTTTATATCTTTAATAAGCTCTTTGATTAACAATATCCCTTACAAACTATATAATATTTAGGGATTTTTTCTTGTAACAAGGTTGAAACAACCTTTGATTATAACCTTAAAGTTCTATAATTCCTTTAAAAGGTAGAAAAGAAAAAAAAATCCTTAGGTTAGGATCAAGATTGATTATGTCACATCTCCTTATTATTAATCTAGTAATTGGTGAAATAACAAGTTGATTCTTAAACCAATGTTGGTTTTTGTCCTTTCCCTTATCATGACAAAGAAGAAAACTCCTAAAAATGTTTTGGGGAAGATTTTCATTAGTTTGGAAGAACCCAAAATTGATAAAATTTTCTATAGTCCCCCATCTTTACCTACTTGATTCCTTTGATATGTTACAAAAGTCAACTTACCTTATTTCTCTACAACACATTATAGCAAGTTCTTTGAATAGAGGATAAAGCTTTATACTTACTTTACATAAAGGTTCCTATCTAGCCATTCTTCTTTATTAACTATAAGATAACTTCATGTTTCTTCTCACATCCACACTCATTTTATGCTACCAACTCCAGACACCCTTCCCTACTAGTAACCCCTTCAATGGTTCATGTTAGTTTAGTTTGAAGAGATTTGTCCAGTCCAATGCTAACATGGCTTAAAAGAATCAATCCGTTCCATAAGGAATCATTATCACTATCCAAAAGTTCCAGCTTGGTTGGAACATGACATGCCATGCCCCATTTAAAGGACCTTGTTCTCAAGGTTGTTATTTGGAAACTTGCAATACATGGTTTCAATGTCTTCTTATGTGGCTTTAAAATGTAGTAACCTTTGCTAATGGATCAAGATTTGTTACTTCCATTTCTTCTATTCCTATCCAAGATTTGCTTCCAATATGGAAAATATGTCATTTCTTATTCATAACCTTATAGCAAGGTTTAAAGCACTTAAGTGGTCAGACTGATTGCCTTCTCAAGTTAGGAGACATGAAACACAACGAGTATACTAGCATTCTCTAGTAGCCTCAATTTATATGCAATGGTCCTAATTTGTCTTTCTACTACAAATGGCTTGTAGAACTTAGTTAACGACTGACAGAAATGGACATTTCTCAAAAGGGTCTAAGCTCTAAATAAACTTGGTCATTGGCTCATAATGGACCAGTGCTTTTCTCTACTCATTAACTTTTCCTTAATCATAATAGTCCATGTGAAGCTAAGAGAGCCAATTCATCCATGCCTTCAATCAATCACTCATGAAACATCTTAAGTAAGCTTCCATTTTTCATGGGCCTATTTTGGGTTTTGGGTATTTGGTAAAGTAGGCATGGATTATATTGAGCCTAAAGGTCATTTAGGATACTTTTTGGGCATTTTGGACATCTACTAAGGGCACTACGGGCAAGGGGACTATGTCATCTCCAAAAGAAAAGAATGAGCATGTATTTAAAAGACTAGTAAAATTAAAAACTTATGTGAATTAAAGGTGTTGTTATTGGGTCTCTTAGAAACCTAAAAGGGGAATTAGGTTTCATTTATATTTTATTTTTAGTAACTAATTAATCTCACCACTTGTACAGTGCACAAGTAATATACACTCTACATGAAAATGATGAACAACTTTGTCTATAAATCATCAAAAAATAAACAACAAACAATAAACAAATAGTGTCATTAGAGGCCTGTGCACACAATTTTAAGTGATTAGAGAAGCTCTCTAACTTGCCTCCTTTGACAACATGTCAAAAGGTGCCAACTATATTCAATGTAGAATTACAGCAAGTAATTTCTCCAATATACATCAATAGAGCATAATCTATTTAATCCTCTTATAAAATAACATATATAGAAATGATAAGGATCGATAAGAGAAACCCATAACATATAAATTCAATCCCAAATTTAGGTTTCTATTTTCTTCTTAGATCATTAAAATCAAAGCATGCAAAATAAGATCTAAATCATAATAGATAGATTATCATAATAAACAAAAGTTTTCTCAGATTCTGTACAATGTTGGAGTACAACAAACTTGGGGTTTTTTATTTGTTTCATCAAGCCTAGACGTTTTACAATTTCTTGCCATACTTAAAAGTCTTTTGCCTATTAGAGCTTCTCATGTTAGTGAACATTGAGCATTTACAACCTTGTAAGAGACCATTAAGCAATTCAAAGCATGTTGAGTACTTTTGCCATCATTGTAAAGAAAGAAAGAGAAAAAAAGGTTTTTGAGATACTTTTTTTCTACCAAGTTTTCCATTTAAAGAAAGGAAAGGAAAGCTTTTCTCTTTCCAAGGTAATTCATTATCACCTCATTAGTGCTTCAACATGGCAAGTGCATCATCACTTGTTTGAAATACCTTAGTTGCGTGTCCTTCTCATTGGTGATCTTCTATTTGAGCTTCTCATGTTGGGCTGCTTAAAGAATTCCAATTACACCTCATAGGCCTCTTCCTAGCAAAAGCCTCTTGAAGAGACTAATTTGATTTAGGCTTGTTCTTTTCATTGTTCATTAAACTGTACCAAAGGTGAAGGTGTCATAGTATTGGGTTTCTAAAAAATATTATCATAATAGAATTAATTCCACTAACTACTTATGAAATTATCATAAAAAATATTAATCCAAATAGCTCAACAATCTCCCCATTTTTTTATGATGATGAAAACAAGATCATGAGAACTTATAATGAAAGAACTTTTCAAATTGGAAAGCCCATAATTGTAATTTTAACATCTTTCCCCCTTTTTTGTTTTAAAAGTTCTTTCCCCCATTTTTGTTGGAAACTTTTAAAAATTGCATCCAAATAAACTTCATTTGAATCTCTCCCCCTTTTTCATCATCAACATAGAAAAAAAGCTATGGGAGAGGAATGTGCAAGCACATGTATTAACTCTTCCTCATAGTATGTTGACTGATATAGTATGAAACAGTCAACAAGAAACATGTATGATTAGGAAGCACAAGTAATATAGGTATACATGTATGGCTATCGAGAACATAACAAAACATATAATGTAAGTAGCAGAAGTTTGAAGCATGCAACAGAAATGTAGAGAAAAATAAACTTCCCTTCACATTAAAAAGATACTAGGCATAAGAGCATGGAAAGGTAGGTGAGATTCACCAAATATGGTACTACCTTACTAACTATATAAGGGTAAGTGTAGGAAGGATAGTACCTAAAAGGGGTTGAGATTGAAAAAAAAATTGTGCCAAATGTAGCATTGAAGTGTTTGAAGTTATATAAGATTAAGCAAGATCAACCATACAAAAGGAATATATATGGAAAGGACACTTGACAAAAGGAATTTAGTAGTCATAAAAAATATTAGAAATTCAAGCATGTCATATAGAAACAACTCCCTTGTCATGTTGCAACATAAAACATTTGCAGGATGCAAGGACATTAAGTACTCATTTTTCACATCACGAATCACTGAAAAAAATTCTATGTGGTGTGTAACATTTTTAAATAAAAAAGGAAAAGTCTTGGCATGGTAAAAAGAAATGTGGCCATGGTGTAAAATTTATTTTGAAATTGTGATAACATATAAAAAGGTAAGCATAAAGGATAAAAAGTAAGGTGCAAAGCCATGATATACCAAGAGTGAAAAACAACTAGAGAGAGGTAACCGAAACAATTTCGTACATTTGGGGGGCTAACTAGATGTTTATAAATCAAAGTTGTGCCGTGTAGAAAAAAATAATGTGACATAATAAGTGCCTTTTTTAAGGAATAAAAAGGACATTGCCTTGAAGGAAGGGAAATTTTAATAAAGGTGTGGTCACTCAACAATGAATAGCTCAACCATTGAGGGGGTTCTGAAATAGTTCTTGGTTTTATCAAAAATAATATAATTTGAAAGCTAAAAATCAAAAGTGAAAAATGTTTAAATGCAGTTCCAAATATCCTTTAAGAGAAATATAGTTTTCAGATAGATAATAGCATACGTGCAATAAGGATGAGCATGTAGCAATTATAGTTCTCTTAAAGTGTTTTGGCTATTGTTGACTAACATACCAAAGCAAAGAATAAAAGGCAAACTACACGTTGGTACCATGTAGCAATTATACTTCTCTAGGGGCATATTGGAACCATGCATATAAAAACACACTAAATAGAATATATAGCCTAAAAGCAATAAGGTGTAGGAGTGAACCAATTATACTTCTATACAACTTAGCATTGCATAGCTTACTGTTAATATCTACATCTATTTTCATGAATGTTCTCATGGGTGTGGGTAATGGTTTAGTTAAACTAAGAAGAAAGTTAGTAAACAAGTTATCAACAAATTTGGATTGGTTGATAAAGATTCCGAAATTTGTTTGCTTGATTTGTAATCCTAGAAAGTAATTAAGTTCACCACACATGCTCATTTCAAATTCATTTTTCATCATGTTAGCAAAATCATCAACCATGCTATCATTTGTTTATCCAAACACAATGTCATCAACATAAATTTGTACAACCAATAGATTTGTATCATTGTTCTTAATAGATAATGTTGTATCTACATGTCCTTTGCTCAATACATTCTTTAGGAGAGATTCACTACGTCTTTAATACCAAGGTTTAAGAGCTAGTTTGAGCCCATATAAACATGACTTGGAAATTTTCATCTTTAAAACCAAGGGATTGTTCTACATAGATTTCTTCCTTAATATATCCATTTAAGAAAGAACTTTTAACATCCATTTGATGGAGTTTAAAGTTCTTATAACATGCAAAGACAAGCAATATTCTAATGGATTCTAACCTAGCAATTGAGGCATAAGTTTCTTCAAAATCTCTTCTTTCCTCTTGATTATACCTTTTATCTACCAGCCTAGCTTTTTTTGTCATGATATTACCATGTTCATTAATTTTTTTTTTAAAATAACCATTTTGCACTTATAACCATTTGATGCTCAAGCCTTTCTAATAAGGTCTATACCTCATTTCTCTTGAACTAATTTAGTTTCTCTTGCATTGCTTCAATCTAGTTACTATCATCTAATGCCTCTTCTATTTTCTTAGGCTCTACATAAGACATAAAAGTAACAAACTCACAGATATTTTGAATAGAAGATCTAGTCCTAACCTATTGTAAGCTATCACTTATGATTTGGTTTAGATCCACTTCAACATGGACCCTAGGAAATGAGGGTTCTTTTGTTGTAGGTGCAATATCCTAAACTTGGGATTTAGTTTTAGCATTTTGCAACTCCATGGCTTGGATTTGTGGAATCATAAATTATGTATCAACCACATCATACTCTCTTGGAAGAGAAGGTTAGTCTCATCAAATACAACATGTATGGATTCTTCTACCACTAAAGTCCTTTTATTAAATACTTTATAAGTTCTACTATGATTTAAGTATCTTAAAAGCTTTTCTTTATCACCCTTAGCATCAAATTTTCTTAAGTTCCTTTTACCGTTACTATGAATGAAACACTAGCAACCAAAGGCTTTAGAACATGATAGGCTATTACCATTTCCTAATTTCTCTTTACCATGTGGACTTTTATTGTTCAGAAACTCATAGGGGGTCTTCTTGATAATTGGTCTAATTGAGACCCTATTTAGAACATGATAGGCTATGTTTACAACTTTCCCTTTAAAATATGCAAGCAAATTACTTTCTATCAACATTGTTATAGTATTCTCTTAAATATTTTTATTCTTTCTTTCTACTATACCATTTTATTAAAGGATTTTAAGGGTTGAAAATTCATATTTTATCCCACTTTCATTACAAAATTTCTTAATTTGATAATTATCAAATTCACCTCCATGATCTAATCTAAGACACTTGATAAGTATGTTCAATTCATTTTGAATTCTTTTACAAAAACACTTAAGCATTTTAAAGGTTCCATCTCTATGTGCTAAGGAAAATACCCAAGTATATCCAGAGAAGTCATCCATAATAACCAAAACAAATGATTTCCCACCTAGACTAGTGGTTCTCATAGGTTTGAATAGGTCCATATGAAATAGCTTTAGTGTATTTGATGTAGAAATTCCATCTTTAAGCTTAAAGATACTATTAGTTTGTTTCCTCTTACACAATCAACACAGACAACGTTTTCTCTATTCAAAATTCTTGTATTCCCTTATTAGTCTTTCCTTTAATAATTTATTCAGTTAAGAGAAGTTAAGGTGTCTTAATCTTTTGTGCCAAAACATACAGTTTATGTCCACATGTGAAGTCAAACATGTTTCTAGAATAGTATTAACATTCAATTTAAGAATATACATATTTCTCATTCTTCTACAATACAATTTAAACTTTTTGTCCTTGTTGTCCTTTACAATATCCAACTAGGAACTTAAATTTCAAACATTCATCACATAATTGACTAACTAATTGAATTAAATTTTAGACCTTCAATAGACCTAACATTTTTTATAAAGTATGAATCAGAAATACCTTTGGTACCAATACTTTTGATTGTCCTTTTGGAATTGTCTCCATAAAAGACCTTACCTCCTTGCAGCTCAATGAGGCTAAAAAATATTTCTTTATTTCCAATCATAGGCCTTGAACATCTAATATCCAAGTTCCATTTGAAGTTATCCCTTGGCTATCTCTTTTGGCTTCCTACCTCTGACATGAAAGTTCTTGAATTTTCTAATACCCAAAGCCTTTTAGGTCCTTGAATGTTTGTTGGTTTAATTCCCTTGGGAATCCACTTCTTTCCCACCATATATGGCCTTTTATACTTAATTGGAAACCTATCTATATTGTGTCCTTTAAAACCGTAATAAAAACATTCATCTATATTTTCATGCATTGTACTACTTGGGACAAAAGAGAAGGGGTAGATTTTACATTATCCAAAGTAACACATATTGAACTGAAAAATTTATTGTTTTGTTTTGGTTTATTACCTATTCTAACTTCATCATATATTCCTTGTTGTAAGCTAAGTATCCTACCTAGCACTTGCTATCTTTGGTAAATTTATCTACAACAATATTTATCTCTTTTAAGTCTTCCTTACAATTCTTAGTTTTTCAATTAGCATTGCATTTTCCTTTTCTAATTTGATGATTTCATCTATTTCAGTAGATTTTGATTTTTCCAGTAGTGTCATTTTCTTTTTCAAGTCTAATAATTTTTTCCTTAGCATTAGCTAGCTCTCCACCATTAAGTTTTGCTCCAAGTTCATTTTTTATTTCATTATTTTCTAATTTTACATATTTCAATTCCTTTTTGCATGCATCATTGTTCTTTTTCAAGGGTATAAACTTCACTTTATTTTTCAAATTCTTCTACTAAATCATCATAAGCAATATGTATTTCATCATCATCACAAGGGTCAAAATCTATAACATCATTATCAAAATTTTTAGATGCAACCATTAAGCATTAGCTTGAATTATCTTCATCATCCTCTTCAAAAGGCAATCTAGACAAATAAGCTTTTATCACATTCTATTACAAAGAAAATGTTAGCCATTACTTCTTCCTCTTCTTCTTCTTTAGGTGAGGAGTTATCATTCAAAGTGGCTATCATGGCTTTTTGTCTACTTTTCTTGTCATCCTTTTTAGGTTTCTTCCTCAACTTTGGACAATTAGTATGAATATGACTAGGTTTCTTACATTTAAAATAGATTTCTTCATCATTGTCTTTTCTTTTTCTATAGTTATTATTGTTCCTAAATCTATCCTTCTTTTAAGCTAATCTAAGTTTCCCAGCTAACATGGAAATTTCATCTTCTAAATCAACTAACTCACAACCAAGCTCTTCTACTTTAAAGGCTATGTTCTTGCTACTACCTTTGACATCCTCCTTTTTCTTTTTGTCTCCTTATCAATGTTAACTCAATGTGTTTGTAGAGAGCCTAGCTCATCTAAAGATAGCTTATCTAAATCTTAAGCTTCTTATATGGTAGTTTTCTTATGAACCTAAGATTCAGTTAGACTACTTAGTATTTTCTTAATCAATTCATCATTTTTGTATGATTTTCCTAGAAGTTAAGACTAGTAATGATCAATGAATCTACCAAACATTTCTTCAATGATTTCAGTGGGTTTCATCCTAAATAACTCATAATCTTAGGTGAGCATCTAAATCTTAATGGCCTTTACTCTCTTTGTACCCTTATGAGGAACTTCCAACTTATCCTATATCTTTTTTGTTATGGTACAAGTAGAGATACAATTATACTTTATTGAAGATAGTGTTGAATAAAGATATGTCATAGCCTTACAATTAGTTTTCATAAGTTGACCCTCCTCAACAATTCATTTTTCTAGCTTTTTTGCAAGAATCTTTACACCAATAATAATAATAATCTTCTAAGCCTTTAAATCATCCTCTATAAGACAAACTTTCATCATGCTCTTCCAATGACTGTAGTTTGTCCTATCAAAGATGGGAGACCTATTGAATGGCATAATGGTTTATATTTTCTTTTAATACCTAATTAATCTCACTAATTGCATAATGCAAAAGTAATTAATATAACAAAATTTGAGTATGTAAATAGTAGACACTTTACACAAAAAAAATGAACAATTCAATCTATGAATCACCAAACAATAAACAACAAACATATAGTGCAATCAGAGCCCCATGCACATAGTTTTAAGTGATTGGAGGAACTTTCTAACCTACCTCCTTTGGCAACACATCAAAGGGTGCCAACTATATTCAATGTTGAAATTACAACAAGTAATTTTTCAAATGTACATTAACAAAGCATAGTTTACTTTGCCCTTTTATAGATTAGCATATACACAAATGATAAGGATCAAATAAGAGAAACTCACAACATATAAATTCAATCACAAATCTAGGGTTTTTTTTTTCTTTTTAGATCATTAAGACCAAAGCTTGCAAAATAGGATTTGAACAATAATAAATAGATTATAACAATAAACAAGAGTTTTCTCATATTTTGTACAACATTAAAGCACAATAAACTTGGAATTTTGATTTGTTTCATTAAACCTAGCCTCTTTGTAATTTCCTCCTTTACACTTGAAGCTTTTTCCCTTTGGAGCTTCTTAAGTTAGTGAACATTAAGCATTTACAACCTTGTCAGAGATCATTGAGCAATTTAGAGCCTATTGAGTTCTTTCATTATTGCTAGAGAGAGAGAGAGAGAGATTACAAGATACTTCTTTTCTATCGGGTTTTTGATTTAGAGAAAGGAAAGGAAGGCTTTTCTCTTTTCCAGGTAATGCATTGCCACCTCATCAATCCTTCAATGTGGCAAGCGCATCATTACTTGTTTGAAATACATTAGCCGCATGTCCTTCTCTTTGGTGATCTACCATTCAAGCATCTCCTATTAGAATGCTTTAAGAATTCTAATTACACCTCACGAGCCTTTTCCTACCATGAGCCTCTTGAAGAGATTAACTTGTTTTGGGCTTGTTCGTTTCATTGTTCATCAAATTGTACCAAAGGAGTAAGTTTCATAGTATTGGGTTTATGAAAAATATAATCATAACAATAAAATAAATCCATCAATAATATTAACCTTATGATGTAAAGGTGTTGTTTCCCTCAAGATGCATATGTGCCATGTCCATTCTAAAGAGAGTTTTATGTGTGTATGTGTGTGAAGACGTGTTACATCCATTATAATGTGGGTTGTGTTTATATGTGTGATTTAGCTTGTTAAAGAGTGCTAGAAGGAAGTTCATAGTGTTCATATTCTAGCCATGACACCAATATTCTATTTGCAACTTCAAATTGGTCATCCATTTGTGAATGGTAGGATGAAGAGAAGCTAAAAGCCTTTCCTTGAAGCTAAAACAAATCTCCCTAAAAGGACCTAGTGAAGGTTACATCTCAATCACACACGATGCTTTTAGGCATCTCATATAATTTTAGCACATGTTCAAGCAACAACTTAGCCACTACTACTATTATATATGGGTGTAATAGGGTGATGAAGTGAGCATATTTGCTCAATAGATTAACCACCACAAGAATTTATTTTTTTGCCTTATAAAAGGGGAAATCCATCAATGAAGCCTATCACCACATCCTCCAAAATGTGAATTAGGACTAGAAGTGGCTTAAGTAACTCTACAAGTGTTATTTTTTTGGCTTTTGTTCTATCAACAAACTATGCAATAGCATACACCTCCAAGGCATTCTTCTTCATTCATTTCCAAAAGAAAATTGTAGTTTTGACTATTTGTAGTGTCTTATCCAATCCTTTATGACCAACCATATGAAATTCACATAAAGCAACCGATACGAGGGCAAAATCCTTTCATAGAAAAATACATACTTTGAAAAAAAAAGGCACAACAGATGGATTTCCCACCCACATACAAACAAAGACTTGTCCTATTTGTGGAATGAAGGATACGGATGCCAATTCAGCCTACCTAAAGGGGCAAAAGAACAACACTCTTGGACTGAGGCAAGAAAAGGAGTGTAAGGAGAAGTCATGAAATGAAGACAAGAAGAAGGAAATTAGGTTTTGATGGATTTAGACTTCCTTTTGTGATGACAAATTTGTTTTGTGTAAGTTTCCACTTTCCTTGTCTAAAAATGCCTATGGCCAATTACCTTTTCATTTTTTATTTGTTCAATTAAGGCTTGCTAGTTGACATCTTGCTTAACCTTTTCTTTTATACTTTCTAAGGAGAAATGCACTAGTTAGCTTATGCCCTTAAACTCTCCTTGCTTTTATCATCTAAGATAAAGCATCACCTACTCTACCTTTATTTCTCACCCAATATACCATTTGAAATCACAGCCCATTAACTTAGTGAGCCACTACCATTATGCCCAAATTTTTATCCATTGATCCTAAAGGAACTTTATGTGACAATCCCACTATTCTTAAGGACTGCTTGGCACCTAGCCTTCAATCATTACTACGTAAGTCTTGGATTCACTTGTTCTCTCTCAGTTGCTTAGGTTGATATATTAGGCAAGTGTACATAATAGATGTTGAGGGAAGAGATAACTTTATTCCCAAATATATATACAAATGTACAAAAGAGACCTAAAGGGTTGCCCCAATTCAATACATAACTAACCTTGGTTGATGATTCTATTTTTTATAGAATTATTTTAACTGTTTTAAGTTACAAATAATGTAGTTTTTGTGAGATAATATTTAAATTTTCTTATATTTATTTAAATTTTCATTGTTTGTGTAGGAAATTCAAGATAGCATGAGAAAAGAAAGAAACAAGGAAAAATGCATGTGTCAAAAAAAATTAGAAAATAATAAAAAAATGTTAAAAGTGGACCACAAAAAGAAAGGAAGAAAAGACAAAAAGACAAGAAAAGAGAAGGGATAAATGATCGTAAAAATAAGGTGCAACAAGACAAAATAAAAGGAGGGAAGAAAAAGATAAAGAGGGGTGCCACACAAGAGAAAAACTTCAAGCATGCCATAAAAAAAACAACAAGAGGAGGGCACCACTAAGAGAGAGAAACAAAGAGGAAAAAAGAAAAAGGGAGATAGGCACAACATCATACCTTTACTTTCTACAATTCCTAATTTTGTACTAATTTGTAAGAGTTTTGAAATTTTTGAAGAAAAGACAATGTGGTGACAGCTTTCTTGTTTTTAAATTAAAATCTTTGGTTTAATTTCTATAATTGCTCTTGTTTGTTACTACATTGTATTTTAAGTTTCTAATGTTAGAGCTACGATGTAACTTAATTATGATTGTATAAATTTCACGATTGCTATATTTTGGAAAAGATGATGTTTATGTGAGTTATATAATATTTTCCTTAATGCTTTTAGATAATTAACTATCATTTAAATGATCTTATTGGTATATTTGAGACTAAAAGAAAATGATATGTAATTGTTTCTTATAATAGATAATCATAAATTAAATATGTATAGACATATCATATTGTTTTTGTGGCTTTTGGTGATAAGATGATTGAAATATCTATTGCAAATTGGAAATGTTCATAGATTCTAATGTACTTTATTTATTTTAATTTACATAGAGATATGGTGAATTAATAAATTAAGTAGGTTTGTTATACCTAGACAAAAAATAGTAAATAAATTAGGAAGTTTTGTCATCACATAAGTATTATCATTCTTGTAGGTATAAAACTTTGAAATTCATATTTCTTAGTTCTGGTGAAATTGGATACTTTAACATATTTCTTGTATTAAGTCTATTAATTTGAATTTAGTTGTTCTTAGTTGTGAATTCTACTTTAAAGAGTAAACTAGTAATCCATTCTCAAATATTGTGATTTATTAGACAAGCTTTAAGGTTAACTCCCTATTAGTATTTAATTAGTCTAGTATTCATCAATCTTTATGGAATGGTACACTTTCTTATCATTATATTACTTGTACAACATGTTCGCTTGCATGTAAAATTTTCATGCATAAGTTTTTAGCGTCATTTCCAAGGATTGGTTGTTTAATGCTAATTAATATTAAAACCAAATAGCTTCTGAGTGTAATCTAGCTTTTATTTTTATTTAATTTTTTTTTCTTGAAGATAGAAAAACTTCATTGTTAAGCTATTAATGTTCAAGGGCATTCTGGTGGATATGTATGACACATTGCCAAGGAGGAAAACTTATTAATCTTGATCCAAAAATTGAAAGCATACTTAGAAGGCAACAAAGGCAACAAAGAGAACAAAGAAAGTCAAGCTAGAAGGATGGAGGACAATGATAATCCATGTAGACTTTTAAAAGATTATATTGTACCAACAATTTAAGGTACCACATCAAGCATTAAGAGGCATGCAATTTAAGTTAAAAACTTTGAGATCAAGTCATCACTCATCTAGATGTTCCAATACTCAGTGCAATTTAGTAGGCTATTAATAATCCAAATACTCACATTAAGGCTTTTTTTGAAGTCTATAACACAATTGAATATAATGGAGTCACAAATGATACTATTAAGTTAAGATTATTTTCATTCCCTTTTAGAGATAAAGCTAAAAGTTGGCTTTCTTCTCTTCCTATAGAATTGATCACTACATGAGATAATTTGGCGTAAAAGTTTCTTAGTAAATTCTTTCCTCCTGTAAAATCTACAAAAATGTGTAACATATTTCCACTTTTGCACAAATGGATAATGAATTGTATATGAAGTTCTGGAAAGATTCAAGAAGCTCCTAAATGGATGTCCACATCATGGACTACTCATATAGTTTTAGGTATAAACTTTTTATAATGGTTATAATACAAATCTCTATTTTATGTTTGATGTAATTGTAAAAGAGGCCTTGAATAACAAAACACTAGAAGAGGCATAACTTTTACAAGAAATGACATCCAATAGTTATTCATGGAAATTTTAAATGCAAGTGACCATATTAAACAAGTGATATAAGAATGAGAAAGTATATCATCTTACAAAGGTTGGTAAATACTAAACTAATTAAATATTAATGGCGAGTTAACCTTAAAGTTTGTCTTGTAAATCAAAATGATTAAGGATGGATTGAAATGATATTCTTTAAAGTAGAATTTCACAACTAAAAAAAATTAAAATTAAATGAGTAGACTCAATACAAAAAATATTATAAAGCATATGATTTTACCATAACTACTAACTATGAATTTCAGTGATTTATACTTATAAGAATGATAATACCTATGCGATGATAGAACTTTCTACTTTATTTACTATCATTTGTCTACGTGTAGCAAACCTACTCAATTTACTAATTTGTTATGTTTCTATGTAAATTGAAATAAATAAAGTGCATTAAAATCTATGAACATTTTTGATTTACAATAAACCTTTTGATCACATTATAAAAAGTAACTACATATTATATCATCTTGGTCTTAAATATGCAAATTAGATCATTTAAGTGATAGTTAATCACCTAAAAATATTAAACATAATTTCATATAACTCACACGAACATTGTCTCTTACAAAACATAGTAACCATAAAATTCATACCATTATAATTAGGTTACATCATACTTCTAACAAATGTAAATTAAAATATAATATAAGAACAAACAAGACCAATGGTAAAAATTAAACAAAGTATCTTAAATTGAAAAACAAAAAAGTTATCACCATATTGTTTTCTCCTAAAGAAATTTTTACAAAATTCCTACACATAAGAAACAAATTAAAAGTTGTCAAAAATAAGGAACACATTATCATGTGCCACTACGTGCTACCACTTATTCTACATAGAATGTTTGCATTTATGTTTTGCATAGATTTGGCTTGTTGAAAAGAAATCAAATATGCAAATCTATCATAAACTAAAGCAAATCTACTAGAAACTCAGCAAGAAAGAACCCAAACATTGATCTAGAGGAGAATCAAGCAAATTTGCAGGAAAGTTTCCAAAAAAGAATGTAGATCTATTGGAAAAAAGCCCAAATGACCATAACTACTACTAGAGTTGAATGTAGATGATGTTCAGGTTCTTCCTTACTAGAAATGAACATTTGGTTGTATTTTTCATGGCCATTGCATTCTTTCAAAGTTATGCATTGTCCTGCATAGCCTCTTCTAATTTTCCTTACACAAGTCCTCCTTTCTAGTAGTCTGACCAGCATTCTCTCTCTCTCTCTCTTTCTCTTTCTCTATCTCTATCTCTCTCTCTCTCTCCTATTTTTTACTTTTCTTTATTTTCCTTATGTTCCTTTTTGTCCCAACTACTTCTCCCATATAAGTCCCTCTTATTTTGTCTTATGCCTAAGTTCCTTTTTCTTTCTTTTCATGGTTTTCTTTCTTCTCTTTTCTCCTTCTCCCTCATTTCCTTTTTTGTCTCATCATGATATCTTTTGCTACATAAACAACAAACATGTGAATAATTATAAGAAAATCCAAATATTGCCTCATGAACACTACATTATTTATTACCTAAGATAATCAAAATAACTCTATAAAATAAAGTTATCACCTATTGAAAGGTTACTAGTGTGTAAAGTAAGTAGAGTTCATGAAATAGGTGCATTCACTACAATTTACACACAATTTGAAGCACTCAACAAGAAGATAGATATCTTAAATGCTTTAATCATTAGAATTCATAATAGGGGCATGTGATCTTTGTGGTGAAGGACATGCAAGCATAAAATGTCAAGTAGATAACCTTTTTGCTCAACTTAGCAAAAATGGTAATTCTATTAGGAATCAAGTAGGTAAAAAAATAATCCCTACTCCAATACTTACAATTCAATATTGCATAACCACCTAAATGTTTCATGGAGTAATGTGAATGAAATGAGATTGCCATTAAGATTCAAGCTAGTACAAAAGACAAAACCTAATTTAGAAGACATAGTTACCAAGATGACTAACACCCCACACATCTTCATCAAGAGAACTAAAGTGAGATTTAAAAAACAAAAAGCTTTTAAAAAATTTAGAGGTGCAAGTGAGTCAATTGACCAATATGATCTCAAGAAGGTAGTAGGATTCTTTGCCTAGTAACGTAGAGAAAAATCTTATAGAAGATGCAAAGGCGATAACCTTAAGAAATGGCAAGCAAGTAGAAGAAGATGATGCTTAGGTGAAAAGTGCCTAAGGTAAGGACAAGGATGTCATCACACAACCTAAGGAGGAAACCAAGATCAAACTATTTCTAGATAATCCTAAGCCCTAGGTGCTTCTAGTTCCATTTCCTTAGAGATTCCAACAATATAAAATAGATAAGTAGTTTTCTAAATTTCTTGATATTTAAAAATCTACACATTAACATTCTTTTGTAAATGCTTGAGCTTAACTGGCTAGCTATGCAGAAATTTGGAAGGAAATATTGAAAAACAAAAGGAAGTGGGAAGCGTATGAGACTATGGCATTGATTAAAGAATGGTCAACCATCCTACTGATAACTTTATTTTCATAAAGTTATTTTAACTATTTTTAGGTAATAAATAATATAATGCTTATGAGAAAATATTTGAATTTTTCTTTATTTGCTTGAATTTGTCTTGTTTTTGTAACATAAGGAATCATGGAGAAAAATGATGAGCATGGAGAACATGATGTTTATTATGTGGTAAAATATGGTTAAAATATCAAGATCAAGAAAATGAAGATGGGCTTAGGCTTTAGATAATTGTTATTAGATTTTCCATTGTTGTTGGGTTTTCTAAATAATTAAAAAACCTAATCATGTTAGGAATTCAAAGCCCAATTAATATAAGAGTTCAAGACAGGTCTAAACCTAAACCCTATTTAAGAGAAGAAAAGAAGTAAAAATAGGGGAGGAGGAAATTGAGCACAACTCAAGAAAAAGGCCACGAATTCAAGGCTTTCTTGAAAAGAAGACAAAAAAGATGACAGACTTCTTGTTCTTGGATTCAAGATGCTTTCTTTATTTCTTATTATTGTTCTTCCTTATTATTTCTTTATGCTTTAGTTTACTTTTGTTAAAGTTACGATGTAACCTAATTATGATGGTATGAATCTTATGATTATTATGTTTTGTAAGATATTTTGTTTATGTGAAGTTGCATGTTACTGTGTTTAATGCTTTTAAGTGATTAGCTATCACTTAAATGATCTGATTTGCATGTTTGAGACCGATAGGAGATGATATGCAATTGCTTCTTGTAATGTGTAACTATAAATTAAATATGGATAGACATATACCATATTGTTTGTATGGCTTTCGATATAAACTGGGAATGTTCATAGATCCTAATGCATTTGGTTTGTCTCAATTCACATATAGAGATATAGTAAATTAATGAACTAAATAGGTTTGCTATACCTAGATATAGGATAGTAAATAAATTAGGAAGTTCTGCTATCACAAAGATATTATCCCTTTTGCAAGCATAAATAATCAACATTAATACCTAGTAATTATGGTAAAATCATATGCTCTAACATATTTCGTATATTTAGTTTTCTTAGATTTAGTTAGTTAATCTATCATTTATCATTTAAATTTGTTAGATAAATTCTAGGAGTTATTCACCATTAGTAATTAGTTAGTCTAGTAATCATCAATCTTTGTAGGACGATATCTTTCTTATCATTATATTACTTGTTCAACATGTTCACTTATATTTAAAATTTCACTGAACACCTACAAAACAAGCTACCTCTAAAATTAAAATATCCAAGGAGTTTTACAATTCCTTGCACTATTGGACACTTTTACTTTGATAAGGTATTATGTGATTTAGAAGCAAGTATTAATTTAATGCCTTTTTTAGTTTTTAGAAAATTAGGATTAGGTGAAGTGAAAACAACCACAATGTACTTGTAATTGGATAATCGATCAATCAAATATCTAAGGGGCATTATGAAAGAAATCTTAGTGATAGTTGACAAATTCATCTTTCTTGCAAATTTTATAATACTTGACATGGAGAAAGACTTTAAAGTATCACTTATTAGGTCAACCTTTCCTAACAACAAGAAGAACTTTAATTATTGTATAGCAAGGGAAGTAAATCCTAAGAGTTCAAGATGATTCTATCATTTTTAATATTTTCACATCAATAAAATGTCCTATGATAATAGTTCTTGCTTTAGGGTTGAGATAATTGATAAATTTATGAATAAGATCTTTTATGAAAAAGTTTTCAATGATCTACTTGAAGAATGTTTGGTTCACCCAAGGGATAAGGAAATTGAAAGTGAGAAAATACAAGAGTATGCAAATCTCATGGGGGCAAATCCACCATGTTCAAAACAAAAGGCAACAAAGTTTGAAGAATTATGACAACACACAACAAAGCCTAAGCCATCAATTAAAGAACCTTCAACTCTTCAACTTAAGAGCTTACCTCCTCATTTAAAGTATGCTTATTTAGATTTAGTTTCCTCTTGGCCAATAATTATATCCTTTTCAATATTGTTGGATCCCTTTTGAGTTTGGTGGTTAAAGATGTGAAATTTAAGTTTTCTAATAAATACTTGCAAGCTTTTAACACTTTAAAGAAAAAGGTTAATATCAACACCAATCATGGCAGCGCCAAAATGGGATTCACCTTTTAAGCCAATATGTGATGTAAGTGATTCTACAAGAGGAGCTATTTAGGACAAAAGAATAAGGGAGTTTTTAAAACCATTTACTATGTTATTCAAACCTTATTAGGTGCACAATTGAATTATTCAACAATGAAAAAATAACTTTTGACAATGGTATTTGCTTTTGATAAATTTTGTTCTTATCAAATTAGCTCTAAAGTTATAGTTTATTCTAATTACTTTGCTCTTAAGCATTTCTTTGAAAAAGAAAGAATAAAAAAATAGGTTGATTAGGTGGATTCTATTGCCACAAGAGTTTGATTTGGAAATTAAGGATAAGAAAGGGACTACAAATCTAGTTGCATATCATTTGTCTAGAATTCCAAATCTAAAGGAAAAAGATAGATCAATTCTAGAAAAGTTCCCTAATGAGCAAATTTTTGTCCTCCAATCCATTAAAATTTCTTAGTATTCTAATCTTGTAAATTATTTGGTAAGTATTATTCTTCCTCCTAAAATGACATATTAACAAAAGATAAAAGTCTTTTTTAACATTAAACATTACTTTTAGGGATAGCCTTTCTTGTTCAAAGTATGTCCAAATCAAGTTATAAAGAGATTTGTTTTAAAAGAAAAGATGGCCAACATCTTACATTATTGTCAAGCTAAAAAGGCCGGTGATCATTTTAGTGCCACTAAATTGTAACTAAGGTTTTATAGTCCAATAAATTTTAAAGATGCATATTCTTATGTAGTCTTATGTAGTCTTATGTGATCAATGTCAGGAGACTGGAAATATTTCTAGGTAACATGAGATGTCTTTAAACAACATTGCTACGTGTTAATTATTTGATGTTTAGGGTATTAATTTCATAAGACCCTTTACACCTTCTTATGGGAAAATGTACATTTTAGTGGCTCTGGAACACGTGTCTAAGTGGGTAGAGCTGTAGTCTCACCAACAAATCATGCTAAAGTTATAGTTAAATTCTTGAGAAAAAATATTTTTACCTGATTTGGCACTTTAGGGCAATCACAAATGATAAAGGGATATATTTTCACAACAAATAATTTGAAGCATTTTTAGGTAAGTATGAAGTTACACATAAGATTGTAACCCCTTATCACCTTTAAACTAGTAGTCAAGTTAAGATATCAAATAAGGAAATCAAGAGAATTTTGAAAAAAAATGAATGTTTCAAGGACAACATTCAAAATGCTAATTGGAATGTATCTATTTTGGCTAGTGTTTGGGAAAGCTTGTCATTTACTAGTAGAATTAAAGCATAAAGTACATTAGGCATTTTTGAAATTTTACATGCAATCTATAGGCAAAAAATAAATTGTTACAGCTAAATGAATTGGAGGAATTGCATGATAAGGTCTATGAGAATGCCAAATATACAACGAGCAGACAAAGAGATGGCATGACAAACATATATTAAGAAAAGAGTTTGAGGTTGGCCAAAAAGTATTACTCTATAACTCTTGGCTTGAATTATTTCCAAGTAAGTTGTAGTCTTGGTGGTCTAGCCCTTACATAATCACACAGGTATTTCCATGTAGAATAGTAGAAGGTGCACATGACACCCAAGGCACATTTAAGTTGAATGATCAATGTTTAAAGCCCTACTTTGCAAAAGAGTACCACTAACCTTCATCCTCCCTAAGTAGCAACATTGAAGATAGTTTGGCTAACAACTATAAAGTGAGCAATTCATGGGAGACAACCTAAACATTTTCATTATTTTCTTCATTGCAAGTTTTGGACTAGGTGGTCATTATAGCTCTAAATGGACATGGCCTACAATCAGGGAAGTTTTCTTGTTTTTATTTTTCCTTTATTTTTTTCTTTTCTATTTGCATTAAAGAAAATATGCTTCATTCAAGTTCGGGGGTGAAATTTTGTTCAAATTTTTCTTTTCTTATGCCATGATTTCATCCTTTGTTATGAATTCTTGGCATTTTTTGAGACATGTAAATTTTGTTCAAACTTGCAAGTATGACATAAGTTAAGTGAAACTTTGATTATGTTGATCCACCTACTAAGTACTAAAAGTCCCTTATTTTTTAAATTGCGTGTATATTTAAAGAACATTCATGTGAAGTATATGATTTTCTTAGATCTCACCTTGATCTTAGAATTTGTTTAATTTTCTCTTGAGGTAAAATCCTAGGCTATATCTAACCGAGAAAATGATTTAGGCTATCTTTAGATCAATTAAGTTTTTTAAGCCAACCTTGTTTACTTATCACTAATAACTTTATTGAGCCTTAATTCTTATTGAAGTTTTTTCCTTAATGACACCCACACATATATATCTTTTAGCATCACTAAATTATCTCATCATCCTATACCCATAAAGATGTTGACTTTTAGGATAAAGTTTACTTAAGTTGAAAAGAAGCTAAGAGGAAGGATGAAGTATAGAAAGAAGTTGATTATAATGATTGTGTGAGGCATAGTATTTGTCACTTTCACTCCAAAAAAAGTACGACATTTGCTTTAGAATATAATTTTCTTATTATCCTTTATTAGATTCAAACCACTCAATGTTTTGAAATAGGCCACTAAGTGTTCAGTAAAATCCTACATGCAAGTAAATATGTCGAACAAATAATATAATGATGAGAAAACTATCATCCCACAGAGATTGGTGGGAACTCCAAACTTGATTAGGTTTTCTAATTATTTAGAAATTCAACAATAATATAAAAACTAATAACAATCATCCAAAACCCAAGCCCATCTTGACTCTCTTGATCTTGATATCCTAACCATATTTTGCACAATACGCATCAGGTTCTTTATGCTCATCATGTTTCTTCATATCTCCTTATGGAGACAAATTTAAGTAAATAAATAGAAATTCAATTATTTTCTCACAAGCATTACATTATCTATTGTCTAAATATGCAAAATAACTCTATAAAAATAAAGTTATCAAAACACTTAAACTTAATATTTTGCTAATCCTTAAGCAAAAGTGATAAACAACATATGTTTTTGACAAAAGCCCTTCCATCATATTCTCCTATATTACTTAACTTAACAATTCAAAGCAAAACATAACTTTCACGAAGACACCACACTTGGTTCATAAGGTAAGATAAACTTTTAACTATGTTAACCACTTGTGTGTATATAAGTCTTTATCTTTCCAACTATATGCACTCCAAATAGATCCACATTGGTATGCAACTTCTCAAAAACTCTAACCAAATCTTATAGGTTTGCTTTTCATTTCTCTCTCCACTAATATAAGCTAATCATCTAACCAAGAATCAATAGGACTTTCATTAGCTTGTAATATCTTGTAATATAAGGTTGGACTAATGGTACGATAAAAGTCATTTAGGCTCAAATCACTCATGAACACATTCCTTTCTAAGATCTAATGGGAGCTCTTGTCACTTTCTACTTGTTTACTCTTTACAAATGATCTTTCTACCACAACTTCTTTTCATTCTTTTATACCAAAAAAAAAAATGCTTGATTTCACTTATATTTTAATACTTACAAAAGTCATAATCATGCTTGCAACAATAAAGCAAGTAAAAGTATTAGAAATGCAACCACCACAATCTTATCTTGCCAATGATATCTAATTACTATGCTTAATGGCCTATTTCAAAAAATTGAGTGGCTTGAATTTGACAAGGAATGACAAAGGATTCCATTCTTAAACAAATTTTGTACTTCCTTTTATCTTTCTTTTTCTTTCTTTTTTTTCCTTTTTTTTCTTTTGCTTTTTTTTTTGGCTTAACTGTAGAAAAAAAATACTATGCCTCACATAATCATTACAATCAATTTCTTCCCATGCTCCATCTTCCCTTTTAGCTTTTCTTAGTTTAAATAAACTTGTGTCCTAAAAATCAACATGTTCATAGGCAAGGGATGATGAGATAATTTGTGTAAGGCTAAAAGATGTATATGTATATATAGGTGTCATTGAAAAAATTTGGATAAGAATCAAAGCTTAATGGTTTGACAAGTGATAAATAAACAAGGTTGACTTAAAAGACTCAATTGATCCAAAGATGGCTTAAATCATTTTCTTAATTAGATGTAGCTTAGGATTTTGCCTTAAGAGAAAATAAAAAAAAATCTACGATTTATGTGATATCTATGAAAGTCATATACTTCACATCAATATTCTCTAGAAATACACATAACTTAAAAAATTAAGGACTTTTAGTGCTTAATAGGTGGATCAATATAATCAAAGTTACACTTAACTGATACCATAATTACAGGTTTAAACAAAATTTATACCTCCTTAAGAACTTTTAAGAATTCACAACAAGGGATATAATCATGACATGGAAAAAAATTTCAGATAAGATTTAGCATAAAATACAAATTTCTTTTCCCACCCCCAAACTTCAACGAAGCCTTGTCCTCAATGCGGAAAAAAACAAAGAGAAGGGCATAAGAAAACTTCCCTTGTTGCAAAATGTGTCCATGGATGGCCTTGATTATGTAACTCTAAGAAAGTAAACCCTCAAGAAAGAAGCTTAATCTAGATAAAACAAAAAAGATAGTGAAGATAAAGAAAATATTCTAAGAATATTTTTATTTTTTATTAAGAAAAATTAACTACTAAACCAATTAAGAGACATAATGAAAATGCTTAGGTTGCCTCCCAAGTAGCGCTTGCTTTATAGTTGTCAAATAAACTATCTTCAATGTTGCTACTCGAAGAGGATGAAACTGTAACAATTTAAGAGACAAACTTGTGTTGTGGGATGGTTGAGCACTCTTCAATTAACCTAATTGTCTCATACACTTTCAACTTCCTTTTTTTTTAATATCTCTTTAAAAAAATTTGTATTACTAGACATTTAAGCTAGAGAATCTACAAAAGAAATGTTAATGTGCAATTTTTAAATATGTTTAGGAATTTTGAAAACTACTTATCTATTTCATGTTATTGGAGTCTCTAAGAAGATTGAGCTAGAGGCATATAAGGCTTAGGATTGTTTAGGAAAAGTTTGCTCTTGGGTGCTTTCTTAGGTTGTATGCTAACATTCTTATCAATATCTTTGAAAATCTCTTTGTCAGCATCATCTTCTCCCATTTGCTTGCCACTTGTTAGGATTATTGCCTTTACATTTTCTCAAAGGCTTTTCTCCATGTTGCTAGGCAAAGGACCATGTTGTCTCTCTGAGATCATATTAGCCAACTAACCCATTTGCACCTATAAATTTCAAAGTGAAGCTTCTTGGTTTTAATATCTCGCTTTTTGGTTATACAATCTTGCTTCAATACTCTTCATAAAGCTCTATGTGGTGCTAGCAATCGCATTAACTATGTCTTCCAATTTAGGCCTTCCCTCTTCTATTTGCTCTAATGTCTATGGTAGTCTTATTTCATTTAGGTTACTCCATGAAATATTTTGATGGTTGTGTCATCCTTGATTATATGTTTTGGAGTAAGGATCATTTTGTGACTTGCTCAAAATCCCAAGAAAATTAATGTATTCATTACATTGAGCAAAACAGTTACCTACTTAACATCCATACTTGCATGTTCTCCACTACGAAGACATGCTCTACTCTTATTGAACACTTCCAATTGTATGCATATTTTAGTAAAGACATTTACTTCACATGCTAGCTTGATTTCAAAATGGTTTGCCTAAATTGTAGACCTCTTGATGCTTAATGTGGCATCTTGAAATATTGGTGCAGCATAGTCTTTCAAAAGTCTATATGTACCATTATTTCCCTCCATCCTTGTTACTTAAGAAAGGAATTTTTTTTATGAGAAAAATTAAAATTAAAATTAAAGCTAGGTTAAACTTAATAGCTATTCGGTATTAATATTAATTAGTAGTAAATGACCAATCCCCCACAATGGTGCCAAAAACTTGTTTGGGAAAATCTTACATGCAAGTAAAATGTCGAATAAGTAATATACTGATGAGAAAAGTATCATCCACAAAAATTGGTGAATACTAAACCAACTAATTAGTAATAATGAATAACTCCTAGAATTTATCTAACAAACCAAAATAATAGATGATAGATTAACTAACTAAATTTAAAAAGACTCAATACAGGAAATGCATTAGAGCATCCAATTTTATCATGACTACTAGATATGAATGTCAATTATTTATGCTTATAAGAGTGATAATATATATGTGATGACAAAATTTCCTAATTTATTCACTATTCTATGTTTAAGTATGGCAAACCTATTTAGCTTATTAATTTATTATATCTTTATATGTGAATTGAAAAAAAAAACTAAATGCATTAGAATTCATGATTATCTATATTTAATTTATGGTTACACATTACAAGAAATAATTGTATATCATCTCCTTTTGGTTTTAAACATGCAAATTAAGTCATTTAAATAGTAGCTAATCACTTAAAAACATTAAACATTGTAACATACAAGTCATAGAAATAAAATATCTTGCAAAATATATTAACCATGAAATTCATATCATCATAATTAGGTTAGATTGTAGCTCTAACAAAAGTAAATTAAAACATAAAGAAATAAGAAGAAGAACAATAATAAGAATTAAACAAGACATTCTCTAATTTAAATTATCTTTGTTTCGTTTAGCTCAAGCTTTTGGTAATATTGTTCTTATGTGAAAAACTTTGTTATTGTTATCAATAGCTATATGTTACTGAGCATATAAGAGTGATTGATGAATTGTATTGTTATATACTATATTTTGTCCATCTAAGCAAATGTGTTTGCTTGAGCCTTATATGTTTCCTTGATTACATTATATAATTGATTCTCAAGAAGTACTCATTATGCAGGAAGTTGATAGTTTCAATTTGATTGTGACGTTGTGCTAATTGCTTCAAGTTGATACATCTTCTTTACTTATCTTTAAGTGAAGGATATTGATTATTGTTGAATAGTTGTTACTTATTCATCAACCGTGTGTAGTTTGGTGTGAATAAAATTTAGTTGGTGGAAAGTGTTTTTGTAGTGATTGGATTATGAAGTATGTTAAGCCATGTTAGGATGATTGTATTAAGAAGTGAACTATTTGATCCTTATGTTCCATGAACAAAGGATCTAGGTGTACTAAAATTAAGAGAAGACTCTTATATTTTAGTAATAGTGCTATCTTACTATTGGTAAGAAGGGGTGGAGGTAGGCTTGAGTATTTTGCTGAACCACTTAAACAATTCTTGTGTTCTATATCTCTTGCTTTTATTTTAGTTTATTCATTCATAAGAATTTAATAAGAAATAATTTAACCCAATCCAACCCCCCCTTATTGGGTTAATCCATATCCAACAAAGATTATAAAGGCTACACTTCTAGTACTTTTACTTCTAGTTTGTTATTGGAAGCAAGATAATTACTTTTATGAGTGTTAGAATCCAAGTGAAATCAAGTATTTTTAGGTAAAAAGATTATATATAAGAAGAAAAAAGGTAAAAAGTGACAAGAGCTCTAATTAAATCCTAAGAATTAATGTATTCACTTGTGATTTAAGCTTAAATGACTTTTATCTCACCATTAGCCTAACCTTACATTACAAACTAATAAAAGTCCTATTGATTTGAGGTTAAATGATTAGTTTACATTAGTAAAGAGAAATAAAAACAAACATATGAGATTTGGTTAGAATTTTTAAGAGCTTGCATACCAATGTGGGTCTATTTGGAATGTACATAGTTGAAAAGATGAAAACTCATACATACACACATAGTTAACATAGTTAAAAGTTTATCTTACCTTATGAACCAATTGCAGTGTTTGGATGAAAGTTATATTTTCTTTGAATTGTTAAGTTAAGTAATTATAGGAGAATTTTATGGAGGGGTTTTTGTCTAAAACATATGTTGTCTATTAATTTTGCTCAAGGATTAGCAAAATATTAAGTTTAAGGGTCTCACCTACCTACAATAACTCTTCATACCCTAAATGAAAGCAAAAATGTCTCCTCACATTCCTCTTATTCATTTTCTCTCTCGATGGTTCATTAATGGAACCTTCTTAGTACATAACTCAAATTAAGCTCACTAACCAACCTTCCCATTTCCTCCACTTAGGTCTCTTAAACACCTATATTAAACATCTTTGACTAACTCCTGATCTTGCCATGTGTCAGTTTCTCACAGCTCCATTTAAATTTAACAATCATAGCATTTATGGACCCTAACATTCCACCAATGCTACCTCTAACACATGTGGTATTTTGGCTATCATATGCTCTTCAATCTATTTGTGTAGGTGTGTGTTATCCTTTTTGTAGATGGCCTTTCACCTTCCACATTATTGTTCTAGCTCACTTTAATCCAACAAGCATCATGGCTTATCTCATCCTTTGCATGTTTGTGTTCCATCTTAGCTTGGGATGGCCTCTTCCCATGTGAACCTCATGTAATGGACTTGGAGTGAAATCCGTTTGGCATTTAGGTTTGAGTTATAAACTAAGTCAGCCTTTAACCAAGATCACTCGAAAGAGACAACTTGGCAGAGAAAGTAAAAAGAGTTAAGGAAAGAACAAGGTATCAAGAGTAAAGAGAGTTTAGGTGAATTATGTAAAGAAGGGAGCTAGAAAGCTCCCTTTATATAGATGGTAGCCTTCTTGTGAACATGTAATGGGGCATTGGTTACACATTTAGAAGACTACAATAAATTTGTAGACATTATGTATAATTTGAACTAGGTTCATTGAATTAGGACACTTGTAATTCTAAACCATCTAGATCCACATAAAGATTAACATTACAATCATAAATAATGAATCATCATAGTAACTTTATTAAATATTAGAGTTATTATACTTTGAAATACATAAGTAGAATTTCCCTATTAAAGGGATTGATTACATTCTTGCAAATTCAAATACAACAAAACATAAAAGGAAAGTTACAATAGGCACCACCCAAGTCAACGACCTAACATAGGAAAACTAGGCAGGTTCGATAAAACCTCAGAATTGCCAAAGGTCACCTTCGAACTCCCACGTTACTTCACTCTTAGACAATCCTTTTGACTTTATCAAGAACTATCTCCATGGATGAATTCTTTTCTTTTGGAAGATGCAATCAACTAGGATTGCCTCTATATCCCTCTTAAAGGAGGTCGTCATCATTAAAGGACCCCTTTTTGGCTTGCTCTAGTTTTCATCTTCCTTGCCCTTGCGGGAAGGCTTTAACATGCTAATATGGAAAACCAAATGGATCTTGAGGTTAGGTAAGAGATCTAGTTTATAAGCGACCTTCCTAACTTTTGCCAAGATTTCAAACAAACCTTCATACTCGCAAACCAATCCCTTATGAAGAGGATGATAAGCTCTATACTAATGGGGAAGGAACTTCACCAATACCTGATTCCTAATGTTGTAATTTTTTGAGCTCCTTTTCTTGTTGGCCCACCTATTCATCCATTCAATGGCTTTGTTTAGATATAATTGCACCATGTTTTCATGCTTTTGCCAAGATTTCACCATATCATAGGCACCAAGACATTAACCTAAAGATTTGGACTCTAAGGTTGGAGGGATTAACAATTGCTGCCCTGTCACCAACTCAAATGGACTCTTCTTCGTTGACTCATTCTTTTGTGAATTGTAAGAGAATTGGGCCACATCCATCAACTTCACCCAATCTTTTTTATTCTTGCTCATAAAGTGCCTTAAGTACAATTCCACGAGGCTATTAACCTTCTTCGTTTACCCATTTGCTTAAGGGTGAAAACTCGTAAAGAACCATAATTCTGAGCCTAGCAACCTAAAAGCTCCTTCCATAACTAGCCCATGAAGCATGGATCTCTATCATTAATTGTGCTCTGTGGTAGTCCCCAATACTTCACCACATGTTTGAAAAAGAATCGGGCTATGACTTTTGTTGGACATTCCACAAAGGCAAGTACAAAAGTCACATACTTGGAAAGCCAATCCACCAACACAAGGATTGATATGCACCCATCAACTTTCAATAGTCTAGTAATAAAGTTCATGGAGACACTCTTCTATGGATGACTAAGGATGGGTAAAGGTGTTGGAAAAAGATATGTTTTAGTGTGATAAATTTTGGTTGCTTATATATAATATTTTTCATCTATTGATGTGAAAAATTAAATAATAAGGAAGTAAAAGGTGTGCAAATTATAATATCAATTAATGATATTATAAAGTAGTTGGGTTCCTACATACCTATATAATGCAACCTCATACAAGCTCTAAAGAAATATTTTTATGCAATAAAAATTGGAAAAACATTAGTTGCATAACAATTTCCTTTAGAGAGAAAGTGATGTTGGACCTTATATCTTTGCAGGCACATATTTATCAAGCTCAAGCTTATATTATGGAAGTTAATATTATATTTTAAGGATTAATTCAAGCCTACATGAAGTAAGCCACCCAAAGATCACTTAAGGATTGATCCAAGCCCGTATGAAGTAGGCCAACTAAAGTTCACCTAAGAGTTAATCCAAGCCCAATGCTGATTAAAAGCTCACTCATTGAGAAATGACACCATTTGAGTTAAATGATTGGAGCAATTGTTTAATCAAGCTCCCAACCAAGAAGCCTTAAACCCCAAACTTGAAATAGCTTTGCATGGCTTCTAACTCTCTTTCTAAGTAGCCGATTCTCCAATGGGAAGATTTAAAAAGTGATTGAACATTAGAACTATCATTTGTAAGCATTAATTGAAGCTTCACCTATCAATTGATGGAAATATCTCCATCTCCTAACATTAAGAAGGCTATGGGTGTGTTAGGCTTGACAAGAAACCTTATTAAGCTCTTGTTATTTGAATCTAATATAAAAAGCTCTTCTTAACGGTTCTAAAAATTATTTTGCATGAGATATTTGTGAAAATCATAGGAAGCATTTGAAGTTGCTCAAGCATTGCTACCTCTATCAGCTTCCATGATACTCTTTTAATCTTTGGTGATATTTAGTGATATTTTCTTAAGATTAATTCTTTGTGATCATACACATTTGTATACATTCATTTATATGCTAATTCAACTCTAATCATTCTTTGCACATAAATCTTGTTGTAAATCTAAAACCCTAATATGATGATATTTTGGGGTTTCATGATTAGAGCTTAGATTCTCATTCAATATCTTGAATAAGCTCCTTGATTAGTAATATCCCTTATAAACTTCATATTATTTAGGGATTTGTTGTTGTAATAAGGTTGAGTCAACCTTCTATTGTAACCCATGACTTGTAACTCCTTCATGAGGAGTTGAAAAGATGAAAGGAATGTTTTCTCCTAACTAATAAGTAAAAAGGACTTTAACTAGTTAAGTTAGAGGAAAAAAAGGGTGGAAGTAGGTAAAAAGGGCCAAACCACCATGGAAAATCTATGTCTATGCTTGTTGTTTATGTGTGCTTTATCTTGCTACTTATATTCATCCTTTGTGTTTTATTTGATTCTATTGTGAAACTTTAAAGACCAATTGATAGACATAACTTGAGATAACCAATTCAACTCCCTCTTCTTAGTTAGCCATTATACCTAACAAAAGGTTCCAATAAACCACCAAGGGGTCTTGTTGATAAATAAGTCAAGTCTTCACAAACAACTCTATCTCGTCTCGCATACTAGGCCAAAAGTATAAGGCTTCCATGAAAGCTTATGTCCTCTGTTGTCTAAGATGACCCTCCCACTTGCTATCATGGCATTCTTTATGAGCTTGCAACAAATATCATCCACTTAGGCATATATAAGTGTCTTTTCTTTGTGTAAAGTAGTCCATCCTCCATCCAAACTACTTCATTTTGCCCTCCTTCATAAGCTGCTCTAACAACTTAACCACTGAATCATGAGTCATCCCTTTATGTATTAGTTGCAACATATCCCCCATGACTAGGCT